>JBBGZY010000513.1:1925000-2575000 GCA_037952925.1 Lithobates clamitans
TGGCCCATTGCAATGGCCCCCCTACCCATAAAATAATCAACATATTGCTGTCTAACCTGACGGGAACTTTGGGGGGCCAAGCCAGTACGGACAGTATCCAGGCCTGTAAGGTTGGCTTCTATTTGTCCGGCCTCAGGCCCAACTGTGCCTATATAATTGGCAGAATGCTTATTTAAAAAGTTGTGCAGAATGCAGCACGATAAAATTATAAAATTAAGTTTGTATTCCGCCAAATTAATGGCTGTTTGAAACAGGCGGAACCGGCTGGCCAGAATTCCAAACGCATTCTCAACCACTCTTCTAGCTCTGGCCAGCCGGTAATTAAAAACCCTCCTCTCCGTGGTGAGGGTTCTTTGGGGGAATGGCCTCATGAGGTGCTTGCTCAGAGCGAAGGCTTCATCGGCAATGAAGACAAAGGGGAGTCCTTCCACGTTATCCTCATCAGGTGGCAATCCCAGGCCACCACTCTGGAGACGCTGGCAGAACTCCGTCTGGGCAAATACTCCTCCATCCGACATCCGGCCATTCTTCCCCACGTCCACATATAAAAAATCATAGTGTGCCGACACCACCGCCATTAAAACAATACTGTGGAACCCCTTATAATTAAAATAATATGACCCCGAATGGGGTGGTGGCACAATGTGGACATGTTTCCCATCTATAGCCCCTCCACAATTGGGAAAGTCCCAACGGCTGGCAAAATGGGATGCCACAGTCTGCCATTCCTGTGGCGTTGAAGGAAACTGGGGAATCAAACAAGAAAACCAAAATCAATTAATTTGGAAGCTAACATTGCAAGAAAATTAGACAATTAAAAACATTATTCCCCAGCATCAGTATAACATTCAATAATTTAATTCTTCTGGAATAACTAATATGGAAAAAGGCACACTTATCAGATTGCTCACCCCCTCTGATAGAACATTGATTACATTTTAGGGGGTTGTGAAATCCCTAAAAAAAATTACTTTAACAACACGCAGGAATTTAGGGACTAACAAAGGCTACAAGACTGCAGTTGTCGCACTCTGCAGGTGCAGTTGCTAACCAGCTTACAGTAAATGAGGTAATGTCAAAAGGCATTCATGTTGCAAAGAGTACACAATCACATGCAAGGGCAATTAATGAAAACACTTTGAGGCTTGCATATGATTTGATGATGGAAATCAGCAGAGCTTCTGCTCATTTACTAAAGCACTGGAACAAATGCACTTGTAGAGTGCACATACATTTTGCTAAGTGCAACATAGATTTGCTTTAGACAAATCAACACCACAGAACATTCAAGCAAATTTTAACGAGGGTGGGGGTGGGGGGGTTGTGAAATCTAGCTAATTGCTAATTAGCAGCACACTATTTGGAGTGAGTTCAGGTGGGGGGGGGGGGGTTGTGAAATCTAGCTAATTGCTAATTAGCAGCACACTATTTGGAGTGAGTTCAGGTGGGGGGGGGGGTTGTGAAATCTAGCTAATTGCTAATTATAAGCACACTAAATACACTCCAACAAAATACATTCAAAATGAGTAGACTAGGTGGATATGTTCCCATCACTTCATGCTGGGAAGGTTATTGAAGGAAACTATACATGCATGACAAAAAATAACAGGAAAAAATCCCAGCATGTGTGAGGATAAAAAGGGGACATTCACACTATATTGCAATGATGGGAAGTAGTGTTTGAAGCAAGAAATACATTACATTATCAAAGATTACATAAAAGAACATGTGATGCTAATAAAAGAAAAATATCTTACCTTAATATAGTCCTTCTGCAGGACCTGTATGATGGCAGAACAGGTCTCTGGGATAATGATCCCCAGAGCCTGGGGGGAGATGCCTGTCGAGAACTTAAGGTCCTGCAGGCTTCTCCCTGTGGCCAAATACCGCAAGGTAGCGACCAGCCTCTGCTCCGGAGTGATGGCTTGCCTCATGCAGGTATCCTGCCTGCTGATATAGGGGGTCAGCAAAGCCACCAAACGGTCAAAAACGGGGTCCGTCATCCGGAGAAAGTTCCTGAAATCCTCAGGATTATTCTCACGGATCTCACGGAGCAAAGGCATGTGACAGAACTGGTCACGCTGAAGCAACCAATTCTTGGTCCATGAACTCCTCCTCGCCCTGTTCATGGACTGGTCTTGGGCTGAAGAATAAACTACAGCACCAAGCACATACAATGCACGAGCTCTACGACGAGTACGTACAGGTAACATGGCTTCAAAACGGTCGGCTGGTCAGAACGCACTAAACAGAACGCACTGAAGAACAGCAAGGCCTGTGAAGAACGACCTGAAAATCAGGAACGAGCGGCCAATAAAACAAAGATTTCTCAATGCCAACTGACCAAACGCACTGAAAAGCAGATACAAACCTCACAAGCACAGACTGAACAACAGTTAAAACGAACTGAAAAATACGAGTCTCACAAGCGCGAATCGTCTCTCACCAAACTTCTACTAACACGAGATAAACACGAGATTAGCAGAAGGAGCCCAAAGGGTGTCGTACGGGCTATTGAACTTCCGTTTTATAGTCTCGTCGGACTTGGTGTACGTCACAGCGTACTAAGCTGGCGTACTTTTGTGTGGTCGTGTGTGGGCAAGTCCGTTCGTAAGAAAGTCTGCCCCAAGTCCGCCGAAGGTACGCCGGAAGTATGTCGGACAGGCTGTCCGACTTTTGTAGCTGCAAAGTCCGACCGTGTGTACGCGGCATTACATTTTTTCCCCTGAACTGGTTTTAACAAACTTTCTCTGAGATCTGAAGTTTTTTAAGGGTTCCTCTGGGACAAAAAGGTTGAGAAAGGCTGGTGTAAAGAATCTCTTGTAAGTGATTCCTAGACATTAGCTCAAGAGCATAGTTACCCGGTACCAGGTTAGATCATCCCAGCTTCTATCTTCACGGGAAGCCAGTCCCTAACATAGATGTAGGTCATAAAGGTAAGAAGATTGGTAGGATACAATTGTGCAGTACCAGGGGGTTGGGCTGTGTATAAATGTCCAATTTGCAAATTGCAACAGATCCTAGCATGCAATCACATCTCAGATTACTGTGATCAATTAAGTTTAGAGATAAAGGCTATGGGTTACTACCACTAAATTTTACACTTATACTTCCTGATGCTTTTTATTGGTCAAGCCTGTTTTTACCTATGGGCTTATGTATGTGGGAATTTGAGATCTGCATTGCAAATACATTCGTAAAGCGGTTTTGAAAGGGTCTCGAGTATGGTGGTTGAAATTTAAAATGCATTCTTACAGGGTGGTGTACACTGGCATTGTCAGTAGCATTTGTTTTGCATTCCACTGTGATGTGTTTCTCTAGCCCAGGGGTCTTCAATCTATGGCCCCCCCAATTGTTTAGGAACTACAATTCCCATCATGCCTAGTCATGTCTGTGAATGTCAGAGTTTTACAATGCCTCATGGGATGTGTAGTTCCGCAACAGCTGGAGGGCCGTGTGCTGTTCAGTTGCATATCTTGTTTTGCAGTCAACAGGACAGCAATGCAAATGCATGGCAAGCCCAGAGGATCCATTAATACAAAGTGAGTATATTCAAAAAAAAATCTAAAATTATGCTATTTTCTCTCCAGGTCAAATGCTCATGAATCAGGAAAATGCCACATTATGGCCACTATTTGTAGCTGACAATTGTAGTAAATTAGTATTTATTTCCAGATGATCATCAGCTCCCATAGTGGCCAAAATGCAATGTTTTCCTAATTTACCGTACTTATTTCAGTATGATTGAAGAACATTCAACCTGGAGAGAAAATAGCATATTGACATTTGACTTTGCCCTCATTCACACAGAATGAATTTGCATGCATTTTCACAAGACAGATAGCTTTGATACTTTTTTTTATGAATACGCTCCAACGTGTTTTACATCTGTGTGTTTATTTAGTAATTAGTGCTGATAAAAAGCAGCAAACTCCAGCACATCACAAATGTACTGTAAACACCCATCAGTGCTTAAAGTGATTCTAAAGGTGATATACTGTATATTCATTTTTAAAAAAATAACAAACATGTTATACTTACATGCTCTGGGGTATACTTACACCCCTCTTCTGGGGTTCCCCGCTGACGCTCCTGGCTCCTCCCCCCTGCCAAGTGCCCCCATAGCAAGCTGCTCTCTCTGGGGGCACTTGTGCATGCTGGGTCCCGAGCCGACATTGTTTGTCCATTGACACACAGAGAGGGGCTCGGCCCCACCTCCACTCTCCCCTCACTGGCTGTGATTAAGCATTGTCCATTGGCTCCTGCTGCTGTCTCACTATCCAATAAGGAGAGAGAGAGCCAAAAGAGTGGATAGAGCCACTGCTCCCATGCACATTGCTGGATTGGAATCAGGCTCAGGTATGTATTTAGGGAGGTCTAGGGGGAGGGGGGAAGAGCTACATGGAGAAGGTTCTTTACTAAAATGCATAGAATGCAGTACGGTAAAAAATCATGTACCTTTAAAATCACTTCAGTAAGTGGATCCTGATTATTACATTTTTCCTAAATGCATTTAAGAACATGCATTTGTGTAGGTGCATACCCCCAAATGTTAAAAAGTGAGAAAGAGGGACACCTTGGTACAGGGATGGCATGTGAGGTGCACAGTAAGCCACAGTGGAAAAATAAAGTAGGTGTGTCTACATTGCACTATAGGCCATAGCTTAATGGGGTATGGTTAAATAGAGTCTAAACCTCAACACAAAGAATCATTATTTAATAAATCTATGTTTTTCTGCCTGTAATATGTAAAATGTAATATAAGCAGAAAGCTAATTGTCTCTATGACCCTTGCCATCATTGCGAGAAGGAATCGTCCAATGGGGGCACGTGTTGTAGGAAGTACTGTTTAAAGTCAAATCTCCCCCACAACAGGGCACTGCAAAAAAAAAAAAATGAAAAAGAAAAAAAAAAAAAGAACACACACTGGCAGAGGTTGTAAACCATGTTAGTTTTCCTTTGGCTTTGGCTGTTACTTAGCAGATATTCTTCTCTCCCTACTTCCGAAGTTGTGATTACCAAAATTTGGTGCAAGAGGCATACTTAAAAGCTACAGAGGCCCTGGTCAAACTGTAAACCAGTGCCCTATCTTATTTCATTACTTAAAAAAAAGGAAAAAACACTTCGGTGCTGTTCTTGTTTTTGACTTTTTTTTTCTACTAGAAGCTCAGATAGTAGATCAAAGAAACAAAAAGATGTGACAAAGTAATTGAAATCAGTTTATTTTTTTTTAAAATTTTATTGAAATTTGGTGAATCACAAAGATCAAAGTAGTAAATAGAAAGATATACAACTAATGGCAAATAACCACTTTGTTTCACATGTCTGCCAGCAAGTAAATGTTTACTTTGTAATTGCTTATTAACCATTTATTTACTGGGCACTTAAACCCCCTTCCTGCCCAGACCAATTTTCAGCTTTCAGTGCTGTCACTCTTTGAATAACAATTGCACGGTCATGCAATGCGGTACTCATATGACATTTTTATAATTTTTTCTCCACAAATGGAGCTTTCTTTTGTTGATATTTAATCACTGCTGGGTTTTCAATTTTTTGCTAAAAAATCTAAAAAAGTCCAAAAATTTTGAAAAAAACAAAACAGTTTTATAGTTTGTTATAAAATTTTACAAACAGGTCATTTTCCTCCTTCATTGATGTGCACTGATGAGGCTGAACTGATGGGCACTGATAGGCTGCACTGATGGACACTGATGGGCACTGATAAGGCGGCACTGATGGACACTGATGTTTAGCACTGGTGGGCACTGATAGGTGGCACTGAGAGGTGGCACTGATGGATGGCACAGATGGGTGGCACAGATGGGCAATGATGGGTGGCACTGAAGAGCATTGATAGGTGGCACTGAAGGGCACTAATAGGTGGCACTGATGGGCACTTCTAGGTGACACTGATAGGTGTCACTGATGAGGCAATGATGGGCACTGGTTGGCAGCACTGATGGGCATTGATAGGTGGCACTGGTAGGTGGCACTGGTGGGCATGGGCAGGCGGCACTGGTGGGCACAGATACTTGGGTGATGTCTCACCCTCTTTGGGACCACTATCCCTCTGACAAAAGCCGGTGATCTCCTTTTTTTTCCTGCTCATGCTGTCAGCATGAGCCGAAAAAAAGCCGATTACCGATCTTTTGTTTACATCATGTGATCAGCTGTCATTGGCTGACAGCTGATCACGTGGTAAGGGGCCGGGATTGCCCCCTTACTCCGATCTGTGATCAGCTGAGTCTCATTGATCCGGTGTTCACAGAGTGTGCAGTGCGTGCCCCACAGGGGGCACGCAGGCAGCTCACAGCCTCCCGGCAATTGAGGTCCGCACTGTTGCCGTCATTCGGCTATAACGTGGACAGAAAGCGGTTAAAACACATGCAATTTGAGTCTTTATTTTTCTGTAGATTTGCATTTACAAAAAGTAGCCGATTGCCCTTAATGGTGGAAAGTTTGTCAACCTTTAAAAAATAGGTATATGAGTGTAAGATGTATGTATAACTTTACATTAATGCATTTAGTAAGTGTCCAACCTCAGACATTCAACCTAATGACAATAAAGTAACTTAACACGTTGTTAGCTTGTTTTTTAAATTTTGAAAGAAAAGCGTTTTATGTGTAGCCCAACTTAGGGTGTGGGCTCATTAATGGTCAATTGCTTGAGTTTTTATTATCATTTAAAGTTTTATTGTGTGCATCGGTAAGGACAATACAAATCCAGCATGGATATGGTACAGTAAAGATAGACTGTTTCACAAACCAATAATAGAGTAGCATCGTATGCTAGGTACATAGCAAATAGGATAATATCAACACAGCAACAAAGAGACTACATTAGTCTGAATTAAAATGCAACAGTGTAAAAACACTAAAATTGCCCAGAGGCTGGTGTACACAAACACATTTTCCAATAGAAAGAAAAAGGCATTACATCACAGAGGTTAGAAGACAAGAAAACGAGAGTAAAAAGTAAAAAAGACTAAGCACGCTCAATAGGGAAACACAGGAATTGAACAGGAAGACTTAGGCCTATTTTACATGAACGATCGTTCAGGTCCGCCTGTCAGTTTTTTAAGCGGACCTGAACGGACCCTCCATAGACCTCTATGGAGCGTCGGATATCAGCGGTGACATGTCCGCTGACATCCGACCTGCTCCGATCCGAAAAAGTGTAACGAAGGAAAAACCTACTTTTCCATCCGTCTGTGGATCGGATCGGGTGATGATGGACTCTACGGTCCGTCATTATCCGATCCCCCATATGGCAGAGCGGCGCTCTGACAGGTCCGTCGCTGCACAGTGTGCAGCGACGGACCTGTCATCTGCCTGCTCAGCGGAGATCGACGGAGCAATCCCCCGCTGAGCAGAGCGGGCTCCGTACACGGACACGTCCGTGTAAAAGAGCCCTTAGGGGAAAAAATAAAAATTAAAAAAAATAAGGAGGAGAGGGAGTGGGGTTAAAGAAAATGGTTGAGAATGCATGTGAATTTCTTGACCTCTGACTCTATCTCCTAAACATCTGGAAAGTACTGTCTAGTAGTGTATATGAAGGTAGAGAGATTTGTTTCTTTCTGAAGAATTCAAAGTTTTGTTAATAAATGGTAGCCACCATTTCAAAAATTGTTTGGTTTGAGATTCTCTATGTTCACCACTCCCTGATGCCAGTTTTTTTTTTTTAATATGGAGTAAATCTCATAGGTCACTTTGCACTCTTGTTATTGTTGGGGGGTGGGGGAGAATCATGTGAGAGCTATTCTCATAGGATGCACCATCTGGCTGTTAAAGGCAGATATGTACCCAGTCTATATTTCATGGAGGTGCTTGGGGATTTTGAGGAGCCTCCCAGAAGCTAAATATTAACAGCATGGGGTCTGGAGGTATGGGTTGTCCTCAGATTTTTGTGATAAATTTAATATTTTTTTCCCTGAATGTATATATCAAGGACATTTCCAGAAGCAGAGTTATAAATTAGACCAATTTTCCCAGCACTTGGGACAGGAGCTAGTCTGAACCTGGTCTGCACTGTTGGAATAAAATGTAAACCTTATGTAGAATTTTTTATTGGGTTTCTTTCCATGGCTCATTGATAGCGACTCTGTAGATAGTTTGGTGGCCATTTTCTGTAAATTAGATCATTTCTATAATGTATAGGCTTTACGTTTATTTAAGGAAGAGTATATAGAAGGCTATAGAGACTTCAGAACTGCCTATTAGTTTGTCTAGGTGGGTTTTGGTATATACATAGTTCGGTGGCTGGGCTACAAGTTATACACCTTCAGTATGCTGTGGCCTGAAGGTAATGTCTCTTCACTCTCTCGTGAAGAGATGTGGTATTTTGTGTTTAGTTCAATGAATGTACCGTATTTATCGGCGTATAACACGCGCCGGCGTATAACATGCACAAGTTTAGGAGGGAATTTTAAGGAAAAAAACTTTTAGGAGTAAAGTTTAAGGAAGAAAAACTTACATTAAAATGCCCATCAATGCAGCGTTATCGTGTCCATCTGCAGCCTTGTCAGTGTCAGTGCAGCCTTGCCCCAGTGTCCATTGCAGCCTTGTCAGTGCAGTCTTGTCAGTGCAGCTTTGCCCCAGTGCAGCCTTGTCAGTGCAGCTTAGCCCCAGTGCAGCCTTGTCAGTGCAGCTTAGCCCCAGTGCAGCCTTGTCAGTGCAGCTTAGCCCCAGTGCAGCCTTGTCAGTGCAGCCATGTCAGTGCAGCCTTGCCCCAGTGCAGCCTTGTCAGTGCAGCTTTGCCCCAGTGCAGCCTTGTCAGTGCAGCTTTGCCCCAGTGCAGCCTTTTCAGTGCAGCCTTGTCAGTGCAGCCTTGCCCTAGTGCAGCCTTGTGAGTGCAGCCTTGCCCCAGTGCAGCCTTGCCCCAGTGCAGCCTTGTCAGTGCAGCCTTGCCCCAGTGCAGCCTTGTCAGTGCAGCCTTGCCCCAGTGCAGCCTTGTCAGTGCAGCCTTGCCCCAGTGCAGCCTTGCCCCCAGTGCAGCTTTGCCCCCAGTGCAGCCTTGTGTGATCGCCGCCGACATTCACAGCCGTGTGTAAATTCAAATATGGCGCCGAGACTACAGGGACTCGTCGGAGCCGAGATACACATACCCGAGTGTCCTCGGCTTTTCTCGGCGCCGCTCACAGTCACACCCAGTCCCGCCCTATGATGGACATAACACAGGTCCAATGGCGGGACTGGGCGTGACTGTGAGCGGCGCCGAGAAAAGCCGAGGACACTCGGGTATGTGTATCTCGGCTCCGTATATTTCAATTTACACATGGCTGTGTATGTCGGCGGCGATCGCTCCGATCAACCAAAATTGGCGGGGATCGGCCTATAACATGCACCCACGATTTTCCCCTGATTTTAGGGGAAAAAAGTGCGTGTTATATGCTGATAAATACGGTATATGGTTTTCCAATTTGTATTGGAAAAAGGTGATGAAAATGTGTTAGATCATTCTATGCCCAGATTTGGAATACAAGGTTTTCTTCTCATTGTGGAAAAGCTGAACTATGTTTTTATAGGAAGATAATTTGAGAAATATGGGGATTTGTTCAAATTTTTTCCCAATATTTTTCAAGCACAGGTTCTAGTAGACAATTTTCCAATTTATAGCAAATTTGTGTGGCAAGTCTCTAGCAAGAGCAAAGTCACAATGGTGAGTCTACAGCAAGAGCTCTGCAAGTCTACAGCATGAAAATTCAGCCACACTGACCCTGTGGTGGGATGACCATTGCACAACATAACTGAACCGGAATTTGCAGCAGACTTGCAGAATGTTTGCAAAGAAAGTTGATCTGGTGTCATGCAATGCAGACTTGCTGCATGCAACAATCTCGTGAAGTCTGGCAAGTCTAGCAATAGCTTAGCAAGTCATTTTCAAACTTGCAGCTCAATGTTTGTTGCTATCTGGGTAGTTGTAGTTTGTCAATTTGTGATTTTATTTTTGGTCAGGTGTTTATAGAGGCCTGAGAATTTTACAAATTAGATAACAAAAAGATTTACAAGCCCAAGGACGAGTGCTGGTGTTTCAGATGGATACATAAGTCATACAGGAGCCTTTACCACAGCATTGTTTACTGTACACAGATATTGAATCTGGCCAGGCTAAGCACGTTTTTTTTATGTGCACATTGTGTTGAATAGAGCTGGTAGGGCTTATTTTTGGGGTAGGTCTTATCATGTCATGTGCTGTCTTCTCTCCCCCTCAGCCTCCCCGCCTATCAGGAATCCCCAGTGGAATCTAATTAAAGTGGTTGTAATATCTTAGAATCCACTCTATTACAGTTTTATGTAATGTAAACCGTGTATGTTTCTGTAATATAAATGTGCCAAATACCTTCTTATAGCGCCACTCGGCGATTCCGTGACCTGCCGGAGCTCTCTTCCCCCTCTGAGCACTGTAGAGGGCTGGGAGAAGAGAAGAAGAGCAGTGGAAGATCAGCTAAGCGCCTAGCAGTGCTGTACCGAAGGTATTTGGCACAATTAGATTACAAAAACACACACACTTTACATTATATAATACTGTAATAGAGTGGATTCTAGGATTTTACAACCACTTTAAACTAGGTCTTATTTTCAGGATAGGTCTTATTTTCGGGGGAAACGCAGCAGATATAGGTAAATCAGATGAAAGTGAGTTTCGTTTACCTGAGATAGGTGCTAACCTTTTCTGTTTAACATATTTAATAATTTTACACTTTGCGATAACAGAAAGGCACTTGGGTTACAGTAAAGAAAGAAAACTTGGTTTTTGGATAACAAAACTTGGTCACATACTGTACAATACATCAAAATTGTCTGCAAAGGAAACCTTTCTAAGAGAGTAATCATTAGCAGTGAGTTCAAGTCAATAACAGTGAACTAGAGCATGAATTCAAGAAATGCATAGGTAAGTAAAGACAATGCTACCAATCGCGAGGATACTCAGTAAATGGTCTTACAGTTCCAAGTGCTAACAAAACTAGGGAGTGGCGAGCTTGGGATTGAAAGCAAATCTTTTAGATGAAACTAAAACAAGCACGTAGAACCTAGAATCAAATGTTATCGGGTTGATTTACTAAAATTGGAGAGTGCAAAATCTGGTGCATGGTAGCCAACCAGCTTCTAACTTCAGCTTGTTCAATTCAGTTTTGATTAAAAAAAACCTGGAAGCTGATTGGTTACTATGCAGAGCTGCACCAGATTTTGCACTCTCCAGTTTTAGTAAGTCAACCTCCTTGTCTCTATAGCTGGGGAAGACAGTGTTATTGGCTATATTGCAAACAAAGATTTCAAATAACACAAAGTACAGGCATGTTTTTCCAGTATTGCGGTTAGCATTTTTCTTCTTTGCTCTGCTAAATCAGGAAAATGACCAGTTATTGTGATGTAAAGGTTGAACTACCTGGTGGGTTGAGAAATAACAAGATTTTCCTTGTCAAAAGATTTTATTTAGTTCATACAAAGTGATAACAGGTAAAATAATGAGATATAAAGTGACAAAAGAAATTAAGCTCAAAATTATGTAAGTATACATACTTAATTTGTATGGAACAACCGTATATTGTCATGTATGTAAGTACAAACAGAAAAAAAAAGAAAAGAAACATTTTGTAAACATGACAAATATGGTAAATCTGTTAGAAGGATTTGTAGGTATTGCAGATAGGTTGGGTTAGAGAGAAAAATTCTGCAGGGGCGAGAGCTTCTAATTCATAAGAGGTGAAAGGAGGTGAAAATTAGAGAGCAAAAAGAAAGAAAAAGGGTAGAGAGACTAGGAAAGGAGTGTCCATTCGGTAGGTCCAAAAGCCATTGTGGATATAGTCTGGATATTCGTAGATCAACTACCAAGGCAGGAGAACATTCTCATCGAAAGTTGAAGGGAGATGATGTTTTATCCATGGATGCCAAAGTTTTTTGAATTTGGGGATTTGATCTTTTTCTATGGCTGCTATTTTAGCCTGAATCATGGAATTATGCATCCTGTGTTTTGTCTCAACTATAACCAATGAATCGGATTTCCATGCTTTTGCAACTGTTTGTTTAGCAGCAGTAAGTAGTTGGACGAAACGTTTAAAGTGAATGTGAGTTAAGCATGTGGTTTCAAGTTGAGTAATGCGGTAGTTGGGTCGGGATTCAATTTCAACCTGAACATTTTGGTAGCCAATTCAAAGATTTCCTTCCAAAATACCTTGACAATAGGACAGGTTCACCATGTGTGTAGGAATGTGCCCAATTTCGAACATCCATGGAAACAGAAAGCAGAGTAGGTAGGTACATACTTAGCTATTCTGGAAGGTACCAGATACCATCGGGTCAACACCTTGTAATTGGCTTCCAGTGCTAGAACATTAGGGGAAGATGATTTTGTTGCCCATCAGATCTTAGACCAGTCCTCTAAGTCAAGGGTTTGACCAAGATCTCCCTCCCGTTTTTGGGTGTAAGGTGGTTTAACTGAATCTCAATTGGGTAAAATTTGGGAGTATTAGGAAGAGATTAGACCTTTAGTATGGGGGTTATCTTTACACATCGATTCAACATCTGAAAATTAGTAGAAGGGCATTAGTATTAGTATTCGGAGTGTAAAAGTTTTTGATTTGAAGATAGTGGAATAATTCTGATTGCGGTAAACCATAGGATTCGCAGAGAGTTGGGAATGGGATAAAGGACTTAGCAGAAACAAAATTGTAAAATCTTATAACGTTCAAGGAGGTCCAAATTGTAAATAATGAGGGAAAGACCCATGCAGGGCAAAAGGCGAGGTTTTTAAAAAATGAGAGAAGAGGATTGAATGGAGATTGTAGATTGTGTTGACGTTTAAGTTATCCCAAAGAGAGATAAAGTGTTTAGTAATGGGATTACGTATTTTGGGACAATCTTTGGGAGAGAACCAAAGTAAATTAGAGATCGATATAGGATCACATTTTGTGGCTTCAATCGTAACTCATAGAGGAATTTCATGTGACTAACAATATGCGCTGCTTTATAATAGAATGCAAAGTTAGGGTAACCAAAACCACCATTGGTTTTAGGGAGATATAATGTGTGCAATGAAATGCGTGGTTAAGAGAGGCTCCAAACAAATGAAGTAGCTTTTTTCTGCATTACAATTAGGTAGTAAGCTAGAATCGGTATCGGTAGTACTCTAAAGAGATACAAAAGTTTGGGCAAAAGTGTCATTTTTATTTCACTAATTCTTCCCAGCCACGATAGTGGGAGATGAGTCCATTGTTTCAACAAGTTTGTTGCCCTTCTCAAGGTTTGCGGATAATTGGCTGAGAAAAGATCAGATATGGAGGCTGTAAAATTAATCCCCAAATCTGGGATTGATTTATTATCCCAGGTAAAAGGAAGTGCTATTTTAGCAGGATCCAGTTCCATTTTGGTCAGAGAAATATTTAAAACTAGGCATTTCTTATGATTATTATGAGACCCAAGACGGCAACAAACTTGTGGGGATGATAGAAATAGTAGGATATCGTCTGCAAAGAGACAAAGTTTATGCTGATATCCCACTATTTCTGGTTATAGTTGGATTAGATCTAATTAGTTGAGCAAGAGGTTCTATTAATAGGGCAAACAAAAGGGGGGAAAGAGGGCAACCCTGCCATGTGCCTCTCCCTATATTAAAGGAATCCGATTTATACCCAGTGTACTTATGTATGCCTGTGGGTTATCGTACAATGCCCCAATCCATCTCATGAAATGCGACCCAAACCCCCATTCTGAAGGGAATAATTAAATTATGGCCAAGAAACAGAATCAAAGGCTTTCCTGATATCGAGTGAGAGAAAGCAAGAATGGATGCGGCGAGTTTTTGCAACATGGGCTAACAGGACAGCTGGACGAATATTGTCATTGGCTTGGCGTGTAGGCATAAATCCTACTTGGTCACGATGTATACGTTTACCAATGATTTTATTGAGGCGATTAGCTGAAATTTTTGCTAGTATTTTTATGTCGAGGTTTAAAAGGAAGATAGGGTGATAGTTTGTACAGGAGGAATCATCAGAATGGGGTTTCGGGATCATGCAGATGGTTGCCGTTAGTGATTCCTGTCTGAAGGCGTGGCCTTCTAATAAAGTATTAAAGGAGTCTGCCAATATAGGGGATAACATTTTTTTGAAAAGGTTTGATAATGTAAGGCCGAATATCTGTCCGGTCCAGGTCTCTTATTCTTTTTTAACTCTTTAATTGTTTTGGCTACATCGTCTACTAAAATGGGTTCGTCGAGTTGACTTTTTTGGTCATTGGATAGCTCGGGTAGGTGTAATTGGGAAAAGAAGGTGTCAGCTGCCTTAGGGCAATTATTGTTTGTTGCCGTGTATAAGGAAGCTAAGTGGGAGTGAAACTGATGTACAATTTTGACAGGGTTACATGTGTAGGTATTATTTGATAATTTAATTCTTATTGGTTGGGTTGGTTTATTAAATGACTTTAGAGCTTTAGCCAATAGGGTGCCTGCTTTATTGGACTTCATATAGAAGGTGTGTTTAGATCTGTTTAGAGATTTTTCAGCTGATTCTGTGAGGAATAAGTCATACTCCAGATGGGCTTCTTCTAATGGATTTTGGATGATTGGGTGGGATTATCCTGAAATGATGCAAAGGAAGATTTCTACATTCGCGTTTGAATGTGGCAGATTGTCTTTGAAATATTCCACGCATTACTGGTTTGTGCGCTTCCCAAAGTGTCAGTGGGGAAATGTCAGGGCTATTATTATGTGTTAAATATTCTTTCAGGGCTTCAGGGTTCAATGGTTAAGCGATGTGATGGGTGTTTGAGTAATGTATCAGGGAGGTACTAAGTGGGGTCTTGAGCTTTAGGGATAGTAGAAGCTATTGTGGTTAGGACTGCATTGTGATCAGACCAAGTAATGGGGATTATATTTGAATTAAGTATCTCTGGTAACATCCCTGTGGTTAAAAGATATGATCAATGCATGTAAATGTTTGGTGAGGGTGTGAGTAGTATGTGAATCCCCTTTTAATTGGATTATTTTCTCTCCAAGTATCAACTAAATTGTGTTTAGAAAGAAGCTGAGAAAAAAATATTTTATTTGGAGTTTGGGTTAGGTGATATGGTGATTTATCCAGAAATGGGTGAAGTACCTGATTGGAATCACCACACATGATAATTGTTCCAATCGTATGTGTGGTAATTATCTGCATCAGGTGTGTGACGAAAGGTGTGGGTTGTTTATTTGGTGCGTAGTAACGCACCTCAGGGTCTTTAATTTCTGTTTGGAGTGTGAATGGGATGGAGCGGTGGAAAGCTATGAGGGTTCCACGTTGTTTGATGGTGGTTGAGGCTCTGAATACTTGTGGATAAAAAGAACTCATAAATTTAGGCATAGAGTTTACTGTGAAGTGTGTTTTTTGTAAGCACCCAATATGTGCTTTTCAAGCCTGAAAAAAGCGTAACGCTTTAGTTCTTTTCTGAGGTATGTTGATACCCTGCACATTCAGGCAAAAAAGTTTAGAGGTGCCATGGTAGTTGATCTAGGAAATTATACTTACCGATAGTCATGAAGTTCTGGATGGTTGAACCTATACGAATGGACATTAAGAGGAAGAAGAGAGAAAAGAGGATCTAGGAGAGATTGAAGAAAGCAGAAGGTACAAAATAAATGTGGTTAGATAATTCATTATAAAAAGGATTCTAAAATAAGATGCAAGCATTGCCCGTGATGAGGAAAAAGGTTTCCCATCAGGGGAAGTAGGGCCAACGTCTAACACCCACATATTATGAGTGGAAGAATGAGGAAGGTACAGTGGAGCACATGGGAGTACAGTGAGTGGGAGAAGAGCCTTATCAAAGAGACATCGTTAAGATGTATTATTGTATAAGCTGCCAGGCTCTCTGGAAATATAATTCTATTTTACAAGAAAAATCCTAAAGGGGAAGGATGTGGGTGGTAAAGAAATCTGCAATCTGAGAGCAGTTTGTTATAATAAAGAACTGTTAGGATAATGGAAGGGGGAGGGGAGGGGAAAGGGAGGGGCATATACACCAGGAGGAGAGCAAATTTAAGCAATCTTACAAAGTTGGCCAATGTAGGTGTGAGTTCCCTCATGAAAGCAACCCGTTTAATAAAAATGAAGGGGTTATAGGGAGGTTATCTTCAAAGAATTGCTGTTAATAGAAAGTATATCATAAATAATTTAATAATAATGAAACGATCTACTTAGGAAGTAAAACTAACTGCTATCATCCGTAAAGAGGATAAGCGATTTAGGAGGATTATGAGTGGAACAGATTAGAATCTTGATTATTACATTAATCATCTGAATATTAGAAATAAGGGGCCTATGGTATGAAACCTAAAGAGTAGGTAACGTGCCCACCGAATTTGGAACAAATGGACCAAACTTTGAGGGTTTATAGCTAGGTAGAGTATTATGGGACTTAGTTAGAGCCTAAAGAAGACCCGTGATATGCCCAATCAGGTTTCATAAAAACTGGCAGAGAAATCAATCTCAAAGAGAAATGGTGGAGGAATGTTCAAAGGAACAGAACGCTGTCAGTCCATGGAATCTTCTTGGTCCAGGGGAGGGGATCCAAATCGACCTCTCTTGTGAGAATATTGGTTTTCAGTTTTCCCTAAGGATTAGGAAGAGTTATGTGGAGATGAAGATAATGTAGATGCTCTTCTTCTGCGTGACCTGTTGGTGTAGGATCCAGATTCTGTTAGATGAAGGTCATGAAGAGTTTGTTGAAGTTCTTCCGAGGTTTAACAATTATATTTAGAGCCCTTGTACCTAAAGTGAATGGAGAATGGGAAGCCCCATTGGTAAGTAATACTATGGCGTTGAAGCTCCATTAACTGTGGTTTCATTGCACGCCATTTAGAAATTATTAATTGAGATAAGTCAGCGAAAATCTGATAATTGTATCCCTGGAAGGTTAGGGGATTTTTATCCCGAGCTGCTGCTAGAAGTTGTTCTTTCGTTCGGTAATAATGGAATTTTGCGATAATATCGCGTGGGGGGGCATCAACTTTTTTGGGTGTAAGGGCTCTATGAATTCTGTCCATTTCAAGACGTTCTATTGGTATGCCTGGTTGAAGTTCTTGAAATAATGCGATTACTGTAGCATGAATGTTTGTGATATTTTCAGAGATTCCTCTGATACACAGAGTGGAGCGTCTGGCTCTGTTTTCAAAATCTTCCAATCTGGTTTATAGCGTTAAATTCTCTTCTTTTAAGTTATCATTTTCAGTCATAGCATCTTGTGCCATGTTTTCTATTTCTTTCACTTTGAGCTCTAATGGCCCGTACACACGGTCGGATTTTCCGACAGAAAATGTGTGATAGGACCTTGTTGTGGAAAATTCTGACCGTGTGTAGGCTCCATCACAATTTCCATTGGATTTTCGGACACACAAAGTTTGAGAGCAGGCTATAAAATTTTCCGACAAAAAAATCTGTTGTCGGAATTTCCGATCGTGTGTACACAAATCCGACGCACAAAGTGCCACGCATGCTCAGAATAAATAAAGAGATGAAAGCTATTGGCTACTGCCCCGTTTATAGTCCCGACGTATGTGTTTTATGTCACCGCGTTCAGAATGATCGGATTTTCTGACTACTTTGTGTGACCGTGTGTATGCAAGGCAAGTTTGAGCCAACATCCGTTGGAAAAAATCCTAGGATTTTGTTGTCGGAATGTCAGATCAATGTCCGACCATGTGTACGGGGCATAAGGCTGCTGTAAGGTTGCCCAGTTCTCTTATTTCTTTAGTCAGACTATTAGTGATATGTTCAGGAGTTTGCTTTTTTCAAATTGTTTTAAAAGAGCAGGGGGTGTTGAGTAGTCTTGAGAATTATCTTGTGAGAATATAATTTCTGAATCTGACTCACCTAAAGAGTCTGGCTGGTGTGTTTTATGCTTGTGAGAGCGAGTTGAGGTAAAAGAAGATGAGGGGGGCGACGCCATTTTGGCTGAAGCCCGCGTCTGTCCCCAATCATTAGAAGTGTTTTTACCATTAAAACGGCTTCCTCCTAGCACCATTATCCTCCAGAAGGCTGCCCTGTCGCCTCAGGGACAAGTGGGAGAAAAATGAGGAGTGTAGAAGTCGGCGGAGGTATTCCTGACTGTGGCTCCTCTCCCTCACAGATCGGAGCTCTAGCAAAGCATGACCGCCATACTAGACTCCGCGCATGCGTCCTCTGACCTGAAAAATAACAAAGTTTTAATCATCGTGCTGTATGGGAGCTTTTGGGCATAATGAAAAATTGTGGGTTTGAATGGGTTATGTCTTTTGCAACCAAGGAGAATATCGTTGGTGTTTCCTTTATAAAAAGGTTATCTTTATGCAGGAAAACTTTGCTATCCTTTTGGAAGAAATGTTAAAGTAACGTGATTAGCCTTCTAATGTTGTTGAAGAATAAATGATTTATCAACTTCGATGTTTATCTTGTGAGGAGATAGTTGATAGGAGATTTTTTATTTTCTGTGTAGAGTTCGCTTTTTCTCTTTGAAGATCAGTGGATCGTTTTGATGAATATCCTGTAGTAGCTGCTGTATGAAATGTGCTTTTACTGGGTGCTAAAAGGTAAGCTGCTGTCCTCCATAGGTTTGGAAGTGGAGTGTTGCAGGATATGCCAAAGTACATTTTTTTTCTTTTTGTAAAGGGCAATGCCGACTTGTTGAAAGGACTTTTTATTTGTGTGTTTCTTCAGCTGAATAATCAGCAAATATCAGAAATGAATGGCCTTCAAGGAAAAGTCCTTTACCTGACCAGAATGCCTATAGTATTGCTATAGAATGAGTATTGTATATTGAAGGTATCGTATGATGATGAGGGGATAGGTCTTTCTTTCTGGGTCAAAATGTGGGCTCTTTCTACTTTATAGGGTAAAGTAAGTCCCAGAAGTTCGGGGATGTTATGCGAGTAAATGGACATTAGCAGGCCTGGTGGACAGGTTTCTGGCAAGCCTATTATACACAGGTTTTTGCTTTGTGACTCATTTTCTAAGTCTTCAAACGTGTTTGCCAGTATGCATACATGGTTTTCAGTCACATCCATAATGGTGTTTGGTTTTTTAACCTCATCCTCCAGTGTTGAGATCTGTTCTTTGGCTTCAGTCAATTTATGAGCTTGTGCAAGTAAGACAGACCATAGACAGTGCAGGAAGGAAATTCACACGGATTCCCCCCATCAACACAGACAGTGTTGACAGGAGAATTACTCCTATCGAGCAATTGTCTTTTCCCAGCAAGGGGGTGGGTATAGAAAGCAGTCCCCCTCGGGAAATGACAATGATTATCACAAGCAGCTATAGCAGTTTGGCATCAACTTGGTACATTCAGCCTGCCCATTAATGATTCTAACCATCTATGGCCGGCCTTAGTCATGTCACAGAGATTGAATACCCTTACATACCACTTTATTTACTGCATTCTGGATTGTTGGTTTAAAGCGGAGTTCCACCCAAAAGTGGAAGCTTCGCTTATCTGGCACCTTTCAGGGTGAGGGAGCGGGTACCTGTTTTTGACCTGTCCCCACTTCCATCGGATCTCACCGCTGCGAGGTACATCAGAAGTTCGGCCCCCCTCCTCCTTCTCCTGCCGCTGGGCCAGTTAGAGAGTGCAGCGTGCTTTGCACATGCACAGTAGGGAACCGGCTGTGAAGCCGCAAGGCTTCACTGCTGGTTTTCATTACAGGCTGTGGCAGCAGCAGCACCCGAGAGCTAATGGAAAGATCGGCTGGGTTCCATCGCTGGATTCCAGGACAGGTAAGTGTCTTATTATTAAAAGTCAGCAGCTACAGTATGTGAAGCTGCTGACTTTTAATTTTTTTGTGCTGGGGCCGAAACTCCTCTTTAAATAGTTTAGTTTAGTTAAGTAGTAGACTACAGATGCTATTTTCACATGGCTTTGATCCAGATTGGTTTCATTGTTGGAGGACAGAGGTTCTGGGTTAGTGGAGTGTGATGGCTTCAAGGTTTCGCAATCATGAGCAGAGTCATAGTTTTGCTGTTGTGCTTGTTCGGTCCTTGAACATGATTTTCTTCGTGTTTTCTCCAGAAATCCATCCATTTGGCAGATGATTGGGTTGCAGATATATAGGGACAGTTCTTCTGGGTATGGATGGCAGTGCCCGTCGATTTTATATCATTACCATCCCAGTAGTGTAGAAGCTTTTCTAATCTGCATCAGGCACCAGAACTGAAAGTTAGAAATCAGGTTTTGTTTTTTTGGCTGGGCCCACTGTATTAATACAATTCAGATAAGTTACAAGGGGGTGGTAAAACGGCGGCTCAGTATTCTGAAACAGCCCACAGGGGTTGATTTAGTAAAGGCAAATAGGCTGTTCATTTTGCAAGGCAATTTTCCCCAGAATGTGGTAAAATTTTACTTTGCAAAGACTACCCAATCACATGTAAGAAAAAAAAAAACAGCATTTTTCCTTGCATATGATTGAAATATGGAAGTCAGCAGAGTTTACCTTATTCACTAAGCTCTGGGGAACATTCCCTCCTTGCAAAGTGAGCAGACTATTTGCCTTTAGTAAATAAACCCCATAATTTAAGTGTCCCAGACTTGTGGGGTTCCATAGCTAACAGTTCCACCCAAAACCTAACCCCGACCCAAAACCTAGCCATGGTTGGAAGTCTACAGTTTATGCTGTTGGACTTGTTAGGTATTTTTCACATATTTTAAAGATCATTCTTGACTTTATGAGCTGCATGAATTTAATTTTGCAATAATGGAAATTGTGGAAGGAAAGGAGCAACAGTAGTTTTCCTCTAAAAGCAGAACGCCACATGTTATCAGTTAAAGTGATTGCCATAACATGTTCCATATTACACAGCCTTTCTGCTTGATTTGTAGGAAACTATGAAAAAGGAGAACATTGGATAATATTGCAGAACTGGGATGTCCAAAATTGTATTCACCTGTCTCCATTTTCCAACCTTAGGTTGTCCGAGGATGGATCCTGAAAACAAAGACAACATTGTCCTAGTGGAAGAGAAATTCCGATTCTTCTGTTTAGAGTTTGTGAAACATTCCCAAAGTGTAGGAGATGGCTGGGAGTGGAAACATGTCCAGGTAATGTGTGCATGAGTCACAGTCTATACATTATATAATTGCCTTGTATGCTGTAAGTTGGCATTCTCTGCAGCCTGCATGACATATGGTTTGCACTACCGAAAGAAGTTATTCTTTCATCACTTAATTTAATAATTACTGTTTTTTTTTTAACAATCAGGAGTGCTTTATTAAAGAGAAATTCACAGTACAAAAACACAAAAGTATACAATTGGTACAGTGTCAGTAGTTTACAAATGAATCTTCAAACACAATCTTTTCATACTTGTTATCTATCTCACATTGACTTGAGAGAGAAAATAAAATAAACTGAATGCAATAAGGGAATGTCACATTAATGTATCAGACCAGTTAGGGTAGGAGGAGAAGCCTAAGAGGAGGGGGGGGGGGGGGACGCACATGAGGAGATGAAGGGAAGGAAGAGACAAATAGGAGAAGCGAGGGGAAGATTATTCGGTCCCTGCAATGGTCACAGAATTCCTTACAGAACAACAGATGCCTAGTACTACCACCTCCCTGTTAAGTAGTCCATGGCAACCAGACCTTATCGAACTTCCAGGGGCAACCCCGACTAATGTACATCAACTTATACAGAGGCAATGCAGCATTAATTTTATTTTCCCAGGATGAGATAGAGGGAGGGCTGGCAGAAGTCCACTTACAGAGAATTTCTTTTTTGGCATAGTAGATATTAGAATCTTGCTATGATGTGATCTTTGCTCATCCTCGTGTATTCCCAACAGGGCCAGCTCCGGTGTTCTGGGGACAGACAAGTCCATCCGGACATTTAGATGGTCAAACACCCCCATCCAAAAGGTCGATAGCGCGGGGCAGTCCAAAAACATATGTAGATAGGTACCCATCTGTGTTCGACAACGGGGGCAGTATGGGGCCCTATCGGGATACATCCTGGAGAGTCTCACCAGAGTAAAATAAATTCTGTGTAGGAATTTTATTTGTGTCAACTTGTCTCCGGCCGAGATTACCAATTTGGGGCCTTGCTCCAAGCAGTTCTTTCAATCCTCCCTGTCCAGAGCGGGGATATCTGACCTCCATGTATTCCACAATATATCCATTTTGGGTGTATCCTTGGGTAGTAGGGTATAATATAAGGTAGAGAGAGGCTTCTCTAAGTCGCAACAGGATAATAGCTCCTCTACTGGGTCTAGCTGAAGGAGTGGGGGCACAGGGAACTGTGCCCTAACTGCATGTCTTAACTGGGCATACCAAAAGTACATCCATCCCCAAAGCTCATATGTCCTGGACATTTGAGCAAAGGACATCAATGAACCATTGGGCATGATACCTTTCAGTGTTTTTATGCCAAATCCTGCCCATAACTGGGCATCAGGGATTGTCCGAAAATGAGGTAGATTAGGATTTCCCCAAAGAGGCTGGACCGGTGCCCATCTCCCCTCAAGAGAAAAAACACGTCTAGCCGCGTTCCACACTTTACCGTTGCTTTTGTTGGGGCAGGTATGTCCTCATAGGCTTTTGTCCCTCTGTATACTAAATTTTGTAGTGCCTGCATAGATCCAAATCGAGCAGCCTCTACACACACCGCGGCATTAGAACGGCTCCCTACAAACCACCAGTAGGTTGTTACGAGCATTGCAGCCCAATAATAGGTCCTTAGATTGGGGAGAGCAAGCCCTCCCAACTGTATGGGCAATTGCAATGTGGATTTGGCCAAGCATGGAATAGAGCCGTTCCAGTTAAAAGATATGAAACATTTGTCCACCTCCCGAAAGAAGGATACCGGTATCCAGATCGGACTGTTTCGGAAGAGGTATTTAAACTTGGGTAATAGCATTATTTTAAAATTGTTTATTCGCCCCAGGAGATTTAGGTGAAGACTAGACCAGGACTGACATCTCTCTTTGAGAAGGCGGAGTAGAGGGAGTATGTTAAGACTATAATACTGTGCAACATCCCTGGCCACCCTAATCCCAAGATATTTGAATTCCGATACCCATGTCAGTGGTACATTACCAGCTGTATCAGAAGCCCGATTATCCAGGGGAAAGAGGACCGATTTCGACCAATTTATACGGATCCCTGACAGGGTGCCGAATTTGTCAAAAAGGTCCAAGGCGGCTGTCAAGGAAGGCCCTGCATCATTTAAATAGAGCAGTGCGTCGTCTGCATAAAGGGATATTTTCTCCTCAAGTTTACCTATCTGCAATCCCCTAACCTCCACAGATTCCCTTACCAATATCGCCAGGGGTTCTACAGCGAGGGCAAATAAACTAGGTGACAATGGACAACCTTGATGAGTGCCCCTGTGGAGTGGGATCCTATCATTCGTCCGCACCCTAGCCCTTGGTGCCCGATATAGCAACTGGAGCCAACGGAGAAATACAAGTCCGAAACCAAATTGTTGCAGCACACCTCAGAGATATTCCCACTCCACAGAGTCAAACGCCTTCTCAGCGTCAAGAGAGGCGATCACCCTATTTCCAGTATTGTCATTTGTTATGGACAAGTTGAGGAAAAGACGTTGTATATTGATATCCATGCCCTTTCCCGGCATGAACCCAGTTTGATCAACATGGACCACTGTCAATATAACCGACGATAGACGTGTGGCTAAGATCTTGGCCAAAATGTTTGCGTCCACATTGAGTAATGAAATGGGTCTATACGACGCACACTCCTGGGGATCCTTACCGGGTTTAGGGATCAGAACAATGATCGCCTCCTCCATAGACTCGGGCAAATTATCCTCGCCAGCAAGTCTAGAGAAGAGGGATGTCAGTCTCGGTGCAAGGAGCTCAGCATTCTGGGAGTAAAACTCCGTAGGCAGTCCATCCACTCCCAGTGTCTTTCCACTCTGGAGGCCCCCTATAGCATCTCTAGGGAGATGTCCCCGTCCAGCATCGTTCTATGTGCTTAAAATAGAGTGGGGAAGGGGATATTATTAAGGTATTCCAGCAGTTCAGATGGGGTATTATTGGCCCTAGAAGTGTATAACTCTTTAAAAAAAGAGCAAAATCTATCAATAACATCCTCCCGAGAAGTCAATAATTCGCCCTGGTCATTGCGAACACTTGCAATATGTGTGGACCGCACCGGACCCCGCGCTAGCCAGGCCAACAGCTTCCCATTTTTATTGCCATATTCGAATATCCTTTGTGTAGAGTAAAGCATGGATTTTTTGGTTTGATCTACATTATATAAGGAAAGTTCCCTTAGGGCCCTTTGCCAGTCTTGATGGTTAGGGACAGTTGGGGACTCAATGTATGCCGCCTCGCATCTCCCAGCCTCCCCCTCCAACAACTCCAAGGACCAAGAAGCCTCTCTCTGTAATGAGGATATTCGAGAGATATATTCCCCCCTGATCCAGGCCTTAAATGTGTCCCATAAGATTGAGGGATGAGCAGATTCTCTGTTTCTTAACCAAAAATTACAAATGGCTTCCGACTCCAAACTTAACCGGTTTCCGACCGGCGCACGCTGATGTACGTCGGCAGAATGGCACGGCTGGGCAAATGGGCGTACCTGTAAGTCCATTTGAATTCCCCGCCATGCCATTGCGTGCGTGCCGGCCGGGGGCTCCGTGAGCCGGGTCGCGGGTCCCGCGGACTCGATCGCCGTGGGGATACCCGCGATCGCCTCACGGAGAGGACGAACGGGGAGATGCCGTTGTAAACAGGAGCAGAGATCAGTGACGTCACACATACAGCCCATCCCCCTACAGTTAGTAATCACTCCCTAGGACACACTTAACTCCTCCCCGCCCCCTAGTGGTTAATCCCTTCACTGCCAATGCCATTTACACAGTAATCAGTGCATTTTTAATTGCACTGATCGCTGTATAAATGACAATGGTCCCAAAAATGTCCGACATGTCCGCCATAACGTCGCAGTCACAATAAAAATCGCTGATCGCTGCCATTACTAGTAAAAAAAAAAATTATTAATAAAAATGCCATAAAACTATCCCCTATTTAGTAAACGCTATAACGTTTGCGCAAACCAATTATTAAACACTTATTGCGATTTTTTTTAACCAAAAATATGTAGAAGAATGCGATCGACCTAAACTGAGGAAAAAAAATGTTTTTTTTATATATTTTTGGGGGATATTTATTATAGCAAAATGTAAAAAATAATGCGTTTTTTTCAAAATTGTCGCTCTTATTTTGTTTATAGCGCAAAAAAGAAAAATTGCAGAGGTGATCAAATACCACCAAAAGAAAGCTCTATTTGTGGGACAAAAAAGGACGTTAATTTTGTTTGGGAGCCACGTCGCACGAACGCGCAATTGTCAGTTAAAGCGACGCAGTGCCGAATCGCAAAAAACGCTCTGGTCAGGAAGTGGTTAAACAGAACATTTACATTTCCCCAATATCTGCAATGGCAGATAGCATATCCCCCCTCCCCACATCTCTACTGAAACTGGTGATGCATATAAACCCTAAAACCCCAACTGTCACAACTTAGTAGGGGACGTGAACTTTTAGCAAGAGGTGTTGTCCAGCATGACAACAGAGATGCTGGTGTAATGGCATAAGCATATATCTTTCTCCTGGGCAATTCAGGGGCACAAAACTTAATTGCAAACAACATTAAATCTTTACTTCCCCCTCGGCTTGTGATCCAAGCTCCTGAACCTTTTCTTAAGAACAGTACCGGTCAGTACTCCATTACCAGATTTAGTCTCATTCATGCCTCATAATGGTTGCTGTTCTATATCGGAAGGATATGGCAGAAGTCCATCAAAGTAATCTAGGAGCCTTCTCCGTCTGAGGAGACTGCGTATCCATTCTTTTAGTATCCATACCTCCTGGAGCCGCTGGCAGTCAGCAGAGCAAAGGGATTTGAAAAAATGTATATATGAATCAGCCTATAAGGTTTACCTTTGACATTGTCACCCATTCAGGCAGGCATCATTGTCACCACATAAGCGGCAGCAAGCAGTGTATCCAGGATGGCCATTCAACTATTGAACCTTGCTATCAAACCATTGCAACGGCAGTCCACTGCACCGCACAGGGTGAAATATGAGCTAGTGTTTCCGCCTTGTTTAGTTCCCTGCAGATCCCATCCAGACTGCTTACAGTGTCGAAGCACATGGTTGCAGTAACATCATGGCGGGCAAGAGCAGACAGCAGCCATCCCACACGACATAGTCCAGCAATCAATAACAGGGTTCCACTTGCCACACGTACAATCAAACACTAAGAAAGCTGTATCTCCAGTATAAATATGGGTTTACCTGACAAAAGTATCCTCAGGGACCCCACGAGGCAGTGGCCGGAGAGCTGTAGTAACAAAAGAGTACCTCCAGAGTCAGGAGCAAGCCCTGCATACCGCCGGGGGGGGGAGTTCAGGCAGCGATCCATTTAACGGCGGGCCGGTAGAGCTTCCAGCCAGGTGGCAGCTTCCCGAGGGGAGGTGAAAAACCGCACCGTCTCGCCATCCTGGACTCTCAGCCGGGCCGGGAATAGAATACTATATTTGATATTCCGCGCCCGCAGCAACACTTTATTCTGGTCAAAAGATCTGCGCAATTTTTGAGTCTCGACAGAGTAATCCGGAAAGAATAGCAGGTTTGTATTCTGGAACTTAAGCTCACCAGCTCTTCGCGCCTCCCGGAGAATCTAGTCCCGATCTCTGAAATTTAGCATCCGGAAGATCAGGGTGCGGGGGTTGGATCCTGGTGGTCCGGGAACAGGAGGGATTCGATGGGCACGCTCCACAGTAAAGAAGGGGGAAAACTGAGCAGCCGGTAGTAGTGACCTCAATAGTTCTTCCACAAAGACCGTGGGGTTCTTCCCTTCTGCCCCCTCTGGCATACCCACAATCCGGAGATTGTTCCTCCTGTTTCTGTTTTCCGCGTCATCCACCTTATATTCCAAGGCCCGAACTTTTGTTTGTAACGTGTGGATGGATGCTGTATGGTCTGTATGCTCCATCAGACCCACTCGCTGTTCCACCTCCGTCACTCGTGAGCGAAGCTTGTCCAGGTCTTGTCGGATCAAGCCCACATCTAGCTGCACTGCTTCAATCTTGTTTGTCAAGGCAGCTTGACAGGAGGCAATCGCAGCCATTACCTCCGGGAACCCAAGCTGTGGCATCTCCGCTGGATCGTCAGCTTCAGTCTGCGACGCCATGTTGGAGAGCAGCCTGGGAGAGTCCTCCATGTGGAGGTCAGTATTTAGACCTGTATCGTCCGGTAACTGCGGGAAACAACGTTTTTTCGCCTTTCGCCGCGTTTTGTATGGCATCCGGAGTATTTGGGTTAGTAGTCAAGTGTTAAGTTAGCCAGGAATCAGGATAATTACTCAACAGCCAGCAGAGCTCTGATTCACACGTCCTCCTAGGTTGCCATCTTGGACACGCCCCCCTAGTAATTACTGTTTACTTGTCCAACGTCCGAAAGGATAATCAAAAACATCTACAGCTAAAAACAAAGGGGACTATTTATAATTGGTCAAATAGGTCATTTGGTACTATTTTGCCACCTTTTCTGTTGCATTCTGCTCGCGTTGTATTTTTAGAGTTCATTCAGACGTGACTGGTGTTTTGCTGCACTTGATAGATGCCAGTCACTGCTAGGGCACATAGAAAACAATTGTTTTCTATGTGCCCCCTTCATACTGCAGCTGGGAGGTACTGTACAGTGAGCATTTTGTAGCAGATTACCACAGTTTACAGGTAGGCACTGTGGGGTTGATTTACTAAAGGCAAATAGACTGTGCACTTTGCAGTTGCTCCAGAGCTTAATATATGAGGTAAGGCTTCATACTCATGTGCAAGGAAAAAAAAAAACGCATTCTTGCTTGCACATGATTGGATGATGGAAGTTAGCAGAGTTTATGCTCATTTACTAAGCTCTGGAGCAACTGCACTTGCAGATTGCAACAGCATCTTGCAAAGTGCACAGTCTTTTTCCCTTTAGTAAATCACCCCCTGTATGCCAGCGCACAGCACTCAGCACTCAGCACTGCAATTCACCATGCTGCTGTGTGGAGACACAAATGAAGTGTCACTTTGTGCACTTCAAATAAAGTTTAAAAAAAAAAACATTTCAAACTGCCCCCATGCTAACACAGAGGGGTTGATTTACTAAAACTGGAGAGTGCAAAATCTGGTGCAGCTGCACATAGAAACCAATCCGCTTGTAGGTAGCCCTGTCCACCTCACACCAGACATCCTTTCATTTAAAAAGTCAAAGGCGCAAAATTGTTGGCTGAGTAGCAGCTGCATCCAATGAGCTGTAACTGCTGTTCAGATATTCTGACAGGTGTCGTCACAGGAACACTAATGTCAACAGAGACACTATAGCAATAAAATGCTTATTAGTAGAAGGGAGGTCTTGAACCTGTGTTGGCTTTGTATTGGTGTCTCTATTTCAATTGACAATTTCTCTTGCTATAACTATATAAAAAAAAGGTTTTTGGTGGTGGGAGATACACTTCAAGTATTTTTTGGATATCATTACCTTTTTTACCTAACTGAATGGTGACCAGGCATAAAGGACCAAAAATGGATTGAATCTCAGCTGGTTCTGTAGGAAGCAGCCAAGATTTGAAGCATCATGGACGATCAACTTCAGTACAAGCGGCCTGTTGGATGTTTTTAATGTGATCACTGCTGACGGCAATAGTCGTCAGCAGTGACCATTGTGTTCTGCCGCCAAGGAAGCCTGCCCACCCGCAGAACACAAAAGCGCTGCAGGAGGGATTCAGTGTTGATGAGGAAGCTCCATTACTACCCACAGAACCATTGTGTTCTCCCGGCGGGGGAGGGGGGCGCCGCTGCCGGGAGAACACAGTGATTACTCTTTGTGGCTATAATAGCTGCTAGCAATAATTGCATGTAAAATCCGACAGGCTGGTTGTACCCAAGTTTATCGATCGATGAACCTGGGTACATTCAGCCTGCCCATACATGGTTCGAATCTTGGTCGGTCCCTGCTGAACCGGCCAAGATTTGAACCGTCTATGGCCAGCTTTAGTTTCTCATTGCTTGGCTGCCTGAACACTGCTTGGCAAATTTACTTGCCATATATCTGTAGCATCCCCATGATCCCAGTAGGCATGTGGGGTACCCCAGAGAAAGGGTGGGTTAACATTTTCCCAGGGCAGAGTCCATGGCTGAGAGGTTAGGGGTGTGTAACAAGTGGGCACCAGCCACTATAAGGGATTTTTTGAAGATTTGATTGCTCACAGCAACACATGGGAGAGAGAGGTAGGGGATTCAAATCCCACTAACTGACTTGCAGGCTCAAACTCTGTCCATTGACCTCAGTACAGGCAAAAGGGGCTTTTAGGCTGAAAACGTCAACCTGTACCTTTTCCAGGAGAAACAGAATCTCCATTAGGAACAGAAGCCTCAGTAATCCTCTTAATGCTTTCCCAGGCACTCCGCGAGTTGCTTTTCCTAAGGATCTCCAGCAGCAGAGTCACCTTTGGTACTCCTTCCCAGGCATAACTTCTCCTTCCAGACTCTTGTCCTCTGTGAGGCTCCCTGAGTACAGGACCTCCAGCAAAAGGACTATACTGGACAGGCAGGCTTCTTCTGTTCCTAGGCATTTGCACCAAGCAAGGCCTAGTCGCACAGCTTTACATTATACTTCCTTCCGAGGCAGCAGCCCAAGGGGAGGAGAATGCTCACAATATCCACTCCAAATATATATGCTCTCCCCCAGCATGCACCAGTGGCAATAATCCTTTTACCGAGTGGCCAAAGTGAGCTTAGATATTCGTAACTTAGCTCTAGCCCTTATTCACAGGTGCATGGTGCAGAATACAGACAGTTTGTGTTCTGGGCTGTGCACCGGCACACACGCAGATGTCAAATTGGGACCAGCAGCTGTGTCCTAATTGATATGAATGGAACTGCCTGCACAGGGATGCAGGGAACACCTATGCACCCCCATGTGGGTAGACATGGCCCTTGCATGGGTGATCACTGTAGCATGCCCATGTGGATGAGGCCTTTCTGTGGCATCTCACTGTATTGCCAGAAATACCAGTAATATCTATTGGCAGCAGATAGAAACAGCAGCAGCATTGGATTTAGGGGGGACCCAGCAGGACTAAATTTAGCTAGTCACCCCTACTTAGGACAGGGTAGCTACATGTCCTAAAGAGGACATGCCATTTGGATAGTAAGATCACAGTGCTGTAGAGTATATTTAGTTAATTCAGCCATTACTAGGACATTCTAAATCTAGTGTTAATTTTGGCAGCAAATTTCGATTTAGTTTCAGTCATAGTCTTTTGACTAAAATGCCATTTAAGTTTTAGTCGTATTTTAGTCATCTGAATTGTTTTAGTTTTAGTCTACTAAAATCTCATACATTTTAGTCAGCTAAAATCTAGTGGGTTTAGTTAAATTGTAATGCATTATTAAAACATTTCTCTAGAATTTCCAAACCAATTATATACTCCTAGAGTAAAAATCTAGTAATATGTTATTATTTATGGTATTAAAGTGGTTGTAAACACTAGGAAAAAAAAACAAACCTGCAAGACAAAGGCATAAAGAGCTAGTATGCATAGCACAGTTACTTCCGGGCAACGATGACGTCACTCCCGCGCATTCGCTTGGGAGCCGCCGGTAACGGCACACTCACTGAAGCAGCGGCACATACGTGCCATTTCTTCAGTGCGCATGTGCCGATGATGCTGGCACATGCAAATACAGGGGATATCTCCTAAACCGTTCAGGTTTAGAAGATATCCAGGGTAGCTACACGTAAGCCTTATTAAAGGCTTACCTGTAGCAAAAAGTGTGTTGTAAGGGTTTACAACCACTTTAAGGTTTGAAGATGCACTACAGTCATTGTGATATATAACGTCGTTATAAATAAAACCAAGTTTCATAAACAAACAAAAATATTGCTTTTTGACAAACAGAGGTTCAACTTTAAAATAAAAAAACTCAAAAACTGTAATCTCTCTTGGCTGTAATGCTATTGCACATATTACCAACATTAAATATTAAATATTAAGAAAAAATATAAGAAAAACCTTTTTCTTATTTTTTTCTCTTTCAGAAGCTTAGTAGATGCTCCTTACTTATCCTTATGCAGTAGTGGAATAGTACAATACATGCTTAAACTTTAATGTGCTATTATTATAGGCTCTGAATAGAATTGTGTTGCCGATTTAGAAATGACCAGCAAAGTAGTGTTAATTTTGATGTCAGTTTTCAATTTAGTTTTAGTTATAGTCTTTTGACTAAAATGCCATTTTAGTTGTATTTTAGTCAGCTTTAGTTGACTAAAATAGCGTTAATTTAGTCTACGAAAATATTTTAGTCGACAAAATTAACACTGTCTAAAACAGTGAACAGTGAACTGTCTAAAACTAGTACTGAACAATTAGCACTTTCTATGTCTGTGTCTTTTTTTTTTTTTTTAAAGGCAATAAAGTTGGAGGAAGTTAAAGCAATAAATAACTGAGAAATAAATAATTTGGCTGCAACCCAGAGTAAATTTTGTATTACATTGTAAGATGAACACCGACAGATTTGGTGGCAACATGCAATTTAGCCTGATAATTAGCGAATTCTTGCATGTCCCAGCTCTCTTCTACTTGTGACAGCAGTTACCTAACTGGTATTATTTCTTTTGAAATATTTTACAATGAAAGTTAAGATTTTTCTACTATGTTTTTCAGCATTGTAAATCAGTTTTATAAGGTGTTCTTCTAAATAGCAGGTACTAAGTGATCAATAGCGCCTGTTTTGACGTGACATAACTTGTCAAAACAGCCCTTGTTTGTAAAAGCGTTTGTCTGTCAACTTTAAAGTGATAATAAATGATATCCCTATTCTCCAAAAATATGGCATACTCATCCACTACTGGCCCTGTAATCTATTTTTCATTTACTGTGTTTTTCTGCCACCTTGTAATATCCTCCATCAACTCTCAAACCTCTCCTTTTCCTCTCATTTCTGTTTGTTTGGAACGAGCAGTGCATGTTAGTTGTGTTCATGCGCACTGCTCTATGCACACTACAACTCCCATAGTCTATAGTTCATCTTGGGGGCGAGCAAAAGAGGGTGACTACGTTCCTACATACAAAGTTACCATGGAGAAGGAAGGTAACCATCCTCTAATAGGAAGTCAGCAGCAAAAGAAGAGGAATTTGGAACTTAGAGGAGGCTGAGGGCAATAGGTACTTTTTGAGTTAAGAATACATACTTGAATAGAATTTTTTTTGAAAACCAGAGTTTTGTGTCACTTTAACACTTGAAATCTAAGTAGTGGCTGTGAGATTTTGTAATGCTTCTATGGAGTGCAACTGTTTTCTGAGATATGGAGTAATAAGCATCACAATTTCAGCAATGGTACAGATGGACTGCGGTTGAGGTGATGGTTTAGCTTTTGAGGTTGATTTAGCATTAGGGGTGAAGGAGTAAGGTGACCCCTGTAAAAGAAGCCCATCTGTACTCACCTTTCCGAGGTCTTGTAACGCTTCACTGCTCCCCAGCTGATGCAGGCATTCCACCCTTCCGGGAGGGACACATATCTGCCCCCCCACCACATGCAGTGGTTTCTTCCTCTGGCATGTTTGTCCTGTACTGACATAAGAGCCAGCAGGAGGAACTACATTGTGCAGCAGGAGGAGCAGCTATTCAAAGACCTGGAAGAGTAGAATAGTTGTACAGCCTGGGGAGCAGTTAAGAAGCAACCTTTCAATACAAGGGCTCCCAGACAAGTGTAGAGGGCTGGCAATTTTTTAAATTAATCCTGTGGTGGTGACAGGGTTGCGTTAGGTTGGGTTAAGGGTTTAATTTAGGAGAGGGTTTAAATTAGGTCAGGGGAGGACTTTAACCACTTCAGCCCCGGAAGATTTTACCCCCTTGCTGACCAGAGCACTCTTTACAATTTGGCACTGCGTCAATGTAACTGACAATTGCGCGGTTATGTAATGCTGTATCCAAACAAAATTTGCATCATTTTTTCCCACAAATAGGGCTTTTTTTGGTGGTATTTGATCACCTTTGCGGTTTTTATTTTTTGCACTATAAACAAAAAAAGAGAGACAAGTTTGGAAAAAAAAAACAATATTTTTTACTTTTTGCTCTAATAAATATCCCCAAAATTAAAAGAAAAAACAAAAACCGAATTTCTTCATCAGTTTAGACCAATATATATTCTTCTACATATTTTTGGTAAAAAAAAATCGCAATACACGTATATTGCTTGGTTTGCGCAAAATTTATAGCGTCTACAAACTATGGGAAAGATTTATGGCATTTTTATTATTTTTTTTTTTTACTAGTAATGGCAGTGATCTGTGATTTTTAGCAGTACTGCGACATTGCGACGGACAGGTCGGACACTTTTGACACATTTTTGGGACCATTGACATTTATACAGTGATCAGTGCTAGAAATATGCACTGATACTGTGTAAATGTCATTGGTAGGGAAGGGTTTAACACTAGGGGGCGATCAAGGGGTTAAATGTGTGTTCCCTAGATGTGTTCTAACTGTGAGGGGATAGGACTGATTAGGGGAGGAGACATATCATTGTTCCTACTTAGTAGAAACAAACAATATGTCTCCTCTCCCCTGACAGAACAGGGATTTGTGTGTTTACACACACAAATCCCCATGCTGGCTCTCGTTCACACGATCACGCCCTCTGGCGGCATTAAAGGGAACCATGTACCTGTACAGGGTTTCACTCCGCGGTGCCATTGCGCCGCAGTAAAAGTATGTGAGCCGGTTGGGAACCGGTTAAGAACTGAGTGTTTTGATAGTCTGTACTCAGTTTTAGATAAAAGAGATGGATAAGTAAGGTGTTAGGGACAATTTGGGTGGGAGCTATAGGTGTTTACAGTGAAATTCACATTTGTTCCCAGCACTTTAAGGTTGACTTCCAAATGTTCTAAATGTCCTACAGTGAGGGAAAGAAGTATTTGATCCCCTGCTCATTTTGTACGTTTGCCCACTGACAAAGAAATGATCAGTCTATGATTTTAACGGTAGGTTTATTTGAATTGTGAGAGACAGAATAACAACTTTCCAGAAAAACACATTTCAACAAAGTTATAAATTGAGTTGTATTTTATTGAGTGAAATAAGTATTTGATCCACTATCAATCAGCAAGATATCTGGCTATATACGGGTAATGAGCTGAGATTAGGAGCACTCTCCTAAAGTGAGTGCTCCTAATCTCAGCTTGTTAACTGTATAAAAGACACCTGTCCACAGAAGCAATCAATCAATCAGATTCCAATCTCTCCACCATGGCCAAGACCAATGAGCTGTCCACGGATGTCAGGAACAAGATTGTAGACCTACACAAGGCTGGAATGGGCTACAAGACCATCACCAAGCAGCGTGAGAGGGTGACAACAATTGGAGCGATTAATCGCAAATGGAAGAAACACAAAATAACTGTCAATCTCCCTCGGTATGGGGCTCCATACAGGATCTTACCTCATGGAGTTTCAATGATCATGAGAATGGTGAGGAATCAGCCCAGAACTACACTGAAGAATCTTGTCAATGATTTCAAGGCAGCTGGGACCAAAGTCATCAAGAAAAAAATTGGTAACGCACACATGCTGTGAAGAACTGAAATCCTGCAGCACCCGTAAGGTCCCCCTGCTCAAGAAAGCACATTTACAGGCCCTTCTGAAGTTTGCCAGTGAACATCTGAATGATTCAGAGGAGAACTGGGTGAAAGTGTTATGGTCAGATGAGACCAAAATTGAGCACTTAGGCATCAACTCAACTCATTGTGTTTGGAGGAGGAGGAATGCTGCCTATGACCCCAAGAACACCATCCCCACCATCAAACATGGAGGTGGAAACATTATGCTTTGGGGTGTGTTTTCTTGCTAAGGGGAATGGACAACTTCACCGCATCAAAGGGACGATGGACAGGGCCATGTACCATCAAATCTTGGGTGAGAACCTCATTCCCTCAGCCACAGCATTTTAAATGGGTCGTGGATGTGTATTCCAGCATGACAATTATCTAACACAAACGTCCAAGGTAACAAAGGAGTGGCTCAAGAAGAAGCACATTAAGGTCCTGGAGTGGCCTAGCCAGTCTCCAGACCTTAATCCCATAGAAAATATGTGGAGGGAGCTGAAGGTTCAAGTTACCAAACGTCAACCTCGAAACCTTAATGACTTGGAGAGGATCTACAAAGAGGAGTGGGACAAAATCCCTCCTGAGATGTGTCTAAACCTGGTGGCCAACTACAAGAAACGTTTGACCTCTGTGATTGCCAACAAGGGTTTTGCCATCAAGTACGAAGTCATGTTTTGCGAAGGGGTCAAATACTTATTTCACTCATTAAAATGCAAATCAATTTATAACTATTTTGAAATGCGTTTTTTGGATATTTTTGGTATTATTCTGTTTCTCACTGGTAAATTAAACCTACTATTAAAATTATAGGCTGATCATTTCTTTCATATGTGATGCACTTCCCATCACACAGAAGTAATACCACTGCACTCCATAAGGAGGAAACCAAGCCTCAATCTGAGGTGAAGTGTCAGCAGAGAGGAGAGAAAAATCAGTGCACTGAAAAAAGCCATTAGTGTTAAAATAAAAACAGATTGAAAAAGAAAAAGAAAAAAAAGGGGATAAAAATTATTACACAAGGCTACTGCCAGCAATAACATTACCTTATAAAGGTGATACAAGGACATTCTAACAAGGTTAGTTAGTGATCAATATTAGAATCATGGACCAAAATATTAAAGGGACACTGCTAATGGGGGACATCAACAGCGTACATAACAAAAATTGCATTCTGAATTAAACCATAATTATCCCGGATTCCATGACATAAATTAAGACAACCAATAATCATCTTGTATAGTAAAAAAATAACAGTATTCTTTGTCATTTAGACAATAAGAGAGATCATATTTATATTCAAGCTTGGTTAATAAAAGAGTTGATGTCCCACTCCAAGTTGATACCCTGTGGAAAATGGGACCCCAACGCATATACCCAGTAGGCCTCTAAACGCAAGACACCTCTAAGAATCGACCCGCCCCGCCAGGGGGGCACGTACCTATCTATAATGAGGAATTAAGTACCCACAGGGTTCCGATCATGAACCTCACTGTAGTGTCTAGGGACAGTGTGTTTAGTACTGCCCGCTTTAATGAGATTGATGTGTTCCGAAACCCGTGTAGTAAAAGATCTGATGGTCCGGCCGACATATTGCTTGCCACAAGGGCAAGTTAAAAGATAAACTATTCCTGTAGTGGCACACGTGCAGAAATGTTTAATTTTGTAAGTACATGTAAAAAACGCAGTACAGCGCATACAAATGAAATTAAATAAGCAAAGCTAAAAAGTCCAATATAAGTAGGATGCAGGCAAAATTCAATAAATCCTCCGGTGACAAAGTGACAAGAGAAAACAGGGTGACTTTGGTGACAAAACATGGACCTCCACCTTCGGTAGTAATGGCCGCTCACCTCAATGGATGGACCCCTGAGTGAATCAGTCAGGTCAAAAACGGCTGTTCCCTCACAGGGATAATAACACAGGAGATGAGTGCACAATCAGATATCAGCAACAGCGGCTTCAAATAGCGGACACCCAGGCAGTATTCACATGTAAGAGATTTAAAAAGGATCTAGTGCTCTCTGAATGATACTCAAGCAGGTTTATTTAAAATAAGTGAAAATACACTCACAATGTAATGCACTGTACCCCAGTGCAAAGGATAACAGCGTGGATACAATAGATGTTGGATGTCCCATTCAGGATGGACGAGCGGAGCGCGGGTGACGTCACGATCAAGACACGTACACAATGCCGTATGCGTTACGTCCCTGAAAGTGGGCGGGACTTCCTCAGAAGCCGCTGAGGAAGTCCCGCCCACTTTCAGGGACGTAACGCGTCCAACATCTATTGTATCCACGCTGTTATCCTTTGCACTGGGGTAGAGTGCATTACATTGTGAGTGTATTTTCACTTATTTTAAATAAACCTGCTTGAGTATCATTCAGAGAGCACTAGATCCTTTTTAAATCTCTTACATGTGAATACTGCCTGGGTGTCCGCTATTTGAAGCCGCTGTTGCTGATATCTGATTGTGCACTCATCTCCTGTGTTATTATCCCTGTGAGGGAACAGCTGTTTTTGACCTGACTGATTCACTCAGGGGTCCATCCATTGAGGTGAGCGGCCATTACTACCGAAGGTGGAGGTCCATGTTTTGTCACCACAGTCACCCTGTTTTCTCTTGTCACTTTGTCACCGGAGGATTTATTGAATTTTGCCTGCATCCTACTTATATTGGACTTTTTAGCTTTGCTTATTTATTTTACCTAATATGTAGTAGAATACATATTGGCCTAAGTTTATAAAGAAATTTGATTTTTTTCTTTTTTTTTTATTGGATAGGTTTTATAGCAGAAAGTAAACAATATAGTTATTTTTTCAAAATTGTTGGTCTTTTTTTATTTATAGCACAAAAAATAAAAACTCAGTGGTGATCAAATAATACCAAAAGAAAGCTCTATTTGTGGAAAAAAAGGACATAAATTTTATTTGTGTACAGCGTTGCATGACCACGCAATTGTCAAATAAAGTATCGCAGTGCCGTATCGCAAAAAATGGCCTGGTCACAAAGTGGGGTAAATGGTGGTTAAATGATAAGTTCACCTTTGGGAACATGTAACATGTTCCCAATGCTGCGGCCGCTGCCTGATTCCCCTCTGCGCTCCCTGTGGCAGCAGTATGGGGAGAAGTTCCCAGTGCTAGCTGTCACTTTTTGAAATCAGTGCGGCCGTGCGGGGATCCGTCCACACGGCCGTGTCATTCATTCACTCAGCTCCGTGTGTGAATGAACTACAAGCCCCGACAACCTTTTTGGCTGTCGGCTTTTAGTTCTCAAAGAACTACCACGGTGCTGGTACGGGCTGTATGGGCACACACATTTTTTTACCGAGACATTCCCAAAGCAGATTTTTTTATACATAGCTCCTTGGTCTTGCCACTTATTAGAGGAAGATTTACCAATACACAAATTCTCCTGGATACTGCTAACTCCAGGGTCCCTATGGTACTAAATTGTGAAAAAAAAATAAAAATTAAATTATGGTATCTATGGGGGAGTCTGGCAAAAGTTGACATCCCAGACATTACCTCATCTTTTTGGTCCATTTATATTATCATCGTTTTCAACAAAACATTGATTTTCCTAAGCGATTAAAAGGTCTCATTAAAACAATACCAACCAACCTACATTCAGAACTTATCAATGCGATTCTGGGTAATCCAGCAATTGGGGACTTCTACATGCTGCCCAATATTCACAAGCCAGGAAATCCAGGCATACCCATCATAACAGGTATGAATACACTTACCGAACATATCTTAGGCCTTGTAAAAAATATGTTACAACCGTTAGAGATGAATATTGCGAGTTTCCTGCAAGACACAATTGATTTTCTAAACAAACTCAACAATTACCACCAAATACACTTCTAGTCACTATAGATGTAGACTCTTTGTATAGTAAAATCCCTCACAAGGATTGGTTGCTCGCATGTCACAGGTCTTATCATTCTCACAAAACCACAAATACACTGCTGAGGATGTTACCTAGCTCATCAAATTTATTCTTACACACAACTACTTCACTTTCAACAATTACATCTATCTCCAGTGTATGGGTACTGCAATGGGAAGTAAAATGTCATGCCAAGATACAAACTTATTTATGGCTGACCTGGAGGACAAATTCCTGAACAGCATACAACAAAAGCCAGATATTATCGTGAAACGGATGATATTTTCATCATATGGACAGAAGAAAATCTAAAACAGTTTTATTCATTGATCAACACTTTTCACCCATCTATCAAACAAATCAAATCGATGTAGCACCCTGGTGTTGAGGCAGGGTTGCTAAGTAAATTTAGTTTGCCAGGCAGTAGTTGCCCTGGTTAATTGTTAATAGACCCACTGATTCCTCTCTAGTTCTCTATTTCTGGACTTGCTGCACCTTCTCTCTTCTGTTGCTAGGTGGCGTTATGCTGGTGACATTAGATAACGGCTTAGCAAGGTCAGGTTATGAATGGATGGGGTGTTTCAGCCAATTGGTGAGGTTTCTTTATTCCCTTGGCCTGCTGGAAGAGCCTATTTATTTAGGTGGAGTCAGGTGATTGGGGTTCTGTGCCACCTGGATGGCTGTCTGGGTGGACGGGTGTTACGCTGCCCTGGGCTGCTAGGCCGGAAGCCTGAGGCCTATCCCGGGGGGGCATCTGGCTGCTAGGCTGCCTGAGGGCCTATCCAGAATCAGGAGAAGCGGTGCAGGGTTGGGACTGCAGTATTGAAGTCCAACTGAGAGTAACGGTTCTGTCAGATGGGGAACCAGTTGCGGTTGGGGGTAGAGGGAAAGCTGTCGCCACTAAGGGACCATCCACCTTGTTACCGGAGAACACTGTGAGTAAGCTGGAGCCAGTACCAGAGCGACGGGAACGGTGAAGAAGTGGGAAAACTTCTGCAAGTGCCAAGCCAGGGATCCAGCAGGACAGCAGTGGTGACAATAGAGAAGCTTCAGTGAGTGCCAAGCCAGGGACCTAGTGGGTCAGCAGGGGTGACGCTTGAAGAGTATCTGTGAGTGCCAAGCCAGGGACCCAGCAGGGAAGCGGGGGTGACTCTTGGAGAAGATACTGGGTAATAGAAGTGGAAGAGCTCAGGGGATCCAGTGGCGATTGGGTCCGAGAGTCTAATAAGAGACTGGGAGCTCAGTGAGTGAAGACCTACAGTGAGCGACTGTAGTGTGCAAGGAGAACTATTCAGTGTAACCAATAGTTAAGTACAATTAACGTTAGTGACTGTTACAAGATTTGTAGCGGTCCTACCTATACAGAAGCGGTGTCCAGCTGGAGGCCTTCCACTGTATAGCTGTCTACCTATAGAAGTCTCGGAGTCTGCCAATCATCATTGCATCTACTTAAGGGTGTCCTGGCCCTAACCCTCTCTCCCACAGTTCTTGTTCAAGAGAATCTCTTTGCATTCAAAAAGTGTCTGGTGCTCATCACTTCAACTTGCATTACCCCCATCATGCCTTGTAACCCACTCTACACAGAAGGATATCAGCTCTCCCTGACCCTGGAGGTCACCATTAGGCCTATCTAACAGTATTCATCTGGGATGACAAGCTTCACACTTCGATATACAAGGATCCTACTGACCGATGCAGCTATCTCCACAGTTCCAGTTTTCATCCCCAGCACACTAAACGGGCCATCAGATACCACCGAATATGTTCAGACCCAGAAGACAGAGATAAACATCTCAAAACAATAGCAGACTCTTTTCATAAGCTTGGTTACAAAGACAAAACCATCAACAACAGCATAAATACAGCCTTGAAAACGAGAAAAGAAAATCTACTTACAATACAAATACAATACAAAGAGAAAAAAAACAAATAATGGTGTACCTCTAGTCACCACATACAATCCAGCACTAGAAGGGATAAAAAAGATACCTCATCCAGTGCAAAAGATGTAGCGAAGGATCTTATGTTGGCAAAACAGGACAGATGTTGCAGGACAGGACAGTATGAATTTGCACAGACATACCATCAAGGAACATGAGGAAGATAGTTTCTGCACACCTGTGGGACATCGTTTCTCACAACTGGACCACACTATAGAAGACCTCAATGTTTTAGTTCTTAAAGGGCATTTCAGAACTATTCAGGAAAGGAAAACTTTTGAACTAGGAATGATACTTCTATTTGACACAAAAGATAACGGCCTAAATTTAGATATGGGTTTCCTTATTCATTATCCAACAATTTTACGACCTACTCTGTGACTGTCATCCCACCCCCAGTCTATGGCTGTATATTTGTTTTCTTTTCTTTCCTTTCCCTCAGAGATTGTGTTTTTTTAACATTCTGTTAAAAAAATGTTGAATCAGTACTGCTGGGACATACCCCGAAAGCTTGTCCTGAAAAACTGTATGTTAGTGCAAATAAAAAAAGTATCACGCCAACCGGCTTGTTCGGGCCTCCTCTGACTGCTTCTGGTGGCCTATCTGAGTTCTTTTTCCTTCCTTTTTCTGCTTCTTTCTCTAGACTCTGTGTTTCTTACTCCCTCCTACATTATTTCTGGTTCTTTTTTCTTCTTGTTCTTACAGACTCCACCCTTTGGGGTTGGTCTCAGGAATGGGACCACCCCTGGGGAGACTGTGAGTAGGTTGTGGTATATGGCCTTTTTCCCTTCCCTTTCCATTTCACCTTAATTATCCTTCAATATTATCCCATTCGCAAGAAGGTTTAACTATGATTGTTATGTTTGTATTCCTTTTGGATTCTTCTGTAATATCTGATCATTCCTTAGCCCCTGCGAGGGCGACCTATAGGCTCGCTTTTGATTTCTTACATTGTGGCTTAAAACCAATAAATACATTGAAACCGAAAAAAAAAGTATCACAGACTGTACTCAATTGTTACGGTCGCAAGTGCACCAATATGGCTACAATCACATCAAGTAAAAAAAACTTAAATGATCAATGACTGGCCTGTCCTTCTTTGCCTTGAATTAACTGAATCTTTAGTAAAACTAACTTATTGTGTCACTAACCCCTAATCCCCTAATATAAGAAACTAACAGTTTCTTATCTTTATTAGTACTTGCCTATGTGTAATTTGAATCCTTTCTCTATCTAGGGATGTGACCTACAGAAACATCTCCTGTTTTTATCTCTTTTACTTGAACCCCAGGGTCTCCTCCCTGCCATTGTACCACACAGTTTTTATGCAGCATCTCTCCAAATTACAGTCTTAGGTTGCATTAATCTCTGAAAAATGAAAAGGCCTTGTTGGCAGGTTCACCAACTCCCCCCCCCCCAAAATAAATTAAAGCCTTTCTTCAAGTTAGTATAATTTCAATCACCAAAAAACCTCCATCGTGTTATTGTTTATATAGGCCTTGCTTGCTTACTCAGGCTAGTTCTTACCACATTATCACTATTATACTGCATGCCAAGGGAGCTTTGATGTAAATATATACAGGATGGATAGATAGATAGATAGATAGATAGATAGATAGATAGATAGATAGATAGATAGATAGATAGATAGATAGATAGATAGATAGATAGATAGATAGATAGATAGATAGATAGATAGATAGATAGATAGATAGATAGATAGATAGATAGATAGATAGATAGATAGATAGATAGATAGAAAATTCTTGTATTAGAACATTTTACCTCTTTATGTAGGTCCTGGAAATTCATCAGTTTTGCTTAAAGCTTCACACATTTTGTTTCTATTTCTGGCACTCTGAGCCTCCAAGTCAAAATTCTATTATATATTGTATCTAATGAGATCTTATCAACTTTTGATCAAATGAAAACTAAGATTCACCTCTACAATCGCATGCTCTTTCTGTTCATTCATCTAAGACATGCCATGGCATGTTCTCCAACCGGATTTTATAGAGAAAGTAATAATACACCAAAATGTTTTCACATTCATTTAATATGTGTAGAGTATGTGAAAATTTTTAGAGATTATCAGATATAAAATATATCTGCACCACAATACAGTGGAAACTGTCAATACAGTATTACCATATAGATCACAAAAAGCGTTATTATGAAAAGAAGAAAGCGAGATTCAGCCTAATCGAAAAACTCTACAATAACATTTGCCAAAGGGCAACTTACAAAATTGTGAAACCTGCACTGTATTAACTGTACATAACTGAAACATTACAGATGACAACAACGTGTAGCACAACATAAACTATTATAATATGTGTGCAAACATAGAATAGTAAAGTATGAGGCAGCAATCAGGCAGCAATCAATATCACACAAAAGATAGAGGAGGCTAACCTCTAAGGTTTCAGGGATGTATGTATGTCACCACAGGGTGAAACAGTGGACAAATGATTGTAAATATGTGTCACGTCCTAAATTTATATATATATTTTTTTCATTTCTTGCAAATTTGTTTATTGAATTTTAACATTAGCATACATAAGTACATATGGTAGCAGAAAAAGAAAAGATAACATATATGGTAATAATATTGAGTTGTAGTTCCAACATAAACTAAAAGTAGTTTAACTAAAACAATTTTAGCATGGATCTAACTACTCAAATGATTACGTCATACATTGTATAAGAAAGGATAAAACCAACTTAGACCAGGTTAATATAAAATGACCTCAGATTAAAAAAGGTCTTAATTATTATCAAGAGTATCGTTTTTAAATAAAAATTAAAACAAATAAACTATTTATTATAGAATCTAAAATCTTATACTACCGTATATACTCGAGTATAAGTCGTTCCGAGTATAAGTCGAGGCCCTAATTTACCACAAAAAAATGGGAAATACTTATTGACCCAAGTATAAGACGAGGGTGAGAAATGCACAGCTACTGTAAGTGGAAAAGAGGGTCAACAATGCCCATTTGCAGCATCACTGTGTCCATTTGCATGCCTCACTGTGGCCATTTGCAGCCATAGGTCCCCTGAACTTCAAACTCAGTAGTTAAGGGTTCCTAGATGCCCCCTAGCTGCAGCCAAAATTTGGGGTCTCTGAACCCAAAGGGTCCTGAATTGACATTGCTGCAGATAGACACAGTTGACCGAATTTGGGGGCCCGGTATCTCGGGGCCACTTAGTGCTAAGAACCCCAAATTTGGTGTGCAAACCCAGTGGAACTAGCACCATAAAATTTCCAAAGCCAGAGTTTCTAGCACCAAGTGGCCCCGAGATACAGGGCCCCAAAAATCAGTTCAGAAAATGACAAGCACTATTCTGCAGCAGAGAATGACATTTTCCGAACCAGTTTTGGGGCCCCGTATCTCAGGGCCACTTGGTGCTAGGAACCCCAGCTTTGGATATGTTATGGTACCCGTTCCATTGGGTTTGCACACCAAATTTGGGGTTCCTAGCACCAAGTGGCCCTGAGATATGGGGCCCCAAATTCGGTTCAGAAAATGTCAAGAACTTTTCTGCAGCAGAGAATGACATTTTCTGACCCGATTTTGGGGCCCCGTATCTCGGGGTCACTTAGTGCTAGGAACTTCAGCTTTGGATATGTTATGATACCACGTCCACAGGGTTTGCATACCAAATTTGGGGTTTCTAGCATCAAGTGGCCCTGAGATACGGGGCCCCAAAGTCGGTTCGGAAAATGAAATTTTTTGCTGCAGAAAAGTGCTTGACTCCAGTATAAGTCGAGGGGGGCCCTTTCAGCAGAAAAAAATGTGCTGAAAAATTCGACTTATACTTGAGTATATACGGTACTTATTGGAATTATGTACAATTGATATAATAATAACCAAGGAAATAAAAAAGTATTAAAGTAATAAAGGAAGTAAAAAGTCTGCTACCAGAAATATACAAAGAGTAAATTGAAAGAGGAGAGAGAGAATGGGGGAAAAAGTAGAAGAGAGAAAGAAGATAAAAGAAAAAGTATTCTTAGGTAGGAGAAAAAATAGATAGGGAAGAAAGAAATGAGAGGTAGTAGGGGTCCCCGGTGTAGTACATGGTAATAAACACATACAATGAATGCAAAGAATGGAAGTATAAATCAACATTACCAAGGTCATAGTAGGGAAGCATCAAAATTGTAAGGCAAAAAGTGAGTCACCCAGGGATTCAATATATTCTCAAAGTTGGATATTTTATCTTGAGTTATAGCCTTTGTTTTGGCATGGATCATTCTATTTTTAGTTTCAGCAATTATTAAGGACGGGGATTTCCATGCTTTGGCAATTGTTTGCTTCGCGGCTGTAGTGATCTGTAATAGGAGTTTGAATTGGCGGTAGGAGAGAGTGGACAGTTTTAAGTTTAAAAGTGTTATTGTGGGATCAGGATTGATAGGGATTTCAAACAGTGTTGAAATCATAAGAAATACATCTTTCCATAAATTGTTTGCTACTGGGCAATCTCACCAAGTATGGACATCACTACAGCCATGAAAATAAGATGGGGAATAATTTGCAGCATATTTCGCAATTCTGACAGGGACCGAATACCACCGTGTGAGTACTTTGTAATTTGTCTCTAAAACAGCTATATTTTGTGAGGATGACTTAGTTGTGATCCAAATCTTATCCCGATCGGCTGCTTCCAATGAAAACTCAAGATTCATCTCCCACTTAGCCACATATGATGGTGGGTCTGAGTTGGGTTTAGTAATAAGATGAGTGTAAAGAGTTGAAATAAGTCCCTTAGTGTGTGGGTCACGTTTACATATATTTTCAAAGCACGTTAATTTATCTAAATGAATTCTTCCTTGTATATAGGGCATAACATTTTTTTTAATATGAAGATATCGAAGGAGCGCTGAATTAGGAAGTTTGTGACTTTCACATAAGTCAGGGAAAGTTTTGAATGACGTAAAGGACACTAGGTCACAGAGTTGAGTTAGATTAGTGGAGGTCCATATTTAAAAGACTTATGCCCTGTACACACGATCGGACATTGATCGGACATTCCGACAACAAAAGCCATGGATTTTTTCTGACGGATGTTGGCTCAAACTTGTCTTGCATACACACGGTCGCACAAAGTTGTCGGAAAATCCAATCGTTCTGAACGCGGTGGCGTAAAACACGTACGTCGGGACTATAAACGGGGCAGTAGCCAATAGCTTTCTTCTTTTAATTTATTCTGAGCGTGCGTGGCATTTTGTGCGTCGAATTTGTGTACACGCGATCGGAATTTAACCGATCGGATTTTGTTGTTGGAAAATTTTATAGCCTGCTCTCAAACTTTGTGTGTCGGAAATTCCGATGGAAAATCCGACCGTGTGTACGGAGCATTAGGGGAAAACCAAGCAGGATAGAAAAGTGGATTTTTAAGAAATGATAAAAGAGGTATATGGGGAGATTGTATTCCATTTACTAATTTAAATTTATCCCAAATGGCTAGAGTATGTTTAGTTATAGGATTATTGAGTTTTTTACGGTCGGAGGAATTAGACCGTACGAGGTTGGTTATTGAAAGTGGGTCGCAATCTATTGATTCCAGCACAACCCAAAGCGGAATTTCACATTTTGTTTGATATTTAGGCATATGGGCTAATTGAGCTGCATGGTAATAGGTGGTAAAATTAGGAAACCCTAGTCCCACTTTGGGCTTTGGAAGGTAAAGAGTGTGTTTGGGCAGATGGGGTTTCAAGGAGCCCCAAACGAAAGTTAATGCCTTACGTTGTAGTATTCTGAGAAAGTATGCTGGAACAGGGATAGGTAAAATTCGAAAAATATAAAGAATTTTGGGCAGTATAGCCATCTTTGTTAAATTAATTTTACCTATCCAAGATAATGGTAGAGAGGACCTTTGTGTCAGAAGATTAGATATTTGACGCAAAATTGGAGGATAATTGGCAGTGAAAATGTCAGAAAGATTGGGTGTGAGATTTATCCCTCGGTAAAGTAGGCGCGAAGTAGACCATGAGAAAGGGAGGGATGTTTGCACGTGTTGTAAAATATGAGGAGGTAAAGATATATTTAAAGCTATAGATTTTTGAGAGTTAATATTTAGACCAGATACGTGGGCAAAGTGATCAAGTTTACTTATAAGATTAGGAGCAGAAATATGAGGGGATGACATAAAGATTAAGATATCTTCAGCAAATAGGCAAAGTTTATTTTGGAGATCAGCTAGATCTAGACCTTTAATAGAGGGGTCAGTACGGATTGATTGAGCAAGGGGTTCAATAAGTAGGGCAAATAACAGTGGGGACAGTGGACATTCCTGAAGCGTACCCCTACAGTTGTCAAAAAGGTTTGATTTATATCTGGCATATTTAACATAAGCTTTGGGATTTTTGTATAATGAGGAGACCCAGCTAAGAAAATGAAAAAAAAACTGCTGGACGAAATGTAGGTAATGCCACAAAACTGTATCAAATGCTTTTTTGATATCTAAAGATAAGACACAGATGGGTATTTGTCGTGATTTAGCTGCTTGAATTAGTAAAGTAGTCCTGCGTACATTATCTGCCACTTGGCGCTGTGGGATAAAGCCGACCTGGTCTTTATTTATTAAAGAACATATTACACTATTTAGGCGGGTCACTAAGATTTTCGCTAGTAACTTAATGTCAAGGTTGATTAATGATATAGGTCTATAGTTAGAACAAGATGTATCGTCTGACTGACTTTTGGGGATCATTGACATTATAACCATTAATGTTTCGAAGTGAAAGGATTGATCGTTAAGGAGAGAATTAAATGCGTCTGTTAACATTGGAGTAAGGATATGAGAGAATTTCTTATAGTATAGGGCAGAGAAGCCATCTGGGCCTGGACATTTATTTGGTTTAAGAGAGTTAGTTGCTAATTTAATTTCGATAGCTGTAATGCGGCTTTCAAGCTCATTTGTGTTGGGCTAAAGGATTAGTAAGAAGTTTGATTTGTGAAAAAAATGATTCTGCTAAAGTTTGATCAAAAGATCCTTCCTTTTTATATAATGAGGTAACATGTTTTTGAAAGGTGTGGATGATTTTTACTGGGTTTCTAGTAAATGTATCATGAGATAATTTCCGTCGAACCGGTTTAAAGGGGCGATTTAGTTTTTTAAGTGCTCGGGCTAAAAGAGTTTCTGGTTTATTCGCTTTAAGATAAAATTTATGTTTAGACTTACATAACATTTTATCTACAGATTCTGATAAAAAGGTCAAGATTTAAACGTGCTTTATCAAGCTGTAATTTGGTCACAGGGGGAGGATTTGATTGAAAGATTGTGTGGCATGTATTAAATGCTGCTTCTAATTTTTGTTTTAGTTGTTGTTTTTCTCTTTTAAGAACTAAGGCTTGGCGTATACAAACCCCACGGAGAACAGGTTTATGAGCTTCCCATAGGGTCAGTGGGGATATATCAGGGGTCTCATTATTGGCCAGGTAATCTTTTATGGCTATTTCTAGATCAGAGGAGTGTGATGAATAAGATAGGATTGAGTCATTAATATGCCATGTAGAATGTTGAGTTTTGGGTATTAGAGAAGTGAAAGTTGATAGTACAGCACAGTGGTCAGTTCATGTAAAAGGGATAATAGATGAAGAAAGGAGTTCAGGGGTCATGCCTATTGAGATCAAAATGTGATCAATACAGGAAAATGATTTATGGGGATGAGAATAAAAAGTAAATTGGTGCCTAGCAGGATTGATTTCACGCCAAGAATCTAATAAAGAGTGTTGTTGAAGAAGTTGTTGGAACTTACGAGATTGAGAACTACCGGTATATGCAATAGGAGTTGGGGATTTATCTAAAAAAGGATAAAGGACTTGATTTGAATCTCCACTGATTAAAAGTGTGCCCGTTTTATGAGTATCAATTACCTGTAATAAATGGGAGAGGAATGAGGATGGAGTTTTGTTAGGAGCATAGTAGGATACCACTGCGATTAGAGAATCGAATAGATATCCCGTGAGTATAAGATAGAGACCTTCTGGGTCTCTGATCGCTATCAGAAGTGAAAAGGGTGTAGTACGATGAAACCCTATTAGCACCCCTCGTTAATTAGTTTTGGCAGGGGCTGTGAAAACTTAGGGATAAGCTGAACCAAAATATTTAGGGGTCGCCTTATCTGTGAAATCAGTTTCTTGGAGACATACAACATATGCTTTTGAGGAAGCTAAGGAACGAAAAACTTTAGTTCACTTTTGTGGGATATTTAGAACTTATACTTCTAGTATAAGGACATTTAAGGGGGCCATTGGTAAATCTTAAAGGAAATATTGTAGTATACTGCATTCATAGATTGTGAGTCTACACTTACCCTGGTGGGGGGGGGCAAGAACCAAGAGGGGAGTAGAGACAGAATAAAGAGGAAGAAAGAGAAAGTAAGAGTCATATAGTCAAATAATAGTAAGTAAATTGTGCGAATAAGAAAAAGTAAATAGGCGGCGTACTGAGTGCATAAAAAAAGAAAAGAAAAAACACTAACTCAGAAGCCTAGTATCTATCCGAGGAGGTTCTCCAATAATATTAGGCCAGAATGGAGGTTTATCCTAGGACAGAAAGATAGGGGGAGCAGTGAGAATCTCTCGAGACCCCAACGGCCTAGATCTATGTACAGAAAAAGAGGAATACTTGAACACCCAAGGTCAGCCGTAAAAAAAAAAAAGGAAATTAACAAAAGCTAATTAATGAGCGTTTATGATCGTTTATCGGCGTTTGGTGTATTTTGGCGGTGAAAAACGGCACTTTGAACGCAAATTTCTGCCGTTCACAAAAAATCCCATAAACTCCACTGCTCATTAAAGCTAAAAAACGTCTATGTGTGCATGGACACATAGGATAACATAGAGTGGAGTTTATGGGCTTTTAAAAAAAAAGCCCAAACTCCAATAAACTGCAGTTTATCAGCTCCAGTGTGCATGGAGCCTAAGCCTTAAGATTGAATACGCTTCAAGATGAGTGAAAGTCATTCCTGTGTCCACTGTGTCTACAGGATCTAAATCAGGAGAATTGATTTGACTTCTCTTGGAGGAATTTTGTTGGCCTCTATCTTTTTCAGATTTGGAGGATTCTTGAGGAGAGTTGGATGTTGTGCGTCGATGAGGGCTAGTTGAAGATCTTTCGATAAGATGTAGTTCTTGTAGAGTGTTTTGTAGTTTGAGGATCTACAGGAATGTTTGATAGGTAAAGCGGAGAGAAAATGGGAATCCACATTGATAAGGGATCTGGCGTTGCTGTAGATTATGAAGTAAGGCTTTCAGTGCACCTCGTTTAGCCACAGTAATTGGGACAAGGTCAGCAAAAAGCTGATAAGGATGATCTTGAAAGATGAGGGAATCTTTTCCTCTAGCTGCAGCCATGAGTTCTTTGGTGCAATAGAAGTGGAATTTCACAAAAATATCACGAAGGGGGACCTTCTGGTTTGCGTGGTGTTAAAACTCTGTGAATCCTATCCATCTCCAAAATGATCGACCGGGATATTTTCCTTCCACTTCACAATTATTGCCACACTGTGTTGGTCTATTACATAAAATCTCAAAAAAAGAAGAAGAATTTTTCAAGACACTGTATATGGTATATATATGGTTTAATGTTCTTATGAATAGACATTGACCCAACATTTTTTTATCCATTGAACAATATCGTGCCTAGGCTTCAGTTTTACTGTCTTCTCATCTGACACAAGACCTAAAATAAGGAGATGCCATTGCAACCAAGATGACCAGCCCTAAGCCATTAATATTGTCTAAAATGGCCAATTAGTTGTGGAGGACAGATGACATTCACAAAATGTTCTTTTCGAAAAGGTTAAAGTGTGCCTTAGAATGACTAGACAGTTTTTAGAGGATGTAATAGGAAATCCTTTTAGTACCGCCGTGTGTGGACAGTTCATGTTCACAAATACTCAGTTTGATGTCAACTAATTTGATCTATAAATATTACCATCTTTTTCTGATCGGTTTATCAGTCCATATTTTTGTGAATTTTGTCAGGCAGACAATCCAGTTTTAACTTTCCATTTTATCTGACAATGAATGTCAGTACAATAAGAGATTATAACAGATATATAATAGATAAGATTATGGAGTGGCACAGAAGCTGCGGAAGATAATTTTTTATTACTACTATATATTTTTATACTGATGTGCAGTGAAGGAAACTTAAGCACAGACTGAAATGAGAATGTAACCTCACACAGCTCTTGTCAGGAATATGCTTATAGTAATGAGCTTAATATTGGCCTTACATACTCGTATTTCTGTTTGAATGTACAATTTCCTTAAAGCAGATGTAACCCCAACTAGATGGCACTTAGTTTATATCAAAAAACAATTGCCAACTTTTTTAAAGAAAATAGTTTTTGCACATTTTTTATTATTTGTTGCATCTTATTGCTGCTGATCCCCTGCAGCCTCTTTTCAGCCCCTGTCTGTTCGTATTTACACACTTCAGTGGCAGCTGCACATCATTACTCAGGGTAAGCATCCTGATGGAACGGTTGACCATGCCTGTGCAATGAGCACTGGCACAGCTACTTATAGGCCCTACTGGAAGCCCATCTTGACAGGATAACAATGCTTTGGGAGAGAGGAACAGGAAGTATCTGAACAAAGACCGTCATAGCAGGATGACCAAATATTATTTGTAAAAATACAGATTAAAAACAATTGAAAATCTCTTGTGAAATGGCATTAGTTTATTAAATTAGAATTGTGACCTCCCATTAAAAAATGTGCGCTGCTGCCCCTAATTATCATTGCATCGTCATTTTCTCTTAGTCCTCCTGCAAAGTCCCACAAATACCTGTTGATCCTGTCAGTGAAGTCCACCTAATGCAGTTTCCTGTGATAGGCAGTTCAAAGCAGAGTTTTCCATCTCATATAGACTGTGCCTACTTGTACTCAGTGGGATGAGAAGATGTTGTAGGGGGTATGGTTATCAGCATTCTCACTGATGCTTATCATTCATCACCTAGCCACACCTGTTTCTGGCCACTACTTTCTGGATTGACAATTCTGCCTCTGTTTCTACTGTGAGCTGCAGTGTCTGGGAGGGGAGCATGTGAGGCACAAATGAAGGGGGTCTGGCTTGGCCAGGGAAGATAAAGGAACACAGAGGAAAAGTGGGAGTGCTTTAAGAACAACCTTTGTGGTAACAGAAGCCAGTGTTCTAAAAAGACTAGAAAAACCTTAAAGTAATTGTAAAGGCAGAAGGTTTTTTATCTTAATGCATTCTATGCATTAGGATAAATAGCCTTCTGTGTGCTTACCTAAGCCCCATCTACATCCAGCAATGTTGCGCAAGAGACTCGGCTGTCCGGGACTACGCTTCTCATTGGCTGAGACACCAGTGCGGCGCCCCTGGCACCCACTGCTGTCAATCAAAGTCAGTCAGTCAATGAGGAGAGAAAGGGGGCAATTACTTATGAACACATCACCAGGACCAGATGGCTTGTACTAGAGGTCGACCGATATGGGTTTTTCTCTGGCCGATGCCGATACCGATATTTAGAAATCGCGGTGGCCGATGGCCGATATATGATGCCGATTTTTTTGGGGCCGATATATTAGGCCGATTTTTTTTTTTTTTTTTTCCCTTCATCTCATAAAATTTAACAGTTAAACCCCTTTCACACTCGGGCGTTTTTTAGGCGCTTTTGGGCTAAAAATAGCACCTGTAAAGTGCCTGTAAAACGGCTCCCCTGCAGTCCCAGTGTGAAAGCCCTGAGTGCTTTCACACTGAAGCGATGCGCTGGCAGGATGTTAAAAAAAAGTCCTGCGAGCAGCATCTTTGGAGCGGTGTATACCGCTCCTCCACCACTCCTGCCCATTGAAATGAATGCGCACCGCTGCTGAAGCGCCTGCAAAGCGTTTCGGCAGCAGCGCTTCAGGGGCACATTTAACCCCTTCCTCGGCCGCCAGCTGGGTTATAAGCGCCCCGCTAGCAGCCGAATAGCGCCGCTAAAATGACGGAAAAGCGGCCCTAAAACTAACAGCGTTTTACCGTCAACGCCTGCCCGCTCCAGTGTGAAAGCAGCCTTAAGTAATAAGTGATACAGAAAATTTTTTACATTTAAACATTTATTAAACAAAACAAACCTCCAATCAGTTCACTTGTATGTATAATTTAGATTAAAAAAAAAAACTATATCTTAAATATTAAATGCACAAAAACCGGCATTCAAAACTTTTGGACCAAAAAAAAAATGGGCTAACTTTACTGCTTATTTATTTATTTATTATTTCATTAGTGTATTTTTAAAAAAAAAATTGCGTTTGAAAGACCGCTGCGCAAATACCGTGTGACATAAAATATTGCAACAACCGCTATTTTATTCCCTAGGGTCTCTGCTAAAAAATATATATATAATGTTTGGGGGTTCTAAGTGATTTTCTAGGAGAAAATACAGGATTTTCCCTGTAAGTAACAAATGTCAGAAAAGATTTAGTCTTTAAATGGTTAGCCCTCATGCACACAAAAAACGTTATGAAAACGGCAGTATCTTTGCAGTGATTTTTTTTTACTTTTTTCAGCTTTTTTCAGCGTTTTTGCAATAGCGTTTTTGAGCGTTTTTCCGCGTTAGCGTTTTTGAGCGGTTTTTTTTTTTTTTCAATGGATCAAAAACGCTAAAAAACGTTGGTGAATGACGTTTTTGAGCGTTTTTGAGCGTTTTTGGGTTTTTTTTACAGCTTAAAAACGTCTATGCCACTTGCAGCTCAAAAACGCCTAGGTGGGCATGAAGCCATAGACTAACATAGACAGGCCTTTTTAAGCTGCAAAAAAAGCTCAAAAAAGCAGCTGTAAAAACGTCCGTGTGCATGAGGACTTAAACTGAGAACTCCTCCACATGGAGTTCAGTCAATTGATAAAAGAACCTGAAAAGATACAATGTATCTTCTTATCAGACTTGGCAGGCTGCCCAGGGAGGAGAGAATCCTCTCCACAGATAACCTCAGGAAACTTGCATTGACTTCTATTACAGAAGTCATTTGCAAGTCCCGCTGAAGTTATAATCGGCTTTTTTTATCAGCACAATCGGCCGATGCCGATTAAGTAAAAAAAGCCAAATATCAGCCGATATATCGGTCGACCTCTAGCTCGAACCCAAGAGTCCTCAAAGAACTTAGCCTGATCATTGCCAGACCATTATTCGTATACTTTAAGGAAAGCATTTTGACTGGAATGGTACCAATTGATTGTTGTAAAGCTAACATGGTACAATATTCAGGAAAGGGCCTGGGGGTCCTGGTTGTTGATAGATTCAGAAATTGCATACCATGCCAAGCTTCAGCAAGCAAGGCCAGCAGAATATTAGCATGCATTAAAAAGGTATTTACTCAAGAGATAAGTCCACCACTTTACAAAACTCTGGTTCGGCCACATCTTGAGTATGCCATCCAGTTCTGGCCACCAGCCCTCAGGAAGGATGTACTAGAACTGGAAAATGTCCAGAGAAGAGCAACAAAGCTAATAAGATGGCTGGAGGACCTCAGTTACGAGGAAAGATTACAAGCATTAAACGTATTCTCCCTGAGAAAAGACGGTTAAGAGGGGATATGATAGCGATATACAAAAACCTTAGTGTCAATTCCAGCATTAGGAGGAAACTATTCAGTCTCAGGTCACTCATGACAACACGTGGCCACTCAATGAAGTTTGATGAGGAAAGGTTCAACCTTAACCCCTTCACACCTGAGGGTAAAACAAATCTAAATGCCTAAGCACAATTTTGCAATATTGACATGTGTTAGTAAAACTATATACTTAGTGTATCCAGGTGGATTATACCTTGCTTTTTTCAGAATGAATTGGGCTTTCTTTTGGTGGTAAATGGTAATCGATATCTCCTGTTTTTTGTTTTTTTTTAATTATCAAAGGAAAACAGGCCCAATATAGTAAAACATTTTTTAAAATAATTTTATTAAATTTAGCCCAAGATAAATTTTCCTGCTCCTGATGATCGCACAGATATCACATATGTGTATGTTAGTAGTTGTTTATATTTGTAGTACAGCCCAGCAGCCCAGAAACAATGGTGCACATTAGTAAGATCTTCTACATATTGGTATGGATATTCTTTTGAGATAAAAAAGAGTGGGTTTATATTTGCTTTAACCAGCTCCAGTCTGGGCCAATTCTGCCATTTCTCTCATACATGTAAAAATCGGCATTTTTTGCTAGAAAATGACTTGTATATTTTTAAACAGAGGCCCTAGAGAATAAAATGGTTGATGTTGTAATTTTTTATGTTGCACTATATTTGCATAGCAGTTTATCGAACCCAAATCTTCAGGAAAAAATACACTTTAATGAATATTAGTGCATTCAAACACAATATAACACCCAACTTGTGGGTAAAATATAAAAGATAACGTTTTGCTGAGTAAATACCCAACATGTCAAGCTTTAAAATTGCGCAAACCCATGGAATGACGACAGACAACAATACATTAAATTATCCATAGGCAATAGGCAGTATTCCTAAAAATAATTTAAAAAAATGATTCTTACCTTTTTAGCTGTTTCTTTTGAAGCAGATTTACAATAGAACACTATAAGCAGGCCTATATTGTGTTGAATAGATGGAAATATGCAGAGCAGGGACAGACAGAGACAGTTTTTTGAAGGGTGTTAGCAGTGTAGAAGTCAAGGCCTGAGATCATTCACATTTATGATACAAAAATGTGATCCTGCAAGCCCTCAAACTTGCAACAGAAATGGAAGAGCCGCACCTGTGTCAAACACGCTGTCAAACAGAACATCCAAAGGAAAAGATTGGCAACATGGTGTCCACTGCTCATAAAATCTTCATTCTTATAAATCCATCAGGAGTAAAAGAAACCGATAAACAGAAAAATGTCGACACATTTAAGCCCTGGTAGGCTTTAGTCATAAATTACATCATTAACTCTTTAGATAGTGTATGAGTCTAGTTTACAGGTCATATTGAAATCTGCCAGCACAGTACAAACAGGTTAATCATGGTAAATATAACTTCCCATATCCCCCACCTTAAAATGACATAGAAATATAAAGTAGGTGTTATCCCAATTTTGGTTGCAAAATTGGAAATACAACTTAAGATTTACCAAAACTAGGTAATGTAAAAGGACCTACCTAAACAGTCCATTCTTTCTTTCTGTATCCAGTCAGGCAGGCCATTGCCCTGCATAGTTGTTGCCAGACGTAAATGAGATTGTACAATCAGAATGCAACATGTATGGCAAGATTTAGGCTCCACCATCTTCCACTTGCTCCTGCGTCATAGCCAGCAGAAAAACTAGCTCAGCCATAGAGAGTAAACAATCATTTTTGACACATTACCATAGAAAGACACAGTATACATTTGCAGCAGTTTTCCAAAATTGTCTTTTTTTTGCTTATTTTTCATTTACAGCCCTTCAACGTATGACTTTTCAGAGTGAGAGAAATCAAAAACTAAATCTAGACAGCTGTGTTATTTTGTAATATTTTCAGTGTCATGTTGTTTGCAAACAGTATGACTCTAGCGTTAGATCATTGTAGTTTAGGACCCGTGGAAGATGTAAATATACCATCTGTTGTTTTTGCTCTAAATTTAAAGTTTAACTCCAGCCAAACTTTGTTTTTCCATTTTCTGGAGAAGAAGAAGGAATGGAACCACTCTTTCTATTAGTAAGAATTTAGCTTCATTTGTGATTTTTTATTTATTTTAATTTTTTTTAAAAAGCTTAAAGATTCATCTTTGTTTTGCCAGATACAGTTGTGCTCATAAGTTTACATACCCTGGCAGAATTTATGATTTCTTGACCATTTTTCAGAGAATATGAATGATAACACAAAAACATTTCACACACGGTTAGTGTTTGGCTGAAGCCATTTATTATCAATCAACTGTGTTTACTCTTTTTAAATCGTAATGACAACAGAAACTACCCAAATGACCCTGATCAAAAGTTTACATACCCCAGTTCTTAATGCCGTGTATTGCCCCCTTTAACATCAATAACAACTTGAAGTCTTTTGTGGTATTTGTGAATAAGGCTCTTTATCTTCTCAGATGGTAAAGCTGGCCATTCCTCTTGACAAAAAGCCTCCAGTTCCTGTAAATTCTTTGGCTGTCTTGCATTAACTACACGTTTGAGATCTTCCCAGAGTGGCTCAATGATATTGAGGTCAGGAGACTGAGATGGCCACTCCAGAACCTTCACTTTTTTCTGCTGTAGCCAATGACAGGTCGACTTGGCCTTGTGTTTTGGATCATTGTCATGTTGGAATGTCCAAGTACGTCCCATGCGCAGCTTCCTGGCTGATGAATGCAAATGTTCTTCCAGTATTTTTTGATAACATACTGCATTCATCTTGCCATCAATTTTGACCAAATTTCCTGTGCCTTTGTAGCTCACACATCCCCAAAACATCCGTGTTTCACAGTAGGAATGGTGTACCTTTCATCATAGGCCTTGTTGACTCCTCTCCAAATGTAGCGTTTATGGTTGTAGCCAAAAAGCTCAATTTTGATCTCATCACTCCACATGACTTTGTGCCAGAAGGTTTGAGGCTTGTCCAGAGGCGGACTGACAACTCATGGGGCCCCCAAGCAATAGGAGATCATATGGCCCCCTGTGTCCCTGCCACACTGCCCACGTTACATATGGTGGGTGATCGTGACCCAATCAAGTGAATAGGGCCACTCTGCAAACACCCTGCAACCATGTGTAATGCACGCAGTAGCAGCATGCTAGTGTGGGATCCCAGGGGTTAAAGCAGGTGATGTGATGAGGCAATACAATGCCACCTTATCGCCTGCTTTAACCACTTGGTTGCTGTACTACACAAGGTTGCGCGGCCTTTGCAGAGCAGCCCCATGCCAAGCATGACAGGGTGTATTATTCCTGCTGAGGCTGCAACGTGTACACCCCCTGGCTACTGCAGTTAAAGGGGATGTGGTTGGGGTGGGGGTAAAAACAGGCATAAACTATGAGGTTTTACCACCCCCAAACTGTGAATGTAAACAAGCCCTTACTGTCCTAAGCTCCTTATCACATTTGGTTTTTAGTGGACCCCTGGGATGAGAACAGAGAGGGATCCCTGAAATAAGGACAGAGGGACCCCTTGGATGAGAGCAGAGAGGGATCCCTGGGATGGGGGCAGAGAGGGGATCCCTGGGATGAGAGCAGAGAGGGGATCCCTGGGATGGGGGGGCAGAGAGGGGATCCCTGGGATGAGAGCAGAGAGGGGATCCCTGAGATGGGGGGGCAGAGAGGGGATCCCTGGGATGGGGGCAGAGAGGGATCCCTATGATGGGGGCAATGAGGGATCCCTGGGATGGGGGCAGAGAAGGACCCCTGGAATGGTGGCAGAGAGGGATCCCTAGGATGGGGGCACAGAGGGATCCCTGGGATGGGGGCACAGAGGGATCCCTGGGATGGGGGCACAGAGAGATCCCTGGGATGGGGCACAGAGGGATCCCTGGGATGGGGGCAAAGAAGGACTCCTGGGATGGGGCAGGGAGGGATCCCTGGGATGGGGCAGAGAGGGAACCCTGGGATGGGGGAAGAGAGGGGATCACTGGAATGGGAGCAGAGAGCGGATCCCTGGCATAGGGGGCAAATAGGGGATCCCTGGGATGGGGAGCAGAGAGAGATCACTGGGATGGGGCAATGAGGGATCCCTAGGATGGGGGCTGAGAGGGACCCCTGGGATGGGGGGCAGAGAGGGATCCCTGGCATGGGGGCAATGAGGGATCCCTGGGATGGGGGCAATGAGGGATCCCTGGGATGGGGGTAGAGAGGGATCCCTGGCATGGGGGCAATGAGCGATCCCTGTGATGGGGGCAGAGAGGCACTCCTGGGATGGGGACAGAGAGGGATCCCTGAGATGGGGGCAATGAGGGATCCCTGTGATGGGGGCACAGAGGGATCCCTGGGATTGGGGCACAGGGGGGCCCCTGGGATGGGGTCAATGAAGGATCTCTGGGATGGGGCACAGAGAGATCCCTGGGATGGGGGCACAGATGGATCCCTGGGACGGGGGCACAGAGGGATCCCTAGGTTGGGGGCACAGAGGGGCCCCTGGGATGGGGGCAAAAACATATAATGTAATAGCGCTAAAGTCCGTGGATATAACAGTAAAAGATATAAAGAAATAGTCCATAAATAATTCCAAAATGGAGTCTATAATCCGTAGATCAATTAGGGACAAGGGAGCCAGGGAAATCTGTGTATCCAGGATACCGAGGGCTGCTTTCTGTTGAGTGAAGTCAATTCTCCGTATACACATAAAAATCCAAAAGAGAAAGCGCCTCTTAGGTATAAAGGATTTATTCAAATATTAAAAGCATAGTAAACACTTACATTGAGGTAGATGATTAGCAGCTTCCATAGAGAACTTCTCCCGGTGTCTATCAATAATTCCCAGTGGTAGGGGGGCTAGATGGATGCCGTGCGGGTGGCCGCGGACCTCCGCTCGGAAGCACCAGCTGTAGAAGCGGTATAGTGAAGGAATCACTTCCGCGTTCCGACAGATCACGTGGGAGATGACGTCACTCGGGTAGTTCAGATTCGCTGGGGACCACTACGCGTTTCTGAGCATGCGCGAAGCTCGTAACGGGCATGTGCGCTCCTTTTTCAAGTGTATTATGGGTAAAGCAAACCAGGAAGCTAAATAACTCTAGGATGCTGATAAGAGCCAATCATAACAAAGGAGGGGAGGGAATAATGTCCGGAAATGACCGGAAATGACAATGATAGGAACGAATTCTCTATGGGTTGCAAACTTAATAAAATATAAATTAATTGATAGTACTGATAGAGTTATTCTGAAAAGACAAAGATATATAATACAAATATAAAGGTATGTATAAGATCAAGGGACTAGATGATACATAGTAATGCAATATTAAATGGTATGGTAATATATGATAGTACAATATATGGATCGTGGTTTAAAATAAAAATAAAAATAAAGATAAATAAAAGTATAAAAATAAAAATGAAATAAAAATAAAACGAGACGAGGTATAAGCTGAATATATGAATGAAATAATACAAATAATGATAGATAAAAAATAGACATAAAAAAAATAATATAATAATAATAAAAAATAAAAATGTAATCGGGCATAGAAAAATTCATATATGGAGTAAACTTGAACACTGGATATAGAAAAATAAAATGGAAAATATGTATATGTCCATATATAAATATATCATTAGTATTGAGAAAAAAGATATCATGCAGATATATATATCTATGTGTGTACAATACAGAAGGTAAGGAATATATATATATATATATATATATATATATATATATATATATATATATATATATATATATATGCATACATATATATATATGCGCATATATATAGAGTAAGGGACCTCAGTATGTTGATGGGCTGATGGTAATAAAATAATTAATATTAATAGATCAAAAATAAAAACATTAACATTCCATATAATAGGCAGCAGGACACCCTAAATTATATCGATAGCATGATAAATTAAACAAAGTGGTTGAAAGGGTATATTTAGATAAGTGGATACGTTCTATAAGATGGTATTGACCTCTAGTTCCTCATTTAACCCGTTAGGTGCTAAAGTGTCTAAAATAAAAATCCAAAAAGTTTCACGCTCACAAAGTTTAGAAAAACGCTCTGCCTCGGATAATTTGCGTGGGATGGACTCAATTACCCAAACCTGTAGGCCGGCAGTGGATTTCTGGTGACATTCAAGGAAATGTCTAGGAACGCTGTGTTCATCACAGCCTTTTTCTATAAAACGGCGATGTTTGCCGAATCGTTGTCGCAAAGGACAAATAGTGCGTCCAACGTACAGTAATTTACAAGGGCATGTGAGACAGTACACAACGTAGTCTGTAGAACAATTATAAAAGCCTTCTAGTTGATATATTTTATCCTTATGTTGGAAATTTTGTTGGCCATGTCTGACGAAAGTACAGGTTTTACATAAGGCTTTATTACATCTATACATGCCCGTGAGTGGAATCAGGCAGAGGGAGCTCTCTGGTTGGATAGTTTTAAATCTACTAGGTGCTCATTTGTTTTTTAATGTTGGGGCCCTTCTATAAGTGACCTTCGGTTTATCGCCGAGGTCATTAAGGAGAAAAGGATCCTGTTTGAGGATACCCCAATGTTTAAGGAGTATAGATTCCATTCTTCTATGTTTATTGTGGTACCTAGTAATGAAGCGAACCGTACCATGATCCGTCTGTTTAGTGGTTTTGGATTTTTTTTCCGGGGAGGTAGATGGCATGGGCTTGGTCAACCAGTTTTTCAGGAAACCCCTTATCCAGGAATTTATTTTTAAGATGAATACTCTGTGCAATATAATCCGAATCCCTGGTGCAGTTTTGCCTCAATCTACAAAATTGGCCCTTCGGTATGTTGTTTATCCACTGTGGGTGGTGACAGCTGGTATAATGTAGATACGAATTACCTGATGTTGGTTTAGTGTAATTGCGAGAAAAGATAGAGTTGACATTGTGAAATAATTCTAAATCAAGGAATGGGAGACTCTCCTTATTGTGTTCAGATGTGAATGAAAGACCAAAATCGTTGGCATTACAGTGAGAAACAAAACTTTCTATAGAGGATGATGGACCATCCCAGATGACTATAATGTCATCTATAAATCTGCCATAAAATATAATATGTCGAGCAAAAGGGTTATTGCTCCATATGTATTTTTCTTCCCACAGACCCATGGTAAGATTGGTGTAAGAAGGGGCAAAATTGGTGCCCATGGCTGTGCCATGGGTCTGTAGGTAGAAGTCATCATTAAAATGAAAATAATTGTGACTTAAACAAAATAAAGTGGCTTCAGAAATAAATACAGCCTGTTTGCCATTGATACTGGAATCTAGGGAAAGAAAATGTTGTACCGCCATTAGGCCTATCTGGTGAGGGATGAATGTATATAAGGAATTTACGTCCAAAGAGAGCCAAGAGTAACCATCTTGCCATCTGTAGGGTGCCAACAATTCCATGAGATGTATAGAATCTCGAATATATGATGGGAGATTCTGTGCTAAGGGCTGTAGAAATGAATCTACATATTGAGAAAAGCCGCTAATAATTCTATCCATGGAGGCAACAATAGGTCTACCAGGAGGGTTAGAGGAATTTTTATGCATTTTAGGTAGATAGTAAAAATAAGGTGTATTATAAAAATCTTTTCTTAAAAAAGAAGCTTCAAGTTTAGTGATAACACCATCTAATAATGCAAAATGAACTAAGGTTTCTGCTTCAACTTTGAACTGGGGCAAAGGATCAGAAGTGAGTTTCTTGTATGTAATGCAATCTGACAGTAATCTAGATGCCTCCATAATATAGGGCGTTGGGTCTATAATAACAATTCCCCCTCCCTTATCAGCTGATTTGATGATGATCTCGGGGTTGTTAGAGAGAGAATGGAGTGCAGCCTTTTCTCCGGAAGTGAGATTGTGAGGACGATATTTGTGTGTATTATCATTATGTTCACATAATTTCTGTAGGTCAGAGTATACAACTTTATAAAAAGTCTCAATATAGGGTCCCTTGGATCTCATGGGATAAAATACAGATTTAAGTTTAAAACTAGTGTGTTTAACTGGAGGTGAATGATCAAAATGTTGAGTAAGTAATTCCAGGTCTATATCACTGGCCGAAGGGTCTAATTCTAGGTCCGAATCATAAATACTAATGGAACTATCAGATGTGTCACACATATTTTCACCAGAGGTGACTGCAGATGTAGTAGTGAGAACGGTACTTTCAACAGATCTGTTCTTGGTAGATTGAATATTAAAGTATCTTTTTAGAGTGAGGTTCCTCACAAATTTATTAAGATCTTTAAACAAAAGAAAAGAATTGGGAGGTATAGTGGGTGAGAAGGTAAGCCCTTTACTGAGTAGGGAAATTTCGTCAGAGGATAATGTATGTGACTATAAATTAAAAAGTTTTATCGTTTCTGTTGTTTTGTGTGGAATTTTGGATTTGTTACGTCCTCCTCTACATCCTCGTCTATGTATTTTCTTTTTTGGCGTTGTTTTTGATGTGGACCTTTCTCTAAAAAAGGAGAAGAAAAAGTAATAGCTTTTGAATGCGAGGCTATTTCACCACTCTGGAAATCTAATAGGAGACTAGATTTATTGGAGTGGGTAATATGAGTATCAGAGGTAGAGGATGTACATACAAGGTCAACGTTAGAGGAGGAAGGGGTAGTTGTCTTAGTAGTAGATAATGTACATATAGGATACTTATCAGAGTTTTTGCTCTCTGTGGATATGGAAGCTAGAGCCAAAGGTGAAGCAATCAGGGGTGTTGAAGACTGAGAGGTGATAGAAGAAATACCCATTTTATCTGCTGATGATATATTCGTCTGAATAGTATCATGTTTTGACGATGTGAGAGGTTTAGGTAAGTGAGACCAAAGTTTGGGATCACGTATAGAGGCTTCATTGGAATTGGAAGGTTTTTTATATTTTATTGGTGTATTCTTATTCATTATGGATCTGCGTGAAATGGACGTTTTTTTATTATTATTATTATTGTTATTGTTATAATGCTGTGTACCTCTGGCAGGGGCGGCCTTATAAGGTGGATGAGAATCAATGTCGCCTATAATGTTGGGAAACACTTTAGTTGGATGAGGTGTTAGAGACATTAAAGCGGGTATTTTGTCATTTAGTTTCCAGGAGAATATTTTATTTGATCTATAATCATCTAGATCCCTACGAAATTTTCCTATCTTGGTTTTTAACAAATTATTTTCTTTATTTTTAGTGTTCTTTTTGAGTGTCTCTAGCCAAGTAGGAGGGATTTTGAGATTAAAAGAGGTGATTTCTGATGTCAGCATCTGTGTCTGATGTACCATCTCATCATATTTTAAATTCCTCTGACTGATAATGACTCCTAGCCATTTTGTGGTACAAAATTCTGCTAAATTTTCCCATTCTGTGGTGTGAGCAGTATCTAAAAAGGAACAAGTTTTAAGAATTCTAAGACCTCTGGGGGAGATTTTTTCTTTGGCGTATTTATCAAGAAAAAATTGATCCCACCAGTGCGTGTTGGCTATGTGAATGAGTCTTTCAAGTTTCTTAAATTTACCACAAAGGGTATATCTATCAGAACGGGAGAGTTTGGATGAGTTGCAAAATAATTCAGGAGGTAAGCTCGTATATAAGGTATCCAGTGTATCATATTTATGAAATTCTATATCCTCAATGAGGTCCATATAATCAATGAAATGTGTAAAAAAAAAAATATATAATTAATAATAAATAAAAAAAAAAAAAAAGAAGGTAGTAATTAAAAAATAAATAAAATATATGATGATCAAAGAAATCGAGTATACTCTATCAGGTAAAATAATAATAGTAAAAATTCACAGTAATGTATTAATACATGAATGTCTATATATTACTGGATATATATCTCCTAAGACCAGCAGCAATACAAGACTTCTGACAGAACCATGGATAAAACATATAATGTAATAGCGCTAAAGTCCGTGGATATAACAGTAAAAGATATAAAGAAATAGTCCATAAATAATTCCAAAATGGAGTCTATAATCCGTAGATCAATTAGGGACAAGGGAGCCAGGAAAATCTGTGTATCCAGGATACCGAGGGCTGCTTTCTGTTGAGTGAAGTCAATTCTCCGTATACACATAAAAATCCAAAAGAGAAACCGCCTCTTAGGTATAAAGGATTTACTCAAATATTAAAAGCATTTTCACGTGGGAGATGACGTCACTCGGGTAGTTCAGATTCGCTGGGGACCACTACGCGTTTCTGAGCATGCGCGAAGCTCGTAAAGGGCATGCGCGCTCCTTTTTCAAGTGTATTATGGGTAAAGCAAACCAGGAAGCTAAATAACTCTAGGATGCTGATAAGAGCCAATCATAACAAAGGAGGGGAGGGAATAATGTCCGGAAATGACCGGAAATGACAATGATAGGAACGAATTCTCTATGGGTTGCAAACTTAATAAAATATAAATTAATTGATAGTACTGATAGAGTTATTCTGAAAAGACAAAGATATGGGATGGGGGCAATGAGGGATTCCTGGCATGGGGGCAATGAGGGATCCCTGGGATGGGGGCACAGAGGGATCCCTGGGATGGGGGCACAGAGGGATCCCTGGGATGGGGCAATGAGGGATCCCTGGGATAGGGGGCACAGAGGGATCCCTGGGATGGGGCAATGAGGGATCCCTGGGATAGGGGGCAATGAGGGAACCCTGGGATGGGGGCACAGAGGGGCCACTGAGATGGGGCACAGAGGGGCCCCTGGGATGGAAGTAGAGAGGGGCAGGTGGCAACTCTTTGCTTTAGGGAGGGGGGGTCGGATTGGAAAATCCTCCCATACACCCACCCCCCTACTAGCACATGTCCTCTCCCCTCAAAGAGCACCCCCCCGCAAATATTCTATGGTAGTATTTATGGTTGTGGCCAAAAAGCTCAATTTTGGTGTCATCACTCCAAATGACTCTGTGCCAGAAGGTTTGAGGCTTGTCTCTGTGCTGTTTGGCGTATTGTAAGCGGAATACTTTGTGGCATTTGCATAGTAATGGCTTTCTTCTGGCAACTCGACCATGCAGCCCATCTTTCTTCAAGTGCCTCCTTATTGTGCATCTTGACACAGCCACACCACATGTTTTCAGAGAGTCCTGTATTTCACCTGAAGTTATTTTGTGGGTTTTTCTTTGCATCCTGAACAATTTTCCTGACAGTTATGGCTGAAATATCAGTTGGTCTACCTGACCGTGGTTTGGTTTCAACAGAACCCCTCATTTTCCACTTCCTGATTACAGTTTGAACACTGCTGATTGGCATTTTCAATTCCTTGGATATCATTTTATATCCCTTTCCTGTTTTATACAGTTCAACTACCTTTTCCTGCAGATCCTTTGACAATTCTTTTGCTTTCCCCATGACTCAAAATCCAGAAACGTCAGTGCAGCACTGGATGAAAGATGCAAGGATCTGTCAGGAGTACAGAAACTCTTTGACCTTTTATACACACACACTAATTACAAGCAAGAAGATCACAGATGAGGATGGTTACCTTTTAATAGCCATTCATACCCCTTTGTGTCAACTTGTGTGCATGTTATCAGGCGAAAATCACCAGGGTATGTAAACTTTTGATTCTCCTGACCTTAATATCACTCTGGGGAGATCTCAAACGTGCAGTTCATGCAAGACAGCCCAAGAATTTCCAGGAACTGGAGGCTTTTTGCCAAGAGGAATGGGCAGCTTTACCATCTGAGAAGATAAAGAGCCTCATCCACAAATACCACAAAAGACTTCAACCTGTCATTGATGTTAAAGGGGGCAATACACGGTATTAAGAACTGGGGTATGTAAACTTTTGATCAGGGTCATTTGGGTAGTTTCTGTTGCAATTATGATTTAAAAAGAGTAAACAGTTGATTGATAATAAATGGCTTCAGCCAAACACTAACCATGAGTGAAAGAAAAGTTTTTGTGTTATCATTCATATTCTCTGAAAAATGGCCAAGAAATCATAAGATGAGAGTATTCGAGAGTAAAGCAATCCCTAACACCTCACTCCAACACTTCCCAGCATAAGTTTCCTGTAAAAATCTTATCATACATGAAGGTCATTGGTGAAATATAAGTTAGTGAGCGAAAATCATTGAGGGTGCAGCCTGTCACCTGGAGGGGTTGAGTGAGCGTAAATCTTGCATAGAGGACAATTTCACATAATGTGAATTCACTGGAAGTCTCACAGTGCGAGTGGGAGCATCTGTTAAAGCGGAGCTCCACCCAAAAGAGGAAGCTCCACTAGTTCACCCCCCCCCCCCACCACTGGCACATTTGGCACTTTTTGGGGGGAGCGGGTACCTGGTTTTGACAGGTGCCCGCTGCCACTTCAGGGTAAGATCGCCGATCAGCAATCTACGACATTTCTGGCCCCTCCTCATTCCCCAGCTGCCTTCTGGGACACACAAGTCCCAGAGGATGGCAGGACCATTCAGAAAGCGCAGCTTGACTCGTGCATGCGCACTAGGAAACAGGCTGTAAAGCCGCAAGGCTTCACTTCCTGTTTCCCTTACTACAGATGCCGACGCCTGCACCCGAAGCCAACTGACGAATCGGCTTGGGGTGCCGACATTGCGGAATCCCTAGACAGGTAAGTTTCCTTATTATTTATTTATTTATTTATTTATTTATTTATTTATCCTATTAAAAGTCAGCAGCTACAGTATTTGCTGACTTTAATTTTTTTTTTTTACAGACTGGAACTCTGCTTTAAGCTGCGGTGGTCTAGGCAGTGACTGAGCTCTGTCAGGTGCAATAGGCGGGGCAGTCGGTGTTATGACGGCTACTGTGGTCACTGTAAATGAGTTTTCCGGCCAGAAAATGGTGCAAGGAAAAGGGGAGCGGGCACCCTCTGGTATTTGGAGGGTGGAAGTACTATGTTGTGCTTGCTTGCTCACCTGTAGCCCACCCCTCGCCATGTGGCCCAGCCCCCAGCAGGCCACGGCCTGGCACTGGGGGTTGCGGACCTCTGCAGTAAGTTATTTCCATCCGAAACTACCCTGTCCACAGGGTGACAACAGTTCTGTGCAAATTCATTGCAGAACGAACAGCGTTGTCAACTAAGTAAAGGAAAAGGAAAAATAGAGGAAACACTATATGATGCAGTCTGTTAGTGACTCATATATGTTATTTTTAGTTTTGCAAACGCTTACACTTTAAGTAATCTCATATATTTATAGACTTACTGTATGTATATGTGTATATAGGAATATCTCATACTTTAGAAAATAAATCTTTGTATATATGTGCTTTGCAATATTTTATTTTCTAGTACTCATCAATAAAATGAAGTCTCTGTATCTGTACAGTAGGCTAGCATTGAGGCACCTAATGTGTATGTATAGCCAGCCAAAACAGAAATGCAGAGGTAGCAGTAGGTATGTAAAAATGTTTTTGACACTTTTTTATGTCTTGTGATTTTAGATGCAGGGAAGTGATGATGGATACTTGAGTAAAACTTGCTACCAGAAAAGATCTGTCAGTTCAGAGAGCAGCCAATGGAAGAAGAGCGAAGAAGAGGATGAGAAAACTTCTGCTGTTACCGTGGATGTGAGTTTTTAGTTAATTCCACTATACTTTAGTTAAGAGATGACCATTTATATGTGCCCCTGGTTGTACTGCTGGGACCACATGTTGTGCCGAACTTTGAACATTTTGGAGGTTGTAGAATCATTGATCCCACTGTTTCTATACTGCCACTGTGAGACTTAAAAAGTTCCTTGCATACTTTTGAATTTTAATGACTCAAAGATTCTGAAGCCTACAAGGAACTAAGTATATGTCAGCACACTGTCATTGCAATATATCTACAAGAATAATATTGTGCACTTCCATAGGACCAAAGTGTACAAAACAAGACAGGATTCAGGCAAAGATCAAGACCAGTGGGAACTTGTAACATGGACATGCCTGGGAACACCACAAATCTGCCATAACCATTAAACTGGTTAAAAACATGATTGCTAGAATATGACTATATACAGCCAATCAAAAGTCTTTTCCGAATGTTGAACGTTCTGCTGTTACAGGGTTCTTGTAGTCTAATGGATATTTATTTTTGTTCAAAGAGGGCCACAATTATAATCATATGGGTTAAAATGAATACAGGAAGAACCTATACAGATGATACCGTACTCAATAGTCTAATGGTTTATAAAGTCATAAAAGCAAGGTAACATCAGGTGCGGTGATACAAAAACTTGGAGGGTTTTGTCTTATTCCTCATGTGCAGATAAATGTTGAAGTTTTGGTTTATTGCCTATTGGAAGATTGCAAGACAGGGGCTAATGGATGTGCATACTAGAGGTAGAGGTGCAATTAGGGGAACACGTTATCAAGGGACTTTTTAAGGACAGTTTGTATCATATAGGATCCATTTTTGGTGTTTGAACAAATTTTATTGCAGGGCAACGCAACAGATTCACTTTAATGTCGGCCTAAATAGTAGCTTATACTTACCCACATTTTTCTCTTGCTGTCCATTCAGCTGCCAGGAGTAAAGGAATGTTCTGTGTAGACTATGGGGGGGATTTACTAAAACTGGAACCCTCAGAATCTGGTGCAGCTCTGCATGGTAGCCAATCAGCTACTAACTTCAGCTTGTTCAGTTAAGCTTTGGCAATAAAACCTGGAAGCTGACTGGTTTCTGTGCAGAGCCGCACCAGATTTTACAGGCTCCAGTTTTAGTAAGACAACCCCACGGTGTCACTGGACACAGGGTTGTGGACTTCCCATGTGCAGCAGAAATTGCCTAGCAAGCATATAACATGGAGTGTGTCATATACTCCTCCATAGCTTGTAAGTATTTCCCAAGTGAACTGGTAATGGGGCGCAGGAATGGAGTATATAGTGGAGAGGAATGGAGGAGATTAAAGGATAAGTTCACCTTTAGGGACATGTTACATGTTCCACCACCCGTTTATAGGGTGGCACATGTAACATGTTTCCGATCCTGCAGATGATCCCCACACACCATGTGACAGCAGGCTGGGAATCTTCTCCCTGTTGCTGCTGTCACTATTTGAAACAAGAGTCATTGATTCACAGATCCCTGTGTATAACTGAACTACAAGTACCAACAGCTTTTGTGGCTGTCGGCTTGTAGTTCTCAATTAACTACCAGGGGGCTGTTGAGTGCTTGAGTAGTTCATTGAGTCTTCCTGTCCTTGTGAAACTGCTTTCCCATACAATGTACGAGCATACAGCTTACGCTGACAGTCTGTAGGAGTCCTGCATGGCACCAATCACATGTGCAATGCTTTCCAGGCTCCTACAAAAAAAAAAATAATAAATGCATATTTTTTTACCTGCAAAACAATGTGCATTTACTAATTTTAAAAAAAGTGAACTTATCCTTTAACCACTTCAACTCTCATACCAGTTTATACCCTTTATGGACCAGAGCATTTTTTCCATTTGCATGGCCTGTGTATTTAATGATAATTTCGTGATTACTTTGGATAACAAAGTAATACATACATTGATTTTTGGGGACAAACTATCCTTTATTTAGGTAATGTTGTCTTGCAAATTATTTTATTTCCTATGCAATCTAAAGGCAAAATAAAGCGTTACTTTTTTAGCTTGACCACTGTGTTAAAAATGTGATATTATGGAAGATAAAAAAAATATACATTTTATTTTACATTTTGTCATATTTAAAATAACATTTAAATATGTTTCTGGTACAAAGCATGGCAAAGTTTTTTTTCAGTTTTGCATATTTTTTTTTTATTATAAACAAGGAATTTAAATATATATTAATGGTAAAAAAATAGAAGCAAACTCAAATCAGCAGAAAAATGATAGCTAAGCAGAGAAGGGGAGTATTGAGTTAACTAACTTTAACAAAGGGTTAAATAGGAATACATTTTATTTAACAATTATTTAGCACAGGAGCAAAATCATTTTCACAGCCCCTGCTGCTTTGCAACATGGTATGTAAAAATTCCTGCCTTATATTTTGAAAGCTGCTAATAGCGTCAGGGGGAGTGCAGCAGAAAAATAGGAACAGGACCTCGGAGAAATATCCTAGAAATGATGTTGAAGTTTTCTTTTTAGGACATAACTCCTACGTATAAAATCCTGACAATATTCCTTCAGGCAAGGGATCACCCCCCAACCCCCTCCCCCGGTTGGTCACTAGCCCCGCACTTACCCCATCTAGGTCAGGGGTAGCGCTTTCTCCAGGCGGTGGGAATCTCCTCCTCCTGGTGCTCTACTGCGGGTTCCCCTGTGTCTCCTCCCTCCTCGGCGGCCAATAGGATCGCTTCTCCTCTCGGCCATTTGGGTCTCGGGAGGCGAATCAGGAAGACAACAGCAAATATTAATCACACAACTGGGTGGGCTCACCTTTTTTGAAGCCTATTAGATCCTCTGGCTCTAATCACGTGCTTCTAAAATAAAAAAAAAACCCTATTGTAATTCATGCGTCTGGCACCCCGCATGTAGATTAGGGGACCGGACGTATGGATTAGGGGGCAGCGCCCCTGTGCCCTGCATTACAGGCCGCCACTGACACCAATAGCCTGTTTTATGTATTATTCTTTATTAAACTTGTGTGCATTATAGGGCCATGGTAATTATATCTTTCTGTGTTTGATCTTGATCCAACTGCAATATTTGTGATGTGGGACATTTTGCCAATTGTCTGTATGTTGATTTGTCCATGAAACTAATTAAAAAGACATTACACTACATCCACATTACACTACAATCCATTACAAAGTGGTTAAAGAAATCCTGCTGCTTTGCTGTAATTGGGCAAAACAGAGGGTTGCTTCTTTAAAGTACATGTAAAAGCAAAACTTTTTTTTATTTGGATAAGGAAGGGGAGGCGTAAAGCAAAAAACCTTCTGCAAGCAGCTCTTCGATGCAGCAGATGGGGCAGAGAAATTTGCCTGCTATACTCTACATCTGGTGGTGTGCCGCTGGCAGATGTGTTGCAAGGACCTGTGACACCCTTTGCTATACCATCATCCCTGTCAGTGGAGGCTGATGAGAGGTCATGAGATATAGCGGGGTTAGACATGAAAGGTGAGGAGTGAGAAGGAGAAGAATTGTGTCCCTTTTGTGTGGCTTTCAGGTGCTCTTGCCAACGGGGTGAGTGGTGGGAGGTTAAATGCCTTGTCAAGCATGTGGTACCCAAATGGCTGGTGTTTTGGCAGGTTTGATCTGCTTGTGGCAGAGATTGCAGCTTGCATCACTGCGATTGGCTGCACATGTGCTAAAAATGGCCCACAGTGCTGAACTGTGGGAAGTGGGCTGGGAGATAACCGCTCCACAATCTGATTGAATAGCGTGGCTGCTCTCTACTGATCCATGATGACTGCCTCTGGAGGACATCCTGCCTCATTGGGGTTGTGCTTCCCCCTCACTTTCCTCCTCTGCTCTATCCGTCACCCAAATCGTGTCAGTGACCCCATCATCCCCTCCATCCTCATCATCACTAGAGCCAACTTTGCAATACACTCCGCTGGGGAACATGACTGCCAACTTGTTGTTTATCAGTGTTCTCCTCTCTCTGTAGGCTCATGTTACTCTTTTCCTCTACCTCAAAACCAACATTAGAATCAAGTAATGTCAGTGCACCCTCAAGAAGCAAGTGGCTGATGCTGTGTTCAAATAATTTAGCTGACTCCTCCATGCATGATGCTGGGGCTAAGGCAGGAGTAACTGTGGACAAGGAGGCAGAATAGGGCTGCTCTGGCAGCTGCGGTGGACTGCACACTAGTGCCAGCTTGGGTCATAGAGGATGAGGAGGACAAAGATGGTGTAGTAAGCCAGTCCACAACCTCCTCTACATGCTGTGGCTGGATAGCATGGGCAACATCACTAAACAGAGACAAAGGTGCCCTGCCTGAGGACGGACCATGTCCACCTTTTCCTGTGGACACAGACACTGTTGGCCCCCTCATGGTGGCATGGGAACGACTGCCTCACAGACATGATGGGGAGGGGGGCTTATTACCCAAATTAAATAAAAACTGGGAAATGTGTGGTTGGATGCACTTTATTCAATGAAAAGTGGTGTTTGGTGCACATTACATTGAGGACTGATGCTGACAGAAATGTAAAAACTATACAAAATTAAAAAGGGGGAACACCAGAGTTGCAGTCAGAAAAACTGTGGCTGACAATTTAAATAAAAAGGGGGCAGACAGGGGACAAAAAAACAGAACACGCAGCAACCAAAATAAAAGGGTATACAGCACTATATACAGCACTAAATGTTATGTAATGCTGTGTTAAACACTGCACTACACTGACACTACACTATACTAACACTACACTAACACAATAAGTGAACACATTAACTTGCTAGCAGCAAACTGAGCCCTACTCTATCTATCGCCACTCTATGAACACACTGCAAAAGCTTCATGTGGGAAGGAACCTTTTATAGTGTGGAGCAGGACTATGAGCACTGAGCCGTGATTGGACAAAGTCATCATCACTTTGTCCTATCAGGGCTCCTACAGTGCTCTGTGCCCTAATTGGCAAGGCTTCATCCAATGAGGGCCTTAGAATGCACTGTGCGGCGTGCAGTGCATTGTGGAGAACTCACCAGGCGAGTGCCCCACAAATTCGGGTGTTCGCCGAACGGGGTGAACAGGCAATGTTCAGGCCGAACTGTTGCTCAGCCCGAACCATTTTCCCAACTCTACTAACCTTCATAACCTGCATTTAAATACAGATGTTAGCAACATTCCCCTTTAATATGCTATGACGGATTGGTGATGGGTCCTTTATAAGTAGCCAGGGAAGATTGATAACTGATATGGATCGTGCTCTACTAGAAGCTATTGTTGTTCCTTGAATCGTTTGCTGTTGGAAGTTGTGTCTCATAAACATACACACTACATCTTGAATGTGACATTTCTTCTTATTCTTTTCCTTCTTGGCTGCTCCTCTGAGGGGAAAGCAATGATCTCGCATTGACGCAGTCTTTGATCTCTCCTCAAATTCTGTTTTATATCCCCTAAAGTATATGTTTGATTGACTGTTACTACAATAAGTAAATCAAACCAAATTTATAAGGAAGCTGCAGGGAGAGCTTAAAAGATGACTTCCCTGACCTCCCGCAAATCTATTCCTGTGTCCCATCTTGTTGCATTGTAACCTTACAGAGCTGATTATCTGTGTCAGTGAAATTGGTTTTGTTATGGATTGCTAACAAATACACTCTACACTCTCTGGAAGTGAATGCAAAAATATGGTTTTGTGGCCAAAGTGTTCCATTATTGGATTTAAAGAATGTATGAATGTAGCCTACGCTGAGAGATAAAGTACATTAATAAGAATAAAACTGTGCACCAATCACATCTTATAGATATGGCTGAAGGATGTTATTTAAGAGCATCTCCTCCATCAATTGAAGACCTTATGAGATAAATTGGGCAGTTAACGTGATTGTAATCCCTCATCGCCTGTTCAGTTTAAAACAGAAATGAACGGCACAAAATTTGCGTACATACAGTGTGTACAAAACATTACAAATACTTTTTTTCCAATCACATACAGAGAGGTGAGGGAGGAGAAACAGCAGCACACCTTTCTTTCTAGTGAATGGCTGTGGGGGGGGGGGGTGTCAGCACAAGTCTGATCATTGGAGCAGAGCAGGCTGTAAAACTGACCACACGGTGCTCTCATGCCTAGTGTAGTCAGTTTTTAATAGGAAAGCAAACAAACTGGCAGGAACACATAACAATCTCCTGCGCTCAGGAGGTTAGTCCATGTGTAAGTGGTGTAGCCAACCCTTTGGATAAAATATGGAAAGTCAAAGGTCTTGCTGCCCTCGTCAGAACAATGGGTGTCCTTAGAGCTGAAACATATAGAAAAACAGGGAGGGCGCACCGGCCTTGTGCATTACCAAAGATAAAATTTATTTAAATAACATAAACAAAAGTCATACTCACAAACAAACATTAAAAAGAGGCTTAACATTGCTCCAAGAATTCAGAACCATGTCTTCTAGACACCTGCAACCTGAAGCGGGTATTAGGAGTAACCAGATGGCATCGCAAGTGGCTTACGCGTTACGAGGGAGTACCCTCTTCATCTGAGCCTCAGCAATAGCCAGGCTAGGCTGATCCCTGATCTCCGCCATTACTAGTGACATTTTTTTTTTTTATAAATATAAAATTCCATAAATATATCCCATAGTTTGTAGGCCCTATAACTTTTGCATAAACCAATCAATATACACTTACTGGGATTTTTTTCTACCCCAAATATGTAGCAGAATACAGATTGGCCTAAATTGAACAAGACATTTAATTTTTAACATTTTTTTATTGGATAAGTTTTATAGTAGAAAGTAAAAAACATTATTATTTTTTTCAAAATTGTCCATCTTTTTTTGTTTATAGTGCAAAACATAAAAAACACAGAGGTGATCAAATAAAACCAAAAGAAAGCTCTATTTGAGGGAAAAAAAGGCCATGCATTTTATTTGTGTGCAGTGTCGCATGTCTGCGCAATTGTCAGTTAAAGTAACACAGTGCCGTATCACAAGAAATGGCCTGGTCATAAAGGGAGGGTGGTAAAATTTCCAGGGCTGAAGTGGTTAATTAAATCATTTCTTACTGTGTTTTTCTGCCTACTTGTAATGTCCCCTGTGAACTCCCGAACCTCTTTTTCCCCTCACTTCTATTTGTTTTAACTGCTTGCCGACCTGCTCACGCAGATTTACTGCGGAGAATGGCATGACTGGGCGAAACCTTGTGCGGGTACGGCTGAGCTTTTAAGAGACGCCGAAGGCGTGCGGCCACTGCATGGCGAGGACCCAATGCATGTGGCTGGCGGCCACGTGGGATTGCATGCACGAGAGCCAGCATGGGGATTTGTGTGTCTAAATACACAAATCCCTGTTATGTCAGGGGAGAGAAGACATTATTGTTTTTTCCTACTAAGTAGGAACAACGATATGTCTCCTCCCCCAGTCAGTCCTATCCCCATACAGTTAGATCACATCTAGGGAACACACATTTAATCCCTTGATTACTCCTTACTGTTAACCCCTTCCCTACCAGTGACATTTACACAGTAATCAGTGCATATTTATAGCACTGATAGCTGTATAAATGTTAATGGTCCCAAAAATGTGTCAGAAGTGTCTGATCTATCTGTCACAATGTTGCAGTACCGCTAAAAATCGCAGATCACCGCCATTACTAGTAAAAAATGAAATAAATAATAAAAATGCCATAAAAATGCCATAAATCTTTCCCATAGTTTGTAGACACTATAACTTTTGCGCAAACTAATCAATATATGCTTATATTTTTTTTTTTTACCAAAAATATGTAGAAGAATATATATTGGTCTAAAATGATGAAGAAATTTGTTTTTTAAAAACATTTTTGGGGATATTTAAAAAATATTGTTTTGTTTTTTTTTCAAAATTGTCGGTCATTTTTTGTTTATAGGGCAAAAAAAAAAACTGTAGAGGTGATCAAATACCACCAAAAGAAAGCTCTATTTGTGAGGGGAAAAAGGACGCAAATTTCGTTTTGGTACAACATTGCATGACCGCGCAATTGTCAGTTAAAACGACGCAGTGCCAATTTGTAAAAAGTGCTCTGGTCAGGAAGGGGGTAAAATCTTCTGGGGCTGAAGTGGTTAAACAAGCAGTGCACGTTACTTGTGGTCATGTGCACTGCTCTATGTGCATTGCTAATCCCATAGTCCATATAGCCCATCTCAGGAGGGAGCAAGAGAGGGTGGCTAGTGCTACATACTTACATGCAATGGGACAGTGTGGAATGAATGTAGCCACCCTCTAAAAGGAAGTTACAGCAACAAAAAAAACAAAAACAAAAAAAAAAAAGGATTCGGAGATTTGGAGCAGGCTGTGGGCAATAGAAAAAAAATGTATCTTTTTAAACCAGAGTCTAGTCTTATATGATTGTTCAGCTTTAGTCAGGCAAGTACTCCAAAGTTGTTATTTTCTAAGTGTCTTGTGAGTGGTGGATTCCCAATGGTTGGATCGCAGACAAATAGCGCTTTTACCTTCTTTTTGGAAATGCACTTTTAGGCTCAGTTTATGTTTTTAAAATTGCATTTTGTTCCTTCTTCTTCTTTTTCTTTTTTGTATTGTTTTTATGCCAAGTATAAATTAATACACAAGCTTAAACTCAGCAATTGTCAATCCCTGGAACCTCACATAGGGTAAATACTTTGGCAGACCCTTGTACATCACATTGTTTTTGATGGCATTCATTATCCTAGTTGTTGATGTCTATGGTAAGTTAATATAAGCCATCATGCAGTAAATAATGACACATTGCCTTACTTTTGGACACGACATGTTTGTACCAGGTGCAGCAGAGCATAGCCTAATGTAAAACTGCAGCCCTAGATTTGTTACTTTCACATTTTCTATTGATGTTTCTTAGATTAACTCGGAGTGAGACACGAGCGGTGCTCAGTAGTGACAGTCAATCAATAGAAATATGAGGACATGAGTCATGTTTCTTCATCAGTACCTTGCTGTAATGTTCAATCTGAAATTGTTTTCTTTTCTCCTGAATGAGATGGGGTAATGACTGTACAACCAGTCCTCGGAGGATGAATCCATGATGATGTCTAGGATGGATGCATAAAATAGAACACTAAGCGACTCATCTGTTATCTGGGGGAGAGATGGAAGATAAACCACTACAGAATGTTCTATTAACTGCGACTTCTGATGTCTGCCGACTGAGCGCGTGCTGGCCAAAACATTGTCACTGGCTGGAATAATAATCGTTTCCTTATCATTATCACTAAAAATAATGTTTAGTACGGTATTTTTTGTCAAAATAACAAAAGTAACTAAAGATAATACCTTGAAGCTGAACTACAGGAATGATCTTTTGATCCAGCTTGGTTACATCTAATTCTTCATATCTCACATCTAGAGGGTCACTGAGGAACAGAGACGTGCGGTGAGGTCAGTGGCTGGCGAGGCACTGGCTAGTATCAGAGCCAGATACACACAGGTTACATACGCCGCAAACGTTAAAACGAGAGCAATAATTCTAGCACTACATCTCCTCTGTAACTCTAAACCCGTACCCTGTAAAAAAATGTAAAGCGTCGCCTATGGAGATTTTTAAGTACTAAAGTTTGGCGCCCATTCCACAAGTGTGCACAATTTTAAAGTGTGACATGTTAGGTATCTTTTTACTCTGCGTAACATCATCTTTCATAGTGTACAAAAAAATCAGGCGAACTTTAGTGTTTGTTTGTTTTTTTTTAATTCATGAAACAGTTTCTTTCCAAAAAATGCGTTTGAAAAATTGCTACGCAAATACCATGTAACATAAAAAGTTGCAATGACCACCATTTTATTCCCTAGGGTGTCTGCTAAAACAATATGTAGAATGTTTGGGGGTTTTGAATAATTTTCTAGCAAAAAAATGAGGATTTTTACATGTAGGAGAGGAGTGTCAGAATTGGCCTGGGTAGGACAAGGCACGGGGTTAATTACCATAAGTAATATACAAATAATTTGTATATATTGTTTTTAAGGTAATTTACTAGATTCCCAAAAACTGTACTCAAGCAAGTGGCTAAACGGAGAAATTACTGAAGTTTGAAGTTTTAACTTCAAACCAGTAATTTCACAGTAAATAGATATATAATAACTATCTTATAACATATATATATAGCATAAACTATATGATTTAGCTTGTACCTTTTCAGCAGTAGCAGATTCTCATTCTCCCTCTTAACTGTGTGAGAAAAACTTGGGATTGTGGGTAAATCTTATAGCCACAAACACATGTTTTTTCCTTGTAGTTAAGAGCGCTGGGCTGGAAGGGAGCATTTGTCTTTTAGACACTGCAGTGAGAGGCGTGCCTCCATTGCAGCATTTTTATTGGACAGCTTGGGCCAATGGTACTTTACCATTGGTCCAAGACTCCAAGCTATCCTTTGAGCTCAGTGCCTCTGACAAGAAGTGAGGAGAGGCACTGTGAGCTCAACCTCTCAGTCTGCTGCAAACAGAGTGTGCCAGCCTGTATTTGAACTAGCCGCTCTGTATGTAGCTTCTGGCAGGCTGCGCAATGAGCCCCGTATCTCCGGAACCATAGATATGAGAAGCCCCTAATTGACCTGTTGTGGGGTAGGACTTCAGCTACCTACCCTCCAAATTTGGGGTCTATGACCCTAAAAGCTCGATCTTTTTTTATGTTTATTGCTCTGCCTCCCCTGACTGCATGTCCCTGCTGGGGATGCAGAAATTCCCAGTAGTAGCCTCTCCACTGAACACAGGGGGCCGTTCACTTTGCATTCTGAAAACGTCTTCTATTTTTTTCAAAGAATAAAAGGCATTCTGTCTGCCTTGTCCAATCAGAGAATGCTTTGTATTCATTGAAAATAATGCAAAGGTTCTCTAAATGGCAGAGGTGCCAAATCAGTGCCCCCCCCCCCCGGTCAGTATACTTAAAGTGTTTGCAAAGGCTGAAGGTTTTTTATTTTTTTTAGTCTGAGACATTGGCACCCACTGCTGTCAATTACAGCCAGCCAGCCGATGAGAACTGCTGGCTCTGGGGGCACTGGTCAAGGGGGAAGAGCCAGGAGCGCCAGCAGGGGACCCGAGAAGAGATCTGGGCTGCTCTGTGCAAAACCACTACGCTGAGCACGTAAGTATGACATGTTTGTTATTTATCTTTTTTTTTAAATCCGAACCTTAATGTCACTTTAAGGCAAGTTGCTCAAGCAGCACCCAGGAGAGACCAGCAATGACTTAGGGGTTGATTTACTAAAGGCAAATAGGCTGTGCACGTTGCAAGATCAGTTGCACTCTTTTTTCCTAATTTAGTATAAAAACCCTGCGTTATTATTTATAAAAAAAAAAACTATTATAAAAAATGTAAAAATAAATTAGAAAAACCGTGAAAGAGCAGCTATCCAATGGCGGGACTGGGCGGGACTGTGAGCGGCGCCGGAAAGAGCCGAATACACTCGGGTATGTGTATCTCAGCTCTGTGATTTCAGCGGCGCTCGTTCAGCACCGCCGAGTCCCTCCGAACTCCGCGGCGCCATATTTAAAACTACTCGCGATGTGAATGTCGGCGGCGATCGCTGACATTCACATAGCGACATCGGGGATCGGCGTATAACACGCACCCACGACTTTCCCCTGATTTTAAGGGGAAAAAAGTGCGTGTTATACGCCGATAAATACGGTAATTTAAAAAATATAAAAATTCAGGTATATATACCATAGTTTGTAGGTGCTATAACTTTCATGCAAACTAATCAATATACATTTATTGGGATTTTTTTAATCAAAACCATGGAGCAGAATACATTTTTGTCAAAATTTATGAAGAAATTCGGTTTTTTACATTTCTTTATTTGATATGTTTTTTTAGCAGAAAGTAAAAATACTGTTTTTTTCCCCCAAACTTTTTTTCATTTATATCACAATAAATAATAAACCTAGTGGTGATCAAATACCACCAAAATAAATCTGTTTGTGGGAAAAAAATTACGGTATATAAATTTTGTTTGGGTACAGCATTGCAATCGCCAGTTAAAGTAGTACAGTGCTGAGTAGCAAAAAACGGCCTGATCATTAAGGGGGTAAAATCTTCCAGAGCTGAAGTGGTTAATATAAATTACCAACTGTAGACTGAAATGTGCATATAAACAAAATATCATCCGATTAGGTTATAAGTAAAAAAACAAAATGTGAAAACAGTCCCATATATCATCCAATTAGATTATGTGTCCAAAAAAAACCCACCACCACAGTTTATGTGCCACAAGTAAAAGTAAATCTTCCACAGAACCATCTTCCACCATGGACTGCCACCAAAGATTAATACTTACAATCTAATTAGATGATATATGGGACTGTTCTCACGTTTTGTTTTCTTTTTTACAACCTAATTGGCTGATATTTGGAGCAGCAAGTAGCAAGAAGTAAAAAAACATGATTGTTTTCATGTTTTTTTTACTTCTGCTCATGATTTTTGATCATTTATGAGCTTTGTAGTTTATATGCACATTTGAGACTACAGTTGGTCATTTATATTAAAGTCGATGTAAACCAGATTCATGAAATTTGGGCTGGGCACATATATCTGTAGTGTTTTCTTATCTCTCTCCAAAGCACTAAGTCCCGTGTCTTTCTGCTGTTTTGTTGCTAACAGTATGATAACTTCTGACAAGTTCTCTATCAACCAAGATAAAACCAGCCTGAATTTTGTGTCCTGGAAGGTTGCTATAAATATTGATTAGCAGAGAGCTTGTCTTGTCACAGCCCAGCTCTGCACATTCCTTCTTTCTTTTGCCTATGTGTAGTGGGGGTGTGTGCCTTTTCTCCAATCAGCTGTCTTGGCTGTATGCCAAGAATCCACTCCCACTGCTGGAACAGGAAGAGAAAATATGTAACACAATGTGAACTTTCTAAAGAATATATAAAGCTGAAGACAGCAGATATACATGTAAAACTAATGTAGGGAGATTGTTTCATCCCTGTGTATTATCTGAGGCTGTTCACTTCAATGGGTATAGGAGAAGGTTTACATCCACTTTAAAGCGGAGTTCCACCCACTTTTTAAACTTTGTCTTAAAGGAAAGACGACCCCTCCACCACTCGTTTTTGGATAACTATTTTATTTTTTATAACTCACCTTCTCTGAAGTACCAAGTGTACTTCCGTTCCAGCTGGGCTGCGGCGCAGGACGTCATGTCCTCTTGTGCGGCGAGTCCCCCTGCTGTCTTCTGGGACCTCTGTGTGTTCACAAAGCGCCGCGCCACTCATGCATGTGTAATAGGAAACCAGGAGTGAAGCTGCAAGGCTCCACTGCCGGTTTCCCTTAGTTAGAATGGTGGCGCCTGCACCCGATGGACAGATTGGCCTCGGGGGGCCAACATCGCGGGCTCCCTGGACAGGTAAGTGTCCTTATTAAAAGTTAGCAGCTACAGTGTTTGTAGCTGCTGACTTTTTTTAAAAAAATGTTTGTGGCTAGAACTTTGCTAACTTTGCTTTAAGGAGCGCTTCACTGTTAGTACCTATACTCTTTTTTTCTTTGTAAATGTCAATGTGGTAAAGCATCACCTTGTAAAGAGTACCCAAGCGGTGCAAGAAAAAAAAAAAAAGCATTTTTGCTTGCACATAATTGGATGATGGAAGTCAGCAGAGCTTTACCACTATTATTTAAGCCCTGATGAAAATGAGTGCAGAGCCTATTTCCCTTTAGTAAATCAACCCCCACACTCCCGCCTTGAACTGTCCCTCAGCGTCAATGTGTCCAATGCAGAACTATGGACCTTGCATTGGTCTTGATGATCTCACGACCTTAGACTGCTGGAGTGTGGGGGAGAAGATGCTGCGATGACTGATCTAGCAGCGGATAGGAGAAGAGGAGCAGGTAAGTAAATTTACTTTAACAAGTCCCATAGACCTAAACAAGCAATTAACCCTTGCAGTAGATAAGCTTGGCTTTAACATGTCTACTTACTCTTACTTCCCCTCCTACCAGCATGTTCAAATAAATGCTGCACACTTGATTGGCTACTAGTCCCGCCCTGCCCTGCCCTCTTCGAGCTTGTGCACTGCTGTATAGGGGTTTGTAAGAGGCTGAGTCAAATTCAGGTACGTCCACTAGTTGTGTTAAAAATGATTTATTAATGAATATGCAGCTGCAGTATTTTGTGACTTTTGTGTCTGCCTGGAGTTTGGTTCTAAATGACTAATTGGAGCTGAAATCAAAGCACATATTGAAGGCAAAGGACCCCAGGTTCCAGCCAAAGAAGCAGCCCTGTGCCAGTAGTCATTTATTTAAGCTACTGCCCTCAGTTTTTTGTTCGTTTTGCAAAAAGTACTATGCTGGATTTGTTTTATAGCTATTCTGCCACTAAAATGATGCCATTATTGTGAGCAAACCATTATTTCTGATATTAAATAACAATTCCACAGCAGGGAATTTTCCTTTTAACAACATATAGTATACATTTTTCTATGTATATCATTTTTCTCCCAAAAATTAAAATTTTAACTTGGGGTATGCTGTCCTCCTTTCTGCTGCTTCTCCCCCTCTTTTTTATACGACCTATTAACCGCTTCCGCCCCGGAAGATTTGGCTGCTCAATGCGATTCGGCACTGCGTCGCTTTAACTGACAAATGTGCAGTCGTGCGATGTTGTAACCAAACAAAATTGACGTCCTTTTTTCCCCACAAATAGAGCTTTATTTTGGTGGTATTTGATCGCCTCTGCGTTTTTTATGTTTTGCACTATAAACAAAAGAAGAGCGACAATTTTGAAAAAAACACAATATCTTTTACTTTTGCTATAATAAATATCCCACATTTTTTATCAAAAAAATATTTTTTTCCTCAATTTAGGCCGATATGTATTCTTCTACATATTTTTGGTTAAAAAAAATCGCAATAAGCGTATATTGATTGGTTTGCGCAAAAGTTATAGCGTCTACAAAATAGGGGATAGATTTATGGCATTTTTATAATTTTTTTTTTTACTAGTAATGGCGGCAATCTGCAATTTTTATCGGGATTGCAACATTATGGCGGACACGTCGGACACTTTTGACACATTTTTTGAAACCACTGACAATTAGACAGCGATCAGTGCTATAAAAATGCAATGATTACTGTGTAAATGTCACTGCAGGGAAGGGTTAACACTAGGGGGCGATCAAGGGGTTAACTGTGTTCCCTATGTGTGTTTCTAACTGTGGGGGGGATAGGACTGTCTAGGAGGAGAGAGAGATTGATGTTCATACATAGTATGAACACACGATCTGTCTCCTCTCCCCTGAAAGAACCGGGATTTGTGGGTTAATACACACAGATCCCAGGTTCTCACTCTGTCACGAGTGATCGCGGGAGCCCAGCAGTCATTGTGTCACCGGGCACTCACATTGGCTCCGGCACACTGCGGGCAAGCCTAGTGGCCAAAAGGCGAAGCGACGTAAGGTAACGTTGTTTCGCCCAGCCGTGCCATTCTGCCGCAGTGAAACTGCGGCGGCTGGTCGGCAAGCGGTTAATCATGTTAATGGTCTACCCGTTTCGCTATCCTAGGTGGAACCTATGAAAATACAATAAATAAATCTACAATTTGGTAGAAAGTATTAATACCCGTAGTAACATAGCTAGTGAATACAAATAAACTAGGAGCTCTGATGTGGTGGGCATGTAGTATATAAAGGTCACATTCATTACACCCAATATCAAAATAAGCAATCCAGAAACAGAAATTACATTGTAAAACGATTCTGTAATGGTCAGTTTCTAAATTTCTAAAGAGTAACAGCCCCTTCAGTATTAAGCACGTACTTTTTAGCCATTTGCATGGAGTTTCAGCTTTTTTTTTCCTGTAGAAGTCGACATGAACTCAGCCTTGCTAATCCCCAAGCCTCTTTATTGATTATTGAGGCCACCCATAACATTAAAAAGCCTGTAGAGGAGATTGGACTATAAGCGGGGCAGGAACAAGCTTGATTTTTAGCCCTCATTTACACTTGAGTATCAGGATTTTCAGATGATTTTGGAGCATTTTTTGTGCATTTTTTTTGCCTGTTCTTACACACTTTTTTTTAGATGTTTTCAGGTTTTAACGTTTTATTTTAGACTGGGTTCACACTTAATACAGATGCGGCTCACAGCAGGGGTCCGGTGCCTCCCTGCTCTCCATTTCAGGGACAAATCAGACCCAAATTTGTGCCTGAATTTAGACCTGAAACAAAGCCAAAGACGCACAGGACCTCTGTGCAATCCGCTTTGCAGCCGCTCCGGAGGTGTGTGAACTGGCTCCATTGAGAGCCAGGCACACTCCCCTGTCATGCGAATTGGATGTGGAGAAAGCCGCTTCCAATTTGCATAAATGTGAACCCAGCCTTAACCAGTGCAAAGCTAGTCATAGGAGGGGAAAAAAGGATGTGCATTTTCAGACATCTTTCATACTCTCACTGAAGTCTACAGAAGGGGTCAAAAACATGGAGCTCTGCCCCAAAAATTTCCTATACTTTCTCAAACTTTGAGTGCAAAGCTTCAGGCGACTCAATGGGGTTGATTTACTGAAACGGAAAAGTACAAAGTCTGGTGCATTTCTCCATAGAAACCAATCAACTTCAACTGAAGTTAGAAGCTGATTGGCTACCATGCACAGCTGCAGCAGATTTTAGTAAATCAACCCCAATGCCAGGTGTGAACAGGCATCACTAAATGTAAATTGGAATTGTTAATGTAAATGTTAAGCGTTAAAGAACCTCGGGGTCTAAGAGAAAAAAGTCATGGTTTGCACATAGCTTCACCTGCTTATATTTCAAAATTTATTGATCACTTTGACATGCTGTCTTACTTATCTTATATTAATTATCTCTGCTTATTCAGTCTTAGTTGCCAGGTTTACAAATAATGCAGCATTTTTTTAATTCTTTTTATTATTTATTCTTTTTTTTTTTTCATTTATACATTTTTATTCTTTCTTGTGCAATAAAGCCTTTTCATGTATGATGTATTCATGAAGGCAGTCCAATTCTCCCAGTGTCCTTTGTCCAGTATGAGATCCTGTGCATCTCAGTTACCCAGGATGACCCTGTGGGCTGGTAAAGCATGGTGTCTCCTGAGTTCTATCAGCAAGGATATCTAAAGCGATAACAAGTGGCAGTAAGTTTTTTTCAAAGCTGAGGTTTGTGTATTTCTGATCGCCATGGTAGTTGCTTACACAGAAAATAAACCTGTGGATTTTTGTGCTTTGTGTGCAAGAACACACAAATGTGCTTACAACATGTATCAGCATGTGCTAGAAAAAGCTTTTTAGCTAATATTTGGAAGAGAAACAGATTTATTTCAACAATCCCATTCAGATTTATTAGTGACGAAAAATCCTTGGGTATATCCAATTTATACTAACTATCTTTTAATTTCAGCAATTGCTGCATTATTACTACCAGAGTTATCAACATTATTATCATTAGCTAAGCATTTATAAAAGAACCATTACATGTGTGTGTTGCTGTCATATAGGTCCCCTATTTAATTATATTTCTTAACTGCTTGCCGACCAACCGCTGCAGTTGTACTGCGGCAACATGGCTCGGCTGCACGAATCACCGCCATGTTACGTCGCTTCTAATTGTGGCCACTAGGGGTGCGTGTGCGCCGGCTGCTCGCCCCCGGAGACAATGTAAGTGCGACCGCCGGGCTCCTGCGATCGCTCGTGACACGGTGAGAACCGGGATCTCTGTGTGTAAACACAGAGATCCCGGTTCTCTGAGGGGAGAAGAGACTGATCGTGTGTTCATACAAAGTATGAACACCGATCTATCTCTTGCCCTAGCTAGTTCCATCCCCCCTTCAGTTAGAACACACACTAGAGAACGTAGTTAACCCCTTGATCGCCCCCTAGTGTTAACCCCTTCCCTGCCAATGACATTTTTACAGTAATCAATGCATTTTTATAGCACTGATCGCTGTATAAATGCCAATGGACCCAAAAATGTGTCAAAATTGTCCGAGGTGTCCGCCATAATGTTGCAGTCAAGATGAAAAATCGCAGATCGCTGCCATTACTAGCAAAAGAATAAATAAACATATAACAATGCTATATGTTTATCCCCTATTTTGTAGACGCTATAACTTTTGAGCAAACCAATCAATATATGCTTATTGCGATTTTTATTACCAAAAATATGTAGAAGAATACATATCGGCCTAAACTGAGATAAAATTAGCTTTTTTTTAAAAAAAAATGGGGATATTTATTATAGTAAAAAGTACAAATATTGTGTTTTTTTCAAAATTGTCGCTTTTTTTTGTTTATAGCGCAAAAAATAAACGCAGAGGCGATCAAATACCACCAAAAGAAAGCTCTATTTGTGGGAAAAAAGGACGTCAATTTTGTTGTTATTTGTTAGTTAAAGCGACGCAGTGCCAAATCACAAAAAATGCTCTGGTCATTCAGCAGCCAAATCTTCCGGGGCTGAAGTGGTTAAACTCCAAAACTATATACTGTAGACAGACAGACTTAGGTCCATATATCTTTGGACATAGGCAAACTTTTCATAATTTTGGCTCTATATGCCACCAGAATAAAATTAAAACAAAACAATCCAAATGAATTTGAAGTGTAGACTTTCAGCTTTAATTCATAGGGGTTGAACATAAATATCAAGTACAAATTTTAGGAACCATTTTGTATAAACAGTCCCCCATTTTCAGGGGTTCAAATGAATATAATCATTAATAAAATGTTAATTTTAATATTTTGTTGAGAATCCTTTACTGGCAATGACTGCCTGAAGTGTGGAACCCATGGACATTACCAAAGACTGGATTTCCACCTCTGATGCTTTGCCAGGCTCTAACTGCAGCTGTCTTCAGTTGCTCTGTGTTTGTGGGTCTTTCTACCTTTAGTTTTGCCTTCAGCAATGGAAATTCATGCTCATTTGGGTTAAGTTCGGGTAATTGACTTGGCCATTGCAGAATATTCCACTTCTTTTCCTTCAAAAGCTCCTGGGTTGCTTTTGCAGTGTGTTTTGGATCAGTGTCCATCTGTACTGTGAAGCGCCGTCCAATCAACTTTGCTGCATTTGGCTAAATCTGGGCTGACTACATATCTCTAAACACTGCAGAATTCATCCGGCTGCTTCTGTCTTCTGTCATATCATCAATAAACACCAATGGCCCAGTGCCACTGGAAGCCATGCATGCCCATGCCATCACATTAGGCCATCACATGCCTCAGGCTCTAATCATGTGCTTAAAAAAAACCCCAATGAAATCCATGTCCACGTCCTGCATGTAGATTAGGGGGGCGCATGGATTAGGGGGCTGCGCCCCGTATGGACGGGCCGCCACTGACTATGACATAAACAGTATTAATAAAGCCTCTTCTTTACTCTATTCAATAAAAAAAAATAAGCATCTGGAACTGGGTTTCAAACAAACATGTTTCAGTTACATAATGATAGAAACACTACAGATGCATTATATAACATTGTCAGTACAATAGCCAAGTAAGTAGCATCCCTGCCTTGCAGGGCTGGTGTATTGAGTTCAATTCCATCAGATTACTGTCTGCATGGAGTTTATTTATTCTCCTAATGATTGTAAAGGCTTCCACCAAATGCTACGGTTTCCTTCTGTAGCCCTGTTATAGGGGGGGGTCATATGAAGTTGCCCTCTCCACACAGGCTATGACGCTAACCTGCAGGTAACCAAATGAGCCAGAGCCTTCGCTAAAGGAAGAGTGGACTATGATTATATAATTGGCAGTGCCACCACCTAGAACAGGGCTCCAGCATATGTAGAGATGATCCCTTTCCAGGACAATAACTAGTAGCTCACCCAAAATAACTGACATCAGTAGTACTAATATACCCAGCATAGATTTCTAAGAGTAAAGATATGCAGACATACCAGCACGTGATTAGTGTAACTTTATTTATGATAAAGTGATGGCATAACATACAACCAAAGCAATAAGAAGAAGAATATACTTATGTCTTAGAAGAACAGTGTATATACAGTTGTGCTCATAAGTTTACATACCCTGGCAGAATTTATAATTTCTTGGCCATTTTTTAGAGAATATGAATGATAACACAAAAACATTTATTTCACTCATGGTTAGTGTTTGCCTGAAGCCATTTATTATCAATCAACTATGTTTACTCTTTAGAAATCATAATCACAACAGAAAATACTAAAATTACCTTGATCAAAAGTTTACATACCCTGGTGATTTTGGCCTGATAACATGCACACAAGTTGACACAAAGGGGTTTGAATGGCTATTAAAGGTAACCATCCTCACCTGTGATCTGTTTTCTTGTAATTAGTGTGTGTGTATAACAGGTAAATGAGTTTCTGGACTCCTGACAGACCCTTGCAACTTTCATCCAGTGCTGCACTGACGTTTCTGGATTCTGAGTCTTGGGGAAAGCCAAAGAATTGTTAAAGGATCTGCGGGAAAAGGTAGTTGAACTTTATAAAACAGGAAAGGGATATAAAAAGATATCAAAGGAATTGAGAATGGCAATCAGCAGTGTTCAAACACTAATCAAGAAGTGGAAAATGAGGGGTTCTGTTGAAAACAAACCATGGTACAGGTAGACCAACTAAAATTTCAGCAAAAACTGCCAGGAAAATAGTTTGGGATGCAAAGAAAAACCCACAAATAACTTAAGGTGAAATACAGGACTCTCTGAAAACATGTGGTGTGGCTGTTTCAAGATGTACAACAACCTGAAGCTTGAGAAAGGAGTGCGCACTGTGCACATCTCACCAGTGTGCATCCTCCGAAACGGGCCACGAGCATGCCAGTGACGTCATCTCGCCCAGCAATGCGTTCAAGGCCTCTCCATCCAACCTCCACTGCGCTCCAACCCTCAGTTTGGATCCCGCTCGAGCACCACATCCTGCTGGACAGGACTTCCTATACCATTTGGACATGGGAGGCACGCTCCTACACAGCCTGGACGGTTGATAGTGTGGCTCACTGGATCCATATGTGCCTGTATACAGATGCCTCTGTGAGTTTTTAATGCACCTTTTCTATTAAATATTACAGTCCATACTCAGAGGTGCCTATGCTTTCTTGTTCTCCCTTTATCTTGTATACAGGGTATCCCAGGTAACTTATCCACCACTGTGAAGATTTCTTTCCTCCATCTGTCAATTTATGCTTTCGTGTTGCACCAAGGTTTCGTAGTAATACTCTATCGCTTATATTCAAGTCTCTGTATCTCACCCAAAGATCAAACCTTCTTTTGTTTCCTTCATTAATTTTGACTGCATTTCCTTCAGCCAAGCGTCAAGCTCACTTAAGGGTATCTTTCAATCTAGCCACATATTGGTAGTGGCTTTGGTGACTGATCCCATCAGAGGAAATCCCTAGTAGAAGGTTAATTGGCAAGCTGGGCTCTCTTCCCAACATTAAAAAGTAAGGGGAAAACCTGGTGCTTTCATGCCTTGTACTGTTATATGCATGAACCATGGCTTCTACCCTACGACTCCAGGTATGTTTGTCATCAGCCTGTAGGGTGCCTAGGTCCTGTTATATCTTTCAGGAAGAACATCACCTTCCGGGTGGCAAGGTGTAGTCCGACTCTTGCGAATGTTTAGCAGCTGAAGCAATTCCTTAATCAACTTACTCTCAAAATACAACCCTGATCTGAGTGTATTCTATGGGGGAGGCCGTAGTGGATAAAATATTTCTCCCAAAGCACTCGAGCAACCGTTACTGCCTTTTGATCTTTGGTAGGAAAAGCTTGGCGTACCGAGTAAAGTGATCAGTCACCACTAATACATTTAGGATCCCTCGGGAATCTTGGTCAATACATGGAAAGTTGATACAGACCAGATCCATGGGACCTAAACTTTGTAAGCTTCATGGGGGCAGCATGGACTGGCAGAGATTTTCCTCTGAAGACACTGAAGGCAACGTCTGCAAAGATCGACCACGGTGCCTCTCATTTTAGGCCAGTAAAATCGGTCTTGGATGAGGCCATAAGTCTTTTCCGGCCCCAGATGGCCATGATGGTCATGCAGACTCCTTAACACCATCTGGCGGAAGCATTCTGGGAGCACTAATTGACGCCTCCCAGGATGGTCATGATACAATACCACACAATAGAGTAGTCCTTTGTCTATCTCAAATTTCTCCCAATTCCTCAGGAAAGGACCACACTCAGTGGGCAGGGACTTCTTCAACATCTCTGGATCTTGAGCACTCGCTGTTCTGTACAATGGTCCGATAACAGGGTCATGACTTTTAATCATTCGCTGGGGGGGGCTATGGAGCATCTTTCAAATGACCCCAGTGCAGCAGGGTAAGCGAACATATCAGGGACAGTCTCTGGACCACTACCCATGCAGTCCACGAGCCATATCTTAGAAAAGGCCACTTTCTCTTCAACAACTACAGCTGTAGCACACAGGGCTCCAACACCAGGGCTCCAACACCTCTTCCCAGACATTCTCTTTTGATATAGCGGCCAACCCTGGGCATCTTGGTAGGGCATCTGCTCCAGTGTTCTTTGGGCCCAGTTTGTACCTCAATGTAAACTGGTAATTGGAAAGAGCGGCTAAGCATCAGTGCCCGATGGCATCCAGCTTGGCTGTAATTAGAAAATATGTCAAAGGATTGTTATCAGTTCTTACTTCAAATGAAGCTCCTTATAAATAATCATGTTACTCAGTGGCGGCTGGTGCTCAAAAATTTTTGGGGGGAGAAAACAAACTGAAAAATTCTGAAATATACTGAAAAAAAACCCATCAATTGCAGGCTCACTGTGCCATAAAATGCAGACACTGTGCCCATTAAAAGCACCCACTGTGCCCATCAAATGCAGCCACTGTGCCCATCAAATGCAGCCACTGTGCCCATCAATTGCAGCCACTGTGCCCATCAATTGCAGCCACTATGCCCATTAATTGCAGTCACTGTGCCATCAATTGCAGCCACTGTGCTCATCAGCTGCAACCACTGTGCCATCAATTGCAGCCACTATGCTTATCAAATGCAGCCACTGTGTCATCAATTACAGGCACTGTGCCCATCAAATGCAGCCACTGTGCCATCAATTGCAGCCACTGTGCCCATCAAATGCAGCCACTGTGCCATCAATTGCAGCTAATGTGCCCATCAAATGCAGCCACTGTGACCCCCTGCCCGCCCACTCGCTGTTTGCCCGCACTTACCCCATCTTGGTGGCAGGTCAGGCAGCGGGTAATGGCGGCGAGCTGTGGGATGGGCAGTGGGTCAGGCAGCAGCGAGCTGTGTCCTCCATGCGTCTCTTCTTTCTTCCTGCTAGGCGTCCAATAGGAGCGCCTGTCCTTTCAGCCAATCAAGTGACGGGTATTAGACCCGTGCTTCCTGATTTGCGGAGAGACAGTTCAGTGTTACAAAAGCGAATATTCATTTGCTTTTCTGAGTCCACCCTATTTTGAAGCCTATTAGAGCCTATGGCTCTAATCAAGTGCTGGCTGCGGTGGCCATGAATAGATTCATGCTATGCATGAATCTATCCATGATACATATAGGGGAGGTGGCGTTATAGAGGGGGCGGCGCCTGTGCCCCCCTAATGGATGGGTGTAACTTATCAATGATGGCCCATTTGAGTGCCAAGAACTCCAACTTGTAACACTCAAGGGACATATGAATGCAGCCTTCTCCTGGTCCTCGGATGCCATCGGGACTTGATAGTACACAGACTGCAGGTCTAATACAGTGAATCACCGTTTCCCATTGAGAGCTTCCACCCTCCTTGATCAATCATTTCTTTGGGAGTTTCCATCAGTACATAACTCCTATCTCCAAGCAGTTCTGGGGCAATACTAAAGTCTACCCTTAGCACTCTCTCTCCCCCTGGTGGAATTTCCAAGGGGTGTTCTCCAATGTGATATACCACTCCATGGCGATGGCCAACGGAAAGGGCCTCACAGAAATTTTTAATATCAGATGGTAGGTTATCAGATTCAGATGAAATAGCCAAATTTCCTTCAAGAAATTTCTGGAAAGCACTATGTACTGCTCTGCAATTAGTGCCTAGTATTACTGGGGCTGTGCGGGCATCACCTGTGTCAGGGCAGACCAAAGCTGTGATCTCCATAGGGGGAATACCCTTGTTCTCTAACTTAGGTACAGTCACAATAACTTGCAAACTTCCATCGACAGGGTATGAATCAGAGTTTAGCCCCCATAACTCCATCTGTCCGGTAGATTGAAGAGGCATGCTGCTTAGATACCTCTGGTAAAATGAACAATAAATAAGAGTAACTTGGAACCCAGTGTCAAATAAAGCTTGAGTCAAATAAAGCTTGAGTGGTATGTCCATTGACAGTAATTTTAACAAGGGACTTAGACCCTATAATATATCTTCTTAGTTTTGGTTTGAAATGTCTTCTTCCTTGTTTATGCTTTCATGCAGGGAACACCACACTTTGCACTGTTCCCCCAATATCCTCCTGACATATTCTCGCTGAATGACCATACCTGAAACACTTTCAGAGGTCCCTCTCCCTTGGTGATACCGCTGGTCGTTTAAAAAACTGGGTCTGGTAAGGCTCAGGTTTCTCTCTTTGGGTCCGATCAGAGGAGTAATCCTCTTTTGAGACCGCTTTTATTTTCTTAAGAGTACTAAATTTAATGTCAGTTTCCTGTTTCTTTACTATTTCCATTAACTCATGGATGGGAGGTTCTTTGTCAAATAACATCACTTTAACCACTTGACGACCGCCGCACGACGATGTACGTCGGCAGAGTGGCACGGGCAGGCAAAAGGGCTTACAGGTACGTCCTTGCCTGCCCGCGGGTGGGGGGTCCGATCGGACCCCCCCGGTGCCTGCGGCGGTCGGCAAATCCTCCCCGGCGATCGGTGGTGAGGGGGAGGCCATCTATTCGTGGCCCCCCCCTCGCGTTCGCTCCTGGCCAATGGGATCATTTCCCTGCCTCTGTATTGTACACAGAGGCAGAGGAAATTATGTCATCTCTCCTCGGCTCGGCAGTTTCCGTTCCAGCGCCGAGGAGAGAAGTCTGGAACATGAGTTACACAAACACACACATACAGTAGAACACGCCAGGCATACATTACACCCCCCGATCCCCCCGCCCCCTGTCACACTGACACCAAGCAGTTTTTTTTTTTTTATGATTTTTTTCTGATTACTGCATGGTGTTAGTTTGTGACAGTTAGTGTGGTGGGACAGTTACTGTTAGCCCCCTTTAGGTCTAGGATACCCCCCTAACCCCCCCCAATAAAGTTTTAACCCCCTTGATCACCCCCCGTCGCCAGTGTCGCTAAGCGATCATTTTTCTGATCCGATCAGATCTATACTAGCGTCCCCAGCAGTTTAGGGTTCCCAAAAACGCATTGTTAGCGGGATCAGCCCAGATACCTGCTAGCACCTGCGTTTTGCCCCTCCACCTAGCCAAGCCCAGCCCACCCAAGTGCAGTATCGATCGATCACTGTCACTTACAAAACACTAAACGCATGACTGCAGCGTTCGCGGAGTCAGGCCTGATCCCTGCGGTCGCTAACAGTTTTTTTGGTAGCGTTTTGGTGAACTGACAAGCACCAGCCCCAGGCAGCGTCAGGTTAGTGCCAGTAGCGCTAACACCCACGCACGCACCGTACACCTCCCTTAGTGGTGTAGTATCTGAACGGATCAATATCTGATCCGATCAGATCTATACTAGCATCCCCAGCAGTTTAGGGTTCTCAAAAACGTAGTGTTAGCGGGATCAGCCCAGATACCTGCTAGCACCTGCGTTTTGCCCCTCCGCCCGGCCCAGCCCACCCAAGTGCAGTATCGATCGATCACTGTCACTTACAAAACTCTAAACGCATAACTGCAGCGTTCGCAGAGTCAGGCCTGATCCCTGCGATCGCTAACAGTTTTTTTGGTAGCGTTTTGGTGAACTGGCAAGCACCAGCGGCCTAGTACACCCCGGTCGTAGTCAAACCAGCACTGCAGTAACACTTGGTGACGTGGCAAGTCCCATAAGTGCAGTTCAAGCTGGTGAGGTGGCAAGCACAAGTAGTGTCCCGCTGCCACCAAGAAGACAAACAGGCCCGTCGTGCCCATAATGCCCTTCCTGCTGCATTCGCCAATCCTAATTGGGAACCCACCGCTTCTGCAGCGCCCGTACTTCCCCCATTCACATCCCCAACCAAATGCAGTCGGCTGCATGAGAGGCATTTTCTTTATGTCCTCCCGAGTAACCCCTCAAAAAAGATGTTGTGTCTGCAGCAAGCGCGGATATAGGCGTGACACCCACTATTATTGTCCCTCCTGTCCTGACAATCCTGGTCTTTGCATTGGTGAATGTTTTGAACGCTACCATACACTAGTTGAGTATTAGCGTAGCGTATAGCATTGCACAGACTAGGCACACTTTCACAGGGTCTCCCAAGATGCCATCGCATTTTGAGAGACCCCGAACCTGGAACCGGTTACAGTTATAAAAGTTAGTTACAAAAAAAAGTGTAAAAAAAAAAAAATATATATAAAATAAAAAAAAAATAGTTGTCGTTTTATTGTTCTCTCTCTCTCTATTCTCTCTCTATTGTTCTGCTCTTTTTATTCTGCAATGTTTTATTGTTATTATGTTTTATCATGTTTGCTTTTCAGGTATGCAATTTTTTATACTTTACCGTTTACTGTGTTTTATTGTTAACCATTTTTATGTCTTCAGGTACGCCATTCATGACTTTGAGTGGTTATACCAGAATGATGCCTGCAGGTTTAGGTATCATCTTGGTATCATTCTTTTCAGCCAGCGGTCGGCTTTCATGTAAAAGCAATCCTTTACAAGCAGTGGGAGGGAATGCCCCCCACCCCCACCGTCTTCCGTGTTTTTCTCTGGCTCTCCTGTCTCAACAGGGAACCTGAGAATGCAGCCGGTGATTCAGCCAGCTGACCATAGAGCTGATCAGAGACCGGAGTGGCTCAAAACATCTCTATGGCCTAAGAAACCGGAAGCTACGAGCATTTCATGACTTAGATTTCGCCGGATGTAAACAGCGACATTGGGAAATTGGGAAAGCATTTTATCACACCGATCTTGGTGTGGTCAGATGCTTTGAGGGCAGAGGAAAGATCTAAGGTCTAATAGACTCCAATTTTTTCAAAAAAGAGTACCTGTCACTAACTATTGCCATCATAGGGGATATTTACATTCCCTGAGATAACAATAAAAATGTAAAAAAAAAAATGAAAGGAACAGTTTAAAAATAAGATAAAAAAGCAAAAAAAAAATAAAGAAAAAAAAAAAAGCACCCCTGTCCTCCCCTGCTCTCGCGCTAAGGCGAACGCAAGCGTTGGTTTGGCGTCAAATGTAAACAGCAATTGCACCATGCATGTGAGGTATCACCACGAAGGTCAGATCGAGGGCAGTGATTTTAGCAGTAGACCTCCTCTGTAAATCTAAAGTGGTAACCTGTAAAGGCTTTTAAAGGCTTTTAAAAATGTATTTATTTTGTTTCCACTGCACGTTTGTGCGCAATTTTAAAGCATGTCATGTTTGGTATCCATGTACTCGGCCTAAGATCATCTTTTTAATTCCATCAAACATCTGGGCAATATAGTGTGTTTTAGTGCATTAAAATTTTAAAAAGTGTGTTTTTTCCCCAAAAAATGCGTTTGAAAAATCGCTGCGCAAATACTGTGTGAAAAAAAAATGAAACACCCACCATTTTAATCTGTAGGGCATTTGCTTTAAAAAAATATATAATGTTTGGGGGTTCAAAGTAATTTTCTTGCAAAAAAAATAATTTTTTCATGTAAACAAAAAGTGTCAGGGCTTTGTCTTCAAGTGGTTAGAAGAGTGGGTGATGTGTGACATAAGCTTCTAAATGTTGTGCATAAAATGCCAGGACAGTTCAAAACCCCCCCAAATGACCCCATTTTGGAAAGTAGACACCCCAAGCTATTTGCTGAGAGGCATGTCGAGTCCATGGAATATTTTATATTGTGACACAAGTTGCGGGAAGGAGACATTTTTTTTTTTTGCACAAAGTTGTCACTAAATGATATATTGCTCAAACATGCCATGGGAATATGTGAAATTACACCCCAAAATACATTCTGTTGCTTCTCCCGAGTACGGGGATACCACATGTGTGAGACTTTTTGGGAGCCTAGCCACGTACGGGACCCCGAAAACCAAGCACCGCCTTCAGGCTTTCTAAGGGCGTAAATTTTTGATTTCACTCTTCACTGCCTATCACAGTTTCGGAGGCAATGGAATGCCCAGGTGGCACAACCCCCCCCCCCCCCCAAATGACCCCATTTTGGAAAGTAGACACCCCAAGCTATTTGCTGAGAGGTATAGTGAGTATTTTGCAAACCTCACTTTTTGTCACAAAGTTTTGAAAATTGAAAAAAAAAAAAAAATGTTTTTTTCTTGTCTTTCTTCATTTTCAAAAACAAATGAGAGCTGAAAAATACTCACCATGCCTCTCAGCAAATAGCGTGGGGTGTCTACTTTCCAAAATGGGGTCATTTGGGGGGGTTTGTGCCACCAGGGCATTCCATGGCTTCCGAAACTGTGATAGGCAGTGAAGAGTGAAATCAAAAATTTACACCCTTAGAAATCCTGAAGGCAGAGATTGGTTTTCGGGGGCCCCCGTACGCGGCTAGGCTCCCAAAAAGTCCCACACATGTGGTATCCCCATACTCAGGAGAAGCAGCTAAATGCATTTTGGGGTGCAATTCCACATATGCCCATGGCCTGTGTGAGCAATATATCATTTAGTGAAAACTTTGTGCAAAAAAAAAAAAAAATTGTCACTTTCCCACAACTTGTGTCAAAATATAAAATGTTCCATGGACTCAACATGCCTCTCAGCAAATAGCTTGGGGTGTCTACTTTCCAAAATGGGGTCATTTGGGGGGGGGGGGGGGGGTTGTGCCATCTGGGAATTTTATGGCCTTCAAAACTGTGATAGGTAGTGAGGAGTAAAATCAAAAATTTACGCCCTTAGAAATCCTGAAGGCGGTGATTGGTTTTCGGGTCCCCGTACGCGGCTAGGCTCCCAAAAAGTCCCACACATGTGGTATCCCCGTACTCAGGAGAAGCAGCTAAATGCATTTTGGGGTGCAATTCCACATATGCCCATGGCCTGTGTGAGCAATATATCATTTAGTGAAAACTTTGTGCAAAAAAAAAAAAAATTTGTCACTTTCCCGCAACTTGTGTCAAAATATAAAATATTCTATGGACTCAACATGCCTCTCAGCAAATAGCTTGGGGTGTCTACTTTCCAAAATGGGGTCGTTTGGGGGGGGGGGGGGGTTGTGCCATCTGGGCATTTTATGGCCTTCAAAACTGTGATAGGTAGTGAGGAGTAAAATCAAAAATTTACGCCCTTAGAAATCCTGAAGGCGGTGATTGGTTTTCGGGTCCCCGTACGCGGCTAGGCTCCCAAAAAGTCCCACACATGTGGTATCCCCATACTCAGGAGAAGCAGCTGAATGTATTTTGGGGTGCAATTCCACATATGCCCATGGCCTGTGTGAGCAATATATCATTTAGTGACAACTTTTTGTAATTTTTTTTTGTCATTATTCAATCACTTGGGACAAAAAAATTAATATTCAATGAGCTCAACATGCCTCTCAGCAATTTCCTTGGGGTGTCTACTTTCCAAAATGGGGTCATTTGGGGGGGGGGGGGGGGTTATACTGCCCTGCCATTTTAGCACCTCAAGAAACGACATAGGCAGTCATAAACTAAAAGCTGTGTAAATTCCAGAAAATGTACCCTAGCTTGTAGATGCTATAACTTTTGCGTAAACCAATAAATATACACTTATTGACATTTTTTTTACCAAAGACATGTGGCGGAATACATTTTGGCCTAAATGTATGACTAAAATTGAGTTCATTGGATTTTTTTTATAACAAAAAGTAGAAAATATCATTTTTTTTTCTCAAAATTTTCGGTCTTTTTCTGTTTATAGCGCAAAAAATAAAACCGGCAGAGGTGATCAAATACCATCAAAAGAAAGCTCTATTTGTGGGAAGAAAAGGACGCAAATTTCGTTTGGGTACAGCATTGCATGACCGCGCAATTAGCAGTTAAAGCGACGCAGTGCCAAATTGGAAAAAGTCCTCTGGTCCTTAGGCAGCATAATGGTCTGGGGCTGAAGTGGTTAAGGAGCAGTGTGAGAGGGTGGTGAGGTAACAAACCTCTAACTAATTGATAGGTCCACATAGAATCTACTTCATAAGTGAATATAGAGCGGTGATATACTAAACGGGACAAGAGCAACTGTAATCAGGTAATAAAAGTAGAAACACTTTCCCCTTCCTTCTCCCAAGACATGTGGTAATCAGCAACCATCTGCTCAAGATCATGGTATGGCTCAAAGTGATCAGACAGTACCTGTATATAGTCTGTTGCACTTACTCCATTGTGTGTGTCTCGGTACAGGCAAAATATTTCAGTAGCTGGGGAGCGCAGGTTTTAGGTGAGACGCTGCTTCTTATCTTCCTCTGAGCAAGACCACTCCCCCAGACATTGAGGGGTGTGCTATTCCCATGCCTGTAACCCCTCTTCTCCTTGCGGCACAGGAACATTACCAGAGAATGATTTTAACTTTTTATAGTGTGCGGACTGTAACCCCTGTGCCAGCATTTCTGTCAGCTTAGTTAAAGTATACATTGCATGTTCACTAGATGGTTCACTATCACTAACCAAACTGGGAGGATAACTAGCGGACATTGGTTCTTTCTTTACCTGCCCCTGCAAGGTGGTAGCGGATAAATATCTCAGTTTAGGAGCAACTGCAGGGTACCCCTCTGAATTGAGTTTCTCCTCCATATTGTTAGTACCACTTCGATCACAGCAATGCCTCCAAAAGTAACCCTGTTTTAAGGGGGGGCAGGCCATATGAAGTTGCCCTTTTCGCACAGGCTATGAAGATAACCTGCAGGTAACCAAATGAGAGAAGAGTGGACTATGAATATATAATTGGCAGTGCCTCCACCTAGAACAGGGATCCAGTGTATGTAGAGATGATCCCTTTCTAGGACAATAACTAGTAGCTCACCCAAAATAACTGACAGCAATAGTACTAATACACCCAGCAAAGATTTCTACAGTGTATATAGATAGATAGATAGATAGATAGATAGATAGATAGATAGATAGATAGATAGATCTACAGTTGTGCTCAAAAGTTTGCATATCGTGTTAGAAATTGTGAAATTTTGGCATTAATATTGAAAATGTGACTCATGCCAAGAAAACTGTCTTTTATTTAAGGATAGCAATCACATGAAGCCATTTATTATTACATTGTTTTTTTGGATCCTTTTTAAATCATAATAACAGAAATCACCCAAATGGCCCTGATAAAAAGTTTACATACCCTGCAATGTTTGGCCTTGGTACAGACACAGAAGGTGGCACAAACACAGGTTAAAATGGCAATTAAAGGTTAATTTCCCACATTTGTGGTTTTTTAAATCCCAATTAATATCCGTGTAGAAATAGTCAATGAGTTTGTTAGCTCTCACATGGATGCACTAAGCACGCTAGACACCGAGCCATGAGGAGGTAGAAAAGAACAGTCAAAAGACCTGTGTAACAAGGTAATTAAACTTTACAAAGATGGAAAAGGATACAAAAAGATACCCAAAGCCTTAAATATGCCAGTCAGTACTGTTCAATCACCTAATAAGAAGTGTAAAATTTGGGTATCTCTTGATACCAAGCCAAGGTCAGGTAGATAAAGAAAGATTTCAGCCACAACTGCCACAGGAACTGTTCGTGATACAAAGAAAAACCCACAGGTAACCTCAGGAGAAATACAGGCTGCTCTGGAAAAAGATGGTGTGGTTGTTTTTAAGGAGCACAATACGATGATACTTGAACAAAAAAGATCTGCATGGTCAAGTTGCCAGAAAGAAGCTTTTACTGCACAAGTTCCACAAAAAAGCCTGGTTACAATATGCCCAACAACACCTTGACATGCCTCATTGGGCTTTTTTGTGGCATTGGCGCAGTAAAGGCTTCCTTCTGCCAGCTCGACCATGCAGCTCTTATTTGTTCAAGTATCATTAACTTGTGCTCCTTAAAAACAACCACCCCATCTTTTTGGAGAGCAGCCTGTATTTCTCCTGAGGTTACCTGTGGGGTTTTTTTTTTGTATCCTGAGCAATTCTTCCGTCAGTTGTGGCTGTAATCTTTCTTGGTCTACCTGACCGTGGCTTGGTATCAAAAGAGCCCCTAATTTTCCACTTCTTAATATGTGGTTAAACAGTACTGACCGGCATATTCAAGGCTTTGAATATATTTTTATATAATTTTCCATCTTTGTAAAGTTTCATTACCTTGTTATGCTTTTGACTGTTCTTTTCTACCTCCTCGTGGCTCAGTGTCTAGCCTGCTTAGTGCATCCATGTGAGAGCTAACAAACTCATTGACTATTTATACACAGACACTATTTGTGATTTAAAAAGCCACAATGGTGGGAAATTAACCTTTAATTGCCATTTTAAACTGTGTGCGCCACCTTCTGTGTCTGTACCAAGGCCAAACATTCCAGACTATGCAAACCTTTTATCAGGGCCATTTGGGTGATTTCTGTTATCATTATGATTTAACAGCATCCAAAAAAACTATGTGATAAAAAATGGCTTCATGTGATTGCTATCCTTAAATAAAAGACAGTTTTTTGGCATGATTAGTCGTAATTTCAATATTAATGCCAAAATTTCACAATTTCTGCCAGGGTATGCAAACTTGAGCACAACTGTATATATCTGGATATATAACTAAAGGCCTTTAACACCAATACCTCCAATTAGGCGCTGTGGCACAGTTTGGTTGCAGGGGCCCCTGATAAACTGACTTGCAGGGCATAACACAATCCAGCTTGAGAGGATGAATGCTGATGCATCTGTGGAGCGGTGGCTTCCTGGGGATGCTTGTACAGATGAACACACTGATGGCGAAGAAGTCTGGAACATGCCACCTGCAAGGCAAAACAGGCCAATCTAGCCTTTCTCTTGGTCCTTAACCTGACTATAGGCTATTAATGCGACCGGACCGCTACCTATTTAAGTGGCCATTGGAAGCCTATCCTGTCGCTACCCTGAGTTGTTTACCATTCCCTAGGCTAATACTTGCTAGGAACCCCCCCCCCCCAGCCCAAAAAGGGACACTGTTGCTTTAAATAATGAAGTGGCAGATATGCACTTCAACACAAACCAATGACTTGATAGGTTATAATCAAATGAGCTTTGCTCTCATACACTTGAGAATAGCCCAAGTATATTGCAGTATGCTAATAGAAAGTTTCAGTAAATCAGAGAAGCCTCTAACAGATATCTCTGATTCGCACACAGGAATGCTCACAATGGAGTGACAGTAATATAACAAACAGTGCAGTAACACTTGCCTATTGTATTGTCCCTTTTCAGCCTGGAGGGATAGATGGCTGGATGGATACAGCACAAAATCAGCCTGCAGCACCTCCTGGCTTGCAAAGCATGTGTCTGGCCACTCTCTCTCCCTTCACTTCCTGTAAGACATCCACATATATAGCCTTTAGGGGTTTCCTGACCTTTTTAAGCAAGGGCAGGAAATAACCTTTTAACAGAAAGAATCCATTTATAATCAAGAACTCTATGGTTATAACCAGGCATGAATGTAAACAATTTCACAGACAGTGTACATAAGAACACTTCCCTACACTTCCTGGTTTCTTATCTGTCACTATAATATGTAGTTGTGATTTTATGAACAAGATGGGGCTGTTACAGTGTAATCTCCTCTGGAGTAGGGACTGCTGTAAATAGTTCTACATATTCTGTAAGGTGCTGTGTACTTTGCCCTGTATATCTATGGGGAAAAAATGATAAATTGCATACATTCACTTTTCTGCAGTTATCGAACATATTGACTACGAACAGCCAAACACAGAAAGTAAAGATTATTTTTCTAACTGGAAAATATTTTTCTAACTGGAGAAAATCCAGATGCCCAAAATGAGTTGTTGTATTTGTAAGGTCTGGCTCTGGTTAGACATGTTTTGCTGCCAGGAATGTTTCTGCACTAAGTGGGCCTATTAAGTCAGCTTGTCATATAATCAAGGTTGACAATGTCAGTTTTAGGCCTGATGAAATTCTATAAGATATTTCTTTTCTTTTTGTTGTCAAAAAAACATTATTATAGGAGAAGTACTGTATAGTGTATTAGCAGTGAGCACATACTCTGAGTTATTATTGCATATTTTACCTTGACATACAGTATTTTTTGAAATGCTTCATTTTTTACATGAAAATTAAAAAGAAATAGTGAGCGCTTAACACTAAACAAGTTATCAAACAAAGAGCAGCTGGCACTAAACAGGTGACCACCCTGTCAGACAATTAATCAAAAAAGAAAGTGCAGCGCTAAAAGCCAAATGATTTACCTCATAAAACTACTCCTGGTAAAACCATATGTGTATTGTGCCCAATTGCAAAGGGATATTAGTAAATAAATAGTGCTCAAGTAAGTCATCAAAATGTGCTAGTCCATAATTATAGTCCAAAACTGTAGTAATCCTAAAAAGTAGTTAATATTCCCAGCTGTCAACTATAAGGCCTCATGCACACTGGACGTTATAAAAAGCCCAGTAGCGTTAGCTGTAAAAAGCTGTAGCTGTAGAATGTGTTTTTTAGCGCTTTTCAGTGTTTTTTTTACTTTTTTTTAAACAAAATAATACTCCCACAAAAGCTCATGGCTCTTAAACGCTGATAAATGCCGAATAGTCACGTTTTTCAGCATTTTTAAGTTTTTGGGTTTTTTTAGCTTTTTTTAAAAGTTAGAGCGTGCATGGACACATAGGATAACATGCTGGGTAGTTTATTGGCTGCATAAAAAAACATCTGAAGCCAAAAACAGCACCTGTAAAAACTTTCAGTGTGCATGAAGGCCCAAAGTGCATCAGTGCAAGAAGACAAAGTGTATATTCAATCCACTCCTCTGCTGGTGCAAATCCTCCACCACATTGCACTCACCAGAAGACTAATTAATTAGCCTGTACAGATAATCCACCCTCTCAGGTGATGTCTGTTCCTCTGGATAAAAAGAGCTGTCTGGCATCCGTCCTATAGAGGAAATGCTCACCACCTTGGGAAGGTATGCAGTGAACAGCCTGCCGTCAGAGAGTTAGGAAGGAATCCAGTGGACAGCCTGCCGTCAGAGAGTTAGGAAGGAATGCAGTGGACAGGCTGCCATCAGAGAGTTAGGAAGGATAGCAATGGACAGGCTGCCGTCAGAGAGTTAGGAAGGAATGCAGTGGACAGCCTGCCGTCAGAGAATTAGGAAGGAATGCAGTGGACAGCCTGCCGTCAGAGAGTTATGCTGGCTTTACACTATACGAAAAATCGCCCGAACCCATTTTCAAAAAATAAACATTCAGCCGTGAGCGCAAACGATAGTGCCATCATGTAATAACCGATAAAGCGTTCAGTGGACATAAATAAATGCATTTTTTGTTCGTTTTTTTACATATACCTAGTGCAGAGAGTTCAGACAGGAAACACATTAACCTTTCAATTTATCGTTCGTTCGGCAGAAAATTTCCAAACTTGTCCTTCGTTTTTTCGGCTCAAAAACATCCCAAGGATTATACATTTTGTGCCCATTAACTGGCCCAAAAAAGAATGGACTGTCTAAATTAGTGGTCATCAACCCTGTCCTCAGGGCCCACTAACAGGCCAGGTTTGCAAGATAACTGAAATACATCACAGGTGATATCATTTGCTGCTCAGTGATTGCAGTATTCTAGTCTGCATCTCCCCAAGGTAATACATAAAACCTGGCCTGTTAGTGGGACCTGAGGACAAGGTTGATGACCACTGGTCTAAATGACCAAATTTCGGCTGATTTTTCGTATAGTGTATGGCCAGCATTAGGAAGGAATGCAGTGGACTGCCTGCCATCAGAGAGTTAGGAAGGAATGCAGTGGACAGCCTGCCATCAGAGAGTTAGGAAAGAACGTTGCAGAAGCTTCGTATTTTGCTGGACTGTTTTGCCCAGATTTTCAGGAAAAATTCTTATTCACGGTTTTATGCCCCTTGTTCCTCGAAAGAAAAAGATGTTTGTTCTTATGTGTCTTTTTGATCAAAAAAACCAGTTTAACCACTAAGCCACCGCCCACCGTCATATGACGGCGGGACGAGGCTTCTCTTGTTCTGGGCGGACGTCATATGACGTGATCGCCCTCCCGAGCCACTAGGGGGCGCGCGCACGCTGCGTCGCTCGGGACCCGGTGTGCGTGCCCGGCGGCCGCGATGTCCGCCGGGCACCCGCGATTGCCGGGTAACAGAGCAGGAGCGTGGATCTGTGCATGTAAACACAGATCCACGTCCTGTCAGAGAGGAGAGGAGACCGATGGTGTGTCCCTTGTACATAGGGACACCGATCGGTCACCTCCCCCAGTCAGTCCCCTCCCCCCACAGTTAGAATCACATCCTTAGGTCATACATTAACCCCTCAAGCGCCCCCTAGTGTTAACCCCTTCCCTGCCAGTCACATTTACACAGTAATCAATGCAATTTTATAGCATTGATCGCTGTATAAATGTGAATGGTCCCAAAAATGTGTCAAAAGTGTCCGATATGTCCGCCGCAATATCGCAGTCACAATAAAAATCGCAGATCGCCGCCATTACTAGTAAAAAATAAATAAAAATGCTATAAATCTATCCCCTATTTTGTAGACGCTATAACTTTTGCGCAAACCAATCAATATACGCTTATCGTGATTTTTTTTACCAAAAATATGTAGAAGAATATATATCGGCCTAAACTGAGGAAAAAATTTGTTAATAAAAAAAAAATTGGAAATTTATTATAGCAAAAAGTAAAAAATATTGTGTTTTTTCAAAATTGTCCCTCTTCTTTTGTTTATAGCACAAAAAATAAAAACCGCAGAGGTGATCAAATACCACCAAAAGAAAGCTCTATTTGTGGGGAAAAAATGATAAAAATTTCATTAGGGTGCAGTGTAACATGACCGCGCAATTGTCATTCAAAATGCGACAGCGCTGAAAACTAAAAAATGGCTTGGGCAGGAAGGGGGTGAAAGTGCCCTGTATTGAGGTGGTTAAACCTTTTAGGATTAGTGATTCGATTATATTGCAGGCCTGCTACATCTGCTTTTTTTAATGTATTATGCACTATGTATACTTACCTTGTGACATTATTACATGAATAAATTTGTTTGCTTTGATTGCTTCTTCTGTCATGTGCCTTGTTATCAGTTAATGTTAATACTACTTAACTTAAGAGTCATGAGGACCCAGATAATCTCAAAATCAGTTGATTATAGTGGGTTCTTGTAACCCATGTATCACCTCAATTTCCAAATGCACAGGCATTATCAGGATGGCAGCCTTAGTCCTTGGTTGTGCTAGAAGAGTAGACAAAGAAATCAGCAGTGTAGAAGCCTACATAGACTTCTGTCAGCCAATCCCCCTAACCCTCTTGTGTCCAGAGCTAAGCAAAGCTTTCATGACCAGAACAATCATTGGTGTTTTGCATGGTTTACTCAACATTAAAGTGATTGTAAAGTCTTGTTTTTTTTTTCTATTAAAATAACAAACATGCTATACTTACCTGTAAATAAACAGTATATCAAACATACATATGGTAATAAAATAGTCATATACTGAAACAGCGCTATGTTGAGCATAGAATAAAAGTGTGGCCAACTACACACATAAAAAGTTCATTAAGCTAGTGCGATAGCAGTAGTGATTCAGAGGGTGTTCAAGTAGATCATAGAGCATGTCACAGCGTGCACCTTCCACCGATTAGACCAACTCCACCATAAGTGAACACACTCCCCTTCGGGGGTCAAACTCACCAGAGCTTTATAAATTCAGAGCATCCAAATTAGGGGATATTCTGGACCACCTCAATGCCGCACTTCTCTAGACAATAGGGAGATGAAGGGGCTCCACACCATTTAAAAACGAGATAAAGGCATATATAGCGTAATTCCGTTTTATTAGTAAAAAGCACCCGGAACGAGGAAATCATCATCGCTTCCTCATGTGCGGAGATCGTTCCTTATACGGCCACGGTGTAGTGCAAGATGTTATTGATTTGATCTGCTCTGTTTTTACTTTTATCTGGTACGTTGCTAGCATTGGGGAAGTTTTATATGTAATGGGTGCTTTTTACTAATAAAACGGAATTACGCTATATATGCCTTTATCTCGTTTTTAAATGGTGTGGAGCCCCTTCATCTCCCTATTGTCTAGAGAAGTGCGGCATTGAGGTGGTCCAGAATATCCCCTAATTTGGATGCTCTGAATTTATAAAGCTCTGGTGAGTTTGACCCCCGAAGGGGAGTGTGTTCACTTATGGTGGAGTTGGTTTATCGGTGGAAGGTGCACGCTGTGACATGCTCTATGATCTACTGGAACACCCTCTGAATCACTACTGCTATCGCACTAGCTTAATGAACTTTTTATGTGTGTAGTTGGCCACACTTTTATTCTATGCTCAACATAGCGCTGTTTCAGTATATGACTATTTTATTACCATATGTATGTTTGATATACTGTTTATTTACATTTATTTTGTTTTTTTAAACAGCTGCTTTTTCTGTCTGCATACCCTTGGTTTTTATATCTTATTTCAGAGGGTCTGGTAGATAGCCTATGAATGTCATTGTGTCTACTGAAGGGTCTCGATGAATGTGGTTAGAAGTTCTGTGGCGCTGAGTGGTGTACTATAGGCCGAGTTATACACTGTTTTGTTTTATGCTATACTTACCTGCTCTGTGCAGTGAATTTGCACAGGGCAGCCCCGATCCTTCTCTTCTCGGGTCCCTGGCTGGAACCTCTGGGCCTTCCCTCCTGTTGAGTACCGGAGGTGAGCTGCAGCTCCGTTTATCAATTCAGACATGGAGCTGCGGTTCAGGCCCACCCCTTCTCTCTCCTGATTGGCTGAGTTTTACTGACAGCAGCAGGAGCCAACGACGCCGCTGCTGTGTCTCAGCTAATCGGGAGGGAGAGTCCCAGATGGGCGAGACACTCATGGACATCACTGGATAGAGAGAGGGCTCAGGTAAGTATAAGAAGAGCTGGGGAGCCTTCTATGCATTAAGATAAAAAGCCTTCTGTGTGCAGCAGTACCCCTCAGCCCCCCTAATAGTTACCAGAGCCCATCTCTGTCCAGCGATGTCCACGAGTGTCTCGGCCGTCCGAGACTCTCCCTCCTGATTGGCTGAGACACAGCAACTGTGCCATTCAAAGTCAATCAAAGTCAGTCAGCCAATCAGAAGAGAGAGGGGGCGGTGCCTGGCTCGGGCCACGGCCCCGTGTCTGAATGGACACAGGGAGCTGTGACTTGGCTTGGGTGCCCCCATAGCAAGCTGCTTGCTGTGGTGGCGCTCGACAGAAGGGTGGTGCCAGGAGCACAGAAGAGGGGCCCGAGAAGAGGAAGATCTGGGCTGCTCTGTGCAAATCCACTGCACAGAGCAGGTAAGTATAACTAACATGTTTGTTGTTTTTATAGAAAACAAAACAAGACTTTACAATCACTTTAATGCATAGAATGCATTAAGATAAAAAAAACCTTCTGCCTTTACAATCACTTTAACTGCTTTGCATACCAAAATGATTTTCACCCCAAAATATTTTTAACACATATGGAGCCTTCATTTGCGTATTTGTTTTTAAAAATAGCTTGAATATCATTTGTAAAAAAAAAAAAAAAATTACCTTGCATATATTTTTGATAATAGGCAAATGAAAATGGACATGGAATGTGAATTGTTTGTAAAGTGCTGCATAAACTGTTGGCACTATATAAATCCTAATCAATAATAATAATAATAATAATAATCATTGTTATTATTTGAAAAAATGCAGTTCTAGTTTGTTTAATGCACAATAATACTACTCAAAATATTTTCAATACATTTTTGAGTCATTTTTAATCTAAATACAGGGACGCCAATTATGTATTCCTCAATTGTAACTGTACTGTCTGCCCTCATGTTGTTGTGCTGCGCAAACTGTATAAATTTAATGATGTGTTGGTTTTGATACAAATGCCAGTATCATATATATTCTATAAGCATGCACACATAATTTATATTTCTGACTGTTGTGCATTTCCAGTACTGTGGTCAAAGTTTAATTCATCGATGATAAAAAAAAATTCTGAAAAATTTTAAATAAATTGGCCTAACACTGATTAATCACCCTGTAGGGCCCTTGGGGATCTGCCTTGATCATTGCTATGGGAGTGACTTATATATTATAGGGAGTTGGGTGTGGTGGAACGGTAGGGAGAAAAAGTAAAGAGGAACCCTTTTTGGAGAGAGAGGAAGAACAGGGCAAAAATGTAAGTGATCAGAACATAGGCTCCTCCTTCGGGTTAGCAAGACTGCGCTGAGTTTGGGGCAGGGGATTGAGGAGTGGAGTTTTACCTCCTAAGTATGGAGTGAAAAAAGTAAAATAAAAGACTATGTGAGTACTAGTGTTCTCTTGGAAAGAACTGTTTCTTGTATGATGAAGGATGTATAGAGGGGAAAGAAGAACTGAAGCCAGGCACAGCGCTGGATCGATACAGGACTCAGATAAATGTTTAGGGGGATGGGCTGGGGGGGACTCCTATTGTAAGATTTTTTACCTTAATGCAGAGAATGCAGTAAGGTAAAAAAATAATTTTAGCCTTTAAAGTGAAACTAAAGCTTTGTTTTTTTTTAAATAACAAACATGTCATTCTTACCTCCACTGTGCTGCTCGTTTTGCACAGAGTGGCTCCGAACATCCTCTTCTGGGGTCCCTCAGTGGCTCTCGCGGCTCCTCCCCGCATTAGATAACCCCCTAGGGGAAGCGCTCTCCTGAGGGGTTACCGCGCGGGCGCGCTCCCAAGTCATTCATTCGGCGTCCATAGAAGCCGAATGTATGACTTGGCCCCGCCCCCTGGCGCCCGGGTCATTGGATTTGATTGACAGCAGCGGGAGCCAATGGCTGCACTGCTATCAATCTATCCAATCAAAGCCGGGACTCCGTGGAGAGAAGGACGGCGCGTCCCCGCTGAAGAAAATGAAGGGGCTCAGGTAAGTAAAACAGGGGGGGGGGGCTAGGGGGCTGGTGACTGCCAGGAGTTTTATCATCTTAATGCAAAGGATGCATTAAGATGAAAAAACACAAGCCTTTAAAACCCCTTTAAGGGCGCAATACGTATATATATATATATATGGACAGTCTTGAAGTGGTTTAGGCTATCAGCCATAACCATGGTATATATTTTTTTCAGCCGGTGATTCTCTTTCATATAAAAGTGATCTGAGCAACTGATTAGCCGCTGGATCGATTTTAGAAGCAGCGGGAGGGTTCTCCCCTCCAGAAGCTCACCGATGTTTCCCAGGTTTTTCGTTCTCACCGGTGAGCCCGGGAAATTATCCCGCAGTTTGTGCAGCTGGCCACAGAGGTGAAGAAAGACTAGATTGTCTCTCCTCACCTCTATGATCTAGGAGGACCTAAGCAACGTCACAAACTATTTTTTTTTTGTGAAAGCATAGGATCAATGGTTTTTTTTCTGATCTGATGCTTTCAAAGGTAGAGGAGAGATTGGGGGTCTTATAGACCCCAGAAGTTGCCATAAAGAGGACCTGCCACCCCTTATTTCTATCATAAGGGATGTTTGAAAAATCATTGTGATAGGAATAAAAGTGAAAAAATAAATAAAATAAAGGGACAGTGTAAAAAAATAATAAAAAAAAAATAAATAATAGTAAAAAAATATATATTTATATATTTTAACCACTTTCTGCCCTGCCTATAGTAGAATGATAGCTGGGCAGTGGTTCAGTTATCCTGACTGGGCGTCATATTATGTCCTGCAGGTTAACAGCCGCCGTGCGCCCGTGGGGACGCGCATCGAGGCGATCGGTGGTGCGGTCTGTCAGTCTGACACACCGCTACACCGATCTCGGTAAAGAGCCTCAGACGGAGGCTCTTTACCACGTGATCAGCCGTGTCCAATCACTGACAGACGCAAGTAGAGGAGAGACAATTGGCGGCTCTCCTGACAGGGTGGGTCTGCGCTGATTGTTTATCAGCGCATCCCCCCCTCGGATGCCCACACTGGACCACCAGGGAAGCCCCCAGCATGTGGATAGCCAGGTATGTACCCCATGGCCATCCACATATAAAAAAAATGCCTTCCATCAGTGTCCCTCAGTGCCACCTATCAGTGCCCATCCGTGCCCATCAGTGCCCACCTATCAGTGACCATCAGGGCCCATCCGTGCACCCATCAGTGCCGCCTATGTGTGGCCATCAGTGCCGCATACCAGTGCCACCTATCAGAGCCCATCATCAGTGCCACCTCATCGGTGCCCATCAGTGCAGCCATATCAGTGCCCGTCATTGAAGAAGAAAACGTACTTATTTACAAAAAATTTTAAGAGAAACAAAGAAAAACAGTTTAAAAAAAAAAAAATCGGTCTTTTTAAGTGTTCTTGCATAGCAAGACCACTTATGCCGCGTACACACGAGCGGACTTTACGGCAGACTTTGCCCGGCGGACGGGATTTCGTCGGACAATTCGATCGTGTGTGGGCTCCAGCGGACTTTGTTTTCTCAAAAGTTGGACGGACTTAGATTTGAAACATGTTTCAAATCTATCCGACGGACTCGAGTCCGGTCGAAAAGTCCGCTCGTCTGTATGCTAGTTCGACGGACAAAAAAGCCATGCTAGGGCAGCTATTGGCTACTGGCTATGAACTTCCTTATTTTAGTTCGGTCGTACGTCATCACGTACGAATTCGACGGACTTTGGTTGATTGTGTGTAGGCAAGTCCGTTCATTCAGAAAGTCCGTCGTAAAGTCCGTCAAAGTCCACCAGGCAAAGTCCGCTCGTGTGTACGTGGCATTACTGTTATCTCACATATATAATATTATTCTTATTATAGCCAAATTTACCACCCTAACTCCTCCCACAGATTTTACACTACATAGACAGTAATATACCAAAACGTGCGGATTGTTCCAGATTGGTGTGCTATTACTTTGTGGAACGTTTACCCAATGGTTCATGAAATATCGCCATTTTTATGAATGGCGAATGAATGGCGAAATGTTCAAATGGGAGGTGACAAAAGCTGAAAAATCAGGACATGATTTCTAAACTGTCACCACTCCCTCATTTTCATCCCACCTACACAAATCTTATATCAAAACGTTCAGCTATCCCTGCTGCCACTAAACATGTCCACGGCTAAGCCATAGACCTGATAGTTTTCACAATATGACCATTTGTTTGCAACTCTTGCCGTCCATTGACATTCATTGAAACTCCACTCTAGCCACTTCAAATTTGAAGGGCAATATCTAAACTGCGACTGTGCCTTCATTTTTAATATTTCAGAGACATACTATGCAAAATCTAGGTCTGGGTCTTGTGATTCTCACAATATAAAGCTCTTCGCTGTAGGATTTATATTTTTTAAAATACGACCGTTTGAAGTACTGCACAGTTATTACAGCTATCATGATCCTGTGTATTGTGTTTTGAGCAGTGGTTGTGAAGCATAAACAGGGCATGAGCGTTGCCAGGAAACAGTGGTTGTAAACACTGATTATCATCAAACAGATAGCACACCTTCACCTCCATTCTACGTCAAGATGCTGACACCCCCCAAATGCATGTGGTCATACCTTCATCTGCTAGGCTTGATAATGCTGCTAATGTTTTTATAAATGTATGTTTTAATGTAACTGTGAAGCACTTTGGGCAACAACGTTGCAATTAAATGTGCTATAAATAAAAGTTGAAATGCATTTCTCACTCTATGAAGCTTGTCATGTGCACTTTTTAAACTTGATCAATCAATTGGTTAGTGTAATGTTTACTATCTTTACTCCAAACACTCCACACAGTTACTCTGCCCACTCCATAAAGTTACTCTGCCCAGTCCAACCTTTCCACAGTTACTCCAGCCTCTCCAACCACACAACAGTTACTCAAGCCACTCCTCCCAGTTACTCCGCCCACTCCAGTTGTAGACTACTGGTGGAGGCAAGAACACTTCACACAATTTCCCCAGAAATTGTAGCTTTTCTAGTTTTATTTGTTGCGCAAAAAATAAAAATCGCAGAGATGATCAAATACCACCAAAAGAAAGCTCTATTTGTGAGAACAAAATGATAAAAATTGTTTGGGTACAGTGTAGCATGACCGCGCAATTGTCATTCAAATTGCGACAGCACTGAAAGCTGAAAATTGGCTTGGGAAGGAAGGTGTATAAGTGCCCGGTATTGAAGTGGTTAAAGTTCCCTCATCCTTCTGTGCTCGCACGCAGATACGTGGGCCATGCATACATATTTAAAAGGTGTTCGCACCACACATGTGAGGTATCGCTACAAACGTTATAGCGAGAGCAATAATTGTAGTGCTAGACCTCCTTTGTGACTCTAACCTGGTAACCTGTGAATTTTTTTTAAAGCCTTGCCTATGGAGACTTTTAAGTATCATTTGTTGCCATTTCATGAGAGTATGCAATTTTAATGCGTGACCTGTTAGGTATCTGTTTACTTGGTGTAACATCATCTTTTTTATTTTACCAAAAAAAATGGGTTGTATATTATGCATTTGAAAAACCACTGTGCAAATACTGTGTGCCATAAAAAATTCCATAGATCGCCATTTTATTCTCTAGGATACATATATATACACAGTGGGGCCGGAAAGAATTTAGACCCCCTTACATTTTTCACTCTTTGTTATATTGCAGCCATTTGCTAAAATCATTTAAGTTCATTTTTTTTCCTCATTAATGTACACACAGCACCCCATATTGACAGAAAAACACAGAACTGTTGACATTTTTGCAGATTTATTAAAAAAGAAAAACTGAAATATCACATGGTCCTAAGTATTCAGACCCTTTGCTGTGACACTTATATATTTAGCTCAGGTGCTGTCCATTTCTTCTGATCATCCTTGAGATGGTTCTACATCTTCATTTTAATCCAGCTGTGTTTGATTATACTGTATGAACTTGATTAGGAAAGCCACACACCTGTCTATATAAGACCTTACAGCTCACAGTGCATGTCAGAGCAAATGAGAATCATGATGTCAAAGGAACTGCCTAAAGAGCTCAGAGGAGACAGAATTGTGGCAAGGCACAGATCTGGCCAAGGTTACAAAAAAATTTCTGCTGCACTTAAGGTTCCTAAGAGCACAGTGGCCTCCATAATCCTTAAATGGAAGATGTTTGGGATGACCAGAACCCTTCCTAGAGCTGGCCGACCGGCCAAACTGAGCTATCAGGGGAGAAGAGCCTTGGTGAGAGAGGTAAAGAAGAACCCAAAGATCACTGTGGCTAAGCTCCAGAGATGCAGTCGGGAGATGGGAGAAAGTTGTAGAAAGTCAACCATCACTGCAGCCCTCCACCAGTCGGGGCTTTATGGCAGAGTGGCACGACGGAAGCCTCTCCTCAGTGCAAGACACATGAAAGCCTGCATGGAGTTTGCTAAAAAAACACCTGAAGGACTCCAAGATGGTGAGAAATATAATTCTCTGGTCTGATGAGACCAAGATAGAACTTTTTGGCCTTAATTCTAAGCGGTATGTGTGGAGAAAACCAGACACTGCTCATCACCTGTCCAATACAGTCCCAACAGTGGAGCATGGTGGTGGCAGCATCATGCTGTGGGGGTGTTTTTAAGCTGCAAGGACAGGACGACTTGGTTGCAATCCAGGGAAAGATGAATGTGGCCAAGTACAGGGATATCCTGGACGAAAACCTTCTCCAGAGTGCTCAGGACCTCAGACTGGGCCGAAGGTTTACCTTCCAACAAGACAATGACCCTAAGCACACAGCTAAAATAATGAAGGAGTGGCTTCACAACAACTCCGTGACTGTTCTTGAATGGCCCAGCCAGAGCCCTGACTTAAACCCAATTGAGCATCTCTGGAGAGACCTAAAAATGTTTACTGTAAACTTGTTGCATCTTTCCCAAAAAGACTCGTGGCTGTATTAGATCAAAAGGGTGCTTCTACTAAATACTGAGCAAAGAGTCTGAATACTTAGGACCATGTGATATTTCAGTTTTTCTTTTTGAATAAATCTGCAAAAATGTCAACAATTCTGTGTTTTACTGTCAATATGGGGTGCTGTGTGTACATTAATGAGGAAAAAAATGAACTTAAATGAACTTAAACACATCAGATCTCAATGGGGAAAAATATCATGCTGAATATCTATACTGGCTTGAATGGAGGAGAAGATTTGGATGCCGCACACTGGATGTAGTCAAAAAACTTCACTTTATTGAAAAAATGGGATCATCAAAATGACAAGACTGTCATGCAGAAAGTACAGGTAAGCTGACGCGTTTCGCACTCAGGACTGAGTGCTTACTCATAGCATGCTATGAGTAAGCACTCAGTCCTGAGTGCGAAACGCGTCAGCTTACCTGTACTTTCTGCATGACAGTCTTGTCATTTTGATGATCCCATTTTTTCAATGAAGTGAAGTTTTTTGACTACATCCGGTGTGCGGCATCCAAATCTTCTCCTCCATTCAAGCCTGCTTTGCTTAGCATTCAGCCAGCACCTGGAGCTCTTCTGCTCTGAAACTTCTACTTACACCTGGGTCAGTGTCAGCCTGAGCGGTGGAAACACTTTCTTTGCTTGTCTGCATCTATGAATATCTATACTGATATGGACTTGGTAATGTGTTAGGAACAAAATGATGCCACATCATTTGATGAAAATTATAATTATCAACCTACAGAGGGCTGAATTCAAAGACAGCCTGAAAATCAAAGTGAAAAAATTATGTAGCAGGCTAGTCCATTGACTAGAAATAAAATTTTAGCAACTCAAAATGGTACTCAGCAGTTTGTGTGGCCCCCACGTACTTGTATGCATGCCTGACAACGGGGCTCCTAATGAGACAATGAATGGTGTCCTGAAGTATTTCCTCCCAGATCTGGACCAGGGCATCACTGAGCTCCTGAACAGACTAAGGTGCAAACTGGCGGCGTTGAGTGGACCGAAACATAATGTCCCAGAGGTGTTCTTTTGTATTTAGGTCAGGCGAGCGTGGGGACCATTCAATGGTATCAGTTTCTTCATCCTCCAGGAACTGGCTGCACACTCTCGCTACATGAGGCCAAGCCTTGTCGTGCACCAGGAGGAACTCAGGACCCTCTGCACCAGCGTAGGGTCTGACAATGGGTCTAAGGATTCCAAGGATTTCATCCCGATCCCTAATGGCAGTCAGGATGCCATTGTCTAGCCTGTAGAGGTCTGTGAGTCCCTCCATGGATATTCCTCCCCAAACCATCACTGACCCACCGCCAAACCAGTCATGCTGAACGATGTTACAGGCAGCATAACATTCTCCACAGCTTCTCCAGACCCTTTCACATCTGTCACATGTGCTCAGGGTGAACCTGAACCTGATCTTATCTGTGAAAAGAACAGGGCACCAGTGGCGGACCGGGCAATTCGGTGTTCAATGGCAAGTGACAATCAAGCTCCACAGTGCGGGGCAGTGAGCACAGGGCCCGCTACAGGACTTTGGGCACTCAGGCCACCCTCATGAAGTCTGTTTCTAAATGTTTGGTCAGAGACATTCACACCAGTGGCCTGCTGGAGGTCATTTTGTAGGGCTCTGGCAGTGCTCATACTGTTCCTCCTTGCACAAAGGAGCATATACCAGTCCTGCTGATGGGTTAAGGACCTTCTCTCCTAGAGTAACTGCCTGCCTTCTGGAATCTCCTCCATGCTCTTGAGACTGGAAGACACAGCAAACCTTCTGGCAATGGCGTATTGATGTGCCATCCTGGAGAAGTTGGACTGCCTGTGCAACCTCTATAGGGTCCAGGTATCGCCTCTTGCTACCAGTAGTGGTACTGACCCTAGTCAAATGCAAAACTAGTGAAAAACATTCAGAAAAGATAAGTAGGGACAAAAAATGTCAGTGGCCTACAACCATTCCTGTTTTGGCGGTTGTCTCATTGTTGCCCATTTAGTGCATCTGTTGTTAATTTCATTAACACCAAAGCAGCTTAAACTGATTACTGCTACTTAAAGTGGTAAGGCAGAAGGTTTTTTTATCTTAATGCATTCCATGCATTAAGATAAAAAAACCTTCTGGGTGTAGCAGCCCCCCTCAGCCCCCCTAATACTTACCTGAGCCCATCTCTATCCAGCGATGTTGCATAAGCGCCTAAACAGTCCGGAACTATCCCTCCTGATTGGCTGAGACACAGCAGCGGCGCCATTGGCTCCCACAGCTGTCAATCAAAGTCAGTTAGCCAATCAGGATAGAGAGGGGGTGGGGCCGAACTGCAGCTCCGTTTCTGAATGGACACCCGGAGCTGCAGCTGGGCTTGGGTGCCCCTAAAGCAATCTGCATTCTGTGGGGGCACTTGACAGGAGGGAGGGCCCAGGAATACCGAAGAGGGATCTGAGAAGAGGAAGATCTGGGCTCCTCTGTGCAAAATCACTACACAGAGCAGGTAAGTATAACATGTTTGTTATTTTTAAAGAAAAAAAATGAGACTTCACAATCACTTAAAATGACCAGATTAATATCCCAGGTGTTTACTTGACCTGATGCTATGCTCTGATTAACAAGTGTTCCTTTAATTTTTTTGAGCAGTATATATATAATCTCACAAAAGTGAGTACACCCCTCACATTTTTGTAAATAAATATTTTATTATATCTTTTCATGTGACAACACTGAAGAAGTGACACTTTCCTACAATGTAAGGTAGTGAGTGTACATCTTGTATAACAGTGTAAATTTGCTGTCCCCTCAAAATAACACACAGCCATTAATGTCTAAACCGCTGGCAACAAAAGTGAGTACACCCCTAAGTGAAAATGTCCAAGTTGGGCCCAATTAGCCATTTTCCCTCCCCGGTGTCATGTGACTCGTTAGTGTTACAAGGTCTCAGGTGTGAATGGGGAGCAGGTGTGTTAAATTTGGCATTATCGCTCTCACTCTCTCATACTGGTCACTAGAAGTTCAACATGGCACCTCATGGCAAAGAACTCTCTGATGATCTGAAAAGAATTGTTGCTCTACATAAAGATGGCCTAGGCTATAAGAAGAGGAGTTGAGTGCACATGCTCAGTGTCATATCCAAAAGTTGTCTTTAGGAAATAGACATATGAGTGCTGCCAGCATTTCTGCAGAGGTTGAAGGGGTGGGGGATCAGCCTGTCAGTGCTCAGACCATACGCCGCACACTGTATCAAATTGGTCTGCATGGCTATCGTCTCAGAAGGAAGCCTCTTCTAAAGATGATGCACAAGAAAGCCCGGAAACAGTTTGCTAAAGACAAGCAGACTAAGGACATGTGGTCTGATGAGACCAAGATAAACTTATTTGGTTCAGATGGTGCCCAGTGTATGTGGCGGCAACCAGGTGAGGAGTACAAAGACAAGTGTGTCTTGCCTACAGTAAAGCATGATGGTGGGAGTGTCATGGTCTGAGGCTGCATGAGTGCTGCTGGCACTGGGGAGCTACAGTTCATTGAGGAAACCATGAATGCCAACATGTACTGTGACATACTGAAGCAGAGCATGATCCCCTCTCTTCAGAGACTGGGCCGCAGGGCAATATTCCAAAATAATGACCCCAAACACACCTCCAAGATGACCACTGCCTTGCTAAAGAAGCTGAGGGCAACCCTATTGAGCATGTGTGGGGCATCCTCAAATGGAAGGTGGAGGAGCGCAAGGTCTCTAACATCCACCAGCTCTGTGATGTCATCATGGAGGCGTGGAAGAGGACTCCAGTGGCAACCTGTGAAGCTCTGGTGAACTCCATGCCCAAGAGGGTTAAGACAGTGCTGGAAAATAATGGTGGCTACACAAAATATTGACACTTTGGGCCCAATTTGGACATTTTCACTTAGGGGTGTACTCACTTTTGTTGCCAGCGGTTTAGACATTAATGGCTCTGTGTTGAGTTATTTTGAGGGGACAACAAATTTACACTGTTATACAAGCTGTACACTCACTACTTTACATTGTAGCAAAGTGTCATTTCTTCAGTGTTGTCACATGAAAAGATATAATAAAAATATTTACAAAAATGTGAGGGGTGTACTCACTTTTGTGAGATACTGTGTATATGTGTATATATATACAGTTGTGCTCAAAAGTTTGCATACCCTGGCAGAAATTGTTGGCATTAGTTTTGAAAATATGACTGATCATGCCAAAAAACTGTCTTTTGTTTAAGGATAGCAATCACATGGAGACATTTTGTATCACATAGTTTTTTGAATCATTTTTAAATCATAATGATAACAGAAATCACCCAAATGGCCTTAATAAAAAGTTTACATACCCTGGAATGTTTGGCCTTGGTACAGACACAGAAGGTGGCACACACAGGTTAAAATGGCAATTAAAGGTTAATTTCCCACATTTGTGGCTTTTTAAATCACAATTAGAGTCTGTGTATAAATAGTCAATCAGTTTGTTAGCTCTCACATGGATTCACTAAGCACGCTAGACACTGAGCCATGAGGAGGTAGAAAATAACAAATGACCTGCGTAACAAGGTAATGAAACTTTACAAAGATTTAAATGGATATAAAAAGATACCCAAAGCCTTGAATAAATCTATTTTTAACATTATTTTTCTCTTTAACCACTTAAGCCCCGGACCATTTGGCTGGCCAAAGACCAGAGCACTTTTTGCGATTCGGCACTGCGTCGATTTTACTGACAGTTGCGCGGTCGTGCGACGTGGCTCCCAAACAAAATTGAATTCTTTTTTTTGCCACAAATAGAGCTTTCTTTTGGTGGTATTTGATCACCTCTGCGGTTTTTATTTTTTGCACTATAAACAAAAAAAGACCGACAATTTTGAAAAAAAGCTATATTTTTTACTTTTTTGCTATAATAAATATCCCCAAAAAAATATATTAAAAAAATGTTTTTTAATGTATTCTTCTACAAATTTTTGGTAAAAAAATTGCAATAAGCGTTTATTGATTGGTTTGTGCAAAAGTTATAGCGTTTACAAAATATGGGATAGTTTTATGGCATTTTTATTAATAATTTTTTTGTAACTAGTAATGACGGTGATCAGCGATTTTTATCGTGACTGTGATGGCGAACAGATCGGACACTTTTGACGCTATTTTGGGACCATTCACATTTATACAGCGATCGGTGCAATTAAAAATGCATTGATTACTGTGTAAATGTGACTGGCAGTGAAGGAGTTAACCACTAGGGGGCACTGTAGGGGTTAAGTGTGTCCTAGGGAGTGATTCTAACTGTGGGGGGAGGGGCTGTGTGTGACACGACACTGATCACTGCTCCCGATTACAGGGAGCTGTGATCAGTGTCAGTGTCATTAGGCAGAACGGGGAAATGTTTGTTTACATTAGCATTTCCCTGTTCATCCTCTCCGTGAGACAATCGCGGGTATGCCCGCGGACAGAGAGTCCGTGGGACCCGTGATCACGCTCACAGAGCTCCCGGCGGGTGCGTGCCCGCAAGCCGCCTCTTAAAGGACAATGTACAGGTACGTTAATCTGCCTTTACGTGCCCTTCTGCCGCAGTATATCTACGTGAGGTGGTCGGGAAGCGGTTAACATGGGCGGTATGAGCTAGTCCACCTGTCAGTTTTTCAGACGGACCGGATCCATGTTAGTCTATGGGCAGGCAGGTATAAACGCCCATGCATCCATTTACATCCAACTACCTCTCAGTCTGTCCAGGTCCAGGAAAGAAAATAGAAAAGATCTGTGTCTCTTTCAGTTTTTTTTTTTTGGACTTAAACATGATGTAAATGCAATACAACTCCCATAGATCCAGCAAGGGCCCAGACAGCTCTGGTGTGTAAATGCAGAATAAAACGAAGTGGTCAAAAATGTAACATCAATACCATTCTTCTCCGGTGCTGCTTGGTGATGGCAAACATAGACATATCATTTCTGTACAGCACATGATGCTCTAAATGATACAGTGGGGAAATTTTTTTTTGATCCCACTGCAGATTTTGTAAGTTTGCCCACTTACAAAGAAATGAGGGGTCTATAATTTTTATCATAGGTGTATTTTAAATTATAGAGACAGAATATCAACCAAATGTTATAAATTGAGTTGCAGTACAGTGAGTAAAATAAGTAGTTGATCCCCAAGCAAAATATGACTTAGTACTTGGTGGAGAAACCCTTGTATGCAAGCACAGCACTGGGGGAAGACATTTCTTGTAGTAGGTGACCAGGTGTGCACCATCTCAGGAGGGATTTTGGTCCACTCTTCTTTACAGATCTTCTCTAAATCCTTAAGGTTTCTTGGCTGTCGCTTGGCAGCTCGAAGTTTCAGCTCCCTCCATAAATTTTCTATAGGATTAAGGTCTGGAGACTGGCTAGGCCACTCCATGATCTTAATGTGCTTCTTCTTGAACCACTCCTTTTTTGCCTTGGTGGAATGTTTTGGGTCATTGTCATGCTGGAAGACCTATCCACAACCCATCTTCAGTGTTTTGGCTGAGGGAAGAAGGTTCTCTTCAAAGATTTTACAATACATGGCCCCATCCAGAGAAACAGCCACAAAGCATAATGCTTCCACCTCCGTTCTTGGCTGTAGGGATGGTGATCTTAGGGTCATAGTCAGCATTTTTTTCCCTCCAAACACGCAAGTCGAATTAATACCAAAGAGGTCAATTTTGGTTTCATCTGACCACAGCACTTTTTCCCAATGCTTCTCTGAATCATTTAGATTAGTGGTTCTCAACCTGGGGGTCGAATGATGATGTGCCAGGGGTCACCGAATCCTGGGCAGTTCCTGAAACCCGCACCGCTCTCCTAACCTTTTTGTGGCCGCCCAGCAGGGCTGTCCCTGGAGCCTGTGGTTGCCCAGCTGGGTTGTTCCTGGAGCCCGCGGCCGCCCACTCAGCCTCTTCGCAGCTGTCCATTCAGTTCACGCCATGGTTGGGGGGCAGAGACTAGAGGACAGCTGACTGGTGAGGAATGTGAAGTGGGAAGGGCTTGAGGAAACCCCATCTCCTGATCTCGGCATAGGTGTCACTGCTGCGAGACACCACAAAGTGGGAGGCACAGTGAAGCCGGAGACACAGTGAGTAACAATACCTGTGATTATAGTTATTATTATTATTATTATACAGGATTTATATAGCGCCAACAGTTTGCGCAGCGCTTTACAACATGAGGGCAGACAATACACTTACAATACAAATCAATACAGGAGGTAGTTGCCATTAAAAGTCCCCACTGCTGATCAGAACTCCCCCGCCAGCACTGCCACTCATCCCAACTCCCCGCCAGCACTGCCACTCATCCCAACACCCCGCCAACACTGCCACTCATCCCAACTCCCTGCCAGCACTGCCACTCATCCCATTCCCCCCACCCCACCAAGGAGTAAGAGAAGGAATAAAAATAGAGAATACATGGAAGGGAGAGGGGAGGAACAAAGAAGAAGGGGAGAGAAAGAATAGGAGAAAGAACAAGAAAGACAGCTAGAGAGAGGGATGGGGAAAAAACAGAAATTTGGATAGAGAGAGATAAAAGGGAAAGAAAGGAGAACAAAGAGAGAGTGGTACATCCTAAAATGTACCATAAGGGGTTTTAATACTATATGAGTGGAAGGGACGTAAATGACTTGTCTTGCCTTGGGTGCTGACAACCCACGCTACAAAAATCATTCTACTGTTAGGGGTCCCCACAACTTGGGAAATTTTATCAAGGGGTCACGGCACTAAAAAGGTTGAGAACCACTGATTTACATGTTCATTGACAAACTTCAGACGGGCCTGTACATGTGCCTTCTGGAGGAGGACCTTGCAGGAACTGCAGGATTATAATCCATGCGGCATATTGTGTTACCAATGGTTTGTTTGGTGACTGTGGTCTCAACTGCCTTGAGATCATTCACAAGCTCTTCCCATGTAGTTCTAGGCTGAGCTCTCACTTTTCTCATGATCATCCTTACCCAATGAGGCAAACTCTTGCATGGAGCTCCAGCCTGAGGGTGATTGCTGGTTATTTTGTATTTCTTCCATTTGCGAATAATCGCTCTAGCAGTTGTCTCCTTCTCACCAAGCTTTTTGTTGATGATCTTGTAGCCCATTCCAGCCTTGTGCAGGTCTACAATCTTGTCCCTGATGTCCTTTGACAGCTCTTTGGTTTTGCCCATGATGGTGAGGTTTGAATGGAAGAAAGATTCTGTGTCTTTTATACACATAAGAAGTTGTCGTTAGGAGCACCTTCTTAAATTGACAGGACTAATCTGTGTACCACATGAGTACATACTGTAGCCAGTCTGTGGGAGCCAGAATTATTGTTGGTTGGTAGGGAATCAAATACTTATTTCATTCACTGAACTGCAGCTTAATTTATAACATTTGTATCATTTTTTTTTTCTGTATTTTTGGTTGATATTTTGTCTCTATCATTTAAAATACACCTATGATAACAATTATTATACACCCTTTATTTCTTTGTAAATGGTCAAACTTACAAAATCTGCAGGGGATCAAATTGTTATTTTTGTCATTGTATGTCTGAAAGAATGCCCAAAAAGATTTTTTCTATGGGGAGTAGGCAAGAAAGGCTGCCGTATATGTGAGATAGCAGTATATGTAAGTTCCTCAGGAACCAGCCAAAATTTGTACCCAGCTTTAATCTCGGCATGTCACAAAGTGACAATTGAAGAGCACAATTGGGGGATAGTTTTTGCCCCATACTATTGCTTGAACGATGACCTTCATGGCAGGATTGTTGCAGATTTAAAAATATCAAAATATGTTTTAGCACATGTAAGATTCGAATGATGGGTTTATATCTACTTTAAATACATGATGCATTCAGCTAGAAATGTAAATAACAAATAGAGCAATTGTCCAGGAGCATGCTGGGCATAATGGGCATCCTGCCAAGGACATAATGAGCACACGGCCCTTCTTCCGAGTACATACTAAATACATGAAGGCAGTCTGCCAGGGACATGTGGAGCTTGTGGAGTACTTTGCCAGGGACATGCTGAGCATATACAGCACTTTGCCAAGGACATGCTCAGCGCAGTGCTCTGTAATGACATACAGATGAGTGCTGGCAGTGCTGTCATTTGACATATCAATATGCTATAAAGATATTTGGACAGACGGAGGGAATGAGGCACACTCTTTAATTTTTTCTATTTCTACATTTTTTTTCTGTTGAACAACTGGTCACACTTAGGAAAGTCTAATTTAATATAAGGTTATGTGTTGATATACATTGCTTAAACTGTGAGTCCTTAATATACATTGCTTAAACTGTGAGTCCTTAAAAGTAGAAGACATTTTTTTTAGATGACAGGGTCTTGCTACTGTGTGATTTGTCTGCAGGATCTGCATGATCTCCCCACAAATGGTCCAGTTGCAGGATGAGGTAAGTAGGCAGCAGGTTAAGGGGAAAAGATTATGGACTCATTGACAATGGCACAGAGCCCCATTCTGCATGAATAACCGTTTGTTTAACTTGTTTTGTACTATTGTGTAGCTGTGTGCAGGCATTAAGTGATATATCGGCTACACAGCCAAGTTTGATAGGTATGCGCGAACAAGTTCATGGCACTGGATGCATAGGCTTTGTCTCTTGAGCCGTGCCCTTGTCCCTGTGCACCTGTAAAACTCAGCTGTGCAGGTGAGTCTGTACAACTGATACATATCGGTTAAAGTTGTTCTAAAGGCAGAAGGGTTTTTTTTTAACTTAATGCATTGTTTACATTAAGGTAAAAGAACTTCTGGGTGCAGTTCCCTGCAACCCCCCCCCCCATCCTTCCCTCTTATAATTCTCTGAGCCCCATCTCGATCCAGCAATGTGCATGAAATTAGTGGCTCTCCCAGGTCTCTCTCTCCTCATTGGCTCACACAGCAGTGGGAGCCATTGTTTCCTACTGCTGTCAATCAAAGCCAGTGAGCCAATGAGGCGGGGGTGGGGCCGAGCTGCGATCTGTGTGTGAATGGACACAGAGTGCAGCTCGGAAGAGGCTTGCTATGGGGGGCACTCAACAGGAGAGAAAAGCCAGGACCGCCGGCAGGAGACCCCAAAAAAAGAGGCTCGGGGATGCTCTGTGCAAAACCATTGCACAGAGCAGGTAAATATAAGATGTTTGTTTTTTGTGGTTTTTTTTTTTTTTTTTTAATTAATGCCTTTAGAATCACTTTAACTTATATAGGATGCCTGTGTGCAGACATATAGCAGTATATATTAAAAAAAAAAGGTCAGTTCACGCTGTACAAGGCTCTGTGCCTGCGTGAATGAGCCCTAAATGTTCAGGGTTCACCTTACAGATTGACATTTGGGGCAGGGGATTAAGTTACGTGCTAGGGTGTGGGGTTAAAATCAGGATAAAGCAGAACTCTGCAATATGCATGTGGCGGAGCGTAATCAGTGTACTGAAAAAGTGGGAGGAGTTGACACATGTTGGTACTTACAGTGGAACTTTAGTCAGGAAATTAAGTCCTGCTAGATTACTTCAGGCTGGCCCCTTTTGCAGGTATAGCTACAGTATGTAAAACTTTAAAAATAAATGCCTATACTCTTTAAAATCCAGTAATACACTATCTTGCCCGCTCTGCACATGCTCAGTTGCTCTCTTTTTTTTTTTTTTTGCGCTGTGCCGAATTTGTAGAGACAGATCTGCTGACAGCCTAGATTTACTGCTGTTCAGGGGCTTCAGGAAAATGGCAGTCTCCAGGAAGAAGAAATACTAGGGAGGCTATTTACAGCACTCACTCATTTGGGTAGCAAAATTATTATATTACTATTATGGAATGTATGTTCCTTGCTAAAGAACATTATTTTTATGGGTAAAGTTCCACTTTAAATGTTAATTTATATTGTAAGAATTTGAATGATTACAGAAATAAGGTCGTTTACAGAAATGGCATCACAAATGTTGCAGGTTCTACACTTCTTTAAGCAGAAAGGTAGTGTCTGTCAACAAAGCACTTTTGCAATATAATACAGACCACAGAATACCCTAGGAGCACTTCACTTAGAGGAAGTATCCAGGTTACAGGGTCTTCCTGAGCTCCCCATAGTTCTTGTAATTTATCTGTCTGTTCGTGGGAGACAGTTCCAAGAAACTGGCAGAAGAGATACCCATTCCCTCTTGATCAGGTACCTCTCCCTAACACTGCTCCTACTCGCTTCCTATGAAACAAATTTATCCCTGACCTACCGCCACACTATGGGCACACTTAAAGTGGAACTTCACCCTCTCAGGCAACATTGACTATTTTTGATCCTTATGCTGCTAACATTAATAAATAGATGGGAAAATATATCATATATACGTTTTTAAAACAGTCTTTACATTTCTTAAGTTACTTCCTGGTTTACATGCCTAGGCAAATGATGTCAGACATCCAAGTCAAGTCAAGCTTTATTGTCATTCTACTACACGTGAGGACATACGGTAGAACGAAATGTGGTATCTCACAGGGCCATGGTGCTACAGTTATGTTTTAAAGTAGTTTCCAGATGACTTTGTGGTAAGGTTAGACTATTTGAAGACAAAGAGACAACATTGAAAAACATAAAAGCTCCGTCTTTCGGACCCGGAGTAGCCGCTGCGTCTAACCGCGCCGCCATCTGTAGCTGGAGATGATACACACACTGCAGAGACACAGACTTAACTGTGAGGCCTGTAGCTGGAGGTGATACACAGACTGAACTGTGAGGCCTGTAGCTGGAGGTGATACACAGACTGAACTGTGAGGCCTGTAGCTGGAGGTGATACACAGACTGAACTGTGAGGCCTGTAGCTGGAGGTGATGCACACACTGCAGAGACACAAACTGAACTGTGAGGCCTGTAGCTGGAGGTGATACACACTGCAGAGACAGAGACTGCCAGAATCCTAGGAGTCTTCAGCACGGGAGGAGTGGTTTTCTTAGCTAAGCACACCCTCCTGCTTGCATGCCTGAGCTAAGGGCAGATGGATTCCAGAAAGTAAATGCTGCATGTTCTCATGCCCTTACTCAAGATGGCCACAGCCAGAAATGCTAGGGGAGTGTTTTTGCAATGTAAATTCTCAGCAAAATAAAGCATGGAGACATGGATGGATGAGGGAGTTTGCTTTAAATATTAAAAATTATTTAAAAAGTGTTTTTGGTTTGTGGTGCTCAGATACAGTGAAGTTCTGCTTTAATGATGCAGAAATTAAGCATTTCTGTGTCAAGATGGCCATCCAAATTTTCACAGGGTTTTTTTTGCATTCAAGAGGAGATGCTGGCCTCCCCAAATTGGCAGCCTGGAGCCCATAAAGGGGATACGTTAGTCCCAATGGTTTCCTGCTTGCCTGAAGAAGTAGCACAGTGCCATCGTCATGATAGCAGATAAACTGCAGCCCAACACCTGCCTACACTCAAATATTGCCTATATACAAGAGTCATGTGTATTTCTTTTTGAGTCTAATGCAGTCCATACATGAGTCGAATTCCGAACAATTTTTCTTTCGAAAATCAGAAAGTGTGTGTGTATTGTGATCCGATGGGACCACCATTAATTTCGAAATTCCATTAACCAAGCCTTCAATTTCACCTCATGTTGCTACAGAAAAGAATTTTTGTGGCCGGGAACCTTCTTTTCTTTCTGGGAATTTTCTTTTTCGATTATATTTCTCACACGATTCTGCCATCATTGATTAGAAAATCGTTTGTTTTTCAAAAAATTTCCAAAATGCTTGATCACTCAAATTCGATTGCTGTAGGAAAATCAGCCGTTTCTGTGGCCACCAATGGTGCAAAATTAGAACGAAAGTGCTTAGTTACGATTTTTGAAAGAAAACCCTTTCGGGATTTCGGCCCATGCTGGTTTTAGTGTGCTTTAGTGTACTTTCTGTATTTCTTTCAGATCTGTGCATAGCTGTAGCTGCAAGGAACTGACATTAGATTTTTTTGGCATTTTTTATACAATATAGCTGGTTACAAACTAAAATCGAAAGGAAATCATGAAAAACTTTAACCTCAAAATGGCTTGTGTTAACCGTTACATATGGTAGATCAAGTGAAGATTTTGTTTAAAATTCAACTCTAGCTCTAAATAATACTGGATAAGGAAATCATTTTTTGGACCGCTCCTTGTTATTTCTCTTGGTGACCCCTTTCAGTAAATTTTCCTCCCTTCCTGTTCTGGTGACAACATTTTCAGCAAAGAGGGTCTCCAGTAGGGATCTCAGCCGACAATAGAAAACAGACAAAGGTTCTAGCTGCCCTCCCACAAAAACTCCACTTTTCATTTTCTTTTCTTAGTCACTTTTGTTCATTTACATAGCAAATATAAGTGAAGGTGACATATTCTATAAGCCTTCTCTGAATTCTTTTATTATGCATTAAATGTTCTCTAATTGGAAAATGTTCATTTTGTGCTCATTAAAGGGCAATGTACATCTTGTTCCTGTTTTAGCAGAAAGAGGAAGCTGAGTTTTTACTTATTGTAATAAATCTTCTTATGGGTCCAGCTTTCATTTCAGCTCTTATGTAAAAACCCGAATGATGGTCCTGAAAAGTGTAGCCCCTTCTTTTGGAGGATGCCATAGTGAAAATGTAATGCTGTGTTTTGGTGTTTGTGGTTTTCGGCAGTACACAGCAGTCCCCGGGCTATGAGATTTTTCTCTTGACTTTTCAAAACCTCTGGCATTTTTTTTTCTATGGAGACAGCCCATTGTTCTTTGTAGCATGAGTCATATTGTTTGGCTGCCACTGCAATTGCAATGGATTTAACTGGAATGTTGAGATGTTGTCTCCTAGTTATTGAAAGAGTAGTGTAAACAGGAAACTCCTAACTTTACTGTTACAAAATCCTGTATTTTTCTTGAACCCATAGCTCTACCATGTGTCACATGGCCTTGTTTGGTGTAAGAATTTAAAATTCAGGTTTACTTGATGTAAAAGCTTAACTGAATGACATTTAGCTTGCCAAATATTTGTGCATCATAAACCACTGCCATTTTTTAAAATTTAAATATTGTTTTCAACTTTTCCTCATACTTTTATTGGATCTCAGCGCTGCCAATCTCCTAAGGCCTCTTTGAACTAATTTCCTGTTTAAATTCTTACATTTTTCAGAGAGGCTTTTCCAACTGGGACAACAATGGGCCATGCCTCCGTAATGTTTGTGCAGGGAGCTTTACAAAGTGAGGGCAGACAGTACAACTTTGGACTTTCGTGGTACCCTATAGACTTACAATGCTGAAACAGCTTTATATAAAAATATAAATTTATTAAAAAAATACATTTTTAAAAAAAAACATATACCCACACTGGCAGACATGTAAACATATACAGGGTGCCAAATATCCCATAACGGGAAGCACCCTTAAACAAATTCCTCTAACATATACTTGAATACAATAGATGTATCAACCCACAATATGAAATATGGTATTCGTCTTTATCCAGTTGTAGACTCTACATGTTTCATACTTCTTCAGGACTATAATTCAGAGAAATATTTTTTGTAAAAGAAAACATACACATAAACAAACTTTATATATCAAAACAGGGTAATATGGAAACATTTTCTGTGGCTGTGTTGGATCTCACCATTGTGGCAGGCAATTGGTGATTTGCCCCACATTCTACAGCTTTATCACATTACCCTGTTTTGATAAGTAAAGATTGCTTATGTGTATGTTTTCTTTTAGAAAAAATATTTCTCTGAATTGTACTCCTGAAGAAGCGGGTCAACGCAAAGCATGTAGAGTCTACAACTGGATAAAGATGAATACTATATTCCATATTGTGGGTTAATACATCTATTATAGCGCAATAATATTTTTTTTACAGTTCCAATACTATTCAATACAAGAGCTTACAATCTAAAAGTGAAGGCCAAGTGATACAAAAGCTAAAAACTGTGGGGAAAGAGCTGATGGTGTAAACAAAAATATATTTGTTAAGTGGAGGCAGGCTAGGCTTCTCTAAAGAGATGGTTTTCAGGAATTGTCTAAAGATAGTTGGACCGCTTGGGGTAAGGGGTTCCAAAACCTCTGGCATTTTTGGAACCCCTTACCTGGAACTGAGAATGAGAGGAGGTGATGAGGGAGCTAGAAAGCAGGAGGTGTTTGGAGGAGCAAAGGCTAATGGTTTGGTTGGTATTTTGATACAAGGTTAGTGATCTAGCTGGGGGCAGAGTTGTGGATGGCTTTGTAAGTGATTAGTATTTTGAATTTTATTTGTTGTGTGAGCAGAATCCAGTGGAGGGATCAGTAGGGAGAAGTAGGAGACACTAAATGGTTTGTAAGGTAGATGAGTCTGGCAGCAGCATTCATGATGGACTTAAAGGGAGATAGTAAAGGTAATCCAATGAGGAAAGAATTGAGTAGTTGAGGCAAGAGATAACAAGGGAGTGAAATAGAAGCTTTGTGGTGTCATTGGTTAAGAAGGCGCGTATGATGTTGAGGTGGCAAGATTTGGACAGTTATTGGATTTAGGGTCGAAAGTAAAGTCCAGGATTACATCTAACACCCTGGCGTGTGCTGTTGGACTGATAGCTGTGCAGACAATGCAGCAGCACAGTTGGGAGACAGGGACAGAGGGTTGTCACGCCATAACAGGAAGTACCTGACTTATGGCAAGATAACCATGCATTTTTTATAATGAAAGCTGCAGATTGAAATAATATTTGAAATTACAATTACATGTTAAAGCTTATATAATTGTAGTTGTTAGCCTTGGAGAAGCTGTTGATGTTTGGGTTCCTAGTGACAAGTCTTCAGGCAATAACGGACCCTCTAACACACCAAGACTAGAGGAAAATATATTTTTTTAAATAAATTCTTTATTTAAAATTTTTCATAAGAAATAATTACAACACAGAGAGACATAAACAAGTTGTTTGGTCAATAGTATAAGTTTACAATATGGCAAAACAGTTACAACAATATTGCCAGTGTCACAGAAACAGCATCGTGGGTCTGACAAAATGTCTGGGCTAAGCAACTGTAGGTGATGTGAATAGTAATGCCGCATACACACGATCGACATTCCGACAACAAAACCGTGGATTTTTTCAGACGGATGTTGGCTCAAACTTGTCTTGCATACACATGGTCACACAAATGTTGTTGGAAATTCCGAACGTCAAGAACGCGGTGACGTACCAGATGTACTACGAGCCAAGAAAAAGGAAGTTCAATAGCCAGTGCGGCTCTTCTGCTTGATTCCGAGCATGCGTGGAATTTTGTGCGTCGGAATTGTGTATACACGATCGGAATTTCCGACAACAAGGTTTGTTGTTGGAAAATTGGAGAACCAGCTCTCAAACATTTGTTGTCGGAAATTCCGACAACAAATGTCCAATGGAGCCTACACACAGTTGGAATTTCTGACATCAAGCTCACATCGAACATTTGTTGCCGGAAATTCCGACCGTGTGTACATGGCATAAGAGTGTTCTTTGCAAGAATTGTAGCAACTTGCCCAGACATCAAGAAAAGAGGTAAGTGAGCATATCAAAGATCAATCTCGCTGTTGTCCATAGGAGCTAAAGTGGAGCCCTAATGTCATGAGGCTATATTGGCAATAATGTGGAAGTGTAAAAGACAAGAAAAAGAAACAAAGGCATAATACAGTCAACTGGGGGGAAAAGAAAGGGGGGGGGTGGGGGCTGGCCACCCAATGTCTCTGCTTAACCATTGGGAATGGAGAGAAGTATGGTTAAGTTAATTATTACCTGAGGACATCAACACAAGGTACTCAGATAAGAATGCAAAGTCAAACCAATAGAACTGGGTTTTGCAATACATCTGGAGTTAAATATGTTTAATTCGGCGGCATGCCCAGCAGAGCAAAAACAGTCACAATACCTTTAAACAATGGCAAATAGCATTTCCAATAATAACAATTTACAATCTGAATATTATCAAACCTAATTTCACATGGTACCTGAAACCTGCTTCAAGGTGACAAAGCCCACACCTTTTAGGGCCTTGGCTTATGGGGGGCCTAAATATGGAATATGTACACTAAGGGTCTAAAAATCACAGTCCTTCTTTATTCCCTCCCATTAGCCAGTGGTGTACCTGTTGGTGGCTGGTGGGGCCCAAGACTACAAGTTTTTGTAACTGCAATGGTAAGAGGGTTAACCCTCAAACAAATCCCTCTGGGTGGTATTGTCTCTTTAAATGGAAGACCAGCAAAGAGGGTGGCCAGAAGCCCTTTCACTCAGAAATTCTTTGTGGGGTCTCCTCTCACTCATGGGTGTCATGTTCTAGACGTGATGTTCTAGACGTGGATGTCCTCTCAAGCAACTCAGTGTGTCCCTCTGCTTCATAGCATGGTCCCCTGCACATGCTTAGCGGGCCTTCTGGCAACAGCAGCCTCTGGATAGGTGTGGCAGTGCAGTTCCGGTCCTGGAACACAGTGTCATGCCAGCACTTAGCAGTGTCAGGCAGGAACTCCATGCAGAACACTACTCTCTTTGCTCTCCATATGAAAACCATTTTAGAGCCTGTGCTTTCCAGGTCTTTTACCTCTCCTGCAGCTCACCATCCTTCTGGGACATGTAGTCCCACATAGTTCTCCTAGAAAGGGGCTGCCTTCATGGGACTACATTTCCCAACAGTCCTCTCTCAAGGTGTTAAACTTATTAAAGTGGTTCTAAAGTCAGAAGGTTTTTCATCTTCATGCATTCTATTCATTAAGATAAAAAAATGTCTTTGTGCAGCAGCCCCCCAATACCTACCTGAGCCCCATCTTGATCCTGCAATGTTGCATGGGAGCCTTGGCTCCCACTAAGGTCAAAGTCAGTGAGCCACTGAGGAGAGTGAGGGGGTGGTGGCCAAGCCACAGCTCCGTGTCGGAATGGACACAAAGAGCAGTGGATTGGCTTGGGTGCCCCATAACAAGCTGCTTGCTGTGGGGGCACTCGGCAGGAGGGAGGGGCCAGGAGTGCCAGCGAGGGACCCGAGAAGAGGAAGAGAAGGTTGCTCTGTATAAAACCACTGCACAGAGCAGGTAAGTATCATGTTTGTTATTTTTAAACAACAAAAAAACAAGACTTTAATATCACTTTAAGCTTTAAGCAGTCAAGGAAAAAAAAAACAACTTCGATGTTGTACTTCAAAAATTGAAAGAAAAATCAGGCCCTCGTCCCTATTTTCATCCTGAAAGATTAAACCTATTTTTTTTTGTTTTAGACAAAAATAAAAACAGCAGTCGGCACATAGATTTACAAAGAAATTTATCCAAGTTGACCTCTTCCAATCTTATATTACCCACTTTGAATTGGCATTTTCAAGCTGGTGAATAAAATGTGTTTTGTTTTTCTTGGATACAATTCAAATCATCTTCAATCCACTGTGAACTGATTTGAAGAGAGCACTTGACTTTCTGCAAGAAGGAGTAGAATTGTCGAGAATGCGGGAGGTCATTGCAGTGCTGAGCAATCATTATGGCTGACCTTGGGATTGTCTAGCGTGTAGCTGCTTAAGAAGTAAACAAGAGCTCTATAGAGCCAATTTATTGCTCAGAACAGTGGTGAGATAAAAAGCATTTACTCCATAACCTACCTTATTAACATCAATAAACCTGTAATTGATAATGGAATCATTGGTCTAATTACCTGCTTAATTCTCAATCTGATCTCTTACACTGTAGCTGCATTTATATTTATAATGTAACTGATCTCCTTACATACGAAATGTAACAAGCCAGGTAATACACTTGTAAGTGAAATGATCTTAATTGTATACTGTACCTTCCAAGTAGTGACAAGTAGAAGAAGTGCTAATCTGATACACTACAGGCTATGTTTTTTAGCCATGAAGATTTGAGTATCTACTGCAATAGATATTATATCTATTATGTCTAATTACTTTCAGAGTAGTCCATGAAGTCCCTAAGGGACTAGGGATCCAAGAAGTGTAGCGAAGGTTTCTAACCCCTTTCTCCATTGGTCAGATACAGACATGCCTGCTGTATGCAAAATCTTCCCATACCTAGACCATACATGTAATGTACAGGCCTTAAAGGAGGGGTGGGCAGTCTTGAATAAGTAGAGAATTTAGTTTGATACTCCGGTAATTTAAAACTCTGGTGACCCTGGGATCTACTTTGGTTGCCTATCCTGAATTTAAAGGAAGCTATAATGAGAAATACACAGGTTGCTCTTTTTAAAAATACCAGTTGACTGGCTGCCATTCTTACGAGTTCTACCTTTACTTGCTGTATGCTTGTCCCAAGTAAAGAAGAATCAAAAGATCCCTCAGCCATAAAAGTAGAATTTAGAGTGTGCTTCTCTAATAATGAATAGATTTTTCGATAGGAAGCACCAGCAGAAAACCCAGATCCTGAGCCACCACTTGGCTGTTATTACGGAGGTTTCAGCAGGTCCTTCTTCTTTAAGAGACCAAAGGTTATATGGTGGGGCTGCTGCTGTGAAACCTGCAGAACTGTTTTTCTATGCCTGAATGCCGGTTAAGTCTTTATACTCACAGCCAGTTCTAAAATTCAGCCTTTCTATGTACTACTTTTTATCCTTGGCTAGTACACAACACATACGGCTAATAAGGCATTTCTAAACATTATGAGAATTGCACCTGCTTGTACACGCAAAGAAGAATTAGAAAATATTGGAGCAGAATCCTATCCTTTGTACCTTCTTTGTACTTTGCAACACCTGTTTTGTGCTAAGCTTGAGTATAAGCTCTTTTTAACGACCACTCGGACTTACGACCAGCTCTCCCCACCCGAACGGCGTGCTGTATATCATTGTATTGTACAGTACTGTACCTATGCAAATTAAAACAACGTTATTGAGCTGGAGTTGTGTGTTTGGACCATTTTTTCACCATACAGTACAGTAGTTAAGAATGAGGAGCCACATTACTTGTGGCTCCTCATTTAACGACCAATTTGTTTTAACGACCTGGTTGTTGGAACGGAACCTGGTTGTTAAGTGAGGAGTACCTGTATATCCATATAGGTTGTATATAACTGAAAGTTGTGTTATCAAATAGTGCTGGCTGAGGCTGGGCCTTTCAAAGGCTAATGGCTAATACAGACAATAAAAAAAAAATATCAGACAAATGTTCGTCTGTTTTTTTTTTTTTTTTGCATGCTAATCTAATGTCGAAAACCAATAGGTTACTAAAGTTACAAAATTTCTCGTACGACAGAATACAACTTTAGAAGTGAAGTAATGTATTGAATTGTATTTTAATGTATTTTCTCATTTTCTAGCATGCGTGGCCTTGGTCACACAATTTATTTTGTACAAATACTACACTAATTATATTAAAATTGTTCGTCCTGTTATCATATGAGAAAAATTTTCGTGTTTGTCCTTTCGGATATTTTCACTTAAACTGTCATGATCGGCTCTTGAAAGCTGTGTACCAATCGTCAGATTATCGTACGATCGCTCCGAAAGCGGTATTTTTCTTCCGATTTTCTGGTTGCAAACTATGGAAATTTGGCTAGTAGTCAGCAAGGCAAAAAATAAATAGAAATGCCCAGATGAAAATTTAAGACATTAAGCTGATATGATTTTTCCTTTGAATCAGTTTTTAGGGAACCAGTTAGATATGTAAGAACTTGAATGTGTAAGAACTTGAATCTCCATTCTTAACCCCTTCAACTCCTATACCTGTATATCCCCTATGGACCAAAGCAATTTTAACATTTCTGCTATTTATGTATTTATTTATTCCATGTTTTACTTTGTCATTACCTAAGATAACAAAGTAATATAAAATGTACAGTATCTCACAAAAGTGATTACACCCCTCACATTTTTTTAAATGTTTTATTATATCTTTTCATGTGACAACTCTGAAGAAATGACACTTTGCTAAAATGTAAAGTAGTGAGTGTACAGCTTGTATAACAGTGTAAATGTGCTGTCCCCTCAAAATAACTCAACACAACCATTAATGTCTAAACCGCTGGCAACAAAAGTGAGTACACCCCTAAGTGAAAATGCCCAAATTGGGCCCAATTAGCCATTTTCCCTCTCTGGTGTCATGTGACTCGTTAGTGTTACAAGGTCTCAGGTGTGAATGGGGAGCAGGTGAGTTAAATTTGGTGTTATTGCTCTCACTCTCTCATACTGGTCACTGGAAGTTCAACATGGCACCTCATGGCAACGAACTCTCTGAGGATCTGAAAAAAAGAATATTTGCTCTACATAAAGATGGCCTAGTCTATAAGAAAATTGCCAAGACCCTGAAACTGAGCTGCAGCACGGTGGCCAAGACCATACAGCGGTTTAACAGGACAGGTTCCACTCAGAACAGGCCTCACCATGGTCGACCAAAGAAGTTGAGTGCCCGTGCTCAGTGTCATATCCAGAGGTTGTTTTTGGGAAATAGAAGTATAAGTGCTGCCAGCATTGCTGCAGAGGTTGAAGGGGTGGGGGGTCAGCCTGTCAGTGCTCAGACCATACGCCGCACACTGCATCAAATTGGTCTGCATAGCTGTCGTCCCAGAAGGAAGTCTCTTCTAAAGATGATGCACAAGAAAGCCCACAAACAGTTTGCTAAAGACAAGCAGACTAAGGACATGGATTACTGGAACAATGTCCTGTGGTCTGAAAAACGTATTTGGTTCATATGGTGTCAAGTGTGTGTGGCGCCAACCTGGTAAGGAGTACAAAGACAAGTGTGTCTTGCCTACAGTCAAGCATGGTGGTGGGAGTGTCATGGTCTGGGGCTGCATGAATGCTGCCGGCACTGGGGAGCTACAGTTCATTAAGGGAACCATGAATTCCAACATGTACTGTGATATACTGAAGCACAGCATGATCCCTTCCCTTCGGGGACTGGGCCGCAGGGCAGTATTCCAACATAATGACCCCAAACACACCTCCAAGATGACCACTGCCTTGCTAAAGAAGCTGAGCGTAAAGGTGATGGACTGGCCAAGCATTTCTCCAGACCTAAACCCTATTGAGCATCTGTGGAGCATCATCAAACGGAAGGTGGAGGAGCGCAAGGTCTCTAACATCCACCAGCTTCATGATGTCGTCATGGAGGAGTGGAGGAGGACTCCAGTGGCAACCTGTGAAGCTCTGGTGAACTCCATGCTCAAGAGGATTAAGGCAGTACTGGAAAATAATGGTGGCCACACAAAATATTGACACTTTGGGCCCAATTAGGGGTGTACTCGTTTTGTTGCCAGCGGTTTAGACAATAATGGCCGTGTGTTGAGTTATTCTGAGGGGACAGCAAATTTACACTGTTATACAAGCTGTACACTCACTACGTTACATTGTAGCAAAGTGTCATTTCTTCAGTGTTGTCACATGAAAAGATATAATAAAATATTTACAAAAATGTGAGGGGTGTACTCACTTTTGTGAGATACTCTATATCAGTCAAGCAAGGCTTTATTTTGGTGATATTGTCTTGCAAAAATTATTTTATTTTGTTATGCAATCCGTATATAAATATAAAAAAAACTAACAAAACTAAAGTGCACATTTTTTCTTCTTTAATTCGTGTTAGTTTAAAAAATATTGTTGCAATAGAATAAAATGTACCGTATATACTCGAGTATAAGTCGTTCCAAGTATAAGTCGAGGCCCTAATTTACCACAAAAAAATGGGAAAAACTTATTGACCCGAGTATAAGACGAGGGTGAGAAATGCACAGCTACTGTAAGGGGAAAAGAGGGTCAACAATGCCCATTTGCAGCATCACTGTGCCCATTTGCATGCTTCACTGTGCCCATTTGCAGCCATAGGTCCCCTGAACTTCAAACTCAGTAGTTAAGGGTTCCTAGATGCCCCCTAGCTGCAGCCAAAATTTGGGGTCTCTGAACCCAAAGGGTCCCGAAATGACATTGCTGCAGATGGACACAGTTGACCGAATTTGGGGCCCCGTATCTCGGGGCCACTTAGTGCTAAGAACCCCAAATTTGGTGTGCAAACCCAGTGGAACTAGTACCATAACATTTCCAAAGCTGGGGTTTCTAGCACTAAGTTGCCCCGAGATACAGGACCCCAAAAATCAGTTCAGAAAATGTCGAGCACTTTTCTGTAGCAGAGAATGACATTTTCCGAACAAGTTTTGGGGCCCCGTATCTCAGGGCCACTTGGTGCTAGGAACCCCAGCTTTGGATATGTTATGGTACCAGTTCCACTGGGTTTGCACACCAAATTGTGGCCCTGAGATATGGGGCCCCAAAGTCAGTTCAGAAAATGTCAAGCACTTTTCTGCAGCAGAGAATGACATTTTCCGAAAGTCGGTTCGGAAAATGAAATTTTTTGCTGCAGAAAAGTGCTTGACTTGAGTATAATTCGAGGGGGGCACTTTCAGCACAAAAAAATGTGCTGAAAAATTCGACTTATACTCGAGTATATACGGTATATATTTTCTTTCAAAAAGCGATAAAAAAATAAATATACAAAACATACGGTAGTGAAGTTCGCAGACAAAAAAGTATATATTTTATTCTATAACTTGTCCAGTTTAAAATGCTACTAAAAGTATAATTGTATCTCTCTAAGCCCTGGTTCACATTGGTTAGATTTGTCATGCGATTTGACAGTTTTAAATCGTTTCACAGTGACTTTAAAAAAGGCTCCTGCACTACTTTTTTCTGAATACATTGTGACTTGCATTGACTTCTATTAAATTAAGTTGCAAGCCGCAGTGAAGTCGGAGGTACAAATCGCACTGATCTGCAGCTTCAAAATAGCGCTGAAGTGGCGCAATTTCAAAGTCGCGCCAGTGTGAACCAGGGTTTAATCCGCTTCACTTTGCTACCTGATGGGCCGCAGCTGTAAGACATCATCTTGTATAATGTATATGAGGACGCCAAGGGCCTCTCTACATCCTGGGAGCGTTGGATGTCAAAGGAGAGCACCAGATGCTAGGAGAGCAATGAACAAGGTAAGTACAGTAATTCACCCTATTCTTCATCCCTAGACAAAATGAGCACTTAACCTTTGCAGTGCAGAGGGGAACCCACTGCAATAGTAACTTTATCTTCAGCCCTTTTGCTGACACCACTGTAAGACTTGCAGGAGATTTTAAACACACTCCACAAGCTGACTGTCTGCTTTCTAATTTTAACAATCCAGCAGCTGTCAAGGCACGGGATTGCGTTCTGTGACTCCTGGAGTGTGCCCTCCCTTGGTGGAAACCCCTCCTCCCTGCCAAGCTTCCTGGGTTCTGCTGTGCCACCTGTGGTCCTGGGACCCACATGCAGGGCCAGACTGGCCTAACGGGATAGTGGGTAATCTCCCGGTAGGCCGCCTGCCCTGGGGCCGCTTTGAGCTGTGGCTGCAGCAGGGCTAATCCTGGGCAGCCCGGGTGCCGAAGCTCAAGTACAACAGTCCTCCCCTCCCTCCTCCTCTCCTTGTTTTACGTCACAGACAGCGGAAATCTCCCGCTGTGTCATGGAGCTTAGGTCTGAAATGTTCGTGGCCACTGTAACAAAGTCCCGCCTCCTAGACTGGCTCCTATGATAGACGGAACACTGATCCAATTGAATCAGTGTGACATGTATCATAGGAGCCAGTCTAGGAGGCGGAACTTTGTTACATTGCCTGCCGGCATATTCAAATCCAAGCTCCGACTGTGACACAGTGGGAGATCGCCACTAAATGTGTGATCCATTCAGGCATTTGTAGGCTGCATGTGGCGGGCACTGGTAGGCTGCATTGGTGGGCACTTGTAGCCTGCGTTGGTGGTGGGCACTGGTGGGCTGCATTGATTGGCACTTGTAGGCTGTGTTGGTGGGCACTGGTAGGCTGCATTGATGGGCATTTGTAGACTGCAATGATGGGCACTGGTAGGCTGCATTGATGGGCCCTGGTAGGCTGCATTGATGAGCCCTGGTTGGCTGCAGTGGCGGACCCTGGTAGGCTGCATTGGTGGGCGCTGGTAGGCTGCATTGGTGGGCCCTGGTAGGCTGCATTGGTGGGCACTGGTAGGCTGCATTGGTGGGCACTGGTAGGCTGCATTGGTGGGCACTGGTAGGCTGCATTGATGGGCACTGGTAGGCTGCATTGGTGGGCACTGATAAGCTGCAATGATGGGCACTGGTAGGCTGCATTGGTGGGGACTGGTAGGCTGCATTGGTGGGCACTGATGAGACTGCATTGATGGGCACTGGTTGGCTTCATTTGATGGGCACTGATAAGGCTGCATTGATGAGCACTGTTAAGGCTGCATATGATGGGCACTGGTAAGGCTGCATTGATCTTTTGTATCATGTCTGCAGTCTCTGACCATCTCTTGTATCATGTTCGCAGCCTCTGACCATCTCCTGTATCATGTCTGCAGTCTCTGACCATCTCTTGTATAATGTCTGCAGCCTACAGTAACCATCTCTTGTATTATGTCTGCAACCTCTGACTATCTTTTGTCTTTTATCAAGTCTGCTGTCTCTGAGGGGGAGTCTGGAACGGAGTCAAGAGTGGGAGTGCCACCGGGATGGGGGTCATGGGAGAAGTCAGATGTGTGTGGACTGTGGAGAGGAGACTATAGGATAAAACCAGAGCCACCAACCTGGAGCCGTCTGACTGAGCCCTGCACAGTGCACCTGAGAGGAGGTCATTGACAGTGCCGCCAGGCAAGTTTGATGGGGGGGGGGGGGTCACTGATGTAAGGGAGGAGTGAATACAAAAATGTAAGGGAGCACTGATATAAAGGTTTCCCCCATATATCAGTACCCCCCCTTACCTTGGTGTATTCTTTCTGCAGAAGGTGGTCTCCCCCCCCCCACATTCCCAGAGTCCCTGGGGTCCCCCTTGATGATTGCTCCACTTTTACCACTTTTAACCGGAATTTGCTCATATATATGCCCTATGTGCTTTCATATCTGTCTTATCTATATATAATACACTCTTCAAATGTGCTTTAAAATGCATGGTTTTCCCTTTTATGAACAAGAAAATAATGACGTTATGCTGTTGGGACTAGTATGAAATTATTTCCAGGGCTGTTTTTTATTCCCAGTCCGGCCCTGCCCACATGGCGGGTGTCGCTGGTTGGAGGGGAGGGTGACCGGTGAACATTCGTTCGCTAATCTCCCCATTCTAGGATGAGTCTGGAAACAACATGTGAAACATAGTTTTAGCTGCGTTTTACTGTCGTTTTAGCTGCACTTTTTGGCCGATAGTGGGGCACTTTAACCCCTGCTAGCGGCCGTAAAAGCAGTTAATAGCGCCCGTGTTGCAGCACTTCCGAAGTGCTTTTCAGGTGCTTTGGAAGCACTGCCCATTCATTCCAATGGGTATAGGCGGTGTAGGAGCGGTGTGTACACCGCACCTACACTGCCCCAAAGATGGTCCTTGCAGGACTCGTTTTCCTGTCCCACAAGCGCACCACCCCAGTGTGAAAGCACTCAGGCTTTCACACTTGGGAGGCATGAGAGGCAGTTTTCAGGCACTTTACAGACGCTATTTTTAGTGCTAAAATGCTTGAAAACTGCCTCAGTGTGAAAGTGCCCTTAAGAGAACGTGTCTTAAGAATATTATATCATGTAGGCTTTTTGTCCCCTATGTAATATACTGTAAATAAAGTTTTAGTGAAAGTAAAAAAATAAAGTTACGCCCAAACACTTAAACCTACCCCCCAAAAAATGTTTTAGCATGCCCCACCCTTGATGAACAAGCACACATGAACATAAATGCACTAGTCAGGGGCGTCCATGTTTGAAAAACATTTCTTGCGATACACATTACAAAAAAGCTGCGCAGGATAGAGTGAAAGCAATAATTCCCTTTGATGAAGTCACGTGAGCAGTAACGCAACGCGTCAGGGAGGAGTCAGGTGTCGTCACTTCCGGTCGTGGCTGAGACTGGAAGTACTCTGCTCTGTGCTGTTTATCCAGATTTTTAACTGTAAGTTACTATGTTGTGTTTCAAATAAAATTATGTTGGATTACTACACGATGGGGATTTTCCTTTATATTGCATGCCTCCACCATATTTGCCAAGTTTGCAGCTTTCCATCAGAGACCCGCCAGTGTTGTGACGATCGGAGGAGATTGATCGATTGCTGGTTCTCATCTGCTTCCAGACTGCAGGCTTGATTTGTCCCGTAGGGGTTTTTAATAGAGGTGAGAGGCTGGGGGAATCGTGTGGCGCACCACGGATTGCTGATGATTGGAGGAATCTGAAACCAATCATTCTTTGGACATGCACTTTTGTTGTTTGCTTGAACTGTTATATGAAGATTTGTTCCGTTTATGTTGGAACCTTATTGCACTTGTTGGACTATGCACTTTTATTTATGTAGCGTCTTTTTCACTTTTTTGCACTTTATGCGATTTTTTTCAATTTTTGTGATTTTTTTTTACTTTTATGCACTTTAAAGTGGAGAGCCACCCTGAAAAAAAAAAACACCAAAAATCTTAAAAAAATAAAAAAAAAACATTTGAAAAAAATTTTTTTTTTTTAAAGTTACCTAACCCCTTGTTGCTAGTCAGTCTTCCTAATCTGCCTCTTCCTCTTCCGCGGTGTGTTCTGCTCCTCGGTGAGCAGCCCCGTTGTCTTCTGGAACTGTGTGTGTTCCCAGAACACCACGGGGCCATTCACAGAACGGAGCACCGCGCCGCTCGCACGTGCGCAGTAGGAAACTGGTAGTGAAGCCGCAAGGCTCCACTGCCTGTTTCCCTTACTTAGGATGGCGGTGCCGGGACCCGAGAGCCGAGGGACGGGTCGGCCTCGGGCGGCCGACATCGCGGGCACCCAGGACAGGTAAGTACTTATTTAAAGTCAGCAGCTACAGTGTTAGTAGCTGCTGACTTTAATTTTTTTTTTTTTTTTTTGGACGGAATCCCGCTTTAAGAGTTTTATTGGATTTATTTATTGTAATTTATTGTATTTTTGCACTATTGGATCTATACATAATTATTATTTTGATAGTTTCTTGATGTCACATTGAGGAATTGCCACTAGTTACATGTTTCAGCTACATTATTTGTGATATTTGTCTATATTTTTTATGCACTCTAGTTAGCGCCACATACTTCTTATAATGAATAATTCTAGGCCATTATTCACAGTTAACTCTAAAACTGGTGACCTGTAGGAGCTTTTAACCACTTCAATACCAGGCACTTTCACCCCCTTTCTGCCCAGAACAATTTTCAACTTTCAGCGCTGTCGCACTTTGAATGACAATTACGCGGTCATGCAACACTGTACCCAAACTAAATTTTTATAACTTTGTTCACACAATTCAAGCTTTCTTTTGGTGATATTTAATCACCCCTGGGTTTTTTACTTTTTGTTAAATAAACTAAAAAAGACTGAAAATTTGGAAAAAAAAACAGTTTTTCTTAGTTCTGTTATAAAATTTTGCAAATAAATAATTGTTCTTCATAAATGTAGGTCAAAGTGTGTTCTGCTTAATTTCTTTGGTGAAAATAACCCAAATCAGTGTATATTATTTAGTCTGAGTGAAAGTTATGCCCCGTACACACGGTCGGATTTTCCGACGGAAAATGTGTGATAGGACCTTGTTGTCGGAAATTCCGACCGTGTGTGGGCTCCATCATACATTTTCCATCGGATTTTCCGACACACAAAGTTTGAGAGCAGGATATAAAATTTTCCGACAACAAAATCCGTTGTCGGAAATTCCGATCGTGTGTACACAAATCCGACGGACAAAGTGCCACGCATGCTCAGAATAAATAAAGAGATGAAAGCTATTGCCCACTGCCCTGTTTATAGTCCTGACGTACGTGTTTTACATCACCGCGTTCAGAACGATCGGATTTTCCGACAACTTTGTGTGACCGTGTGTATACAAGACAAGTTTGAGCCAACATCCGCCGGAAAAAATCCTAGGATTTTGTTGTCGGAATGTCCGAACAAAGTCCGACCGTGTGTACGGGGCATTATAGTCCACAAATTATAGTATATACTTTCCAGTCCAATGTATTTAGGAAGAGGCATGGTGAGTTTTTTGAGGTTTACATATTGTCACTAGTGCAGTACAGCATTATCATATAACTGGTGTGGCGGTGATCAGGGACACTGACTGGTGACAGCACGAAAAAATAAAATTATAATTTTTTTATATTTATAAAAAAAAAGTATTACATTTTTTTTTCTTTTTTTTCTTTCTTTTTTCTTTACGATTTTTTTTTTAACACACTGTAACCAGAGCAATATAATTTTACCATAATAATTTTTTTACACATTATGTTTGCTTATAGGAGTAAATTACATTGCTATAAGAAAGCATTTTACTGAATGAATTAATTCAGTCTCTTTTGTTTTGCTTAGCAGTGATTGGCCAGAGCTAATCACATGGTACAGATGGACTGTGATTGCCCCTGTCTGTATCATGTGATCACTGTGATCAATTACAGCTAGCAACACAGTTGTACACAATGGATGGCTGAAAGGAAGCCACCCATTGTATACAACTGTCATGTGACCTGCTGTGATTGGTCACATGGTACCAGTAGCGAGCCGGTGTTCTGTCAAAATAGCCAATTTAACAAGATCTCCAATTATGTCTCTTCCGTTAGTGTAAACCAGCAGTAATTTGAGATTTTGATGTCTTGCTGTTTTGACACAAAACCGGCAAGCGTGTACACTCCAGTACACAAAGACTTTGCTGTTTTAACACAACAGCAGCTAAGGAGGAAAAAGTTGTCGCCGCCACGGAAGTGGCCATTTTGTTGGTTAGTATCAGAGTGGACTAACAATATCTGCTCATAATACCGTGTACCGGAGTGTAAACGGTTTCCTGTATTGTGCTAAAACAGCAATTCATCGAAATCTCCAATTACTGCCGGTTTACAGCAACCGGAAGTGACGTAATTGGAGATCTTGATGAATTGGCTATTTTGATGGAACATCGGTAGTGCCCATTCACACAGGGGCAACTTTGGATCCGACTTCAAGTCGCCCCAAGTCGCCCCTAGTCGCCTCAAGTCGTGCTACATAAAAAAATCAATGTAAGTGAATGGATCCGTCTTAATGCACACTACTGCTGTCGCTCCGAATTCAGAAAAGGTTCCTGTACTACTTCAATCCGACTATAAGGCGACTTGTACCCATTGATTTCAATGGAAGTTGCCTCCAAGTCTGATCACTGTTCATAGTGAGGCAACTTTACAGAAAGGAAACAGAAAGTAATTTACTCCACTAAACAGCCAGCCCGCTCCTTCTCACACACAGCTGATAAGCTCTGATTGGCCACTTGTAAAGTTCCCTGTCCTGGAGGCGACTTCAAGTTGTGTTGTAAGTTTCCCCAAGTCGTGCTGAGATTCATACTCAAGTCGTGTCCAAGTTGCCTCCCAAAGCCGCGCTGGAAGTCGTGTTGCCCCTGTGTGAATGGGCTCGTACACTGATCAGTCATCGGCTGTGACGTCCACCCGGATCAACTAGAGGCCCGCCCAGCCATCTTCTTGTTATAGGCTGGGTGGAAAGTGCTTAAAGTGTCGCCTATGAAAAATATAGGGTACCAAAGTTTATTGTCATTTTGCGCATTCAAAATTAAGGCTTGACATTTTGGCATCTATTTCCCTCAATCTCTTCTTCCATTTATATTTGCGTCATCTTTTGTATTTTAACCAAAGAATATGGCAACATATTGTATTTGTGAGCCCTAAAATTAACTTTACTGAAATTTTGGGGTTGATAAATTGCTGTGCAAATATCATGTGACATAAAGAGCTACCACCATTGTATTCTCCGGGATGTCTGCATTCAGAAAATATATAATGTTTGGGGGTTTTAACTAATCTTCGGGCCTAAAATGATTTTGTAAATGTGCGCAAAAAATTTATTTTAACCACTTCAGCCCCGGAAGATTTGGCTGCTCAATAACCAGGCCATTTTTTTTGCTATACGGCACTGTGTTGCTTTAACTGACAATTGCGCGGTCGTGCGACGTTGTAACCAAACAAATTTGACTTCTTTTTTCTCCCACAAATAGAGCTTTTTTTTTGGTGGTATTTGATCATCTCTGCGGTTTTTATTTTTTGCGCTATAAACAATAAAAGAGTGACAACTTTGAAAAAAACACAATATTTTGTACTTTTTGCTATAATAAATATCCCCAATTTTTTTTAAAAAAAAGCTAATTTTTTCCTCAGTTTAGGCCGATATGTATTCTTCTACATATTTTTGGTAATAAAAATCGCAAAAAGCATACATTGATTGATCTGCGCAAAAGTTATAGCGTCTACAATATAGGGGATAAATTTATGGCATTTTTATTATTATTATTTTTTTTACTAGTAATGGCGGCAATCTGCGGTTTTTATCTGGACTGCAATATTGCGGCGGACAAATTGGACATTTTTGACACATTTTTGAGATGATTGACAATTATACAGCGAACGGTATTATAAAAATGTTCTACTCCCCTGAAAGAACCGGGATTTGTATGTTTACACACACAGATCCCGGTTCTCGCTCTGTCACGAGCGGTTGCGGGTGCTCGGCGGTCATCGCGCCCCCCGGGCACTCGCATCGGCTCCGGGCACACACTGATCGCTCCTAGTGGCCAAAAGGCGAAGCGACATAAGGTAACGTTGTTTCGCCCAACCGTGCCATTCTGCCGCAGTGAAACTGCGGCAGCTGGTCGGCAAGCAGTTAAAAAAATTACTCTGGCAGTGAAAGGGTTAAAAACATAATTTTGTGCATGCTTTTTAGTAGACTTCTACATTTGTTAATGGGCAAAACTATAAATGAATCCTATTTCACTATAGACTTATTTAAAAAGGAGAACAGTAGATTGCTGCAAATCCTGGCAGCTCATCACTTCCGTGTTCAGCATCTTAGCATGCTCTAATTAATGAAACATGCCTTTTGTTGTTTGCTATAGGCTACTGCGTCTGTCTGCCTGTAAGATACTAGCCTCTAGATTTAGTATTTGCAAACCCTTATCAATTTCAGATTAAATAGTAAGTGCATTGATTTTACTTAAAGTGCTGTTTTTACCAGTGGTACTCTCCCCAGGTCCTTTTTATGGGCAGCGAGTTAAATATATTGAGTGTGCCTCATGTCAGCTGCCAATTATATCTATTTCTCACCTGCAGAGTGAAATTACTGTCCTAATGATGGACTCTGAACACAGTGTCAGCAGTAGGTTCTACTTGACTATTATAGTTTGCACTTGATTGCTGGCTGTGCATGGTGAAAGAGCAGCCAGTCCACGTACGGTAATGATATAAGGCTGTTTATATAGCGACTTGAAGTCATGTATACTCAATGTAAGTATATAAGTTGCTCTGTAGGAAATGATTGTTAGAAGGAACTATGTATGTAAAAAGTGATTAGACTTAATTAACTCTGGGATGTTAGGGAACACTGTAAATTCAAATCATTGTATTAAATGTAATTCTCTGCCGTTAACTACCACCATGCACCTTGTTAGCTGGCTTTGGAGTTATAGTAGAAAACATGACTTGTTTCATTAGAATAAAGAAGTAACCTCAATTATTGTAAAATGGCTAAATTGAGTACAGTTGAAAATTATTCAATTGCTTTGGCTTATGGCAGGGGTGCCAAACTCAATTTCATCGTCGGCAGCATCAGCAGTATGGTTGCCATTAAAGGGCCAGTTGTATCTGGGATGCGCTACTTACAGAGTGCAGGGATCAGGAGTGCATTACATACAGAGTGCAGAGTTCAGGTGTACGCTATGCACAGAGTGCAGAGTTTAGGATTACGCTACGTACCAGAGTGCAGAGCTCAGGAGTTTGTTATGTACAAAGTATAGGGTTTAAGGGTGCGCTATGTACAGAAAGTAAGGTTTATGGGTGTGCTACGTACATAGTCCGGGGGGTTGCTGTCTACAAAGTGCAGTGTTCAGGAGTGCTTTATGTAAAGAGTTTAGGGGGCGCTTTGTACAGAGTACAGAGTTCAGGGATGCGCTGTGTACAGAGTGCAGAGTTCAAGGGTGTCCTGTGTACAGAGTACAGAATTCAGAGGTGCGCTGTGTACATAGTACAGGGTTTATGAGTGCGCTACTTACAGAGTGCAGTGTTCAGGGGTGTGCTGTGTACAAAGTGCAGGGTGTGCAACCCCAGCTATCCCCCACCCCAAAACTATGTACAGAATGCAAGGTTAGCATAGGAAAGATACATATACAGAGAGATAAGGTTGCTGCACACCCTGAATAATATAATGTGGGAAGGTTCCCCCAAAGGGTTTTTTTAGCAGCAAAGTACATAAATATCATGAAGTATGCGTCTCTTTGAATCTTTTGATATTTACATACTTTGCTGCTAAAAACCCCTTTGGGAGAACCTTCCCACATCACAATGCAAGGTTTATGGTGTGTGCTACGTACAGAGTTCAGGGGTGCTCTGTCTACAGATTGCAGAGTTTAGGAGTGTGCTACAAACAGAGTGCAGAGTTCAGGGGTGCGCTGTCTACAGAGTGCAGAGTTCAGGATGTCAGGGCTGGGCTTTTAGCAGCACTCTTCTCAGTGCTTAGGCTGCTCAGCTGTCTGATAATTACCAGCCACTCATTACTTCCACAATGACTCACCTAGTTACCATTACCTGCCTCATTAGTCCAGCCTACAGCCAGCCCTTTTTTGGCTATTAAGGCTGGGTTCACACTAGTGCGAATTGGATGTGAGTTTCCCCACATCCAATTCACATGTCAGGAGACTGTGACCGACTCATAATGGAGCCGGGTTTACACATCTCCGGTACGGCTGTGGAGCGGTTTGCAGTAGAGTCCTGTGTGTCTTCTGGTCCGTCTCAGGTCCGAATCTGGCCAAAAATTTGGGCCTGATTCGTCCTTGAAACGGAGAATGGGGACGCACTGGACCCCTGCTGTGAGCCGCTCTGCACAGCAGTTTTAACCCCGCCTTAAACTGCTGTGCTCATTCCTTTGGTGCCTTCGCCTTGGTCAACAATCGAGTGTGTCCTTCTGCTGTGTTCCTGTTTGACTTTACCTGGCTGACATTTCTTCTGGTTTCCTAATCTTGATCTTTGGCTCCTGACTACGCTGATTCTTGGCCCCCTGATTCAGGCTAGTCTGATTACTCGTTTTGGCTTCCAAACCCTGGCTTCTGTTTTTGACTATGTTCCTGATTTGTATAATTTTAATTTAAAGGTGTGATTTTAACAGAATTTTCTGTCTCTGCCTGATTCATGGTCCATGACACAGAATTACACTATGTACAGAGTGCAGAGTTCAGGAGTTCATTATGTACAGGGTTCAAGGATGCGCTATGCACAGAATGCAAGGTTTATTGGTGTGCTACGTACAGAGTCCAGGGCTGCACTGTCCACAGAGTGCAGGGTTTAGGAGTGTACTACGTACAGAGTGCAGGGTTCAGGAGTGCTTTATGTAAAGAGTTCAGGGGTGCGCCTTGCACAGAGTGCAGAGTTCAAGGGTGCGCTGTGTACAGAGTGCAGGGTTCTGGGGTGTGCTGTGTAAGGAGTGTAGAGTTCAGTGGTGCTCCGTGTACAGAGTTCAGAGGTGCGCTGTGTACAGAGTGCAAAGTTTATGGGTGCGCTACTTACAGAGTGCAGGGTTCAAGGGTGTGCTGTGTACAGAGTGCAGGATGTGTAACCCAAACTACCCCCCCTCCCAAAGCTTCCTGGCATCTCTCTCTCCTACCTGGCCTGGCTCTAGTAGCTCCCTGTGTAGGCAGCATGTCTTGCAGGAAGATTGTTCTCTCTCTCTTGAGATCCATCCCAGCCATGCCCTGCCATGAGTGCATATCTGTTTCCGGAGCTGCTGAGCAAATCTGTCCCTTGTAAACACAGAAGGCTTCTGTGCATATAAGTGACAGTGGGAAGTGGGAGCTGAGGGTGAGAGTCGGAGGTGGCAGAATGGAGTTCTGGCAAAACTGAGGGCCACATGACAAGCCCCTTTTTGACTGTTGATAATCACATAAGCCACATATGTCAAACACAAGGCCCGCAGAAGAATATAAACAGCATCATGTCATGCCTGGGGTGGGGAGGGGGCAGGGCACCGACATGTGACATCGTTTAAATAATCTTAAAGCATGGTGGGCACAGGTAACAAATTACTTTCGTTAGGTGCTTTAGAAAATAAGCTCATCATTTGCATACTAGCTGACTTCTCTGCTTAAGAAACTAAAAAATTCCTTCCTAATGCTGGCTATACACTAGACGAAAAATCATCCGAGTGTGCTTTCGAAAAACGAACATACGTCCGTGAAAGCAAACGATCATGCCATCGGGTAATCACCGATTTTCGTACAATGAATTGTTTATGAACATCAAATTATCGTTTTGTTGTGCGGTTTTTGCATATAAAAAGGAAGTGACAAAATGTATTTGACCTCTGCATCCTGGCTTCCTTTGGTTTACGAATACGCCCAGAGGAGCAACGTGCATTCAGAACGAACCTTGTGTGTAGTGAGCATCTCTACTGCATCACCTACATCAGCACCACCTTCAACATGGATGTGGATGAGAGGACCATTACCATAGTAATGCTTGGAGTGATGGCTATACAGCAAGCAGAGGAGCCCAGAAGCAAAAGACGAAGGTTATGGAGTAAAGAGTAGCTGAAGAACCCTGATAACTTCTCTTATATGAGATTAGTTCAAGAGCTCAAGGAAAACAATCCCGATGATTATCAGAACTATCTGAGGATGCCTGATGAGTCCTTTCAGCTGCTCCTGAGTCAAGTATCACCCCTCATAACAAAAAAGCACACAGTCTTTAGACCTAGCATCACAGCGGAGCAGAGAGCAACACTTTGTTTCCTGGCAACTTGACAAAGTTTTGAAGACCTCAAGTTCACCACTGGAATCTCTGCCCAGTCGCTAGGCCGCATCATACCTGAGACCTGTCAAGCCATCATAACAATCATGCAAGACGAATGCTTAAAGGTAATGACACTTTTTATTTTTAACTCTCAAACACTGTACAACAGAGCTCGCTTTGATAATCTTTGCCTTTTTTATAGCTCTAAACATAAGAGAAAGCTCAAACTAGTTCATAACATGTCAAACTGACAAACATAAAATGTTTTAACCACTTGAGCCCCGGACCATTATGCTGCCTAAGGACCAGAGATCTTTTTCCAATTTGGCACTGCGTCGCTCTAACTGCTAATTGCGCGGTCATGCAAAGCTGTATCCAAACGAAATTTGCGTCCTTTTCTTCCCACAAATAGAGCTTTCTTTTGACGGTATTTGATCACCTCTGCGGTTTTTATTTTTTTCGCTATAAACGGAAAAAGACCGAAAATTTTGAAAAAAAATGATATTTTCTATTTTTTGTTATAAAAAAAATCCAATAAACTAAATTTTAGTCATACATTTAGGCCAAAATGTATTCGGCCACATGTCTTTGGTAAAAAAAATGTCAATAAGCGTATATTTATTGGTTTGCGCAAAAGTTATAGCGTCTACAAACTAGGGTACATTTTCTGTAATTTACACAGCTTTTAGTTTATGACTGCCTATGTCATTTCTTGAGGTGCTAAAATGGCAGGGCAGTACAAAACCCCTCCAAATGACCCCATTTTGGAAAGTAGACACCCCAAGGAAATTGCTGAGAGGCATGTTGAACCCATTGAATATTTATTTTTTTGTCCCAAGTGATTGAATAATGACAAAAAAAAAAAAAAAATATTTACAAAAAGTTGTCACTAAATGATATATTGCTCACACAGGCCATGGGCCTATGTGGAATTGCACCCCAAAATACATTCAGCTGCTTCTCCTGAGTATGGGGATACCACATGTGTGGGACTTTTTGGGAGCCTAGCCGCGTACGGGGCCCCGAAAACCAATCACCGCCTTCAGGATTTCTAAGGGTGTAAATTTTTGATTTCACTCTTCACTGCCTATCACAGTTTCGGAGGCCATGGAATGCCCAGGTGGCACAAAACCCCCAAAATGACCCCATTTTTGAAAGTAGACACCCCAAGCTATTTGCTGAGAGGCATATTGAGTCCATGGAATATTTTATATTTTGACACAAGTTGCGGGAAAGTGACACTTTTTTTTTTTTTTGCATAAAGTTGTCACTAAATGATATATTGCTCACACAGGCCATGGGCATATGTGGAATTGCACCCCAAAATACATTTATCTGCTTCTCCTGAGTATGGGGATACCACATGTGTGGGACTTTTTGGGAGCCTAGCCGCGTACGGGGCCCCGAAATCCAATCACCGCCTTCAGGATTTCTAAGGGTGAAAATTTTTGATTTCACTCTTCACTGCCTATCACAGTTTCGGAGGCCATGGAATGCCCAGGTGGCACAAAACCCCCCCAAATGACCCCATTTTGGAAAGTAGACACCCCAAGCTATTTGCTGAGAGGCATGGTGAGTATTTTGCAGCTCTCATTTGTTTTTGAAAATGAAGAAAGACAAGAAAAAACATTTTTTTTTTTTAATTTTCAAAACTTTGTGACAAAAAGTGAGGTCTGCAAAATACTCACTATACCTCTCAGCAAATAGCTTTGGGTGTCTACTTTCCAAAATGGGGTCATTTGGGGGGGTTTTGTGCCACCTGGGCATTCCATGGCCTCCGAAACTGTGATAGGCAGTGAAGAGTGAAATCAAAAATTCACGCCCTTAGAAAGCCTGAAGGCGGTGCTTGGTTTTCGGGGTCCCGTACGCGGCTAGGCTCCCAAAAAGTCTCACACATGTTACATAGTTCCATCAAGTCCAACCTATGTGTGTGATTATGTGTCAGTATTACATTACTTATTCCTGTATATTGCGGTCATTCAGGTGATTATCTAATAGTTTCTTGAAGCTATCAATGCTCCCCGCTGAGACCACCGCCTGTGGAAGGGAATTCCACATCCTTACCGCTCTTACAGTAAAGAACCCTCTACGTAGTTTAAGGTTAAACCTCTTTTCTTCTAATTGTAATGAGTGGCCACGAGTCTTATTAAACTCTCTTCTGCCAAAAAGTTTTATCCCTATTGTGGGGTCACCAGTACAGTATTTGTAAATTGAAATCATATCCCCTCTCAAGCGTCTCTTCTCCAGAGAGAATAAGTTCAGTGCTTGCAACCTTTCCTCATAACTAAGATCCTCCAGACCCTTTATTAGCTTTGTTGCCCTTCTTTGTACTCGCTCCATTTCCAGTACGTCCCTCCTGAGGACTGGTGCCCAGAACTGGACAGCATACTCCAGGTGCGGCCGGACCAGAGTCTTGTAGAGCGGGAGAATTATCGTTTTATCTCTGCAGTTGATCCCCCTTTTAATGCATGCCAATATTCTGTTTGCTTTATTAGCAGCAGCTTGGCATTGCATGCCATTGCTGAGCCTATCATCCACTAGGACCCCCAGGTCCTTTTCCATCCTAGATTCCCCCAGAGGTTCTCCCCCCAGTGTATAGATTGCATTCATATTTTTGCCACCCAAATGCATTATTTTACATTTTTCTACATTGAACCTCATTTGGCATGTAGTCGCCCACCCCATTAATTTGTTCAGGTCTTTTTGCAAGATTTCCACATCCTGCAGAGAAGTTATTGCCCTGCTTAGCTTAGTATCGTCTGCAAATACAGAGATTGAACTCTTTATCCCATCCTCCAGGTCGTTTATGAACATATTAAATAGGATTGGTCCCAGCACAGAACCCTGGGGAACCCCACTACCCACCCCTGACCATTCTGAGTACTCCCCATTTATCACCACCCTCTGAACACGCCCTTGTAGCCAGTTTTCAATCCATGTACTCACCCTATGGTCCATGCCAACGCACCTTATTTTGTACAGTAAACGTTTATGGGGAACTGTGTCAAATGCTTTTGCAAAATCTAGATACACCACGTCTACGGGCCTTCCTTTATCTAGATGGCAACTCACCTCCTCTTAGAAGGTTAATAGATTGGTTTGGCAAGAACGATTCTTCATGAATCCATGCTGATTACTGCTAATGAAATCATTCTTATTACTAAAATCTTGTATATAATCCCTTATCATCCCCTCCAAGAGTTTACATACTATTGATGTTAGGCTAACTGGTCTGTAATTCCCAGGGATGTTTTTTGGGCCCTTTTTAAATATTGGTGCTACATTGGCTTTTCTCCAATCAGCTGGTACCATTCCAGTCAATAGACTGTCTGTAAATATTAGGAACAACGGTCTGGCAATCACCTGACTGAGTTCCCTAAGTACCCTCGGATGCAAGCCATCTGGTCCCGGTGATTTATTAATGTTAAGTTTCTCAAGTCTAATTTTAATTCCGTCCTCTGTTAACCATGGAGGTGCTTCCTGTGATGTGTCATGAGGATAAACACTGCAGTTTTGGTTACTGAAGCCCCCCGATTCACTTGTGAAGACTGAGGAGAAGAATAAATTCAATACCTTTGCCATCTCCCCATCCTTTGTAACCAGATGTCCTTCCTCATTCTTTATGGGGCCAATATGGTCTGTCCTCCCTTTTTTACTGTTTACATACTTAAAGAATTTCTTGGGATTTCTTTTGCTCTCCTCCGCTATGTGTCTTTCATGTTCTATCTTAGCCATCCTAATTGCACCCTTACATTCCTTATTGCATTCTTTATAAATTCTGAATGCTGAGGATGATCCCTCAACCTTGTATTTTTTGAAGGCCTTCTCCTTTGCTTTTATATGCATTTTTACATCGGAGTTAAGCCATCCAGGATGTTTGTTCGCTCTTTTAAATTTATTACCCAATGGGATACATTGGCTAATGCCCTTATTTAATATGCTCTTAAAGCAAACCCATCTCTCCTCCGTATTCTTTGTTCCTAATATTTTATCCCAATTTATGCCTTTTAGCAAGGTTTGTAGTTTAGGGAAGTTGGCTCTTTTGAAATTCAGTGTCTTTGTGTTCCCTTCATGTTTCCTATTTGTGTGATTTATACTGAAACTAATTGACCTGTGATCGCTGTTACCTAAATTGCCCCGTATTACCACATCTGTTATCAGGTCTGTATTGTTGGTAATCAGTAGATCTAGTAATGTTTTATTTCTAGTTGGTGCGTCTACCATCTGACCCATAAAATTGTCCTGCAAAACACTAAGGAACTGGCGAGCCTTAAATGAATGCGCGGTTCCCTCCGCCCAGTCTATGTCTGGATAATTAAAATCCCCCATTATGATAACACTTCCCATCCTTGCTGCTAATCCAATTTGTGATAGGAGATCCGTCTCCACTTCCTCCCTCAGGTTTGTGGGCCTATAGCATACTCCCAGTATTATTTTCCCCTTAGCTTCATCCCTTTGGAGCTCTACCCATAAAGATTCCACCTCCTCCCTAGCCCCCTCAGTGATGTCATCTCTCACACTCACTTGTACATTATTCTTGATATATATAGGCATACCCCTCCCCCTTTTTTACCTTTTCTATCCTTGCGGTATAGGGTATACCCTTGAATGTTTGCCAGCCAATCATGAGAGCTGTTGAACCAGGTCTCTGAAATTCCCACAAAATCCAAATCCTCCTTGTACAACAGTATCTCTAGTTCACCCATCTTGTCCGCCATGCTCCTGGCATTGGTGAACATGCCACATAGTTTAGACTGGTCGCATATTGTCCTCGTATTGGGTGTTTCAAGATTGCAACTAGGACTTGCTACTATACTCACCTTGTGTTTTTGTGCTTTGGTTAACCTACCACTAATACCCCCAATACCACCCTCTGGAATATCTTCCGCGCTGGCTATCACTGTCTCTGGACCCTCCCCCCCATCGCCTAGTTTAAAAACCCCTCTAACTTTTTGGCCATCTTCATTCCCAGCAGATCTGCACCCTCCTCATTTAGGTGCAGTCCGTCCCTTCTATAGTACCGGTTACCGACTGAGAAGTCGGCCCAGTCCTCCAGGAACCCAAACCCCTCCTTACTACACCAGCTCTTCAGCCACTTGTTTACTTCCCTAATCTCCCTCTGCCTTTCTGGTGTGGCTCGATGTACCGGTAGTATTCCTGAGAACACTACCTTGGAGGTCCTTTTCCTCAATTTAGCTCCTAATTCCCTAAAATCGTTCATGTGGTATCCCCGTACTCAGGAGAAGCAGCAGAATGTATTTTGGGGTGTAATTTCACATATTTCCATGGCATGTTTGAGCAATATATCATTTAGTGACAACTTTGTGCAAAAAAAAAAAAAAAAAAATTTGTCTCATTCCCGCAACTTGTGTCGCAATATAAAATATTCCATGGACTCGACATGCCTCTCAGAAAATAGCTTGGGGTGTCTACTTTCCAAAATGGGGTCATTTGGGGGGGTTTTGAACTGTCCTGGCATTTTATGCACAACATTTAGAAGCTTATGTCACACATCACCCACTCTTCTAACCACTTGAAGACAAAGCCCTTTCTGACACTTATTGTTTACATGAAAAAGTTATTTTTTTTTGCAAAAAAATTACTTTGAACCCCCAAACATTATATATTTTTTTAAAGCAAATGCCCTACAGATTAAAATGGTGGGTGTTTCATTTTTTTTTTTCACGCAGTATTTGCGCAGCGATTTTTCAAACGCATTTTTTGGGGAAAAAACACACTTTTTTAAATTTTAATGCACTAAAACACACTATATTGCCCAAATGTTTGATGAAATAAAAAAGCTGATCTTAGGCCGAGTACATGGATACCAAACATGACATGCTTTAAAATTGCGCAAAAACGTGCAGTGGCAACAAAATAAATACATTTTTAAAAGCCTTTAAAAGCCTTTACAGGTTACCACTTTAGATTTACAGAGGAGGTCTACTGCAAAAATTACTGCCCTCGATCTGACCTTCGCGGTGATACCTCACATGCATGGTGCAATTGCTGTTTACGTTTGACGACAGACCGCCGCTTGCGTTCGCCTTAGCGCGAGAGCAGGGGGCGACAGGGGTGCTTTTTTTTTTTTTTTCCTTTATTTTTTTTTGCTTTTTTTATCTTATTTTTAAACTGTTCCTTTCATATATTTTTTTTTTTAATCATTTTTATTGTTATCTCGGGGAATGTAAATATCCCCTGTGATAGCAATAGGTAGTGACAGGTAGCGAAAGATAGATTTCTATCAAAAGACATGGGATTTTTGTAGGGAGATAGTACGTCTATTCACAGTAGGTACCAACAAAATAGAGTATTTAAAAATTTATTTTTATTAAATTGCAAAAAGGAAAAAACAGAAAAAAATGTACACGACAGATATCAATATATATAAACATCAATAAGACCATCCAGTATTGTGTTCAAATCCTATTCATGCCTGTCAGCCAACATGTTTCGCAAAAGAATAATTGCTTCATCAGGGCATAAACCGGCATCATTGATTCATTTAAACTATAAGAACAACAAATAAATATACTAGAGTTAGAATTTTCTGGTGGTCATATACATTCAGATGTCATGAGAAATATATAATAATTCGTCTAATTAATTAGTCTGGTAATCTCACCTACTGGTGCAAGTCAAGGGTTAAAAGCATACTCCACCATTGCCAGGCATCGTCCACTATGCCAGCTGGTGCAAAAACTCCAGGGGTGCCAGATCCCAACCGGATGTTGCCAATAGAGGGACTGGACCGTACAGTTGCAGGACAAAAATCTAATAAGATATATAGAAAGCAAAAAAATCGATAAAAAATCGCTAAGAAATCGCTAACCAATCTAGAACGATAATGTATGTTTAGTCTATTCAAAAGAGTAGTCAATACGACAAATAGTTCATCTCACTTAACAACAGCATAGCATGGACAGGTGAAATAAGTACCTGGCCATGCATGCTGAGAAAAAAGTCTAGAAATGGGCGTTTAACAATAGATTACAATATGGTGTTGCAAACAATGTATACTGCCCTTAGCAAGCATATAGGTATATGCCTAATGGTAAAATCCCTGTATAAACTCCAAAAGGGGGGCTAGAGGGGAGGATTAATTAAATGTTTAGATTGCAGGCTGTATAGAGATAACAAGCTTGAAAGGGATCAAATGATTGCATATGCACCAAACTAGAGCCAAAGGCCCTATCACTTAACATGGTTAATCCATGTCAGGGAGAGGACAGACAGACAGTCAATGAGTCTGCTTCCAAACAAATAAAGCACCCCCCATCCTCCCCAAAAACATGAGAAGGAGAGAGTGCATGTAAGTGCATACATAAAATAAAATAAAATAAAACAAGTACCCTTCCTACTGGTCATAGGGATCAGCTATTAATTATTGAGATGTTTACCTGCAAAAGTTCGAAATGGTGGTTTTTCAGTCACAGGAAACGTCCTGTCAGTAAAGATGGATCTGGGCCAGCTGCGTCTGGAAACACAGCGGCCCCTCCATCTTTTGTACGGTCCCACCGGAAGTGAACAGGTCAATGATGACCTCCGGCATCACTTCCGGTCCGGACGTCCCCGCACATAATGCGCGCGCATCACGCCGAGCGGAACTACGTCACCACTACTGGCGGATGCGCACGCACTGCCCACACCACGGAAGGTGGTGAGGGCAGAAGGGGCGGATCAGGAAAAACTCCGCCCCGATGCGCGGGGACGTCCGAGTCCCCCTATCTACAGCAGTAGCAACAGCGCGGCATCTGACTCATCCAGCAAGGAGAAGGCTCCATCAACATATAGTCCCGCAGATGACTATATGTACATCAATGTTTTAAACACAAAACAGGTCATTAATATCTTGGTAATAGAAATAAACATAGACATAGGAAAAATGAAACATTAACCCATGCAGGAAAATGAAACATTAACCCATGCAGGGATCTTTTCCCCTCAAGACCAAACAGGTATGCATGGGTATACCTAACACAATGTATACATATATTTTTGCGGCAACCAATTTCTTTGACATTGTGAATAAAAGAAGAAATGTCCCCTGATTGATTGCCACATTCTTCTTTGGCGGAGGTACATCGACTATGTCCTCCTCATTTGGACAGGCTCAGTTAATTTGTTGTCAGACTTTATGGAGTTTTTGTCCCAGAATAACTTTAATTTGAAGTTTACGATTCAATCAGATGCCCATTCCATCCCCTTCTTGGACCTGCGCCTTGTCCTGCAAGAGGATGGTTCTGTCTTCAGCACACTATACAGGAAGGAGACTGCGGGGAATACCATATTGCACTTCTCCAGTTCCCATCCCCGCATGCTCGTACATAGTATACCGTACAGCCAATACTTGCGGCTGCGTCGGAATTGTGTGAGAAATTAAGACTTCGACAGAGAAGCTAAAGCCCTCTTCAGGAGGTTACTTGACAGGGGCTATAGTAAGAAAATTCTCAAAAGGGCCTACAATCGGGCCAAATCAAACACACGCGATACTCTTTTATTCAAACCAAAAGTATGCGATTCTCAGTCTACTACAAAACTCATTACCACCTTTACGACCCATCAACAGGTGATCCGGAATCTCATTAATGAAAATTGGCATTTCCTCTCTGAGGACCCGATAGTTTCCAAATATGTAGCTAACGTGCCACAGATTACATATAGAAAATCTAAGTCTATTCGGGACACGTTAGTACATAGTCACCTTCAATCTACAACACCCCTATTGGGGGCGGAAGGCGGAAACGGCACCTATAAATGTGGACACTGCGAATTTTGCCCGTGGATCAGAGAAGGCATAGGTTGCCCCCTCCCAAGGGGAGGTTTTCATAAGCTAAAGGGCTATGCAGATTGCTCCACAACAGGCATTGTGTATCTTGCCACATGCCGCTGCGGAGCCTTCTATATTGGCAAAACTAAACGTCCTTTCGCCAAAAGGATCCAGGATCATCTTTATTATCTGGATGCCGGACTGCTATATACCCCAATCTGCAAGCACATTGGCCTTCACCACAGTTTTGATCCCAGCTATATCTCCTTCTTTGCTTTGGAGGTCATATCTGATTTTGAGAGGGGAGGAAATGTAGATAAACGAATACTTCAAAGGGAGGCAAGATGGATTTTTGGCCAGCAGGCTACTCATCCACCTGGCCTCAACACAGCACTTTCCTATAAACCATTTTTGTAATTTAAAACTACGAGCCTCAGTTGAAACCCTCCCCAATTCCCTCTATTTTCATCCTCTAAGTTTCTTTAATGCCCCATATCTGGTCCCACCTCTTGTACACCTTTAGGGAGGTTTCAGACATTTGGACAATCAATCAGGGGACATTTCTCCTTTTATTCACAATGTCAAAGAAATTGGTTGCCGCAAAAATATATGTATACATTGTGTTAGGTATACCCATGCATACCTGTTTGGTCTTGAGGGGAAAAGATCCCTGCATGGGTTAATGTTTCATTTTCCTGCATGGGTTAATGTTTCATTTTTCCTATGTCTATGTTTATTTCTATTACCAAGATATTAATGACCTGTTTTGTGTTTAAAACATTGATGTACATATAGTCATCTGCGGGACTATATGTTGATGGAGCCTTCTCCTTGCTGAACGAGTCAGATGCCGCGATGTTGCTACTGCTGTAGATAGGGGGACTCGGACGTCCCCGCGCATCGGGGCGGAGTTTTTCCTGATCCGCCCCTTCTGCCCTCACATCCTTCCGTGGTGTGGGCAGTGCGTGCGCATCCGCCAGTAGTGGTGACGTAGTTCCGCTCGGCGTGATGCGCGCGCATTATGTGCGGGGACGTCCGGACCGGAAGTGATGCCGGAGGTCATCATTGACCTGTTCACTTCCGGTGGGACCGTACAAAAGATGGAGGGGCCGCTGTGTTTCCAGACGCAGCTGGCCCAGATCCATCTTTACTGACAAGACGTTTCCTGTGACTGAAAAACCACCATTTCGAACTTTTGCAAGTAAACATCTCAATAATTAATAGCTGATCCCTATGACCAGTAGGAAGGGTACTTGTTTTATTTTATTTTATTTTATTTTATGTATGCACTTACATGCACTCTCTCCTTCTCATGTTTTTGGGGAGGATGGGGGGTGCTTTATTTGGTTGGAAGCAGACTCATTGACTGTCTGTCTGTCCTCTCCCTGACATGGATTAACCATGTTAAGTGATAGGGCCTTTGGCTCTAGTTTGGTGCATATGCAATCATTTGATCCCTTTCAAGCTTGTTATCTCTATACAGCCTGCAATCTAAACATTTAATTAATCCTCCCCTCTAGCCCCCCTTTTGGAGTTTATACAGGGATTTTACCATTAGGCATATACCTATATGCTTGCTAAGGGCAGTATACATTGTTTGCAACACCATATTGTAATCTATTGTTAAACGCCCATTTCTAGACTTTTTTCTCAGCATGCATGGCCAGGTACTTATTTCACCTGTCCATGCTATGCTGTTGTTAAGTGAGATGAACTATTTGTCGTATTGACTACTCTCCATGAATAGACTAAACATACATTATCGTTCTAGATTGGTTAGCGATTTTTTATCGATTTTTTATCGATTTTTTTGCTTTCTATATATCTTATTAGATTTTTGTCCTGCAACTGTACGGTCCAGTCCCTCTATTGGCAACATCCGGTTGGGATCTGGCACCCAGCTGGCATAGTGGACGATGCCTGGCAATGGTGGAGTATGCTTTTAACCCTTGACTTGCACCAGTAGGTGAGATTACCAGACTAATTGTTTAGACGAATTATTATATATTTCTCATGACATCTGAATGTATATGACCACCAGAAAATTCTAACTCTAGTATATTTATTTGTTGTTCTTATAGTTTAAATGAATCAATGATGCCGGTTTATGCCCTGATGAAGCAATTATTCTTTTGCGAAACATGTTGGCTGACAGGCATGAATAGGATTTGAACACAATACTGGATGGTCTTATTGATGTTTATATATATTGATATCTGTCGTGTACATTTTTTTCTGTTTTTTCCTTTTTGCAATTTAATAAAAATAAATTTTTAAATACTCTATTTTGTTGGTACCTACTGTGAATAGACATACTATCTCCCTACAAAAATCCCATGTCTCTTGATAGAAATCTATCTTTCGCTGCATTTGATTATAATTAGGGATTGGGAGAATCGTCTTAGCTCCTGTGTATGTCCTCAACCTTTTACTATTTTGCCACAACAGGTAGTGACAGGTACTCTTTTTTGAAAAAATTGGGGTCTATTAGACCCTAGATCTCTCCTCTGCCCTCAAAGCATCTGACCACACCAAGATCGGTGTGATAAAATGCTTCCCCAATTTCCCAATGGCGCTATTTACATCCGGCGAAATCTAAGTCATAAAATGCTCGTAGCTTCCGGTTTCTTAGGCCATAGAGATGTTTGGAGCCACTCTGGTCTCTGATCAGCTCTATGGTCAGCTGGCTGAATCACTGGCTGCATTCTCAGGTTCCCTGTTGAGACAGGAGAGCCAGAGAAAAACACGGAAGACGGTGGGGGGGGGGCATTCCCTCCCACGGCTTGTAAAAGCAGTCTAGAGGCTAATTAGCCGCTAGGATTTCTTTTACATGAAAGCCGACCGCTGGCTGAAAAGAATGATACCAAGATGATACCTAAACCTGCAGGCATCATTCTGGTATAACCACTCAAAGTCGTGAATGGCGTACCTGAAGACAAAAAAATGGTTAACAATAAAGCACAGTAAACGGTAAAGTATAAAAAATTACATACCTGAAAATCAAACATGATAAAACATAACAACAATAAAACATTGCAGAATAGAATACAGTAAAAACGAGCAGAACAATGGAGAGAGAATAGAGAGAGAGAGAACAATAAAACGACAACTATTTTTTTTTATCTTATATATTTATTTATTTTTGACACTTTTTTTGTAACTAACTTTTGTAACTGTAACCGGTTCCAGGTTCGGGTCTCTCAAAATGCGATGGCATCTTGGGAGACCCTGTGAAAGTGTGTCCTAGTCTGTGGAATGCTGTACCCTGTGCTAATACTCAACTAGTGAATGGTAGCGTTCAAAACATTCACCAATGCAAAGACCAGGATTGTCAAGACAGGAGGGACAATAATAGCGGGTGTCACGCCTATATACGCGATTGCTGCAGACACGACATCTTTTTTGGGGGGGTTCGTTAGGTAGGGGTACTCGGGAGGACATAAAAATGCCTCTCATGCAGCCGACTGCATTTGGTTGGGGATGTGAATGGGGGAAGTACGGGCGCTGCAGAAGTGGTGGGTTCCCAATTAAGATTGGCGAATGCAGCAGGAAGGGCATTATGGGCACGACGGGCCTGTGTTTGTCTTCTTGGTGGCAGCGGGACACTACTTGTGCTTGCCACCTCATCAGCTTGAACTGCACTTATGGGACTCGCCACGTCACCAAGTGTTACTGCAGTGCTGGTTTGACTACGACCGGGGTGTACTAGGCCGCTGGTGCTTGCCAGTTCAATAAAAAGCTACCAAAAAAACTGTTAGCGATCGCAGGGATCAGGCCTGACTCTGCGAACGCTGCAGTTATGCGTTTAGTGTTTTGTAAGTGACAGTTATCAATCGATACTGCACTTGGGTGGGCTGGGCTGGGCCGGGCGGAGGGGCAAAATGCAGGTGCTAGCAGGTATCTGGGCTGATCCCGCTAACACTGCGTTTTTGGGAACCCTAAATTGCTGGGGACGCTAGTATAGATCTGATCGGATCAGATATTGATCCGTTCAGATACTGTACCACTAAGGGAGGTGTATGCTGCGTGCGTGGGTGTTAGTGGTACTGGCGCTAATCTGACGCTGCCTGGGGCCGGTGCTTGCCAGTTCACCAAAATACTACCAAAAAAACTGTTAGCAATCGCAGGGATCAGGCCTGACTCTGCGAACGCTGCAGTTATGCGTTTAGAGGCAGTGATCGATCGATACTGCACTTGGTTGGGCTGGGCCGGGCCGGGCGGAGGGGCAAAACGCAGGTGCTAGCAGGTATCTGGGCTGATCCCGCTAACACTGCATTTTTGGGAACCCTAAACTGCTGGGGACGCTAGTATAGATCTGATCGGATCAGATATTGATGCGATCAGATACTATACCACTAAGGGAGGTGTACGGTGCGTGCGTGGGTGTTAGCGCTACTGGCGCTAACCTGACGCTGCCTGGGGCTGGTGCTTGCCAGTTCACCAAAATGCTACCAAAAAAAACGTTAGCGATCGCAGGGATCAGGCCTGACTCTGCGAACGCTGCAGTTATGCGTTTAGTGTTTTGTAAGTGACAGTGATCGATCGATACTGCACTTGGGTGGGCTGGGCGGAGGGGCAAAATGCAGGTGCTAGCAGGTATCTGGGCTGATCCCGCTAACACTGCGTTTTTGGGAACCCTAAACAGCTGTGGACGCTAGTATAGATCTGATCGGATCAGATATTGATCCGATCAGATACTATACCACTAAGGGAGGCGTATGCTGCGTGCGTGGGTGTTAGCGGTACTGGCGCTAATCTGACACTGCCTGGGGCGATGCATATCACCGCCGGGCGATTAGGGAGCTAAACCTTTATTCGGTAATAAACGGCGGGTGCCCTGACACTATAAAAAATAAACAAACTAACCAGCGTCAACCGTAACGGTTATACGGTGATCAGTGGTGAAAGGGTTAACTAGGGGGCAATCAAGGGGTTAAAACATTTATTCGGTAGTATATGGGGGTCCCTGACGCTATAAAACGCTGACGGCGAACCTAAATGTTTACGTCCCTAACTAGCGTCACCAGCGACACTAATACAGCGATCAGAAAAATGATCGCTTAGCGACACTGGTGACAGGGGGTGATCAAGGGGTTAAAACTTTATTAGGGGGGGTTAGGGGGGTACCCTAGACCTACAGGGGGGTAACAGTAACTGTGCTAACACTGTAACTGTCACAAACTGACACCTAGCAGTAATCAGAAAAAAAAAAAAAAACCTGCTTGGTGTCAGTTTGTGACAGGGGGGGGTGATTGGGGGGGATCGGGGGGCGATCGGGGGGGGGATCGGGGTGTTTTGTATGCCTGGCATGTTCTACTGTGTGTGTTGTGCACTCACATTGATGTCTTCTCCCCTCGGTGCTGGAACGGAAACTACCGAGCCGAGGAGAGATGACATCATTTCCTTTGCTGCTGTTTAGCATACAGCAGCAAAGGAATGTTCCCATTGGCCGGCGGCGAACGCTAAGGGGGGGGCCACGAACGGATGGCCTCCCCCTCCACTCCGATCACCGGGGAACAAAACGGGACCGCCTCGGGCACCGGGGGGGTCCAATCGGACCCCCCACCTGCGGGAGGCAAATCACGTACATGTACGTGATTTTGCCTGCCCGTACCGCCTTGCCGACGTACATCGGCGTGAGGGGTCCTTAAGTGGTTAAACCAAATGTATGTTATTCACAAAGATGTGTACTAATAATCATGTCCCCAGTTGTTTTGTAGACGATCCTGCTGTGTGAATGGTACATGCCACTGATGCATTTGTTGAGGTTGTTGAGATGATTGGGTTTGTGTGGTTTTGTGCTGGGCTAAGTGTGTATTTGTGGTGAGCTCCCCTCTTAAGCCTTTATTAAGAAGCTAAATGAGTATTGGTTCCAGTAATTACATAGTTACATAGTAGGTGAGGTTGAAAAAAGACACAAGTCCAACCTATGTGTGATTATGTGTCAGTATTACATTGTATATCCCTGTATGTTGCGGTCATTCAGGTGCTTATCTAATAGTTTCTTGAAACTATCGATGCTCCCCGCTGAGACCACCGCCTGTGAAAGGGAATTCCACATCCTTGCCGCTCTTACAGTAAAGAACCCTCTACGTAGTTTAAGGTTAAACCTCTTTTCTTCTAATTTTAATGAGTAGCCACGAGTCTTATTAAACTCTCTTCTGCGAAAAAGATTTATTTCTATTGTGGGGTCACCAGTATGGTATTTGTATATTGAAATCATATCCCCTCTCAAGCGTCTCTTCTCCAGAGAGAATAAGTTCAGTTCAACTAAGATCCTCCAGACCCTTTATTAGCTTTATTGCCCTTCTTTGTACTCGCTCCATTTCCAGTACATCCTTCCTGAGGACTGGTGCCCAGAACTGGACAGCATACCCCAGGTGCGGCCGGACCAGAGTTTTGTAGAGTGGGGGAATTATCGTTTTATCTCTGGAGTTGATCCCCTTTTTAATGCATGCTAATATTCTGTTTGCTTTGTTAGCAGCAGCTTGACATTGCATGCCATTGCTGAGCCTATCATCTACTAGGACCCCCAGGTCCTTTTCCATCCTAGATTCCCCCAGAGGTTCTCCCCCTAGTGTATAGATTGCATTCATATTTTTGCCACCCAGAGGCATTATTTTACATTTTTCTACATTGAACCTCATTTGCCATGTAGTTGCCCACCCCATTAATTTGTTCAGATCTTTTTGCAAGGTTTCCACATCCTGCGGAGAAGTTATTGCTCTGCTTAGCTTAGTATCGTCTGCAAATACAGAGATTAAACTGTTTATCCCATCCTCCAGGTCGTTTATGAACAAATTAAATAGGATTGGTCCCAGCACATAACCCTGGGGGACCCCACTACCCACCCCTGATCATTCCGAGTACTCCCCATTTATCACCACCCCCTGAACTCGCCCTTATAGTCAGTTTTCAATCCATGTACTCACCCTATGGTCCATGTCAACGGACCTTATATTGTACAGTAAACGTTTATGGGGAACTGTGTCAAATTCTTATTGGAACTGTATCAAATGACTATTGGAATTTCCCCAACTGTGGTGGTGCCATAGTGTCAGAGAACTCACAGCACTAGCTCCCGTCTCCATGCAGCAGCGTCTAACGGCCATGCGCGGTGTCCCCGACAGATACGAGCGAGTTCCGGATCGGACGTGCACAACCGCGCATCCGTACGAACGTATGCACGCACCCGCACAGCCATACGAGCGGGTGTACGTTCTCACGCACGCACGTACGTTCACGTCCACCAATCCCGGCGCTCGGCGCCATATATAAACAAGGTTCGTGCCTGACACTAGTGCTGGATCGTCTTCAGCTAGTTCCTGATTTCCTGACGTTCGTGTGACCTGTTACTTGCTCCTGATTACCTGGCTTCCTGACCACTCTCTCGGATCTCCCTTGTCTGCTACCTACCTTACGGATTATACTGACCCTGGCTTGGACTATCCACTACGGCTCTGCCTCCTGACTTTGTACCTCGCTGCCTGCCCGTTGCCGACCTCTGCCTGACCTTGACCACGAACTGTCTTCTGTTTTGGATACCTCGCTGCCAGCCCGTTGCCAACCTTTGCCTGACCTGACGTTGCAGTTGTCCCTGAACCCACGCCTGCCCGGCTTCTACTAACAGTTCTGGTGACCTATCTTTCATCTAGTCTCCGGAGGATTCCGAATCTCCAAGTTCCAGTTCTCCAGCCGCAGGCACCTGCACCCTTCTGTGCCCCGGCACTCCCTGTCCCTACTACCAGGGGTGTCAGGACCAGGACCGTGCGAGAGGCCTCCCTCTACATTCAGACTCTGCTGAAGGTACGTGACAGTACGATCCAGCCAAGATGGAGTCTGAAAGGGGGACCTCACCTCTAGACACTCTGTGCCAACAGATTTCGGCCCTTACCCAGGCAGTCCAGGGCCTACAAGATGGCTACCGGCAACTTGAGCAAAGAGTGGAGTCATTGTCTCCAAATCCCTCAACTCACCAGGCAGCTACAGCCGCTCGGTCTCCCGGTCCAGTGGCCGCAGCAGCAGCACCTGCAATAATGGTGCCACCCCTAGAGCCTCGAGTCCCCACTCCAGAGAGGTTTTTCGGAGATCGCAGCAAGTTCCGTGCCTTTAAAAATGCCTGCCAGCTATACTTCCTGCTACAGCCCCGTACCTTCTCTTTGGAGAGCACCAAGGTGGGGTTCATCATCTCACTACTCCAGGGGGAACCTCAAACCTGGGCTCACCGCTTATTGGAGCAAGCCAGTCCACTATTAGATACTATGGACTCTTTCATGAATGAAAAGGCCAAAATGTATGACGACCCTCAACGAGCCACCACTGCAGAGGCCAGTCTTCATGCTCTCCAGCAGGGACGTAGGCCAGTAGAAGATTACGTAACTGACTTTAGGCGATGGAGTTCCGATACTCAGTGGAACGCCTCCGCTATCAGTTCCGCATGGGACTCTCTGAGGCACTGAAAGATGAGTTGGCCCGAGTTGGACTTCCAGACTCTTTGGAAGACCTGATCCAATTGTCCATCCAGATAGACCGTCGTCTAAGGGAACGGAGATCTGAAAGAACCAGTCAGATGCGACCCACCTGGATGCTGCCTAAAGTTCCTAGCAACCCTACTATGTCCACCTCCCATGTACCTGCTGCCACCTCCGAAGCTCCGGAACCAATGCAGATAGGGTTGCTCCGCTCACCACTGTCACCCGAAGAGAAACAGCGTCGACGTCAGAACAACCTCTGCCTCTATTGTGGGGAGGCCGGCCACTACGCAAATATGTGCCCAAATAAAGCTCGTAAGTTTAACTATCTACCTCATGAACCTAGAACACTAACTGTAACAAGATCTGCTCACATTGCTGTCCCTGTTTCCTTGCAGCTTCCAGAAGGAACACTCCGGGTCCGGGCCATAATTGACTCTGGCGCCTGCAGCTGCTTCATAGACCGTGCCTTTGCCCTACAACATGACATCCCATTAACACCCAAGCAACAGCAACTTTCCATACGACTTGCAGATGGGTCAAACATTAAATCCGGGCCTATTACGCATGAAACCCAACCACTGCCCGCCAGCATATTACCCAACCATCAGGAACTATTGTGCCTGGACGTCATCTCATCCCCATTGTTTCCAATTATTCTGGGAATGCCGTGGCTACAAGCCCATAATCCCCAAATCAACTGGGTAACGGGCGAAGTAGTGTTCCAGTCCAGCTATTGCCTCCAGAACTGCCTCAAGGTCCTCCACCATGTAACCCCAGTCCTCGGCTGTTTAAAATCTACGTCAGAGTCCCAAGATCTGGTTCCATCTGTCTACCATAGTTTCATGGATGTGTTTGATAAGCATAAAGCAGATACTCTTCCTCCCCACCGGGTTTATGACTGCCCAATTGAACTGTTACCAGGGGCAGAAATCCCGTTTGGAAGAATCTTTCCCCTGTCGGAACCCGAACTCCTGGTCCTTAAGGAGTACATTAACGAAAACCTCAAAAAAGGTTTCATCAGACATTCCTCCTCTCCAGCTGGTGCTGGAATATTTTTCGTAGAGAAGAAAGATCATTCCCTCCGCCCGTGTGTGGACTACAGAGACCTAAATAAAATAACAGTTAAGAATCGCTCTCCTCTTCCCTTGATCCCAGAACTGTTTCAGAGACTTCGCTCGGCCCGGATATTCACAAAATTGGATTTGCGAGGTGCCTATAATTTGATTCGAATCCGTGAGGGTGATGAGTGGAAGACAGCTTTCCGGACACGCTTCGGCCACTTCGAGTACCTAGTTATGCCATTCGGACTCTGCAATGCACCAGCCACCTTCCAACATTTTGTGAATAACATTTTTAGAGATTTTCTGGACTCATTCGTAATTGTCTACCTGGACGATATCCTGATATTCTCAAACTCCTTAGAAACACACCGTGACCATGTGAGGCAAGTTCTTCTGAGATTGAGACAAAACGGACTCTTTGCAAAAGCCGAGAAATGTGAGTTTGAACGCCAGACCATTCACTTTCTCGGCCTGGTAATATCAACTCGGGGTGTAGCAATGGACCCTCAGAAAGTCTCAGCCATCATGTCCTGGCCACCCCCAACCGATAAGAAAGGGGTGCAACGTTTTATTGGATTCTCTAACTTTTATAGAAAATTTATTAAAAATTTCTCCAGTATTATAGCACCCATCACACATCTTACAAGGAAGCAAAGCCGTTTTCAGTGGACCACAGCAGCCCAAGCTGCGTTCGACAAATTAAAGGAGCTATTTACCTCTGCTCCGGTGTTGAAACACCCTGATCCTGCCCTACCTTATACCCTGGAAGTGGATGCATCAGAGAATGCTGTGGGGGCCATCCTGTCCCAGCGCCAAGGGCCAAAATCTTTAATGCACCCTGTGGCTTTCTTCTCCAAGAAATTAGGTGCCTCCGAGAGAAATTATGACGTTGGGGACCGAGAGCTCTTGGCGATAAAAGCAGCCTTGGAAGAATGGCGGTATCTCCTAGAGGGGGCAGCACATCCCATCTTGATCTTCACAGATCATAAAAATCTCGAGTATCTCAGGACTGCCAAACGCCTCAGACCCAGACAAGCAAGATGGGCCCTCTTCTTTTCCCGTTTCAATTTCCACCTTACCTATCGGCCAGGATCTAAAAACATCAAACCCGACGCGCTATCCCGCATGTTCACGGAAACTGTGGATCCTTCCCCACCAGATACGATCCTGCAAGCTGGAAATTTCTTACTGACCCAATCCAGTGTGATATCACAGATCCGTCAGGCATCTTTAGGGACAACGATACCCCCAGGAACTAACCTCCAAGAAAAAGATGGGCTCTTCTGGCAAGGGAGTAAGATTTTTGTTCCCCAAGGTCTACGTACCACCATTCTACAGGTCTGTCATGATTATCCCTTAGCGGGCCATTTTGGGGGTCACAAGACCATGGACTTAATTCAAAGGCATTTTTGGTGGCCCAACCTTGCAAAGGACTGTAGAATTTATGTAAACTCTTGCTTGACCTGCCTTAGGAATAAAAGTAACAAGAACAAAGCATGGGGACTACTGAGACCACTGCCCATCCCCGAAAGACCTTGGGATAAAATCGCAATGGACTTCATTGTCGAGCTTCCTCCTTCTGATGGATTCTCATCTGTCTTTGTGGTCGTTGACCGTTTTTCCAGGATGGCACATTTTATCCCTATGAAAGGGACTCCGTCGGCAACCGAGACTGCCAGAGTGTTTATTAAAGAGATTGTTAGACTCCACGGAATTCCCAGTGACATTGTTTCTGACCGTGGAGTACAATTCACATCTAAATTTTGGAAGTCATTGTGTGAGACACTAGGCATCAAACTGAACTTTTCTTCAGCATATCACCCCCAGACCAACGGGCAAACTGAACGCACCAACCAAACGTTGGAACAGTACCTACGTTGTTTTTCTTCTTTTTCTCAGGAAGATTGGGCCTCATTGCTACCCTTGGCGGAATTTGCATTCAACAATGCTACGCACTCTACCACAAACCAGTCACCCTTCTTCTCCAACTACGGGTTTCACCCTTCCTTTTTGCCAGCACTCATACCAGACTCTCCTGTACCTGCTGTCCAGGACAGACTCAATTTCTTTGCTGCAAACAATAAGTTGCTTAAAGAAACTATCTCTAAGGCACAGGAAGATAATAAAAGATTCTTCGACAAGAAAAAGAGGGGAGAGTTGGAGCTAAAGGTTGGTGATCGTGTGTGGCTGGCTACTAAGAATCTGAAGTTGGCATGCCCTTCTAAAAAACTGGGACCTAGATACTTAGGGCCCTTCCCAGTCAAGAAGAAGATTAATTCAGTCGCCTATGAACTCGAACTTCCCAATTCATTCAGGATCCACCCTGTTTTCCATGTTTCACTACTCAAGGTCGATGTACCAAATTCCTTTCCAGATCGGGAGGTAGGACCCCCTGAAGCTATAATTGTGAATGGGGAAGAAGAATTCGAAGTTGAAGCCATTTTGGACCATAGGAAACGGCAAGGGCAAAACCAGTATTTAATCAAGTGGAGAGGCTTTGGCCCAGAAGAGAATTCTTGGGAACCTGAAACAAATCTCCATGCTCAAAGACTCATACGGGCCTTTCACCGCTCCCGCTCAGAGGGTTCGGTGTCTAGAGGCATCCAGAGGCTGCCCTTAAGGAGGGGGCAATGTCAGAGAACTCACAGCACTAGCTCCCATCTCCATGCAGCAGCGTCTAACGGCCATGCGCGGTGTCCCCGACAGATACGAGCGAGTTCCGGATCGGACGTGCACAACCGCGCATCCGTACGAACGTATGCACGCACCCGCACAGCCATACGAGCGGGTGTACGTTCTCACGCACGCACGTTCACGTCCACCAATCCCGGCGCTCGGCGCCATATATAAACAAGGTTCGTGCCTGACACTAGTGCTGGATCGTCTTCAGCTAGTTCCTGATTTCCTGACGTTCGTGTGACCTGTTACTTGCTCCTGATTACCTGGCTTCCTGACCACTCTCTCGGATCTCCCTTGTCTGCTACCTACCTTACGGATTATACTGACCCTGGCTTGGACTATCTACTACGGCTCTGCCTCCTGACTTTGTACCTCGCTGCCTGCCCGTTGCCGACCTCTGCCTGACCTTGACCACGAACTGTCTTCTGTTTTGGATACCTCGCTGCCAGCCCGTTGCCAACCTTTGCCTGACCTGGCGTTGCAGTTGTCCCTGAACCCACGCCTGCCCGGCTTCTACTAACAGTTCTGGTGACCTATCTTTCATCTAGTCTCCGGAGGATTCCGAATCTCCAAGTTCCAGTTCTCCAGCCGCAGGCACCTGCACCCTTCTGTGCCCCGGCACTCCCTGTCCCTACTACCAGGGGTGTCAGGACCAGGACCGTGCGAGAGGCCTCCCTCTACATTCAGACTCTGCTGAAGGTACGTGACACATAGACAGGAAGCATGTTCACATAACGCCCCCAGCAAAATCTGGCTCCTTCTATTTTAATTACAAAGGTTACTTTAGCATCCTCCTAATGGCAATCGTGAATGCAAAGTATGAGTTTATCTTTGTGGACATTGGCAAAAATAGCCGAAATTCAGATGGGGAATAATTGAGAAAACCGCATTTTCTCATTGTTTAAAAAATGAACTTCTAAGTCTACCATCCCAAGAGGACACAGTGGAAGGACTAAACTTCATATTTGTTGCAGATGATGCATTTGCAATATCTGACCATGTGTTGAAACCATTTGCCCTTAAAAACCTTACATCGGATCAAAAAATCTTTAATTACAGGTTATCTCGTGCTAGACAAGTTGTAGAGAATGCATTTGGTATTCTGGCCGACTGCTTTCGTATCTTCCAAACAGCAATAAATGTAGCCCCCCAAAAATTGACACTATAGTTCATTGGTGCTCTGTGTTGCATAGTTTATTAAGGCGTACTACCTCCACCTACGTGCCACAATCCATGATGGACCACGATGTCATGCCTGGTAAGTGGCGTAAGCATACTGAAGGGCTTTTAAACCTAGGCCATGCCCCACCACGTCTCTCTAGTCAACAAGCCTAGATTATATGCAATATTTTCTGGGTCTTGGAGCAGTAGATTGGCAAAAAAACCCATTGCCATGAATGCAGCACCCACGTTGCCATGAATGCACCACCCACGTTGCCATGAATGCAGCACCTCCATTTCCATGAAGGCAGCACCCCCGTTGCCATGAATGCAGAAAACCCCGTTGCCATGAATGCAGCACATCCATTGCCATGAATGCAGCACCCCCATTGTCATGAATGCAGCACCCCCATTGACATCCGTGCAGCCTGATTCATGCCCATCTGCAGCCTTGGAGAAGACAAGGAGGGGGCGGGACGAGCGCCAATAACTAATTTTTTTTTTAATACTAGTAATGGCGGTGATCAGCGACTTATAGTGGGACTGTGATAGTGTGGCAGAAAACCTGACGCTAACTGACACTGGGTGGGAACTGACTAACTGACACTGACATCACCAGTGACACTAATACAGTAATCAGTGATAATAATATGCACTGTCACTGTACTAATGGCATTGGCTGGGAAGGGATTTAAATTTCGGGTAATCAAGGGGTTAAGTGTGTGCCTAACAAGTGTTAATGTGTGTATGTCGGCGCTATATAAATTCTGTATAATAATAATTATGTGCTGCTTTTTACTAAAAAACTTTTTGTTCCTTCTCCCTGAAGAAACAAAGATATTGTTCCCTCTGTACAGAGCCCTGTGTTGCTTATCAACACAGGGCTCTGGGCTGTGATTGGATACATTCGATCAGCAGGTCCTGGCCATGGATCATTGACCAGGACCTACTGACAAAATCCCACTGTGTCCAATTACAGTGGGAGTCATGGGGGGACGCATGCACGTGCCCTGAACCCAGGAGCAGCAGGGAGCGTCGTACAGGTATGTCACTGTGCCTGTAGGAGCCGCCTTTCCACAGTACAATGCGGGTGGGCAGTCCTAAAGTGGTTAATCAGGCTGGTATTAAAACACAATCACATTTACATTGATTACATTTGAACTCCTTCTATGTAGATCTACACTATAACTTAGATATTTTAATTAGCTGGTAATCATATACATTGTATTGTATGCTTGTAACATTGGGGAGACAAAGAAGATATTACTACGCATTTCATGAGCAGCATTCGCTTCCTCAGGAGAACTTGGAGGGTGAGTTTCAGATGCCTCTGTTAAAAACAATGTCAAAGGAAAAGCTCCATAAGCCACATATCATGAAGCAGACCCTTGTGGATGAAGTGAGATGAATGGCAACCTCATCCTGGACTCCAGCCAGGCCACACCTTCAACGCGTTTCACTCCATCCTTGGAGCTTAATAAATGAGGAACTAGCTCCCAGTCCCTGTCTGCACTCACAGCGATCTAGTTGGACTTTACCTCTGTACCTGAGCGGCATCTAAATTTTGTCTTTTTGGGACACTCAAGCGCCATGCAACTCCACATGTCCAAAGGGGGAAGATCAACAGAGAATTTGTATTGGATTCACTAGCCACCCCAATCTAGAATTGGTCCATTCTGTCATACTTGTCCAATCTCATTCTATTGGTATGTGGTGGTATGTTGTAAAGCTATGGCCATTCTAGGGATTTTTTTTGTATCAAATCTGGAATATAATTTTTGGCTACCATTTTGAAAGTTAAAGGGTTCCATGTATTCCATCCAGTAACTGTGCTTCTTGGCAGGAAATGGAGGAAGGCAGGAAGTGAGATCACAGAGCTGCAGACTGGTAAAAAAAGCAAGCAGCTATGCCTGTGCTCCCAAACCAAGCAAGACTTCCATCATGACCATTGCACCAACCACCAGGACTGATTAAGGTCCCTAATTTAAATCTAAGTAACAATAAATTGTGTTTTATTGCTATATGCTTAAACTAGGGTAGATAGTTTACAGTTCATTGCTTGCTTTTGGATATGTTTGGCTATTTTCACTGGTTTCCTCTGTCCCTTTTAACCTATTTAACTTTCTGTATACCTTTTTTTCCATTTTTAATCCAGTAATGATGCCCTTTTACATCCTATGATGTGCAAATACACCAATCAACCATAACTTTATGACCACTGACAGGTTAAGTGAATAACATTGATTATCTCGATACAATGGCATCTGAAAGTTGGTGGGATATAGTAGGTATCAAGTAAACATTTTGTCCCTGAAGTTGATGTGTTGGAAGCAGAAAACATGGGTCAGTTTGTTGTGCATGGGGCTGCATAGCCACAGACTAGTCAGGGTGCCCATGATGACCTATGTCCACAGCCAAAAATGCCTACAATGGGCACATGAGTATCAGAACTGGACCACAGAGGAATGCATTGACTGCATGGGACCCTGGTAGTGGTCTCTTTCAGCAGAATAATGCACCCTGCCACACTGCAAAAATGTCTCAAGAATGGATTTAGGAACAACAACAAGTTTGAGGTGTTGACTTGGCTTCCAGATTCTCCAAATCTAAATCCAAATGAGCATCTGTGGGATGTGCTGGAAAAACAATCCAATTCATGGAGGCCCCACCTCACAACTTACAGGGCTTGAAGGATCTGTTACTAATAGCTTGGTGCCAGATACCACAACATACCTTCGGAGGTCTAGTGGCGTCTATACCTCGAAGGGTCAGGATTGTTTTGGCAGCAAACAGGGACCTACTAAATGTTAGGTGGGTGATCAAAAAGTTACGGCTGATCAGTGTGCAAGGTAATGAACTTTTTCTTTATGATGGCAGTCAAAGGGGGGTTTTAATTTTTCTTGATTGTTGCATTGAAACACTTGAAAAGCAGGACATGATAGGAGTGGGCTTGGACAACCTTACTTTATACAGTAGACACAAAGATAGGGCTGCACCATTCCAAGTCCCGAGTGTGTTCCTCCGGTTCCTCTCTGCACCGAACGTTGGCTTCCAAAGCTGATCTCACTCAAGCAAAAATGAACAGCAAAGCTGCACTTCCATAGAGTCTCACCAAGCAGTTTGTATCTGACATAGTCTCTGTCCTAGGCCAAGCCCCTATGACACTTTTCACATGATTGGGCTTATTCGTAAAGGTAGCCTAGGGTGGAGACTGTTGGAAGCCCACTGCTTTGAAGAAACTTCATGGTGAAGTGCAGCTTTGTTCTTTTGCCTTACATTCTACAGATTATACACACAATAAGAAAATCTCCTTGAAAGGGTCATTCCCCCTAAAACTGATAGATGTGTTATAGATATAGATAAGAGTTCTGATGGTTTCCCAGCTCCTCCTGCACATAACTATTGTGCCAGTGGGACTTCCAATAATAATAATGAACCAATTAGAATGTGTGAGCGGAGATAGCAGCTAGCTCCAATACTACCCAAAAGTGTCAGCTTCATCAAGAGATATACACTCATCTCATAATAAATGTAGACAAATTGGTCAGTACACTCTGCAATTTACAGCTTCCTAGATCATTTTTTTCTGGCTATGGCTCAATACTTATCAGCACCCCCTCGTATAAGTGTCTCTACACATTTGTCACTTTTCTAAGCCAACTTAAAGTGTATTTGCGAGCAAAAAAAAATTGCAAGTGTAGGAAAATACCTGTTGATCTGGCAGAATTCTAATGAGCTCCTAACATTCTGCTGTTTGCAGACAATCCTACCTCTGCTACTCTGAAACCTTTACCCATGTTGTCAGCAATGCCTGAGTACTCCCTTGCTGGACTACAGGACTCCACCTTTCCCTGCTCCTCGCTGTCACTTTCCACGTGCATACATTTATTTATTTCGCAGTGAAACAATGTTGCTGTCTTGACTTCCAAGAGCCTGCATCTCCTAACAGTCCTTTCCATATAAGGGAGATCACTGCTCTAGAGGGGTAGAGGGAGGTTTGGGAGTGAATTTGGTTAATGGCTGGAGATCACCTTTAGACAGCTGAAGAGGCCACATTATTTACCCTGCATACCCCCTCCGGCACTGTCCACCTAATCTTCTGGCACTTGGAGCTATGGGAAGTCTCTTGGAGCCATCTGTGCAACGTCACCCGCAAAGCCTCCCCTCTAAGGTATTCCCAACAGCGATCACATGTCTGCTTCCCCCTCAAACAATGCAGCGTTTATAGACCCTCAGTGTACGTGGAAGAGGCAGAGTGACCGCAATCAGGAGTGCCTTATAGAGGAGGCACTCCTGTACTGAACGAGCATTTAACTCTTGCAGTGTGCGGGAAGAAGTTGCCTAATTCCTGGAGTTGGGCTTTAAGACCAGAATGCATAAGTCATCCTAGCAGAGGGTGGTGTTGCTTTGAGTGCCAAAGGTTGTATTCCATGTAGGCTCCCATAATATAAATCCACCCCTGCATAGTCATCATGTTGTACTAATAAATATCCTAGCAGAACTTACAGCTCGCCAAGTAAACACTGTCAGTTGTGTAAATTACTTTTTTTTTGCTATGCTGAAAAATCAATTGTGTTCCTGGAATTCATGGGGATGCTGAAATCACGCTGTGCTTATGATATGTCAGGAAAATGCTTTTGAATGAACGTAATTGAATATATTCTTCATTCTGTTTTGCAGGGTTTCCACGAGGAAGAGGATGAGAGCTTGGTTATACCACAGGAAGCTCAGGAAACAGAAGTGATTCACTATGAATATCACATCCTGTACTCCATCAGCTACCAAGTCCCTGTACTCTACTTCAGAGCCAGCTTCTTGGGTATTAGTTATCTTCTATTACTACTGCTAATATTAATCACAATCCCCCTCGCTTTATTATTACCCACAACCTTTTTATTTCCTTTTTGACCTACTTATGGAAGAATGGTACATCTAATTTGATAGCTACAGGCAACAGAAAAACATTTCCTTACAATATGCATTGTCATACGGTGCCTAGTATATGCATTACAGTACATGTATTCTCTAAGGCTGGGTTCACACTGGTGCGGAATTGCATGTGGGTTTCACCGCATCCAATTTGTATGTCAGGAGACTATGACCGGCTCTCAATGGAGCCAGTTCACACAGCTCAGGGACGGCTGCAGAGTCCTGTGTCCTGTCCTGTGCGTCTTCTGGTCTGTTTCAGGTCTGGATTCAGCCAAAAATTTGAACCGAATTCGGACCTGAAACAGTGAACAGGGACGCACCGGACCCCCTGCTGCGAGCCGTTCCGCACAACAGTGTGAACCCAGCCTAAGCCCTCTTTCACACCGAGGGTGGGTTTGAAAGCTGAACTCACACGATCTCAAACGCCATTTCAGTCCGAACTTCGGGGTGATTCGACAGACATCTGTGCAAGTTCATGCACAGATGTCTATTAAAATCACCCTTGAAGTCGTCAAAAGTAGTGCAGAAACTACTATTGGGAATCGTTGCAGCGCCGATAAGTCGGCGTCGCACCAATTCGGACAGTGCAATTGCCGGCAATAGGCTCCGATTTCACATGTCAAATCGCATGCAAAATCGGACCCACGTGAACGCGGGCTAAAGGAATGGCATTTAGGGGTTGATTTACTACAGGGAAAAAAACTGCACTCTGCAAATGCGGTTGCTCCAGAGCTTATTAGATGAGCAGAAACTCTGCTGACTTCCATCATCCAATCATGTGCAAGCAAAAATGCTATTGTATTTAATTTTCCTTGCACGTGATTGGGTACTTTTTGCAAAGTGAAGCTTTACCTCATTCACTAAGCTCTGGAGCAACTGCATTTGCAGAGGGCAACTACACTTTGCAAAGTGCACAGTCTATTTGCCTTTAGTAAATCAACCTCTGAGCTTTTTGACGGAAATTCTGACAGTGTGTAGGCTCCATCGGACATTTTCCTTTGGAATTTCCACACACACAAAATTTGAGATCTGAAACTCCAATTTTCCAACAACAAAATCCATTCTCGTAAATTCTGATCGTGTGTACACAATTCCGACGCACAAAGTTTCACGCATGCTCAGAATCAAGTACAAGACGGAAGCGCTTAGTCTGGTAAAACTAGCGTTCTTAATAGAGATAGCACATTCGTCACGCTGCAAATTTTTATATCTTTAAATGCAGCGCATTCTCTTCTTCTTTAGAATGCTAGAATAATGAAGTTGTTTTGCTGCTCATATTTACAGAGTTCTCACAAACTTATTTCTTTATTATTTCTCGTGATCTCATGAATAATTTTTTTCTTTTTTCGTCAGATCTCTATAATAATGTTTAGAATTTTTGGTTATACTGTTGTGTTTTTTTTTTTTATCCAGGTCTCCTATTTTTTAATTTTTTTTATAGTGATCTCCATAATTTTTTCTTTCGTTTTGTGTGAAGGAGGTTGGTTTGTGTTAGTGTCCCTTGTTAATTTCACATTGTCTTTTTGAAATGTACCTGCCTACTCACAAACAAACTGTCCTTTTTGAACTAAAACACATAGCCAAGTATTTGTGAAAAAGAAATAGCCATTTATTCTGGGTAATAACAAAATAAAGAGGAAGGCAACGCTGGAGAAACTGGTGAAATTAGCGAAGCCTTTGTACCCCTGGGCACACATCAATTATTTTACAGTCAAAATTGGTGGCCTGAGGAGTCATAATAGTGAGCACAATCCAATCCAGTCCAGGACTACAAGAGATCAGGAACAGCAGCAGATGACATATATGTCCCCAGGCTGTGGTCTTACAACAGCCTGTGTCTTTTGTCAGACCGGACTGAACCCAGGCCATCACTCTTCTGTCTTCCTTCCACACTTCCTTCCAGGCTGTGTCTCTGGTGTTGTAGTTGTGGCAGGAGGTGGAGGAGGAGGAGGACCATGGTTCAACTCACAAACGTGGCTTTGGCTTGTGAGTTCGCCCCTCGACTCCTCATTTAGGACTTCTAACATTACCTCCTCACATAAGAGGCATTGGCCCTCCTCCATTTCCAGCATTTTGCAGGCTGCCATGTAGGCATAGTCCTCTTGAAGACTGGGGGAGTTTCTGAGGGCCACAGTAGCCTTTAGAAATAGGCCAAGTGCTGCCTCCTCCAGGTTACTTCTCTTCCTATCACTTTTTTGTGGAAGGCGGAGGGGAGGAACCTTGGATTCGGGCAGGCTACTGGGCCCGGCCACCTCCTGGCGGTCACTTACCCCCGCCACCTCCTGGCTGCCACTTTCCACGGCCTGGCTGAGGCTTTCCTGTGTATGAAAAAGGGACTTAGTTTTTGGTTCATCAATCACACACAATTTTCAGCTCATGACTGTTGCAAATTGAATGTTAATAAGTAGAAAAGACTATCATTCAGACCCCAGCATTTTTCATTCTTGTCCCAATCATTTGTGGCCACTACTGTCTATTGATATGTACTGATCAATAATAACATCATTAATGATTTGACTAGAAACATGTTGAACAATGTTATACCTGGCTCAAGCTCGGCTCCTCCACATCTTCCTGGCTGGAAGGCCCAGGTTGGATGTCGGAAGCCTCAGCTGAGGTGGAAGGAAGCCTTGAAGGAAGACTGGAGAGTGCTGGCCTGGGTTCAGTCTGGCCTGCCAGAAAATGCAGTCTGTCATAGTACCACAGCCTGGGTACATAAATGTCATCTGCTGCAGCTCCTGATCTCTGGGAATCCTGGACCTTATTGCGCTCCCTATTATATGTGCTCCTCATGCCACCAATTAGGGCCTTCAAATAGGGGATGTCTGCCGTGGGTATCACCAGCTTCACATATTCCAGCAATTGATCCAGCGCTGCCTTCCTCTTTGTTTTATTGTTATAAAAGGGGTGGTTTACCTGCCACAGACAGGGCAGCTCCCTGTACATATCAATGAATATGGGGATAAAGTCCTTATCATTCAATAGATCCATTTTATCTGCAAGACACAACACAAGACAAACCCTAATGTCAGGCTAAACTCTCCTAATCTTGACCCAATATAGGCCTCAATCTATAAGCAGTATAGGCCACTAATGCACCAAGTTAAAATTGTACCTTTGTTCATATGATCGGTGCTTCCGATACACCTTCCTCCTCTCACAGATCGTCCGTACGACGCACGCGTGTTATGCTTTATATACACTGCGCATGCGTGATTTCCTCCCCCCCAGACGGTCTTTCTAGTCTATTCCCTGCCCCTTGTCTTTTGGCGCAGTGGGAGAGCACATGGCGGAGACAGAGCAGGTACCTGAGAGTAGCTGCAATGACAAGGAAAACCCAGAGCCACAAACGTCCCGATCCCGGAGGATATTGAAGGCTTCAAATATGGCCTTTATAGAGATGGTGGACATCGTCTAGAGGGCCGACTATGATGGGAAGCATGGACCTTACCCAAACCCAAATGTGAGAAAGGCCAAGATTATGACTAAAGTTGAGAAAAGTCTGCAGAAGAATTTTGGGGTACGGCGATCCAAGGATCAACTCAGGAAACTATGGTCAGACCTCAAATTGAGGGAGCAGGATCAATACAGAAGAATCAAGAGAGTGCTGCAAAAAAGTAAGTATTTTGTTGTGTGTTCCTATTCTTCTTATTATGTTCGTGCTGCTCCATGTGCTTTTCTTTACTGTTGTACAGTATAAAATGGCAAGTTTCAGGGTTGTGGGCACAGTAATCGTTCGTAGTAAACATTGTTAGTTCACCCACTAAGACGATGTTTTTGGCAGATGCAGGTTAACTACATTTGGTCATGCCTATTTGTCTGAAAAGACGTTTAGTACATTGTTATCTAGATGGGTTTGTAACTAGAATGAAATGTAAACTTGATTCAGTGTAAGGAGAGGACATTCAGCAGCTGTTTACACATCTGGACGCAGGAGCACTAGTGTGGGACACCAGAAGAAACTTTTTAGGGTGTCCCACACAGGTGCTCCAGTGGGTACTAGGGGTGTCTCTATGTGTGAAAATTTACCCAGAAAGGTAAGTATTCCAGCTTGAAGAAAGTGAAAAAATCATGTGTTCAGCTTTGAACTCTGCCAAAACAGACAATTGTACGACACTTCCAAGCAATGTTTCATATTCCTATTTCTTGCATCAAATATCTGTGTGCTAAGTATACCTTTATTTTATTCACATAGGGGACAAAAGACTTGGGACGTCTGAGGTCACCAGGGCCCCCAACCTCCTAAAGAAGGGAAAATCCAAAAACAACAACCGGAGGATGTGGAGGAAGGAGAGGTTTATTAAGTGGGCCAAATATTGACTGGTGAGTGTCTGAGATCACAGCTTCAGGTAATAAATGTATGCCTGCATATTTATAATACATGGTGTGTTGTTTTTCTTTTAGGTGATGTGGATGTTGTGGAAGAAGAATCTGATTTCACAAGTGCACACATCCTCATCGGGGAGATCATGGTGTGCAATCGAGATTTACAGAAGATCAAGGAAGACATGAATGATATTGAAAAAAGACTCAAAAACATCATTGATGTTTTCGGCAGAATTGAAAACACACCAACATTTATCAAATTATTTCTTTTTCTAACTTTTCTCCAAAATTTTGAAAGCCAAATTTTGAAGATGCACACAGTGTGTCAACATGTGCTATCTGCCATCACGGGATATCAAGGTATGCGTTTGGGGGTGCAACCCCTTCCTCGCAACTATGGTAGCTGAAAGGAAGGGGTTGCACCCCCGAAACACGTCCATTGATCCCCCATCATGGGAGCTAGCACATGTTGACATTAGGCATGGGATCAGGAGGGAAATGCACATTTTGACTGTCAATTTGTGTGCATCTTCAAAATTTGGCTTTCACAGGGGTGAAAACTGATGAAGGCAGTATCAATACAGTTTGGACATACTAATGTCTGTTATTGCCTTCACTTTGTCAAGTAAAAGTTTTGGACTCAACAATGTGTGGCTTCTTCTTTCAATGATCAATATAATTTTTTTGGACTAAGTTGGTGTTTACACTGAAATGGGGGTTATTTACTAAAGGCAAATCCACTTTGCACTACAAGTGCAGTTTCAAGTGCAGTTTCATGTGCACGTTTGCAGTGCACTTGGAGTGCAAAGTGGATTTTCCTTTAGTAAACAACTCCTACAGTGCTTTATAATTTGCCACAATCACGCCATTTTCGTGACTCTCAAAATTCATTCATGGTGCTGAAAATTATGAATATTTTTCTCGGTAATGCATTACATACATTAACAACAAAAACAAGCTGTGTGTGTAGCAGACCCACAACATAATAATAGTTAGCTGAAGAAGAGATTGTCACCTCATGTATCAAATAAATTACGTTTGCACTATTGAAGAAAATGGCCAAAAAGAAAAGCCCATTGGAGAACCTAGGAGACAGCTAAAAGAAACCCTTGCAGTAAATCAAAGGAAATCTTTCAGTTTAAGTAAAAAAAATTTGATAAAATATTTCTTAAACAGTTTCTGCCATATCAATGGCCCCCCTACCCGCAAAATACTCAACATACATCTGTCTTACTTCGCGGGTGCTTGAGGGGGGGGCATGCTAGGACGGCCAGCTTCAAGCGCCGTCAGGGTTTCTTCTTGAAGTCCGGCCTCAAGCCCAACTGAGGCCACATAGTTCATTGAATTTCTCCTTAAATAGTTTTGGAGAATGCAGCATGCAAGGATTATATGGTTAAGTTTATATTCCCCCATGTTGATTGGCGTAAGGAATAGGTCAGAACGAACTAACAGAAAGCACTGAAAAACAGAAAGGCCGAAGCTGAAAATCAGAAACGAGCGGACAAGAACGCACTGAGGATCAAATACTTAATATAAATACGAGCCCACAAGCACAAACTAAAGAGCAGTAACGATCGGAAAAGCACAAGGCTGAAAATCGCAAATCGTCTCTCACCAAACTTCTACTAACACGAGATTAGCAGAAGGAGCCCAAAGGGTGACGCACTGACTATTGAACTTCCTCTTTCTAGTCCCGTTGTACGTGTTGTACGTTCGGAATTTCTGACAACATTGTGTGACCGTGTGTATGCAAGACAAGTTTGAGCCAACATCCTTCGGAAAAAATCCCATGGATTTTGTTGTCCGAATGTGCGATCGTGTGTACGCGGCATTATGCTCTGTAGACAAGGTCAGATTTTCCGATGAAGAAAGTGCCATCGGATTGTGTTGTCGGAAATTCCGATCGTGTGTGGGCTCCATCTGACTTTTTCCGTCAGAATTTCAGACACACAAAGTTTGAGAGCAGGGTAGACAAATCAGACACACAAAGTGCCACTCATGCTCAGAATAAATTCCGAGACAAAACCTATTGGCTATTGCCCCGTTTATAGTCTCGACGGAGGGGCAAAACGCATGTGCTAGCAGGTATCTGGGCTGATTCCGCTAATCTGACGCTGCCTGGGGCTGGTGCTTGCCAGTTCACCCAAACGCTACCAAAAAAACTGTTAGCGATCGCAGGGATCAGGGCTGACTCTGTGAACGCTGCAGTTATGCGTTTAGTGTTTTGTAAGTGACAGTGATCGATCGATACTGCACTTGGGTGGGCTGGGCGGAGGGGCAAAACGCAGGTGCTAGCAGGTATCTGGGCTGATCCCACTAACACTGCGTTTTTGGGAACCCTAAACTGCTGGGGACGCTAGTATAGATCTGATCGGATCAGATATTGATCCGATCAGATACTATACCACTAAGGGAGGCGTATGCTGCGTGCGTGGGTGTTAGCGGTACTGGCGCTAATCTGACGCTGCCTGGGGCGACGCATATCACCGCCGGGCGATCAGGGGGCTAAACCTTTATTTGGTAATAAACGACGGGTGCCTTGACACTATAAAAAATAAACGAACTAACCAGCGTCACCCGCAACGGTTATACGGTGAACAGTGGTGAAAGGGTTAACTAGGGGGCAATCAAGGGGTTAAAACATTTATTCGGTAGTATATGGGGGTCCCTGTCGCTATAAAACGCTGACGGTGAACCTAAATATTTACTTCCCTAACTATCGTCACCAGCGACACTAATACAGCGATCAGAAAAATGATCGCTTAGCGACACTGGTGACAGGGGGTGATCAAGGGGTTAAAACTTTATTAGGGGGGTTAGGGGGGTACCCTAGACCTTAAGGGGGCTAACCCTAACTGACCTAACACTGTAACTGTCACAAACTGACACCAATACAGTAATCAGAAAAAAAAAAAAACCTGCTTGGTGTCAGTTTGTGACGGGGGGGTGATTGGGGGGGATCGGGGGGGGGGGGGTCGGGGTGTTTTGTGTGCCTGGCATGTTCTACTGTGTGTGTGTGTTGTGCACTCACATTACAGTCTTCTCTCCTCGGCGCCGGAACGGAAAATACCGAGCCGAGGAGAGATGACATCATTTCCTCTGCCTCTGTGTACAATACAGAGGCAGGGAAATGATCCCATTGGCTGGGAGTGATCGCGAGGGGGGGGCCACGAATGGATGGCCTCCCCCTCACCACCGATCGCCGGGAGAGATTTGCCGACCGCCACAGGAACCGGGGGGGGTCCAATCGGACCCCCCACCCGCGGGCAGGCAAGGACGTACCTGTAAGTCCTTTTGCCTGCCCGTGCCGCTCTGAGGACGTATATGTTCGTGCGGCGGTCGGCAACTGGTTAAAGATATGTGCCAAAACAATTTTTTTTAAATTATTTTTGTTATACATCATTTATATAGTGCCAACAGTTTGTGCAGAACTTTATAAAACGCTATAGTGTAAAGGCTGTCCATGGCAAAGAAATTAAATCTTGCCACTGGATGTCCAAAGGCATATATAAAGTCCAGAGGGTGATACCACAGTAGACTTATAACTGAATTATCACTTTTTGAGTGGACTGACCCTTTAAAGACCAATGTGCACAGACATCAGACTCAAGAGTGTCAGAAACGATGAAAAAGGGTAACGTAGGATCAGGATGTGCCAACACAAGAGCAGAAACAAAGGCAGCCTTGAGACTCTCAAAGGCCTTATCAGAGTCCGGAGACCAACTCTGTGGGTTACGGTCCTTTCTGGTCATGTCAGTCAGGGGTTTAACCAGGGACGAGAAGTTATGAATAAACTCCCGAAAATAATTGGCAAAGCCAAGAAAACGCTGCAGAGGACGTATACCCACGGGTCGGGGCCACTGTAGAACTGCTGAAAGTTTCTCTAGGTCCTTCGAAAAACCAGCAGTGGAAATGACATAACCCAGGAAATGAACCTGTTCACGATGGAAATCGCACTTCTCCAATTTACAATAGAGATTGTTTTCTCTTAGCTTCTGAAGCACACGGCAGACATTGTGTGGTGGCTCTCTAGGGACTTGGAAAATATGAGGATATCGTCGAGGTAAACCACCACACATAGCTGCAACAAATCTCGGAGGACAATCTTGATAAATTCCTGGAAAACTGCCGGAGCGTTGCAAAGGCCAAATGGCATTACAAAGTACTCATAATGGCCTGTTCTGGTATTAAACGCAGTTTTCCATTTGTCACCCTCCTTAATCCTCATGAGATTCTATGCCCCTCTCAAATCAAGCTTTGTAAAAACCGTTGCTCCCTTGAGGCAGGTCAAATAACTCCCCAATCAACGGAATTAGATAAGCATTCTTAATCGTGAAATGATTGAGACCCCTATAATCAATACAAGGTCTGAGTTCACCACTCTTCTTCTTCACAAAGAAGAAACCAGCACCGGCAGAAGAAGAGGATTTTTGGATGAATCCTCGAAAAAGTGCCTCTGCAAAATACACCTCCATGGCCTTATCCTGCGAGACCGACAAAGGGTAAACCCGGCCACGAGGGGGTATGGCACCAGGTCAATTGTCAATCGTACGATCGGTGTAGAGGCAAACTACTGGAAAGAACCTCAGCATGAAGCCAATCAAAACAGGGGTTGTGCCTCTGTAACCAAGGATAGACAATAACCACTGGAAACTTAGGTAAGGAAATTACTTGGAAGTTGATTATCTCATGGTGAAGAGCCCCTACGGCCATGGACAATGGAACAGTCTCATGAGTCACATGTTCAGGCTGTAGCGGTCTCCCATTAAGAGCCTCAATGGCAAGTGGAGTGGCACAAAGCTGCAGCGTAATCGAGTGCTTAGATACAAGTGGATTGACTGCATCTTCTGAATTCATGGTCTTCGCCTACTGTCAGAAACCATGAATCAGACCGAGAAATGCAGGAAAAAATCACACTTGTTTAATAATGATAATAGTAAAAGGTAAACAGAGTAAATGTAGTCAAAACAACAGCCAAAGTTCGGTAACCAGAACGGATAGTCAGACAAGCCAGGACGTCAGGGAGCCAGGGATCAGCGTACTTCAGGACAAGCCAGGAAATCAGGAAACTGGAGAATCAGCATAGTGGCACAGCAAGCAGGATCAGGAACCAAAAAAGTCTTTAACAGGTACACAGGAGAGAGTCTCTGGATGTGTTGACAAGGTGAAGGCAGAGAGGATCTGTACTGAACAGCTTAAATAATCAGCAGGACTTGACGAGCAGGATATCCTCATCAGGTAAGTCACTGTGGAAAGATTGGAGCTGCCAATTAACCGACTGCTGAGCGGCCTTCTCTGAGAAGGAAGGACTGAGCCCAGTCCTGACAAAAAGCAAATGGTGTATGCTTTCAGGTACTTCTTAATTGCTTTGGATTTAGTTGCTCATGGAGTAGCCTTGAGCTGCTTCTGAGGTGCTAGGAGTTGCTTTTACATTCACATTAACTTATTTGGACAAGAAGGGCATCTTGATGATAAGGATCATCTAGATGAAAAAAAAAAAGCCTGTGTATTCAGGATTGCATGCGATAAGTCTATTGCTGCTCATGTTGATGAGTGTTCTTTTCAAGTGCAGTGTTTGACAAGAAAAGGTTGCACGTGACCTGCTTTGCCTGCAGTTCAAACTCACATCTGTGGGATATGTTTCATCCAAAGAAAAGCATGGCAACACAAAGCTGGTCAAATGAGAACTGCCATGTCAGTGCAATTCCCACACACCCATCAACAACTTGAGCTTTTCTATTGCCTTATGTGTGCAGGCTAAAGAGCAACTTCATTCCCCCTCCCCCCACAGCGATAAATATTCTTTTAACCACCTCTTAGATTATTAGGTGAGTTATACTCAATTAACATACTCGCAAACCCAGCAAATCCAGCGTTGTCCTGCTGTGATCCACTACTTCCGTGAACTTGGATGTCATTGGGGACCAGCTGTCTGTTCAGTGTTCTTGTAGCCACCGCATCTGATGACGTGTCATTGGGGCTACCCACCTCCAGCTGCTATATAAAAGCCAATGCCACCTGGGACATCTGACGTGGATATCCCAAGAGGATTGGATGGGAAGTCATTCTCACCTTGGTAAGAATGCAGACGGGGTACCGGAGAAACCAAAAAAAATGAAAGATATGAGGGAAACAAAGATGAGAAAAGTGTTGGCTTTACGTGTTTGCAGTGGGGAGGGGAGATGGGGGGGGGGGGTGCATGACAACAAAGTAGCTGATTGCTGTGACGATCAGCTTGTTTTCTGTCACTCTTTGCTCCTCCTCTTCTGCAAGAGCTGCTTGCTATGGGGCCACTTGTGTAGGCCTGCTCCCCTGCTGAGTTGTGTACATCCATAGACACACACAGCTCAGCTCTGCTCCCCGCTTTTTCTTCACATGATTTGACTGACAGCAACAGGAGCCAATAGCTCTAGCTGCTCTCAGTAAAGCCCTAGAATTTAAGAGGAGAGGCCGGTGGGGACAGCACTGGATCAAGAGTGGTTTCAGGTAAGTGTTTGGGGGGAGGGGGGCACAGACATTGGAAAGTTTTTTGACCTTAACCACTTGCCCTCTGGAAGGTTTACCCCCCTTCATGACCAGGCCATTTTTTTTTTTAAACAAAAAAAGATGGACAATTTTGAAAAAGAACAATATTTCTTATTTTCTGCTATAAAACATATTCAATTAAAAAAAATCTAATTTCTTCATCAGTTTAGGCCAATGTGTATTCTGCTACATGTTTTTAGTAAAACAAAAAAGTCCCAAAAAGCTTATATTGATTGGTTTGTGCAAAAGTTATAGTGTCTACAAACTGGATATATTTATCAAATTTTTATTTTTTTAAATTTTTTTTTTTAACTAGTAATGGCGGCAATCCGTGACTTATAGCGGGACTGCGACATTACAGTGGACAAATCGGACACTAAGTGAAACTTTTTGGGGACCAATGACACTAATACAGTGATCAGTGCTAAAAATATTCATTGTCACTGTACTAATGACACTGGCAGGGAAGGGGTTAACATCAAGGGTGATCAAAGGGTTAAATGTGTTCCTATGGAGTGCTAACTAACTGTGTAGGGGAGGTGCTTGTACTGTGAGAAAGCAGAGGTCCATGTTCCTGCTTAGCAGAAACACAGGATCACTACCTCGGAAGAGAGGGAGAAAGAGAGCAGCGCCACTCTGAGTGCAGTAAGTTGGTTAAAATCCAAGTTTAATAAGCGTCGGTTCAACTGACATTTGAGTAGATACAAACAAGCATTGTTGTAGGCTTAGGCTGCTAATGTCCGACTGATGAAGGAGTATGCATGCTTCGAACGTGAGCTGTCCACCAACGCTGATGAGCCTGCTGTGTGATTGTCTTCAGCCTCGGAGCCTTGGAACCCAGCGGAGCCGCTGGGGACTGTACAGCACCGCTGCCCAGCCAGACATTAGGAGCCTAAGCCTACAACAATGCTTGTTTTTATCTACTCAAATGTAAGATGAACCAACGCTTATTAAACTTGGATTTTAACCAGCTTACTGCACTCTCTCTCTCTCTTCCCATGCATATAGAGTTACTTCTGCTCTCTACAGCTGGCTGCCTACACTGATGCAGATCAGAACAGGTCTGGTTCCAGCAGCACAAGAACTTTGCCTTAGGGCCTTGGAACTGTCTCATATCGCACTAGTTGCATTTCTAGTGCTCCATTTTTATCCTAGGATCACTACCTCCCCTTCCCACAGAACGGTGATCTGCCATGTTTACAGGTCCACCGGACCTGCTGATTGGCACACACTCCCCAGACCTAGAAGTGAAGGATCACGTACAGGACCTGCGCAGAGGAGCTGCTTTGCCACTGTATATATACAGTAAACGATTGGCAAGTGGTTAATGTAGAGAATGCTAAAAAAGGTAAAAAAATCTTTTGTCTTTAGATCCACTTTAAGGACTCTTGCACATGGGTGTGTAAGATTGGGGTGATCAGACTCAAGTGGTAGGTGCATTTTCAATGAGTGCGCCAGTCCAAAACTGTATTTTTAAGGGCATGGTAGCCCACTTTTATTTAAAAGAATGGAGAAGTTCACAAAAGACATCAGTAGCCCATGCAAGGGGTTCCACCATTACTATATCCTGCACAGAATATTTCAGCCTCCTGACTTACTCTCTTGCCACACGGCTGCTTCAAGACTTCAGGGCCTTAGGTCTGCTCCCCAGACCAAAAGAGTACCTTAGAGTCAAGCTCTCTCCTAGCTTACTCCCGTTCAGCTCCTTACTTCTTTGTCACAGACTACATATGCCACCTGTAGACATGCAAACTCTGGTTGCCCCATGCAGCCTCTGACTCCTGCAGAGTCCACATGACTTCCATGCACAGATCTCCTTTTGGGTGGTGCCCTGAACCATAGTCAGGTCACAACTAAATAGCTCAGCACACAGCTGTGCAATCAGCATGTCTGTTTCTCCAAAATCTGGTGTAAACCAGCAATCCTCCAAGTCGTACAGGCTCCCACTGCCACAGGTGCCAAAAAACGCCATGTTTATAGGCAGTAAGGCATATTTGTTTTACTGACCTGAATGCATACCTCCCAACTTTCTGAGATGGGAATGAGAGACACCAATAAGCAAAAGTATATAGGCATAGGACATACCCCCTGCCATGTTCCCCTTAAAGGAAAATTGTACAAAAAAATGATTGGTTAAACCCATAAGTGCTTTTTTACCACTACTATTCCTTTATATTGGCTTTTGTAATTTACAAATGCAGCAATTTAGAAATTGGATAAAAGGTTTAGCACTGGGAAACACTTTTTGATAAGTAGTACATTTTATATACAACTATATAGATCAGACCAAAATGAGGGACAAATGAGGAGGAAAAAGGGATAGAGGGACTGACTTTGTTCCCAATGAGGGACAGTCCCTCTAAATGAGGGAAGGTTGGGAGCTATGTGAATGCAGCCCATGGCCTTCAATGTGCCACACAGGGGCATAAATATCAGTAAACTAGTGATGCATTTAGGTCAGTAAATACTAAAAATACAGGATGAACCCTCTGCACACTGCTATAGCCTTTCAAGCAGTGGCGGCTGGTGGTATATTTTCATGGGGGGGGGGGGGATGTGGGAAACAATGCACCCCTCCCCCCGGTCAGTCTGTTACCAGCCCTGCACTAGCCCCATCTTTGGCGTGGGCAATGGGCAGGGGCTTCTCCTGCGTCTCCTCCTAGGCATCACGGCAGCCGGTGCGTCTCCTCCCTCCTCCTCCTCCTAGGCCAATAGGATTGCTTCTCCGACAATAGCAAGTAGAGAGTGTAGAGAGAGTAGGCAGAGAAGGAGATCCTGGACTGAGCCCCGAGCCCACCCTCTGGCTCTAATCACGTGCTTCCAAAAAAAAAAACCCCATTGGAATCCATGTGTCCGGCTCCCCGCATATAGATTAGGGGTCCAGATGTATGGAGAGGGGGGTGGCGCCCCTGCGCCCTGCATTACGGGCTGCCACTGCTTTCAAGCAAATTTTGCAATAAAAAATACTAGATGGACCCTCTGCACACCGCCTATACCCTTCAAGCAAACTTTGCAATAAAAAAATAGGGATATTCAGTTTACACATATTGCAATACATGTTTAAGCTGGCCAGCTGTGTCAAAGTAATCCCTCCTTAGCCCTTTAGCACCTGGTAGAATATCTGCATGTACAATCTATTGGGATCTGAGCACAGGTATATCTTGTTTCTATTTTATTGCAGGTCAGTGACCAGACCTAAACCGTGTAGCTCTCCCGCATTTTATATCTGATTGTGTTCACAGTAGCATTTGCAGTGGCAAAGCAGAATAGGACTGGCTAAAGGGATTATTTTGATGCAGTTGGCCAGCTTAAACATGTTGCAATATGTGTGAACTAAATATCCCCATTCTTTTTTGTGTTAATGTGGTCACACCTTTTTAGCACCTGGTAGATTATATGCATGTACAAGCTATTGGGATCTGAGCACAGGTATATTTTGTTTCTAGGTCAGTAAGTAAATACAAAACTCTGCATTACTGGTCAGTATTTTCTGCGCAAGCACATGCGTGAATCATACCTGTGCCTTAAAAAGGTAGATTATATTATTTGGGTGCTAGAAGAATTTTTACATGCATATGTAAGTGTGTATTTGTTTGTACTATACAGACCATACTCGTGTTTTTATCCTGCCAGGAAGATCCTGCGTTCATACATCAGTTTTCTGTGCAAACATGGTACTTAAGTTATATTAACAAATATTAAATGACAATATAAAGGTCTTTTTTTCTCATTCTACACTCAAACAGTAAGAGTTAATAAAAAAAAAAAAACATTAAGGGATATTAAGCCAACCGCCATATAAAGACCTAAATGTATAGTAAATAAGAATAAAAATTAATAATAATTAAAAGCACGATAAATAGGGGAAAAAAAGTGAAGAAAGCTCAAATTTGATGTAAGTGGGAGTCTTTCATATAATTAGTATACACTAGAAGCAGTTAATCATGACTGAAAAGCTCCCAGAGACAAAACAAGTTGTTTAGCTTGTCAGCATTGGGGAGTCAGAGGTGTTGAGACATGACTGCTTGTATGTAGATTCCGGAAACCTGCGCCTGTCCGTCTATTGTGTGCCAACAGCTCCACTTACCGTACACTCCAGCAATTGTTCCTCCCGTCTGTTTGCTGCTTGTACAGCTCAGCAAGCTTTGTTTCTTCCCAGCTTACACCTTTCCAGTGTGGCAAGTGAGACTCCCCATGGAAGATGCACCACATTAATGTTTACACATAGATTTAATTATAGACATCTGGAGGCCAAAAGGGCGCAGCAAGCTCGCTTTAGAGAAATGGCGAGAGCTCCTTGTTATGACAGGTGCTGACTGACTGGCTTTGAATTTTATTTTGTAAAACATGTACCTGCTGAGGAAAAGGCAAGTGCCAATTTCACATCAAAAGCTAAATAAACCTTGTTTCCCAGTGTGCAGGAGCAAACAAATGGTGTAGGTCGGATTTTTAGAAGTAAGTTCAGATTTCTACCACCTGTCTCATTCTGTGAAAGGGAAACTTCAGGCAAGAAGGGAAGTCAGCTTGTGAAGGTATACAGAAAACACCGTGAGGCGAATGTCAGAAAAACTACTCCATTTACTCGATACATAATCCATGGCAGGCAGACTGAAAGCTCATTCACACTATGTGCAGTGACCTACGCTTTTTCAAACTGGATAAACATGGGTCACTGCTAGGGCACATTAAAAAAAAGTTGTTTTTCATATGTCCCATTCACACCACAATACTGGTGTGATATGCAATGCAGAAACATGCAGCATGTCTGCATTTTTCTGCAGGACACTGGATGGCACCACATGTAACCACACAGCAGCGCAACACACTTTAAATGAAGTTAAGAAAAAAACACTTGTTACCGCAGTCAACACTGACACTAACTTGCACGGTAAAATGCCGCGTTTTACCATGCAGGCTACCCTGAAGGTGGACTGAAAGTTGAACTCCAGGTATGGATTTTTTTGCATAGTTACATTGGTCCAGCTTGCGCCAATGTGAGTATCCAGTACAAATTTCATACCTGTGGACTGCTGTGGAAGCAAAAAATCATTGTAGTAGTCAGCTGCATTACAGTGAGCACATTGAAAAACACATTTTGGCCATTTGAGAGTGTGGGGAGAGTAGGCAGAGAGTGAGTTACTGCTGGACTGGAAACTGTAGAGAGAGTGGGCAGAGAGAGATGATCCCAGGTTGGAGAGTGTATAGAGAGTACGCAGAGAGAGAGAAAGCAGATCCTGGACTGGAGGGTGTAAAGAGTGCAAAGGGTGTGCAAAGAGGTTGTTAAGCCTGGACTGGAGAGTGCAGAGAGAGTAGGCAGAGAAGGAGCTGATCCTAGACTGGAGAGTGTAGAGAGAGTAGACAAAGAGGTCGATGATCCTGGACTATATAGAGAGAGTGGGCAGAGAAGGAGATTATCATGGACTGGTAAGTACAGAGAGAGTGGGCAGAGAGGGAGCTGATACTGGACTGGAGAGTAGAGAGTAGACAGAGAGGGGGGTGATCCTGGACTGGAGAGTATAGAGAGTGTGGGCAGCATGGAAGATGATCCTGGACTGGAAAGTGTAGAGAAAGTAGGCAGAGAGGGAGGTGATCATGGACTGGAGAGAATAGAGAGAACTGGCAGAGTAGGAGCTTGAGGGCAGAGAGAGAGATGATCCTGGACTAGAGATGATCCTGGAGTCTTCCCCGCCAGCAGAATACAATGATCAATGTTGCTGGCTGTAGGTGGGGGCACCTATTCAGGAAAACCCCAACAAGCTGGTTGTACGCCAGTGATTTCCAACATCCTGGAGTTGTGAGCAGCATTTCAGGCTCTTCTAGCCTTCGAGCATCTAATCCAGGGCAAATCTGTGCTAATGAGGCTAGACAATACGACAGCCGTGGCTTACATACAGAAACAGAGACTCACAGCATCTCCCTCTTGAGGGAAGTCATGCCAAATCTGGAATGGGCTCAGGTCAATTTACAGCAGCTATCAGCAGTCTATGGGCCCAGCCAGAAGAATATTCAAGTGGAATACCTGCCCAGGATAGCCCTGAACAACAATGAATGGTCACTATTACTGCAGGTTTTTTTGGGACCTAACAGCCTGGTCTTTTCTTCTGGCGGTGGTCCTTTTGTCTCCCCATTTAAAATATTCCCCGGCAGCCAATGGGCAACTAATGCCTTGATTACACAATTTTTCAAAGCCACAACTCATCTGAAAACTGCCTAAAATTCTGATGTTCCCAAAATGGGACCTTCCGTTGATACTGGACTCTCTGATGTCAGACACCTTCAATTAGCATAACTCCGTGTGGTACCTATCGCTGAAGACAACTTTTCTATGGGCAATCACGTCAGCTTTGAGAGTGTCAGAGTTGGCAGCCCTAGGGTTTAAAGAACTTTCTCACGCTTTCTCCAGACAGAATTGTACTCAAACCAATGCTTGGGTTTGTACCTGAAGTAGCCTCCAGATTTCACATCACACAAGAGATTGTCCTTTCTATGTTCCCTTTGGGAAATGCCCAAGAAGTAAGACCATTGGATGTGGGCCGAGCCTTGAGAAGCAACAGCTGAGGAAGGTAGAGCACCTGTTCGTCATTCCAAGTGAAATATGTAAGGTCTAAAGGCTTCCAGCAGGATTATCGCCTCTTGGTTGGCAGAGCTCATCTCCTTGGCCTACAATTTGAAGGGGTTGCCTGTGCCAGAAGGGGTCACAGTGTACTCCTAGAAGTAGCAGATTGAGTGTCCCCAGAGACAATCTGAAAGACAGCTACGTCAGCCTCAATACATACATTGATGGCTCATTACTGTATAGAGCCAGCGACAGTTGAATTTGGCAGAAGCATCTAGACTTTTGGTTCTAGCCAAAATTAAAGTGTGTTTAGCATTATCCCCTCCTCCTAGTTGTTTCCGGAGTGCTGATATGGAGCTGTCAGGGAAAACAGAAAATTAAAAGCCAAATACTTACTGCAATTTTCCATTTCTACTGAGCTCCATGGCAAAACAGCTCCCACCCAGCTTGGTAGGATTAGTTATGGAACATCGAGCCGTGGGTGAGACACAAATTTATGAGTTAGGGTCCTGATAGTGGGAAGAGGCGGTGCCCCTACCCAGGTGTTCTGCCATGGAGCTCGTCAGGAAAGGAAAAATTGCAGTAAGCCCCGGTTCACACTATAACGGGCTTCGGATCGCACAGGAGCGCTGTGCGTCCCTGTTCCCCATTTCAGGGATGAATCAGGGCCGATTCTATGCCTGAATTCGGCCCTGAAGCGGGGCCAAAGACGCACAGCGTTTTTGTGCAGTGCGCTCCGCAGCCGCCCCGGAGATATGTGAACCAGCTCCATAGGGACATCTAATTCGCATAGGTGTGAACCCGGGCTAAGTATTTGACATTCAATTTCCCGTTATTTTGTCTGAGAGATAAACCCTGTGAAGCATTGCTACACAGCCTGGGTATGTTATGAGTAACTATGTCTGTGTACACCTCTGTACATTATATTTAAAAGTTATACATGTAATGAAAACCATGGTTCTACTAATGTTGGCATTCGCTGATCATATTTTCACCTAACCGTTTTGTAGCTCAAAGCTTGAAGCCCCAAAACGATTAACATCCAAGATCCCAAGGTTTTTAAATGTGCCTGTTCACACCTGAGTGTGGTGTCGCTTGAGGCTTATAGGTCAAAAGTATATGAGCTTCTTTTGAGCTAAAAGCTTCAAGCATTTTTTGCCACAATAGACTTTAATGAGAATGCCTGAAAAATTTGAAAATACCTTCAAAAACAAACACTTTTACAGATGATTTAAAAAAAGGACCACAGACTATCTACAGGTGTCTACACATGGTAATGCATTCATTTCTAATTGATATTCATTATTCTCACTTAGGGATGAGCTTGATTTTCGGGTCGAACATAAGTTCGGGTCGAACATAAGTTCGACTCGAACATCGGGTGTTCGGCCGTTCGCAGAACAGTGAACATTATGGGGCATTCGCGGCAAATAAGAGTGCCGCGGAACGCCCCATAATGCACTGCGAGATCGCAGTGCCTTGCTGTATGATGATTGGCCAAAGAATGCACCTGACCTGCATGCTTTGGCCAATCACAGTGTCCTCTGCTAAGAGAGCCATTATTGGCCAAAGGAAGGGTGACTTTAGCCAATCATGGCTCAGGGGGACTAAGTCCACGCCCCACACTATATAAGGCAGCTTACACGGCGGCCCTGTGTAGTGTTGTTGGCGTGGACAGAGAGAGGGAGATAGCTTGAGTTACATTAAGCAGGCGGGTTATTCAGTTAGTAGCAGTGTATTTGATATATATATATATATATATATATATGTATACATATATATATATATATTCAGGCAGTGTATTAAAATATATATATATATTCTGCATTCAGTGTAGCGTATATATATATATATACAGTGCATTCAGCGGTGTACAGTATATAATACACTTCAGTCAGTGTATGAATATATACAGTTACATAGTTACATGTAGGCGAGGTTGAAAAAAGACACAAGTCCATCAAGTCCAACCTATGTGTGAATATGTGTCAGTATTACATTGTATATCCCTGTATGTTGCGTTCATTTAGGTGCTTATCTAATAGTTTCTTGAAACTATCGATGCTCCCCGCTGAGACCACCGCCTGTGGAAGGGAGATCCACATCCTTGCCGCTCTTACAGTAAAGAACCCTCTACATAGTTTAAGGTTAAACCTCTTTTCTTCTAATTTTAATGAGTGGCCACGAGTCTTGTTAAACTCTTTTCTGTGAAAAAGTTTTATTTCTATTGTAGGGTCATCAGTACGGTATTTGTATATTGAAATCATATCCCCTCTCAAGCGTCTCTTCTCCAGAGAGAATAAGTTCAGTGCTCGCAACCTTTCCTCATAACTAAGATCCTCCAGACCCTTTATTATCTTTGTTGCCTTCTTTGTACTTGCTCCATTTCCAGTACATCCTTCCTGAGGACTGGTGCCCAGAACTGGACAGCATACTCTAGGTGCATGCTAATATTCTGTTTGCTTTGTTAGCAGCAGCTTGGCATTGCATGCCATTGCTGAGCCTATCATCTACTAGGACCCCCAGGTCCTTTTCCATCCTAGATTCCCCCAGAGGTTCTCCCCCCAGTGTATAGATTGCATTCATATTTTTGCCACCCAAATGCATTATTTTACATTTTTCTACATTGAACCTCATCTGCCATGTAGTTGCCCACCCCATTAATTTGTTCAGATCTTTTTGCAAGGTTTCCACATCCTGCGGAGAAGTTATTGCCCTGCTTAGCTTAGTATTGTCTGCAAATACAGAGATTGAACTGTTTATCCCATCCTCCAGGTCATTTATGAACAAATTAAATAGGATTGGTCCCAGCACAGAACCCTGGGGAACCCCACTACCCACCCCTGACCATTCCGAGTACTCCCCATTTATCACCACCCTCTGAACTCGCCCTTGTAGCCAGTTTTCAATCCATGTACTCACCCTATGGTCCATGCCAACGGACCTTATTTTGTACAGTACACGTTTATGGGGAACTGTGTCAAATGCTTTTGCAAAATCCACGTCTACGGGCCTTCCTTTATCTAGATGGCAACTCACCTCCTCATAGAAGGTTAGTAGATTGGTTTGGCAAGAACGATTCTTCATGAATCCATGCTGATTACTGCTAATGATATCGTTCTCATTACTAAAATCTTGTATATAGTCCCTTATCATCCCCTCCAAGAGTTTACGTACTATTGATGTTAGGCTAACTGGTCTGTAATTCCCAGGGATGTATTTTGGGCCCTTTTTAAATATTGGTGCTACATTGGCTTTTTTCTAATCAGCTGGTACCATTCCAGTCAGTAGACTGTCTGTAAAAATTAGGAACAACGGTCTGGCAATCACTTGACTGAGTTCCCTAAGTACCCTCGGATGCAAGCCATCTGGTCCCGGTGATTTATTAATGTTAAGTTTCTCAAGTCTAATTTTAATTCTGTCCTCTGTTAATCATGGAGGTGCTTCCTGTATTGTGCCATGAGGATAAACACTGCAGTTTTGGTTACTGAAGCCCCCCGATTCACTTGTGAAGACTGAGGAGAAGAATAAATTCAATACCTTCGCCATCTCCCCATCCTTTGTAACCAGATGTCCTTCCTCATTCTTTATGGGGCCAATATGATCTGTCCGTCCTTTTTTACTGTTTATATACTTAAAGAGTTTCTTGGGATTTTTTTTGCTCTCCTCCGCTATGTGTCTTTCATGTTCTATCTTAGCCGCCCAAATTGCACCCTTACATTTCTTGTTGCATTCTTTATAGTCTGAATGCTGTGGATGATCCCTCAACCTTGTATTTTTTGAAGGCCTTCTCCTTTGCTTTTATATGCATTTCTACATTGGAGTTAAGCCATCCAGGACTTTTGTTTGCCCTTTTAAATTTATTACCCAATGGAATACATTGGCTAATGCCCTTATTTAATATACTCTTAAAGCAAACCCATCTCTCCTCCGTGTTCTTTGTTCCTAATATTTTATCCCAATTTATGCCTTTTAGCAAGATTTGTAGTTTAGGGAAGTTAGCTCTTTTGAAATTCAGTGTCTTTGTATTCCCTTTATGTTTCCTATTTGTGTGATTTATACTGAAACTAATTGACCTGTGATCGCTGTTACCTAACTTTCCCCGTATTTCCACATCCGTGATCAGGTCTGTATTGTTGGTAATCAGTAGATCCAGTAATGTTTTATTTCTAGTTGGTGCGTCTACCATCTGACCCATAAAATTGTCCTACAAGACATTAAGTAACTGGCTTAAATGAATGCGCGGTTCCCTCTGCCCAGTCTATGTCTGGATAATTAAAATCCCCCATTATGATAACGCTTCCCATCCTTGCTGCTGATCCAAATTGTGATAGGAGATCTGTCTCCACTTCCTCCCTGAGGTTAGGGGGCCTATAGCATACTCCCAGTATTATTTTCCCCTTAGCTTCATCCCTTTGGAGCTCTACCCATAAGGATTCCACCTCCTCCCTAGCTCCCTCAGTGATGTCATCTCTCACATTCACTTGTACATTATTCTTGATATATAGGCACACCCCTCCCCCTTTTTTACCCTCTCTATCCTTGCGGTAAAGGGTATACCCTTGAATATTTGCCAGCCAATCATGAGAGCTGTTGAACCAGGTCTCTGAAATTCCCACAAAATCCAAATCCTCCTCGTACAACAGTATCTCTAGTTCACCCATCTTGTCCGCCATGCTCCTGGCATTGGTGAACATGCCACATAGTTTAGACCGGTCGCATATTGTCCTCGTATTGGGTGTTTCCAGATTGCAACTAGGACTTGCCACTATACTTACCTTGTGTTTTTGTGCTTTGGTCAAACTACCACTAATGCCCCCAATACTACCCTCTGGAATATCTTCCGCGCTGACTATCTCTACCTTTGGACCCTCCTCCCCATCGCCTAGTTTAAAAACCCCTCTAACTTTTAGGCCACCTTCATTCCCAGCAGATCTGCACCCTCCTCATTTAGGTGCATTCCGTCCCTTCTATAGTACCGGTTATCAACTGAGAAGTCAGCCCAGTCCTCCAGGAACCCAAACCCCTCCTTACTACACCAGCTCTTCAGCCACTTGTTTACTTCCCTAATCTCCCTCTGCCTTTCTGGTATGGCTGGATGTACTGGTAGTATTCCTGAGAATACTACCGTGGAGGTCGGTATTCCTGAGAATACTACCGTGGAGGTCCTTTTTCTCAATTTAACTCCTAAGTCCCTAAAATCGTTCTTTAGGACACTCCATCTGCCTCTGACTTTGTCATTGGTGCCAACGTGCACCATGACAGCTGGGTCTTCCCCAGCCCCTCCCAGTAATCTGTCCACAAGATCCGTGATGTGCCGAACTGGAGCGCCCGGTAGACAACATACTGTTCGGCGCTTCAGGTCTTGGTTACAGATTGCCCTCTCTGTCCTTCTAAGAATTGAGTCCCCTACCACCAGAATCTGTCTTTCCTTTCCCTTCGCTGCCTCCCCACTCTCACTGGAGGAGTTCTTCCCCCGGCAGCTAGGAGAGTCCCTCAGCTCCAGCAGTGCTGGTCCCTGACTGGTTTCACCAATGTCACTCAATGGAGCGTACTTATTGGGATGCTCCAGTCCTGGATCTGCCTCCCTGGTACTTCCCCCTCTACCCTTCCTGACTGTCACCCATCTACTCTTTGCTAGTGCCTGCACCTCTTTGTCTCCACCAGCCTCTGTGCTGGCCCCTGCCGTGTACGTTCCTGGCTCTCCTTTAGTATGGAGGGACTTCTCAGTGCTGACAGTTGCTTCCCCAGATTCAGAACCTGGGCTTCCAGGGAAACAATGTGCTTACATTTTGCACAGCAGTATTCGCCCTCTATCGGATGATCAAGGAACACATACATGCAGCAAGATGTACAAAGAGTCGCCTCTCCACACCCGCTGGGCATCGTACCTATTAAATTTAGTGAGGATTGGCGATTATACCCTGTCCAAATTACCTAACAGCTAGCTTACTGGCACTAATACTTAAGACAATACACAGGTACACAACAAGACAATACACAGGTACTCGCAGACCTACGTGCACTTGCAGAACAGTTGCAGACCTACGTGCACTCGCAGAACAGTTGCAGACCTACGTGCACTTGCAGAGCTATGTGCACTCGCAGAACAGTTGCAGACCTACTTGCACTCGCAGACCTACATGCGCTCGCAGGCCACTCGCAGACTTACGTGCACTCGCAGACCTACGTGCACTCGCAGACCTACGTGCACTCGCAGGCCACTCGCAGACCTACGTGCACTCGCAGGCCACGCGCAGACCTACGTGCACTCGCAGACCTACGTGCACTCGCAGACCTACGTGCACTCGCAGGCCACTCGCAGACCTACGTGCACTCACAGACCACTTGCAGACCTACGTGCGCTCGCAGACCTACGTGCACTCGCAGACCTACGTGCACTCGCAGACCTACTTGCACTCGCAGGACACTCGCAGACCTACGTGCACTCGCAGACCTATGTGTACTCGCAGACCTACGTGCACTCGCAATACACAAGTATACAGTACACAATACACAAGTACTAACGATCCACACACACTACTCAGACAACACTCAGGTACTCACACTACACAGGTACTATGACCCCTGTTATAACCTCCTGTTTTAAACTCTGGTTTTAACTCACCACTTAGACTGGTTCCACTTACACAGAGTTCCAACAGCCTCACGAATGAGCAGGCTCAGTATGAGTCCTACACCAGGTTATATAGGCCTCAAGCACCTGTGAGCAATTAACCACTCCCCTTAATTGGTAGTCTGAAGGAACCAAAAAAAAAAACACTATTTAAAAAGTGACAGAAAAAGGTGATAGAAAAGCTAAAAGGAAAAGCCCCAAAAATGCAACCCAGCAATCAAAAAGCAAGATTTTTTCCCTCTCCACTCAAGGTCCCCCCCCCTCTGGTTTTAACTCACCACTTAGACTGGTTCCACTTACACAGAGTTCCAACAGCCTCACGAATGAGCAGGCTCAGTATGAGTCCTACACCAGGTTATATAGGCCTCAAGCCCCTGTGAGCAGTTAACCACTCCCCTTAATTGGTAGTCTAAAGGAACCAAAGAAAAAAAACAAAAAAAACTATTTAAAAAGTGACAGAAAAGGTGATAGAAAAGCTAAAAGGAAAAGCCCCAAAAATGCAACCTAGCAATCAAAAAGCAAGAATTTTTTCCTCTCCACTCAAGGTCCCCCCCTCTCTGGTTTTAACTCACCACTTAGACTGGTTCCACTTACACAGAGTTCCAACAGCCACACGAAAGAGCAGGCTCAGTATGAGTCCTACAAAAAAAAAAAGCTATTTAAAAAGTGACAGTATAAAAGTATATATATACAGTCTTGTGTGTGTGTGTGTATATATCTATATCTATATATAGATATAGATACTCTGCAGCCAGTGTAGCCCTATCTACAGTGCATTCCATGGTGTACTGTTTCTATTACACTTCAGGCAGTGTATTAATATATATGTAGATTCTCGTATACATATATATATACTCTGCATCTAGTGTAGCCTATATCTACAGTGTATTCTGTGGTGTACTGTTTCTAATACACTTCAGGCGGTGTATTAATATATATATACAATCTCGTGTATATATATATTGTACAGGACACCAGGAATGTGTCCTGGATGGCAGGTACATTCCCCCAATATTTGAGTTGTGGTCCCTTTAAGGGGGACAGTTGCAGAGTCTTCAAACCCTGATCACTAGGACTTTGGTAATGAAGGGGTTAAGTCCCAGGGGAGGGAGGCTTGAAAGGCAGCAGAGGGAAATGTGCACCTGTGTCAAGGAAGTGAGAGAGAAAGAGAGTCTCACAAGCTGTGCAGCCAGTGTGAGCACTTTGACCTACGGAGACACAGGCTGCTGACCCCCTCTGGCTGACCTGCCTGGCACCCTTGCTCTGGGGAAGCCTAACCCCTGTATGGGACCAAAGAAAAACTAGCGGTGAGCCTGCTTTAATTATCAATACAGGCAGTCCCTGAGTTACGAACACCCGAGTTACGAACGACTCCTACTTACGAACGTCCTCAAATGCCGGCCACTTGTGCTCCACGCTGGTCCTGGATACCTCCCGACACATGCCATACTGCAGTACTACATGTACTGCATGGCCAGAAGAGCCCCAGATAACATAACAAGTGCCCGATACATCCCACATCCATGCACAGGCGGATGTTACACTTACGAATGTAGTGTTCCGACCGGAAGTTACACTTACATATGCAGTGTTGCGACTTACGAACAAACCTATAGTCCCTATTGTGTTCGTAACTCGGGGACTTCCTGTAAAAGGATTTTGGAGTGTTATTTACTATGGCTGAAGTAAGCTGTCCTTTTGTTTAGTTTTGAATGAAAAATATGAACTGTTTGCTTTCAATAAACTGGCTGGCGGTTATTACAGAGCTACCCCAGGTAACATTTGGTGGAAAATGCGGGCAGAGTATAACCACAAAAGCCAGTTGAAAGCATTTAAAAGGCCAGTACCACATTTACCTGTCCTGGGTTAGGACAGTAGGCTCTGAAAACCTCACAAGGCGACATAGAGGAGGTGATAAAAGCCCTAGCTCAAAGCACGATAGCCCAGCAGCAGGCCGCCACAGAAGCCAACCATCGCCATGAGGAGGCAATGGCCCTGCAACAAGAAACCACTCGCTTGCTGGTCGCCCAGTTCACAGTCCAGCGAGAAACTACTCAAGCACAGGTAGCTGCTTTACAGGAAGCAATGCAGGGTCTTGCACAAGGACAAGAACAAACCGTGGGTGCTGCTAGCAACCAGGCAGCCATAAGAGCCAGTCACTACCTGCAAAAGTTAACGCCTAGTAATGATGTAGAGGCATTCATGGCTACTTTTGAGAGAACAGCAGAAAGAGAAGGGTGACCCCCAGACCAGTGGACTGGTATTGTTGCTCCTTTTCTCACTGGGGATCCCCAGAAGGCATATTTTGATTTGCCAGCTGCTGATGCCAAGGATTACCAACGGCTGAAGGCTGAAATCCTGGAGAGAGGATAGCTAAGGTGAGGCCTCTAGTCAAGGAGCACATGCAAAAAGCGCAGGAGGCGCAAAGAAGTGTGTACAACTGGCCAAACTTAGTTCCAGGTTGGGAATCGGGTCTCTGTACTTATACCTAAAGTAGAAAGTAAGTTCCTGGCTAGGTTTCAGTACCCAGTACTGGTCGCTCCTGACCTCTCAAGAGAATTTGATGTTCAAACAGTTGCCTCCAGTGAAGGCTTGGGAGCTGTTCTATTCCAAGAGGTCAATGGGGAGGAACACCCCATAGTTTTCCTGAGTAGAAAATTGACAGCCACCAAGAGAAATTATGCTGTGGTGGCCATTAAGTGAGCCCTGGACTCACTACACTATTTTCTCCTCCGTAGGAAGTTTCGCCTGGTGTCAGACCATGCCCCATTGACCTGGATGAGACAGAATAACCAAACAAATGCTAAAGTTACCAGGTGGTTTTTGCCATTGCAAGAGTTCAAGTTTGTAGTTGAACACAGACCAGGAAAGCAACACCAGAATGCGGATGGCCTCTCTAGCGTATACTGCAGGGTGTCCCACATTGCCTCGGACACCTCTGTGTCAAGGCAGAGGGGGGGGGATATGTACAGGACACCGGGAATGTGTGGCGGTACATTCCCCCAATATTTGAGTCGTGGTCCCTTTAAGGGGGGCAGTTGCAGAGTCTTCAAACCCTGATCACTAGGACTTTGGTACTGAAGGGATTAAGTCCCAGGGGAGAGAGGCTTGAAAGGCAGCAGAGGGAAATGTTTACCTGTGTCAAGGAAGTGCGAGAGTGAAAGAGTCTCACAAGCTGTGCAGCCAGTGTGAGCTCTTTGACCTACGGAGACATAGGCTGCTGACATCCTCTGGCTGACCTGCCTGGCACCCTTGCTCTGGAGAAGCCTAACCCCTGTATGGGACCAAAGAAAATTTAGAGGTGAGCCTGCTTAAATTACCAATACCAGGATTTGTTATTTACTATGGCTGAAGTAAGCAGTGGGGACGGAAAGTATTCAGACCCCCTTAAATTTGTCACTCTTTGTTATATTGCAGCCATTTGCTAAAATCATTTAAGTTCATTAATGTACACACAGCACCACATATTGACAGAAAAACACAGAATTGTTGACATTTTTGCAGATTTATTAAAAAAGAAAAACTGAAATATCACATGGATCTAAGTATTCAGACCCTTTGCTGTGACACTCATATATTTAACTTTCTTCTGATCATCCTTGAGATGGTTCTACACCTTCATTTGAGTCCAGCTGTGTTTGATTATACTGATTGGACTTGATTAGGAAAGCCACACACCTGTCTATATAAGACCTCACAGTGCATGTCAGAGCAAATGAGAATCATGAGGTCAAAGGAACTGCCTGAAGAGCTCAGAGACAGAATGTGGCAAGGCCAGATCTGGCCAAGGTTACAAAAAAATTCTGCTGCACTTAAGGTTCCTAAGAGCACAGTGGCCTCCATAATCCTTAAATGGAAGACGTTTGGGATGACCAGAACCCTTCCTAGAACTGGCCGTTCACCAAACTGAGCTATCGGGCGAGAATAGCCTTGGTGAGAGAGGTAAGGAAGAACCCAAAGATCACTGTGGCTGAGCTCCAAAGATGCAATCGGGAGATGGGAGAAAGTTGTAGAAAGTCAACCATCACTGCAGCCCTCTACCAGTCAGGGCTTTATGGCAGGTTGGCCCAACGGTAGCCTCTCCTCAGTGCAAGACACATGAAAGCCCGCATGGAGTTTGCTAAAAAACACCTGAAGTACTCCAAGATGGTGAGAAATAAGATTCTTTGGTCTGATGAGACCAAGATAGAACTTTTTGGCCTTAATTCTAAGCGGTATGTGTGGAGAAAACCAGGTACTGCTCATCACCTGTCCAATACAGTCCCAGCAGTGAAGCAAGGTGGTGGCAGCATCATACTGTGGGGGTGTTTTTCAGCTGCAGGGACAGGACAACTGGTTGCAATCGAGGGAAAGATGAATGCGGCCAAGTACAGGGATATCCTGGACGAAAACCTTCTCCAGATTGCTCGGGACCTCAGACTGGGCCGAAGGTTTACCTTCCAACAAGACCCTAAGCACACAGCTAAAATAACGAAGGAGTGGCTTCACAACAACTCCGTGACTGTTCTTGAATGGCCCAGCCAGAGCCCTGACTTAAACCCAATTGAGCATCTCTGGAGAGACCTAAAAATGGCTGTCCACCAACGTTTACCATCCAACCTGACAGAACTGGAGAGGATCTGCAAGGAGGAATGGCAGAGGATCCCCAAATCCAGGTGTGAAAAACTTGTTGCATGTTTCCCAAAAAGACTCATGGCTGTATTAGATCAAACGGGTGCTTCTACTAAATACTGAGCAAAGGGTCTGAATACTTAGGACCATGTGATATTTCAGTTTTTCTTTTTTAATATGGGGTGCTGTGTGTACATTAATGAGGAAAAAAAATCAACTTAAATGATTTTAGCAAATGGCTGCAATATAACAAAGAGTGAAAAATTTAAGTGGGGTCTGAATACTTTCAGTCCCCACTATATATATATATATAAATATACATATACACTCTGCATCCAGTGCAGCCTATATCTACAGTGCATTCTGTGGTGTACAATTTCTAATACACTTCAGGTGGTGTATTTATATATATATATATATATATATATATATATATATATATATATATATATATATACTCTGCATCCAGTGTAGCATATATCTACAGTGCATTCTGTTGTGTACTGTTTCTGATATACTTCAAGCGGTACACACAGTATCTAATACAGTGAGTACAGTGTCTACTACACTTCTGGTGGTGTACACAGTATAAAATACAGTGCAGCCGTAGTACAGTTGCTAATACAGTGCAGGCAGTGTACACAGTATCTAATACAGTGTGTACAGTTTCTACTACACTTCTGGTGGTGTACACAGTACACAATACAGTGCTGCTGTAGTACAGTTGCTAATACTTTTCTGGTGGTGTACACAGTATCTAATACAGTGTAGTTTGGTATTGCAAAACAAAATATACATCATGTCCGGAAGGCCACCAAGGAGAGGCAGACACTCACAGGCCACTAAAAGAGGGCAAGCAGCCTATGCGTCTATAGTCAACAGTGCTAGTCGTGGACATGGTGCACCCTCTGCAGGTGGCCGTGGGGCACGCTTTCCTTTTCTTCGCTGCTGGTCGTGTTATTGAGAACATGCCGAAGAGTTGGTGGAGTGGATAACAAAGCCGTCCTCATCCTCCTCATTCTCTGTCACCTGCGTTGGAAGTTTGACTTCCAACGCAGCTGCCACAGCGGCCTATTCCACCGGGTCCTTGTCCACAGTCACTCTTTCCATAGCCCCACCATCATGCACGGAGGAGTCCCCAGAATTTTTCAACCACAGTGTCGAGTACATGCTGTTGGAGGATGCGCAGCGATTTAAAGTAACGTGAGCCTAGATGGGGGGTGCCCAAGAAGGACAAGAAACTGTCAGCCATGTTCCCCCAGCAGCAGCATCCTCCAAGTTTGATCCAGTGACGAGGAGGGAGGGGATGATGAGGTCACTGACTGTACTTGGGTGCCTGAGAGAAGAGAGGAGGAGGAGGCACAACTCAGAGGCCGGATGTCCTCTAGGGGGCAGCTTAAGGGCAACCACCCTATTACATCACACCGCAGAGCTTCACAGATGCAGAGTGCTGCTGACTCTCCACTGACTTTTAAAAGTTCCTTGGTGTGGGCCTTTTTCGACACATGTGCAGCAACCTATGTCTGAAGCGGATCAAGCGTGGCCAGAACAGCAGCCGCTTGGGCACCACATGCTTGACCAGACATATGATAACCTGCCATGCAGTCCGTTGGCAACAGCACTTGAAAGACCCACATCAAAGAAAAAGGCAGATTTCTCCTTGCTCCTCATCTGGGATCTCCAACCCCACTATACCTCCAGTCCTCTCAAAAAACTGCACTGAGAGGAATGAAGGTATAGCAATAGGTGTCCCAAGTACTTGCAGCCAATCTGCTAGCAGTACACCACCATCTGATTTTAGCAGCCAAATTTCCCTACCCCAGTTGCTGAACCGTAAAAAGAAATTCGGCCCTAGCCATCCACATGCTCAGCGTTTAAATGCTAGCTTGGCCAAATTGCTAGCACTGCAACTGCTGCCTTTTCAGCTGGTAGACTCTGCCCCCTTTTTGTGAATTTGTGGCATGTGTTGTACCTCAGTGGCAGGTTCCAAAACACCATGTCTTTTCAAGGAAGCCCATTCCGGCTCTCTACCGGCATGTGGAAGGCAATGATTTGGCCTTGTTGGACAGGGCGGTCAGCAGTAAGGTGCATATTATCGCTGACTCATGGTCCAGTAGGCATGGGCAGGGACGATACCTTTCCTTTATGGCGCACTGGGTAACTCTGCTGGCAGCTGGGAAGGATGCAGGACAAGGTTCAGTATTGTTGGAGCTTGTTCCGCCACCACGCCTCCAAAATGCTAGTGGTGATTCTGCCATTGCTCTCTCCTCCAACCCCTCCTCTTCTTCTTCCTCTATGGCCTCTTTTGCAGACTTGTCCTCTGAACCAGCGGTGCTCTGTAAGCGTTCAAGGGGCTACGCAAGCAGTCAGGCAAAAAGATGCCATGCAATGCTTGAGTTGGTCTGCTTAGGGGACAGGAGCCACACTGGGGCAGAGATTCTGTCAGCTCTGCAGGGGCAGGCTCAGAGGTGGTTGACACCACGAAAGCTTCAGCCAGGAATGTTTGTATGCGACAATGGCACCAACCTTCTCTCCGTCCTCAGACAAGGACACTTGACCCATGTTCCATGTTTGGCAGACGTCTTGAATTTGGTGGTACAACAGTTCTTGAGCAGGTACCCAGGCTTACAGGATCTCCTGAGGCTTGCCAGAAACGTCTGTGGTCATTTCCACTGGTCATACAATGCCAGTGTTCAGCTGGCTGAAATTCAAAGGGAATGCAACCTGCCTACCAACTGCCTCATTTGTGACATGCCCACCAGGTAGAACTCAATGTTGGCAATGCTGCAGCGGCTGCAAAGAGGGCCATCAATGAGTACCTGTGAGAGTATGGCACCAGGACAGTGGCTACTGATCAAAAATGCTTGCACTGTCCTGTCACCATTTGAGGAGGCCACAAGGATGGTGAGCAGCAACAATGCATGCATCAGTGACACTTTCCCGACCACAGGCTTCATGGAATAAAGGACAGGGCACTTGAGGCAGAACAGCGGGAGGAAGAGGAGGACTTCCTTACCTCTCATGGCCTCCTTTATCCAGATAGCATTCCTGCGGGCCCGCCAAACACATAGGAAGAAGAGGAGGAGGATTGTGTCAGCATGGACGTGGAGGATAACACTCAGTAGCAGTCCTCAAGGGATGGTTTTCAATCCCCAGAAACCCAAGGAGTTGTACGTGACTGGGAGGAGGTTGTTGCAGATCATGTGATCCTTAGTGCCTCCCTGATTCTGCAAAACCTGTGAAAGGACCCTAGGATTCGTGGTATCAAGGAGAGGAATCATTACTGGCTGGCAACCCTTCTTGATCCACGTTACAAGGGTAAGGTTGCAGAACTTGTCCTGCCTTCGCAGAGGGAGCAGAGGATGAAACATCAGGAGGCCTTGAAGAAAGGTTTGTGCAATGCATTTCCAGACCCTGGGAGGTTACAATTTCCTGGTGCTTGACAACGTGTTGCTGAGGCTTCGTTCAGTCAGAGGAAGAAGAAGGTGGCCAGCTGACCGATGCCTTTAAACAATTTTTTTTAAACAAGTCTTCAGCGCCAAGGTCTGATCGGTTCAAGCAACCATCGCCAGCGTCTGCATTACATGGTGCAGGAAGATCCAGGGGCAAGAGCAGACTTGGAGACCTTTCCAACAGAGCATCCACTGGGTAACTGGGTCTTGAGAATGGACCACTGGCCAGAACTTGCTCAATATGCAATTGAGCTACTGGCCTGTCCTGCATCCAGCGTTCTTTCTGAACGCACATTCAGTGCTGCTGGAGGGTTTGTAACGGATCATAGCGTGCGCCACAGACTCCGTTGATAGGCTCACATTCATAAAAATGGATCAGCAGCTATCAAGCACCTGATGCTAATTTAACTGATTGAAATTTTTATGGATGTGGGATCCCTTGCCTATGCTGAATATTCTATTCATGCTCAATCTTCATGATGCTAGCTTCCAACAATATTTTTGGTTTAGGGCACCACCACCACCACCACCACCCAAGGCCCAAAGTTTAACAGGGGCATGTAATTACAATTTTTGATGCAATATTTCAGGGCCTGTTCCTGCACCCAACAAGAGTATCTGTGAGGGGTTACAGTGTTGTAACACCACCACAACCACCCAAGGCCCAATTTTTCTGCCCCTGTTTAACAGGGGCATGTAATTACAATTTGTGATATAGTATTTTATAGCAGGGCCTGTTCCTGTGCCCACCAAGAGTAATTGTGAGGTCTTACAGTGTTGTGGCACCACCACCAATTTTTCTGCCCCTGTTTAACAGGGGCATGTAATTACAATCTTTGATATAGTATTTCACAGCAGGGCCCGTTCCTGCACTCACCAAGAGTAACTGTGAGGGCTTACAGTGTTTTGGTATTACCGACTCTTAAGGCCCAATTTTCTGAAGAGTATATAGGGCAAGCCATATAGTATATATACTGCTGTTCAGAGTATATAGTGCCTGGAGGACCCCACGCCATTTTTTTTCCATTTGGGTGTGGGGTTCCTCTTAATATCCATACCAGACCCAAAGGCCCTTGTTTCGTCTACGCGTTTTCGCCCCTCCCCCAGTCCTTTGATGACGCCCTGGGGGAGGGGCGAAACGCGTCGACGAAACATCTGGCTTACGCCAAACCAGTGACTCTGCTTCCTGTTTCCGGGGAACGCGCGCTGCAAGCGGCGATTGCGGAAGTTTTCTGACATGCCTGTTTGCAATCGAGGATTCTGTGAGTAGCGCTTTGATGCGCAAGTGACTTTTCAGCTCCGCAATACTTCACCATATTGCTTTTTTCTTTGTTTTTTGGGTCAACATCTGCAAGTATCTGTTATGAACATCAGCCATTTGTACATCAGAGGCATCGCTTTGTAACATCTATTTGGATTGACTGACAGCGCAGGGTGAAGAGCTGCTGTTTGCTTTCCAGTGAGGTTGTTGTCAAGAGCTTTGTGTAGTAGTCCAGCTGGTGATATTTAGGGCTATCTATTAGTTATATTACAGTTTTGTTAGCACTTAATATTTTTTTCAAAAAAAAATAATTTTGCACTTTGCACTTTATGTATGCTATATTGGCAATTAGCAGTTTATTTGTGTATCCCACTCACTATATAACAATATCGTATGTCATTTATGAATTTATGTGTAGTAATATTGCACTAAGCACTTTTCTATAGTTTATTTATGGTGTGGTTATATAATCCCTATCAGCGCTGTATATGCTTTGTTCTTTATTAAAATCATTGCTCCCGAAAAAACAGACGTTTTAAAAACTTTTTTTTGCATTAATACACGTCCCCTGGGGCAGTACCCGGGTCCAGAAAAAACTCTTTTTAAGGCAATAACTTGCATATAAAATAAAGTATAAGTGCAGCGCAAAACAAAAATTCAAAACATTGATGAGCAACAAGTGTAATACACGTAATACACATAATACACGTCCCCTGGGGCAGTACCCGGGTCCAGAAAAAACTCTTTTTAAGGCAATAACTTGCATATAAAATAAAGTATAAGTGCAGCGCAAAACAAAAATTCAAAACATTGATGAACAACAAGTCCCAAATAAATTTCAATAATTTTCATTGAAGTGATAAAAAATGTGATAAAAAGAATTGATGGACAACAGGTCTCAGAAAGCCTTCACCAGTGATGAAACATCGACATTAGGTGACAGTCCCTCCACCTCCGGTCCAATTATCTACTCTCACCTCAGGGCATGGACTCCTGAGCTAACAGGTAGTCATGCAAGCAGATCCCAATATACTAAATGGGTTGAAGCGGATCACACACTCATTTCCAGACTCCTCAGAAATACTTACGGACGCCAAACAGTCACAACTATGCTGTTTAAGGCTGGTCATACATTATACAATTTTCTTGTGCAACTTTCCTTTAGATTTACCAAAAACATCTAATAGGAGTTCAAACCTAAACACTTTCAATTTGCATGCAATCAGGCAGGCCATTCTATTACACAGTTAAAGGTAAATCTAAAGAAAATTGAATAAGAAAATTGTATGGTGTATGGCCAGCTTTAGTTAGAGCTTGGACCATTAAGAACACCTGACAGCAGTTCGTCAGAACCCCTCTTAACACCAACCGCAACATCAGTAACAATGTAAAACTGGAGCCCTCAGGATCTGGTGAAGCTTAATAACTTGCATATAAGCCTTTAAAATTAGCACTTTTGATTCTTCACGTTCGTGTCCCATAGACTTTAACGGTGTTCGCATGTTCTGCTGCGAACCGGGGGGTGTTTGACTCATCCCTATACTCACTGTGGAATAAATAAAACTGTTGCTGTACCCTTTGGAATGTTCATCTGTATTATTCTCACTGTGGAATAAATAATACTGTTGCTGTACCCTTTGGAATGTTCATCTGTATTTTGAGTAAATAAACTTTGTAATAAGAATGAATCTGTAAACACCTGAATAGCTTATTTGTATGACAAACAGCATAATACCTTTTTATTTCCACGATAAATTATTTGTCATATTTAGCGAACGCTTCTCTTTTCTCCGTTTTCTTGGTTTAAATAAAAAAAAGTAGTTTTACTATAAATAAATAGTATACAATTTATTCTAAAATTTGTTTTGTTTAAGTGACCCTAAAATGATGTTTCTGTTTCAAAGCGTGGTAAAGTTTTTTGCAAACAAAAAAAATGTTTTATTTCACTATTGTGCATTTTCTCACTTTTTTCATTGTCGCATAAGAAACTAATAACAAACAAGACAAAACAAAACAATGAAAACAAAACAAAAAAAGATAATGATTACAAAAAAGTAAAAACATTATAACTAAAGGATAATTATGGGTTAAATAGGAATAAAAAAACGGTTTAAATACAATTGTTTAGGTGATGTCTTTGTATGTACTATTATTGTGTATTTACACCTTTGATTAACATATGAATGAAATAAAAATACAAAGAAACAATAATCATTGCATTTATTCAATGACACTTGCAGACAACCTGCAAGTGCCATTTTATACAGGAGCGACCGCATTTTGACAGCTGCTCCTGCTGTGTAATACCAAACAATTACCTACTGTCAATTTTAAGGGCTGCAGGAGGGGGGGAGGGGGACCTGCATTGGGGCGAGGGCAGGAAAGGAGCTATGCATAAGAGGTGTGTACTAAAAAAAATTGTTTACGTTTTTTTTAAGATGCCCAATTACATTTTTTTTTAATCGACTAAGGTGCAAAACAAGTGTGCCGCACCGTGATTATAAAAGGCTATCTGCTGCCTGCATGCTGCAGAGAAGGACCTTTGCTCTCTGTAGGAAAGCAGTGGTCTCTCTACAGAGGGCCGACTTGTGTCCTACTAAGTCAGATCTAAAGCTCTGAAATTAACAAAGCACATGTTTCCTTAAATTGGAAAGTTTTAGCTCTGTAGGTTCCCCTTTCCACCACACAAAGGACAAGGGTCCTTCTCTGAAGCATGCTGGCAGAAGACAGGCTTTTATACTCAGCTTTGGCTGCTTTCTAAAGAAAACAAACTGTGAGACTTTGAACACCTTTTGATCTGATGCACTTGGAATATCACCTGGAATATATTTAGCTGTTTTCTTGTTAGGACTACTCTCCCATGCTGGCTTTGACAGCTATCAATGGCTGTCAGTAAGACTCCACTGATTTCTATGATGAATTGAGACTTCCACAGAGACTACTGCATGTCAGTGTAGGTCCACAAATCAGCACACCATAAATTTGCGATTTTGATCCACTAACTTGCTATTTATCATAGAAATAAATGAAGACCCACAGAAAGCTGCTGATAGCACAGGGGAGCAGATGTATAGAGATTTGCACCAAAGCAAGGACATCTGTTGATTGTAAATGATTTTGGGTGCAGGAACAACTTCAATGATAGCCTTTTCTATTTAGGATTCATTACTCACTGTGTATGTGAAGTTCTCCTTCAAGTGATGACTACAATAGTTGTATACATTAGGATTGTTGTCCTTTTGATGTGTAGATTTCATGCTTGGCATGTTCCTTCTCGGTCTCCCCTCAGTTCGGATGGCCATGATGGCCTTGAGATTTTGACTAAAGTATGAAGCAATTCGGCCTTGAAGAAGCAGATGTACCAATATTACTGCAAAACATGCTGGCTTTGACTGCTTGTATATAGTGTACCTACTGTATATACTTTACTGTTTTTATAGGGAAGATATTTGGTCCCTTGTTTATATATATGTATGTCTTTGTAAACTTTTTTTCAATAATAAATGATATATTTTCAATTTTGTGTTATATTCTACTTGTCTGGAGATGACCGTTCAACCCCCTATATCCATTACCTACTTTCCTTACACATCCTCTAATACCTGATACTGGTGGGAGGAAGGGGTGGCTGGCTAGGTGACTGTGTGTGTGTGGGGGTTCACTTTGACTTGCATGGCACTTGTGCTCTAGATGGTCATTATAGTTTACTCTATTACATTCTATTTGATGTGGAGGATGAGGGCAGGGGTGGGTTATAAATATATCTTTTATTTTTATTTTTAACCGTGGGTACTTTTAACACCACATGGTGTTTGTTACAGCACATGATGGGGTCAATGTACTTAGAAATTAAAGTTGTCCTAAAGCCTGAAGTTTTTTTACCTTCATGCATTCTATGTGGAGCTCCCCCCTCAGCTTCCCCCTTACTTACCTGAGCTTGATCCAGCAATGTGCACGGGAGCAGAAGCTCTCCAGGGTCTCTGATAAACAGTGAGAGCCATTGGCTCCCGCTGCTGTCAATCACTCCAGTGAGGAGAGAGTGGGGGGGGGGGTCAGGGCTGAGTCACGCTCTGTTGAAGCAGCTCGGAGAAGAGGATTGAGTATGCTCTGTGCAGAACCATTCCACAGAGCAAGTGACATATTTGTTATTTAAAAAGAAAAAAATCGGAACCTTTACAATCACTTTAACCACTTGCTGACTGGCTCACGCCGATATGCGTCAGCAAAAGGGCACGTACAGGCATATTAACATACCTGTACATTGCCCTTTAAGAAGCGGCTTGCAGGCGCGCCTGCCGCGATCTCCGTGAGTGTGACCGCGGGGATACCTGCGATCGTCTCACGGAGAGGAAGAACGGGGGAAATGCTGATGTAAACAAGCATTTCCCTGTTCTGCCTAGTGACAGGACACTGATCACCGCTCCCTGTGATTGGGAGCGGTGATCAGTGTCATGTCACACATAGCCCATCCCCCCATAGTTAGAATTACTCCCTAGGACACACTTAACCCCTATAGCACCCCCTAGTGGTTAACGCATTCACTGCCAGTCACATTTACACAGTAATCAATGCCTTTTTAATCGCACTTATCGCTGTATAAATGTGAATGGTCCCAAAATAGCGCCAAAAGTGTCCGATCTGTACGCCATAATGTCGCAGTCACGATACAAATCGCTGATCGCTGCCATTACTAGTAAAAAAAAAATTATCAAAAATGCCATAAAACTACCCCCTATTTTGTAGACGCTATAACTTTTGCGCAAACAAATCAATAAACGCTTATTGCGATTTTTTTTTTTTTACCAAAAATATGTAGAGGAATGTGTATTGCCCTAAACTGAGGGAAAATATTGTTTTTTGGGGATTTTTATTATAGCAAATTAAAAAATAATGAGTTTTTTAAAAATTGTCGCTATTTTTTTGTTTATAGCGCAAAAAATAAAAACCACAGAGGTGATCAAATACCACCAAAAGAAAGCTCTATTTGTGCAGAAAAAAGGACATCAATTTTGTTTGGGAGCCACGTCGCACGACCGTGCAATTGTCAGTTAAAGTGACGCAGTGCCGAATCACAGAAAGTTCTCTAGTCTTTGGCCAGCCAAATGGTCCGGGGCTGAAGTGGTTAAAACTGCATGGATTTCTGCATTAAAAAAAATTTTAAAACTTGCAATATTGAGCGAGTTAAATATTTATGTTTTGTGATATTTAGCACTTAAATTTAGTGTTATTTTTTATGTTTTATTGCATTTTTTTCTTAGACTAACACTACCAGAAGGAGATTCTTCTGCAAATGAAGGCACACAAAAATATTGTGAAACTATGAAAACATTCTTAGTGTGCCTTCATGCGTAGATTGATCTCCCTCTAGTGCAACATTGCAAAGTGTTTAGATTTCTGAGCTAAGGACATACATTTCCTTTTAACTTACTGACCAGTGCCCCCCCCCCCCCCCAACCAGTAAGAGTTCCCCTTATTGTTATTTTGCACATTCCTAAAATATCTGCCTATACCATGAGATAAATAATGTGTTTTTTTGTAGATTGACATTAAAGTGGTTCTAAAGCCTTAAGGTTTTTCACCTTAATGCAACTTATGCATTAGAAGAAAAACCTTCTGTGCTGCAGAAGCCCCCCAGACCCCCCCTTTTCTTACCTGAACCCGATCCAGCAAAGTGCACGAGCGCAGTGGCTCCAGCCGCTGTCTCTATCATTCGACAGATTGATAGCAGCAGGGGTTATTGGCTCCCGCTGCTGTCAAACAAATCCTGTGACATGGACACGTGTCCATAGACACAGACTCGAGAGCGAGCCTGCACGGGCGCCCCCAGGGAAAGCAGCTTTCCCTAGGGGCACCCGATAAAGAGGAGGGGCCTGGAGCGCCGGCGGGGGAACCCAGAAGAAGAGGTTGGGGCTGCTCCGTGCAAAACCATTGCACAGTGCAGGTAAGTATAGGCATGTTTGTTACTTTTATTTTTAAAAAATTGAAGGTTTACAACCACTTTAAAGATTTCTTTCAACATTTTTGTATTTTTTACCACACATATTTGCCAAATTTCCTGAATTAATTGCATATATTTACTGAATTTGCGGTATTTACTGCACATATTTACAGAATTTTGCAAAATTTACACCAAATTTGATATTTTACTCTGACAGTTTGACTCTTTTAATGACTCTTTTATAATCACAAAAAAAAACAATAAAAGCAATAAATATATATATACATATGTACATGTCTAATAGGAGTGCTGGGGATGCTGTATTAAAAAAAAAAGAAAGAGTTTTGGAGCTGTTATATAATATATCGACATAGGAGCACCAAAGTACCACAAAGGAGAGGCCACATTTTTAATCTGTGCGTGTGTTCCTGGCTGATATCATTTTTTTCTATAGAAAGGACTGTTGTCTGATATGATTATGGTGTTATGTTTTGGATATAAGTAACTGAAAACTTTAAAATGCGGGCATGTTCAGCCAATAGTAGTGCTTGGCTGCATCATAAATTCTGGTAAAGTTTTTGTAGAAAGTGTAAGAACCCTATAAAAATAGAATACTGTATGTTATTTTCATGAGGTCAGCTTATCACAGTGTCTTCCTCTCTTGTTCAATCCATGTAGATGGAAAACCTCTGACACTTGAAGAGATATGGAACAGAGTTCATGGTTGCTATAAGCCTCGACTTCTGCATGGACCTTGGGAAACAATCACACAGCAGGTAGAGTGTCCTGTCCTCCTCATATTATGAAGTGTTGTTTGTATTAAAATTGTGGTGTTGGAAACAGACATGGTGCACACAGATCAGTTTGTGTAGGCAAGGCAGATTTTAGGGGCTACATCATGAAAGAGATGTACTAGGTGAAAATTTTCTGCTTAAAAAATAAGAGCAACAGACAAAGTTGCAACAACAACAATATTTCAACCAATAATAGGATAATCCAATTAGTATATAATAAAACAATAATAAATACCGTATTTATCGGCGTATAACACGCGCCGGCGTATAACACGCACCCCAAGTTTAGGAGAGAATTTTAAGGAAAAAACATTTTTAGGAGGGAAGTTTAAGGAAAAAAAAACTTACATTAAAATGCCCATCAATGCAGCCTTATCTGTCCATCTGCAGCCTTTTCAGTGTCAGTGCAGCTTTGCCCCAGTGCAGCTTTGCCCCAGTGCAGCCTTGCCCCAGTGCAGCTTCGTTAGTGCAGGTCTACCCCAGTCCAGCCTTGTCAGTGCAGCCTTGTCAGTGCAGCCTTGCCCCAGTGCAGCCTTGCCCCAGTGCAGCCTTGCCCCAGTGCAGCTTCATTAGTGCAGGTCTACCCCAGTCCAGCCATGTCAGTGCAGCTTTGTGCACTCGGTGTAGATTCAAAAAATGGCGCCGAAACTGCAGGGAGCCGAGATACACATACTCGAGTGTTCACGGCTTTTTCCGGCGCCGCCGTCACGCCCAGTCCCGCCCCTGGACCTGTGTTATTTCCATCATAGGGCGGGACTGGGCGTGACTGTGAGCGGCGCCGAAAAAAGCCGAGAACACTCGGGTATGTGTATCTCGGCTCTTGTCGGATCCGAGATACACATACCCGAGTGTTCTCGGCTTTTTTCGGCGCCGCTCACAGTCCCGCCCAGTCCCGCCCTATGATGGACATAACACAGGTCCAGGGGCGGGACTGGGCGTGACGGCGGCGCCGGAAAAAGCCGAGAACACTCGAGTATGTGTATCTCGGCTCCCTGCAGTCTCGGCGCCATTTTTGAATCTCCCCAGGGCTGTGTATGTCGGCGGCGACCGCGGCAATTGCCGCGATCGCTCCGATGACACAGAAATCGGCGGGGATCGGCCTATAACACGCACCCACGATTTTCCCCTGATTTTCAGGGGGAAAAAGTGCGTGTTATATGCCGATAAATACGGTATATTATGTGCCAAACAAATAAAACCCCTTCACATATGAGAGAAAAATTTATAAAATAAAGTGTTAAAGTCCAAATTAAAAAAAATCAGGAGATTCGATGTCAACTGAAGAAATGCATAGGTCGGAGCTGAACGCAGTGAGGTCACCACATACCCGGAAGTGTCCCTATGTTGTCCTGGATGATCATTTTTTTTGTACAGCGCTACGACTTATTGATATATGTGAGTGATTTTTACTTATTTCCTAACAAAGCATTCAGTGGGTTTTACACTATGAGGAGTGCTTGACTTGACTGGTTGAGGAGGAGTGAGGCGTAACCAGTTCATATGCTTTGTGTTTTGATCCTTTTGGCCATTTGTCTGATAACCAGAGGAGATATTTTGCAGTGAGGTGCAGTGGTTGATCCATGTGTTATATGACTTCAAATATTTTCGTTAAGCCTTTTGGTGTGAAGCACAGTGGCGGAGGTCCATTTGGAATGCACACAAGAAATTTTAGTTTATTTTTTGGTCTTAAACACAGTTTTTTTATTTATTTATTCTCACATGTGAAGATTTTTTTGCTTTTTCTTTTTATGTTTGGCACATAATATATTTATTTATTTATGAATGTGTTATTTTATACTGATTGTATTATCCTATTATTGGTTGAAATATTGAATTTATTAGTAGTTGACATCTTTCATATTTGGATTGTTTGCACATTGTACAATTATTCAGACTTACATTTGTATCATTTTATGATTAGTGCAGCACTTTTTGGACCTTATTTTGGTACTATATTAAAATATCTCATAGTGTGCGAGCTGCTTTTCATTGCACATAATTGTTGTCTTTTTTCCACAAGAGCGGATTCACATATTTTTGCAGTTTTTATTCCAGCTCTTTCTTAAATAAGTTAATCATTAAATTCTGACTCAGAATTGATTGAATAGGTCAGAGAGGGTTAAAATTTTATTTTTAATTTTTCTTTACATCTGTGCCTCATTATTGATATTTTCCTTCACTTCCTGTCCTTTAGACTCAACAAGAAGTGGGAGAATATATTTCTAATTTGGGGGGAATCCCCTTTTAGAGAGTAGTCAGGGGAACAAGTGTCACCACTGGAAGATATCCCTTCTGCTTCTATACCGGTGGCAACTCAAAATTTTGAAGTTACCCCTCACTTTTATTGCTGGGGTGCCGATCATTTCTCTGCTGAGAACGTGCTGCCAACACAGAGATCCAGCTCTCAAAGACAGCTTTTGGTCTAAATCAGTGGTCTCCAAACTGCGGCCCGGGGACCAGATTCAACCCTTTGTTTTCCCTTATACAGCCCTTGGGACACTATTCTGCCATCTGACACCAATAATGGGGAACTATTCCTCACTATGATACCAACGATGGGGCACTGTTCCTCCCTATGATACCAACGATGAGGCACTATTCCTCCCCGTAGTACTAAATGTGGCAAGGCTTACTCCCACTGATGCCAGGAAAACTTCCACTTCTGCTGGCCAGTCTGACCCTCCTAAAGTCTGAAGGTCAATAAACCGGCCCTTCGTTTAGAAAGTCTGGAGACCCCCGGTCTAAACTAAAGATTGGTAGCTATCCAGAATAGCTCACAGTCATGTGACCACTATGACAGCCAATCACAGTGGTCACATGGTCGCTGTTCCTTACCGCCCCCTGGGCATTCAGAAGTATTACAGGTTACTTTCTCCATGCTTGTTTTTGACCAGACAGCTAACATTTGCAGTAGGTCGTAAATGTAAGCTTCTCTATTGCTCTAATAAGCTGACTACATTTGTAAGATTAAAATTGTGAGGTGTCCTCGTGTCTCTGTCACACTTGTTGAAGAATTTTAAACATTTTTGGATCTGTGTTTGTACTGTTCTGTCACATGTCTGTCAGCATGATGTTATAGCAGGGGTACGGACACAAAACCTTTTTCACTATGTCAGTTCCGGGGTTTGCATATTCACATCAAAGACAAGGGAGAAAAGTAGTAATTGGTTATATTTTGTGATTTTTTTTTTTTTTTTTGCAGATCCTCATTTTAAAACATTATTTTGCGTTTCCATTAGACCAGTCTTCTTTAAAAGAAGACCTCCTTTAAAAGCATTTACCTGTACAGTTTACTGAATCTGATTTTAAATGAATTCGCAACAATGTCTCTCATGGTAGCACTAATTTCACTAATGCCCGCATTGATGGTACTTCAGATGAACAATACACTTAGCAGGAGTGATTGAAACGCTCTCTATAACATCAGCCTCCTCTTCTCATTCATCCGGCTGCACGCTACCATCCAGCTTTCCCTTTATCTGCATCTGTTTTAAATTGCACAAAATCAATTACAAGCACACAGCTGCTTAGCAAAACTTTGAAATGTCTCTGCGAGTCTCCTTGGGTATTCCTTGATAGCTTGTAGCAACATCAATTTTCTGCACCTGGAAAGATGTACACAGGCTGTGCTGAAATCAGAACAGACAAGAAAATGTAATTGTATTTATTGTTGCTTCTGAATGGATATCAGTGGAAAGCATGGCTCCTGTTTTTAAAGATGACACTGCGAAAGGGTAACAAGTTAATAAAGAGCCTGGTGCTATCAGGAGAGCGATGCTTAAACTGTGCATTGTTTGCAAACATACACAGGATTACCGAGAAGCAGGGAAAAAAAGACATAGCAAACTGCACATCTAGATAACAGAATATGGATTTACAAGCACATTTTGCATATAAGTAGATAGTTGCCTTGGGATTGGTTATACTGCAAAGTAGCAATAAGGGTTTTACAATCATTTGGAATGATTTATAGGTTTATTTAAAGGACAAGTGTACTTTTGAATCAAATTTTGCTATTTACTAAATAAATCCCTTCCACTGCTCTCGAAAGTAAACTGTGCTAACAACCCTCTTCTTCAACCGCCCAACAAATCTTAGTTTCAGAGCCGCTGTCTCCGCCACTGTTCTGCTGAATATCTCTTGTCTCCTGACCTAAATCAGTGGTCTCCAAACCATGGTCCCAGTGGCACCACTAGGGCTGGTGTCACCTTGTGCGGTAAACATGGAGTGACAGTAGGACAGGCAATAGGAGCACTAAACATGCTGGCCCATTGGCACAGCTCCCCCCCCTTCAGCCTGCCACAGTGCTACTTGATGGTGTCACCCCCTCTGGCGGGTGTCACCCAGGTGCGATCCGCATTCCCATAGTGAAGCCACTGCGTTACCCTTTGCTTGCCTTTATCTGGCCCTTTGGGCACTGTTCTTCCCACTGATATAAGGCACTTTTACTCCTATTAATATGAGACACTATTCCTCCTACTGACACCACCAATAAGGCACCATTCCTTCCACTGACACCAGCAGTGGGGAATTATTCCTCCCACTGACACCAAGAATGGGGTACTATTCCTTCTACAGACACCAGCAAAGGCACATCATTTCTACCACTGATATAAACAATGGAGCACTATTCCTCCCACAAACACCAACGAGGGGGCACTATTCCTCTCACTGACACCAGTCATGGAGCACTATTCCTCTCACTGACACCAACAATAGGGAAGTATTCCTCCAATTAATACCAGTGATGGGTTACTATTCCTACTGACCACAGACGCTATGTGATTTTTTTTTTTAACTCCCACTGGTCACCAAGCAATGGCGTCCCTGGGGAGGGGGGCAGAGGGGGCCCTGACCCCCCCAACATTATGCTGTGCCCCACCATGTGCCCCCCCCAATTAAAAAAACATTTTTATTTTTATTTTTTTTACAAAAAATCAATGTCTAAGAGGGAGAGAGTCCCCAGTCAGCTCCTGCGGGTGATGCCTCCCCCCTCCCTCTGCTCGCTGACACTGCATAATGCGAGCGCTCACACAACCAGGGCCGCCCGATTTGCTCCTTCCCCTACATCCTCATTGGCAGGGAGAAGAGCGAGTTGCAGGAAGGACTCCACCAGGACTCTCAGTTACTGAAAAAACAGACTGATTTCTCCCATCCTTAGGACAGGAGAACCAGCCTGTAAATTCCAAAAGATGCCAGACCAGCGCTGTCAATAGCAGGGGCAGGACAGCAAGAGGAGGCTAGGGAAACCCACAGTGGCAGAACACCAGGGCCCGGTGGCAAGACAACCTCTGCAACCCTGATAGTTCTCCCACTGCTTTGGATCCTTATATTTTCTTGGTATGCTGGTGACATATATATCTTGTTTTCTGCCACCCTGGGGGGGGGGGGGGGCCAATACAGTAGGAAGGGAGCTCACTGCAGAACATGTGAAAGGGCCGTTGTGGGGTCGTAGTAAAGGGCCCCAGGATATATATATATATATATATATATATATATATATATATATATAAAATTGCATTTTATAGTTGCCCCCCTACTTTTGTCCCCCCATGTGCCCCCCCTAAATATGAAAGCTGGAGACGCCACTGTCACCAAGGCTCAGACACTGTTTACTTCCACTAATGCCAGGGCATTTTTTACTCTCACTGGCCCTCCCAGAGTCTGAGAAACAGTAAACTGGCACTTTGTTTAGAAAGTTTGGAGACCCCTGAAGTTAACCACTTGACGACCGCCTCACGCCGATGTACGTCGGCAAAGTGGCACGGACAGGCAAAATCACGTACATGTACGTGATTTGCCTTCCGCGGGTGGGGGGTCCGATCGGACCCCCCCCCGGTGCCCGAGGCGGTCGTCGTTTGTCCAGCGGCGATCGGTGATGAGGGGGAGACCATCCGTTCGTGGCCCCCCCCTCGCGATCGCCGCCGGCCAATGAAATCATTCCTTTGCTGCTGTATGCTAAACAGCAGCAAAGGAAGTGATGTCATCTCCCCTCGGGTCGGTATTTTCCGTTCCGGCCCGAGGAGAGACGACAAGTATGTGAGTGCACCAAACACTACACACACAGTAGAACATGCCAGGCACACAAATCACCCCGATCCCCCCCCCGATCGCCCCCCGATCCCCCCCCAATCACCCCCCCCCCCCCTGTCACAAACTGACACCAGCAGTTTTTTTTTTTTTTTTTTTTTTTTTTTTTCTGATTACTGCATAGTGTCAGTTTGTGACAGTGACAGTGTTGGGACAGTGTATATTACCCCCCTTTAGGTCTAGGGTACCCCCCTAACCCCCCCTAATAAAGTTTTAACCCCTTGATCACCCCCTGTCACCAGTGTCGCTAAGCGATCATTTTTCTGATCGCTGTATTAGTGTCGCTGGTGACGCTAGTTAGTGAGGTAAATATTTAGGTTCGCCGTCAGCGTTTTATAGCGTCAGGGACCCCCATATACTATCTGATAAATGTTTTAACCCCTTGATTGCCCCCTAGTTAACCCTTTCACCACTGATCACCGTATAACCGATACGGGTGACGCTGGTTAGTTTGTTTATTTTTTATAGTGTCAGGGAACCCGCCGTTTATTACCGAATAAAGGTTTAGCCCCCCGATCGCCCGGCGGCGATATGCGTCGCCCCAGGCAGCGTCAAATTAGCGCCAGTACCGCTAACACCCACACACGCAGCATGCGCCTCCCTTAGTGGTATAGTATCTGAACGGATCAATATCTGATCCGATCAGATCTATACTAGCGTCCCCAGCAGTTTAGGGTTCCCAAAAACGCAGTGTTAGCGGGATCAGCCCAGATACCTGCTAGCACCTGCGTTTTGTGCCTCCGCCCAGCCCACCCAAGTGCAGTATCGATCGATCACTGTCACTTACAAGGCACTAAACGCATAACTGCAGCGTTCGCAGAGTCAGGCCTGATCCCTGCGATCGCTAACAGTTTTTTTGGTAGCATTTTGGTGAACTGGCAAGCACCAGCCCCAGGCAGCGTCAGGTTAGCGCCAGTACCGCTAACACCCACGCACGCACCGTACACCTCCCTTAGTGGTATAGTATCTGATCGCATCAATATCTGATCCGATTAGATCTATACTAGCGTCCCCAGCAGTTTAGGGTTCCCAAAAACGCAGTGTTAGCGGAATCAGCCCAGATACCTGCTAGCACCTGCGTTTTGCCCCTCCGCCCGGCCCAGCCCAGCCCACCCAAGTGCAGTATCGATCGATCACTGTCACTTACAAAACACTAAACGCATAACTGCAGCGTTCGCAGAGTCAGGCCTGATCCCTGCGATCGCTAACAGTTTTTTTTGTAGCGTTTTGGTGAACTGGCAAGCACCAGCCCCAGGCAGCGTCAGATTAGCGCCAGTACCGCTAACACCCACGCACGCACTGTACACCTCCCTTAGTGGTATAGTATCTGATCGCATCAATATCTGATCCGATCAGATCTATACTAGTGTCCCCAGCAGTTTAGGGTTCCCAAAAACGCAGTGTTAGCGGGATCAGCCCAGATACCTGCTAGCACCTGCGTTTTGCCCCTCCGCCCGGCCCAGCCCAGCCCACCCAAGTGCAGTATCGATCGATCACTGTCACTTACAAAACACTAAACGCATAACTGCAGCGTTCGCAGAGTCAGGCCTGATCCCTGCGATCGCTAACAGTTTTTTGGTAGTGTTTTGGTGAACTGGCAAGCGCCAGCGGCCTAGTACACCCCGGTCGTAGTCAAACCAGCACTACAGTAACACGTGGTGACGTGGCGAGTCCCATAAGTGCAGTTCAAGCTGGTGAGGTGGCAAGCACAAGTAGTGTCCCGCTGCCACCAAAAAGACAAACACAGGCCCGTCGTGCCCATAGTGCCCTTCCTGCTGCATTCGCCAATCCTAATTGGGAACCCACCGCTTCTGCAGCGCCCGTACTTCCCCCATTCACATCCCCAACCAAATGCAGTCGGCTGCATGAGAGGCATTTTTATGTCCTCCCGAGTACCCCTACCCAGCGAACCCCCCAAAAAAGATGTCGTGTCTGCAGCAAGCGCGGATATAGGCGTGACACCCGCTATTATTGTCCCTCCTGTCCTGACAATCCTGGTCTTTGCATTGGTGAATGTTTTGAACGCTACCATTCACTAGTTGAGTATTAGCGTAGGGTACAGCATTGCACAGACTAGGCACACTTTCACAGGGTCTCCCAAGATGCCATCGCATTTTGAGAGACCCGAACCTGGAACCGGTTACCGTTATAAAAGTTAGTTACAAAAAAAAGTGTAAAAAAAAAAAAAAAATATGAAATAAAAAAAAATAGTTGTTGTTTTATTGTTCTCTCTCTCTCTATTCTCTCTCTCTATTGTTCTGCTCTTTTTTACTGTATTCTATTCTGCAATGTTTTATTGTTATTGTTATTGTTATTGATTGTTATTGTTATTGTTATTGTTATTGTTATTGTTATTGATTGTTATTGTTATTGTTATTGTTATTGTTATTGATTGTTATTGTTATTGTTATTATGTTTTATCATGTTTGTTTTTCAGGTGTGTAATTATTTACACTTTACTGTGCTTTATTGTTAACCATTGTTAACCATTTTTTTGTCTTCAGGTACGCCATTCACGACTTTGAGTGGTTATACCAGAATGATGCCTGCAGGTTTAGGTATCATCTTGGTATCATTCTTTTCAGCCAGCGGTCGGCTTTCATGTAAAAGCAATCCTAGCGGCTAATTAGCCTCTAGACTGCTTTTACAAGCCGTGGGAGGGAATGCCCCCCCCCCCCCCCACCGTCTTCCGTGTTTTTCTCTGGCTCTCCTGTCTCAACAGGGAACCTGAGAATGCAGCCGGTGATTCAGCCAGCTGACCATAGAGCTGATCAGAGACCAGAGTGGCTCCAAACATCTCTATGGCCTAAGAAACCGGAAGCTACGAGTATTTCATGACTTAGATTTCGCCGGATGTAAATAGCGCCATTGGGAAATTGGGGAAGCATTTTATCACACCGATCTTGGTGTGGTCATTTGCTTTGAGGGCAGAGGAGAGATCTAGGGTCTAATAGACCACAATTTTTTCAAAAAAGAGTACCTGTCACTACCTATTGCTATCATAGGGGATATTTACATTCCCCGAGATAACAATAAAAATGATTAAAAAAAAAAATATGAAAGGAACAGTTTAAAAGTAAGATTAAAAAAGCAAAAAAATAATAAAGAAAAAAAAAAAAAAAAAAAAAAACACCCCTGTCGCCCCCTGCTCTCGCGCTAAGGCGAACGCAAGCGGCGGTCTGTCGTCAAACGTAAACAGCAATTGCACCATGCATGTGAGGTATCACCGCGAAGGCCAGATCGAGTGCAGTAATTTTTCCAGTAGACCTCCTCTGTAAATCTAAAGTGGTAACCTGTAAAGGCTTTTGAAGGCTTTTAAACATGTATTTATTTTGTTGCCACTGCACGTTTGTGCGCAATTTTAAAGCATGTCATGTTTGGTATCCATGTACTCGGCCTGAGATCATCTTTTTTATTTCATCAAACATTTGGGCAATATAGCGTGTTTTAGTGCATTAAAATTAAAAAAAGTGTGTTTTTTCCCCAAAAAATGCGTTTGAAAAATCGCTGCGCAATTACTGTGTGAAAAAAAAAAATGAAACACCCACCATTTTAATCTGTAGGGCATTTGCTTTAAAAAAATATATAATGTTTGGGGGTTCAAAGTAATTTTTTTGCAAAAAAAAAAAACTTTTTCATGTAAACAATAAGTATCAGAAAGGGCTTTGTCTTCAAGTGGTTAGAAGAGTGGGTGATGTGTGACATAAGCTTCTAAATGTTGTGCATAAAATGCCAGGACAGTTCAAAACCCCCCCAAATGACCCCATTTTGGAAAGTAGACACCCCAAGCTATTTGCTGAGAGGCATGTCGAGTCCATGGAATATTTTATATTGCGACACAAGTTGCGGGAAAGAGACAAATTTTTTTTTTTTTTTTTTTTTTTGCACAAAGTTGTCACTAAATGATATATTGCTCAAACATGCCATGGAAATATATGAAATTACACCCCAAAATACATTCTGCTGCTTCTCCTGAGTACGGGGATACCACATGTGTGAGACTTTTTGGGAGCCTAGCCGCGTACGGGACCCCGAAAACCAAGCACCGCCTTCAGGCTTTCTAAGGGCGTGAATTTTTGATTTCACTCTTCACTGCCTATCACAGTTTCGGAGGCCATGGAATGCCCAGGTGGCACAAAACCCCCCCAAATGACCCCATTTTGGAAAGTAGACACCCCAAGCTATTTGCTGAGAGGTATAGTGAGTATTTTGCAGACCTCACTTTTTGTCACAAAGTTTTGAAAATTGAAAAAAGAAAAAAAAAAATGTTTTTTCTTGTCTTTCTTCATTTTCAAAAACAAATGAGAGCTGCAAAATACTCACCATGCCTCTCAGCAAATAGCTTGGGGTGTCTACTTTCCAAAATGGGGTCATTTGGGGGGGTTTTGTGCCACCTGGGCATTCCATGGCCTCCGAAACTGTGATAGGCAGTAAAGAGTGAAATCAAAAATTTTCACCCTTAGAAATCCTGAAGGCAGTGATTGGTTTTTGGGGTCCAGTACGCGGCTAGGCTCCCAAAAAGTCCCACACATGTGGTATCCCCATACTCAGGAGAAGCAGCTAAATGTATTTTGGGGTGCAATTCCACATATGCCCATGGCCTGTGTGAGCAATATATCATTTAGTGACAACTTTATGAAAAAAAAAAAAAAAAAAAAAAAAAAAGTGTCACTTTCCCGCAACTTGTGTCAAAATATAAAATATTCCATGGACTCAATATGCCTCTCAGCAAATAGCTTGGGGTGTCTACTTTCCAAAATGGGGTCATTTTGGGGGGTTTTGTGCCACCTGGGCATTCCATGGCCTCCGAAACTGTGATAGGCAGTGAAGAGTGAAAGCAAAAATTTACACCCTTAGAAATCCTGAAGGCGGTGATTGGTTTTCGGGGCCCCGTACGCGGCTAGGCTCCCAAAAAGTCCCACACATGTGGTATCCCCATACTCAGGAGAAGCAGCTAAATGTATTTTGGGGTGCAATTCCACATAGGCCCATGGCCTGTGTGAGCAATATATCATTTAGTGACGACTTTTTGTAAATATTTTTTTTTTTTTTTTTTTTTGTCATTTTTCAATCACTTGGGACAAAAAAAATAAATATTCAATGGGTTCAACATGCCTCCCAGCAATTTCCTTGGGGTGTCTACTTTCCAAAATGGGGTCATTTGGGGGGGTTTTGTACTGCCCTGCCATTTTAGCACCTCAAGAAATGACATAGGCAGTCATAAACTAAAAGCTGTGTAAATTCCAGAAAATGTACCCTAGTTTGTAGACGCTATAACTTTTGCGCAAACCAATAAATATACGCTTATTGACATTTTTTTTACCAAAGACATGTGGCCGAATACATTTTGGCCTAAATGTATGACTAAAATTTAGTTTATTGGATTTTTTTTATAACAAAAAGTAGAAAATATCTTTTTTTTTCAAAATTTTCGGTCTTTTTCCGTTTATAGCGCAAAAAATAAAAACCGCAGAGGTGATCAAATACCATCAAAAGAAAGCTCTATTTGTGGGAAGAAAAGGACGCAAATTTCGTTTGGGTACAGCATTGCATGACCGCGCAATTAGCAGTTAAAGCGACGCAGTGCCAAATTGGAAAAAGACCTCTGGTCCTTAGGCAGCATAATGGTCCGGGGCTCAAGTGGTTAAAGCGGGGATCCACCTATCTATCGTTTTTTTTTTTTGGAGTTCATTCACAAACTTTTCTTCTCATGATTATCTACTCACATGTTCTGTGTAATAAGTCCGCCTGTGTCCGATTTCGTTGTAAAGAATAACTTATAAAATTCACTGAAGGCGGTTTCCATCTTCATTGTGGGCATTTGAAGCCCACAAGCATGTATTTCCTGGATGCGGTGAATGCTGGGAGCAGAGATGTTGTGATGACGCTGTTGCACAATGCATGCTGGGAAGCCTGAGACTAGCTCCCAGGGACTGTGGGAGGTCTGGGAGAGGCTAGAAACACGCCTACTCCCATGGGAGGAAAACCAGGAAGTGCAAAGAAGATTAGAAAAAAAAGGTAATTACGGCGATTTAAATTTTTTTACACAGCATGTCAGCATCTAGGCAAGGAAGAGAATGCATTGAGATAATAATCAAAATTTGGGTGGAACCCCGCTTTAAAGCAGACCTTCACTCATTACATGAACCTGTTCTCTTTGGTTCATCTGTCCCTATCACAGAACTGGAAAATGTTTATTATCCTTAGTAACGTATAGCTCAATTTCCTGCTTTTTTACCTAGATGAATATTACGTACGAAACTCTGCTTTCGCCTGGGATTGCAACATCACACATTTCCAGGAGAGCGCAAGCATGCTGCAAGATTAAACACATGCACAGACACAGGTTTTCTGGACATGATAGAGACCAGCAGCATGTGTGTGTAGCACAGCAGCAGGGATTATCTTGCATGTGCACAAATGCTGCAAATGTCTCAGATACCAGAAATCAGCAGCACCTGTGCACATGAGTGATAATCCCTGAAGCATGCACAGACATGCAGTAGGTCTCTGTTTCTGACTACCTGCCAGAGATCTGCACACACTGGATTTTCTAATATGCCAGTGTGGAACAGCAGCAGGGGTGATAAAGCAGGGTGAAGTTCCACTAAGAAGGCAGGCCCAGAAGTATTTCCCAGGTCTCCAATGGACAAATGGAGTAGTGGAGAACTGAGAAGAATACCCATATTTATATGAATGGGGAGAAGGGGGGGTGCCTATTGAACTTTTTAGAGAATGTTGACAGCTTGCTATGTGCTCTCCTTCAGTTGGCCTTTGGGCTGCCTATCAGGTCTATCAGGTCACATGTAAAGAAAAAGATAGGCAGCCCAATGGCCAATTCAAGGATTGAGTTCAGCCGGGAAAGGAAGAAAGGTAACAGCGCTCTCTGCAGGGACAACTCAATCCATACACCAGGTCCACTCACAGGTGCCGAGGCTCGATTGTGTCCCAACACACTCCAATGCAACAGTAGTAAGAAGAGCCGGCAGAACTGTAATCCTTGAAGTGTCATTTATTGGTATATCAGAGTGACAATAAAGCTGACGTGTTTCGGCAATAGCCTACGACTAAGGCTATTGCCGAAACGTGTCAGTTTTATTGTTTTATTGTCACTCTGATGTAAAAATAAATGACACTTCAAGGATTACAGTTCTGCCGGCTCTTCTTACTACTGTTGCATTGAGTTCAGCAGGCTTACACCGCTGATGATTTTAAGGAAGCAGCTTAGTATTGTCAGCCTAATCCAGGGAGTGCTAAAAAATAGCTTTACATACATTTTAAAGAAAATCTGTCACTTTGTCCATTTAGGCCTCGTTCACACAGGACGTATCAGTGCATACGCTGTGTGAGGGCTATGTTTACTCATAGGTCTTCTGTGCATCCCCATGCAGGCAGTCCTATTAATGTCAATTGGGACGCAATGGCTGCCCTGACACGGTACAAGGACAGAGACAGCACTATAATTCTGGCCGTGGTTTTAAACTTTTCCCATTCAAGCCTGTAAGAGATGTTTTGGTTGCAGTTGGGAATTTAGTGCAACTCCTGTAGCAGGTTACAAATAAACTGAGATTGAAGCTTCACGTCAGTCACCATAGTGTGCTTACATTTACCTTCCCCAATGATCACCCCTTGCCTATTGTGCCACCAGAGTCCCAGCAAGCCACAAAACAAATTCCTTTGTGGCAGTGCATTGAGCATTTATGTGGCCACTCATTGTGGAACGTAGGAGAAGCATATTAATAAACATTCTTTATGTTTGTTAATTTGTTTGCATTTTAAAATTGCGCTAGTTTGCCATTTTAGAAAAACTGCTGGTCTCAATAGTTGTAGAGGGTTCCATTGGGGCCTAATACTGGTGATACTGATAGTCAGTGACAGCTGTAGTCCAGAGCTAAGCCCAGCAGCTGAATGTATAAGACAGGGCTGCTGAAATCACGGGGCCCCATACAGCCTACCTGACAGGGCCCCCCTCCTCAAATTATATTTTTGCTAAAATGCAATGGCCGCAATGCTATGCTATGCATTGCAGCCCAGCAGAAATGATCCCCCCATCTAACAAGACCCATTCAAGTGAATAGCGTCATGAAGGCAATATCTGCACCCCCACATTCAGCGATCGGTACCGATTACTCAATGTGTTCATTCCGAGTGGTGTGTTCATTTGGGATGTGGTGAGTCCCCCCTCCGCTCACCATCCTGAAATAACCCGCCTGTGTGCCCTCAGCAGCTGTCGGCGGGAGAGGTGAGGATGGAAAACTGCATCACTGTGGGGGAAAGGTGTAAACAGGGGTCCCAGACAGCAGGGGTAAGGGGGCACAGATACTAGAACTGATTTCCCAGCAGTGCAGCCCAAGAAAGAAAAGAAGAAGCCAGCAGCACTGCACAAGAGTCAGAAGCGTCAGCAATAAGGCAGTACTCTGGCCTTCCTGCTTGGCAGGTGCCTGGGCTCCCCTTTTGACCAGATGAGACCTGGGCCCAGTACAGGAGGGCTGGCTGTACTGCTTTATCAGCGGCCCTGGTATTAGATGTCACAAACCTGATTCTATCTAATATTAAAGCTCAAAATGTTTCATTAAAATATATTTTGCAATAGCCACAAATAATAGAAATCCACTTTATGTTCACCAAATGCCTTTGCAAACAAGTTATTACCTTCTAAAAGCATTGAAGACATCATTTCTGAAAAGGAAGCAATCAAAACTACAATTTAAAATAAATAAAATCAAAAAGTAGTCTTTCAAACTTCAGCAGCGCTGAAGGTTTTGCATAAAAGCTTGATAGTCTGTAAATCCAGCTGAAACCGAAAACTCAAACACAGTCTTTTGCATATAACGGTTCAAAGGTAATTCGTCAGCTGTTGTTAAACGTTCAACCATCAATACATCTAATGCTTAGGCTCCCTCTAGGGATTGCACTCACCAGAAAGAAGATCAATCAAAGCCTCGTAGTATATATGAAATGGCTACGATCGCTGCCAGGCGAACATCCGTCCGATCCACAGTGAACGATCAGCAGATATGGAGACTCCTACTCACGTCCTCTGATTGACCAGGATCCGATCAGCTGAGAACTTTCCATAATACCAAGGATGAGAGCAAATGGATAATCCGCTTTCAACCTGTACTATGTTCATTCAGCTTTCGCTGAACATAGTAAACATAGTACAGGTTGAAAGTGGATTATCTGTTTGCTCTCATCCTTCGTATTATGGAAAGTTCTCATCTGATCGGATCCTGGCAGACCGCAGGAAAAGAGGGGGGGGGGGGAGAGTGGCCCCCCTCCTGAACCGTACCAGGTCACATGCATGGGGACTTCCCTATGGCTTTCCCCGTGTGGTGTCAGAGGGGGCGGGGTCACCCATTACGTAGACAGTTGACGCCCCGCCCCGTTATATTAGTACTGTCACAGAACAGAAGCGTCACACAGCGGGAAGCTACCATTGAGGATCGTCCGGATGACGAAGCGGGGAAGAAGAAGCTGGTGGAAGATGCCAGACGAGAAGACCGGAGGAAGAAGCAGAGGACCGGAGGAAGAAGCGGGGGAAGAACAAGATGGAGGAAGAAAACCGAAAGGAGACCAGAAGAAGATGGAAGAAGAAGCGGGGAGAGAAGAAGACACTTTTTTGTGAAATGGTAGGGGCACATTTGTACCTCATTACCAATTCACACGGGGGGGGGCGGGATCTGGGGGTCCCCTTGTTAAAGGGGGCTTCCAGATTCTGATAAGCCCCCCCGCGCGCAGACCCCCACAACCACCGGGCAAGGGTTGTGGGGATGAGGCCCTTGCTCCAAGGGGTATGAGGTACCCGATACCCATTCACATAGGGGGGGCTAGGATCTGGGGGCCCCCTTCTTAAAGGGGTGCTTCCAGATTCCCATAAGCCCCCCGCCCGCAGACATCAACATGGGGGCAAGCACCCTACCCCCCCCATGTTGATGGCATGTGGCCTGGTACGGTTCAGGAGGGGGGTGCTCTCTTGTTCCCCCCTCTTTTCCTGCGGCCTGCCAGGTTGCGTGCTCGGATAAGGGTCTGGTATGGATTTTTAGGGGGACCCCCACGCCATTTTTCTTTTAACTTTGGTGCGGGGTTCCCCTTATTTTTAGGGGGACCCCCACTCCATTTTTTTTTAATTTTGGTGTGGGGTTCCCCTTAATATCCATACCAGACCTGAAGGGCCTGATATGGAATTTGGGGGGACCCCCACGCATTTTTAAAAATTTGGGTTCAGGGTTCCCCTTTAATATTCATACCAGACCCAAAGGGCCTGGTAATGGACTGTGGGGGAATCCCATGCTGTTTTTTTCAATGGCTTTTATGTGTATTGCAGAGACCCGACAATTCTTTAATAGCCGCAAGTACTTTTAAATGACTTTTTTTCCTTTAGAATTGTCATTTTGCTCTCGGACTGTTGTAAACACGGGTAACATGCGTCACTTTACAGGCATACTATAGACACCCCCAGGTACGAAATTTAAAGGAATATTTCAATTTTATTGTTTCACTTTAAGCATTATTAAAATCACTGCTCCCGAAAAAACGGCTATTTTTAAAACTTTTTTTGCATTGATACATGTCCCCTGGGGCAGGACCTGGGTCCCCAAACACTTTTTATGACAATAACTTGCATATAACAAAAGGGGAACCAATGGGGAAGGGTGGGGAAGAATACTCTCGATATTTAGAATGTCGAGTGGAAAAGCGGTTACTTAAGCAATGAGTGACCAGAGGTATTACTTAAAATTATTCAGTTTATTTAAATATTTTAAAATTCACACACTGTTTTAGAGGCAAAACAAGGAGGGCATACTGTCAGTATGAATGGAGTGCAAAAAACAACAAAAAATTCCAACGTATAACTATACCTTCGACGACATTAAAGACAAACACACATACAAAACGACACCGACATGGTCCGGACCTCAGTATGCTGTTCGGCAGCTAGTGGGTCAAATTAGGTATGTACACACTCCAGGTATGAACCTTATTGGATGGTGAAAATTGGAGTGTGTTATGCTGCCGAGGAGCATATGGGGAAGGCGGGATGGGAGGAGGGAGAGGAACTATGGAGGGGTCCTGGAGGTGGATGGCCTGACAGCCGGCTGTCAGAGGAGACGGTTGGCGTGGGTGAGGGTACTGGCTGTGACCAGCTGTGACGGATTGATGCTGGCTGTAGCACTTGATGTGTAAAGATTACTTAGCTAAATGCACTGTTTAATCTAAGAAGTCTATTAGAAAGATGTGCATTGTTTGGGTAACCACAGCATCCGGAACCCACTTCCTATGTTGAGGCACCGCTCACAGACGTAGGATTTAGATGTGGAGCCAATAGTGAAGACAACTATATAAACATTAGGCAGCAGTGCTGGTAATAAGGTAAGACATAGGTATAGTTGTTTTCGCTCATACGTTACCGCTCCATTTGGTGCAGCGAAGGTGCAGTGAAGGGAGAGGGAGCCCCGTATACTCCAAGAGTGAGTCCTTTTCAGTAATGGATGGAGTTCCACACAGGCTTCGTGTGGGCAGCGGTGTGTCCACAGCTAGTGGTAAAGATCAAGTCTTGTGCCTTTGGTTTCTTGGTCAGTAGGCATCCGTCTCCTGCCCGGCTAGTCAGGCTTCCTGGATCATGGTCCGTCCGGTGCTTGACACCTTGCTGGTAGTCACAGCTGTTCAGCTCCTCACAGCCCGCCTGGTGGAGCGTGGCGGCGTCGTGATGACGTCAACGCGTTTCGCTGTACTTGGTAGCGTAGCTTCTTCCTGGACGTTTGATTGGTTAGGCCGACGCACACGTTATATTGTGTGCTTAACAGCCGTGTAACCAGTCAGCTGTGTAGTTAAAACTTTAAGCGTTGTCCTTTGCCATAGTGTAATGCGGAGCAGATGTCCATTTGTTATTAGTAATTATCTTCAAAGTTAAATTTAACCGAGACATGCTTCTTTTAGGGAACATTATCTATATCTATAAGTGCTCGATAGTACATTTTGGACGGTATGCTGTATGTGGGGAAAAGAGAAACACAATAAAGGGAATACTGACTACTGCTGGTTTGAGAGGGAGAAAGGGGGAAGGGAAGAGGACAAACGGTTACACAGAGCATCACATTGTGAAACAATGAAGAAAGATAAGAGGCTCAAAGCCAGTTTTAGGGAAGAGTATTTATTTAAGGAAATGGTTCACATCTTCTACTACGGTATTCAGAGTGCATAATTAGGGCACTTAGAAGTCATTTATGGCTTATGAATAAGGCCACCTTACTCCCAGGTGCTCATTACTGTTCTAGGAAGGATTGTAAGTTCAGCTCGGTATTAAGTCCTAGGGGGACAAGGGACTTCAACCGATACACCAGCGCTTTTCTTTTTGTAGTAGCACCCGGTCAAAATCGCCCCGTCGATTTGACAGCTTGAGTGCATATATACCTTTTACCTGCATACCTTTGACATTTCTGTCATGTTTTATTGCAAAGTGTTTGGCTAGCGGTTTGTCCGGGATTTTTTCTTTATCTTTGATCTCTCTTAGGTGCTCGCCAATACGGACTTTAAGGGGTCTTTTGGTCTTACCCACATAAATCTTCGGGCAGGGGCAGGTTATCATATATATGACTCTAGACGTAGAGCAATTAATCAAGTCTCGTATTTGGTAGTTTTTTTGTCCCAAGGAGTCAGAAAAGGTAGCTGTTCTATGGACAAATGGACAGATCTGGCATTTATTGCAAGGGAACATCCCTTTACTACGTGGGTAGTTGGTTAGCCAGTTGGAGTCAGGCATTTTAGTAAATTCGGATTTGACCAGCATGTCCCCCAGGTTTTTGGCTCGGCGGGCCACCAGTTTTGGTGAAGTACCAACTATTTTAGACAAAGTCGGTGAAATGGTGAGAACCCCCCAGTGTTTTTCCAATATGGAGCGAACATCCATCCATTGGGGGCCAAAGGTAGTAATTAGCCTAGTTTGGTCGCTTGCTGTCCGTTTGTCTACTGTAGAGTCAGATGTATGTAGAGTAAGCAGGCTACCACGATCCCTAGCTGCTGCTTTTTGTCGTGCTTTTCTAATTTGTCTATGCGAGTAACCGCGTTCGCGGAATCTCGCATAGAGTTCCAGGGATTCTTTCCTATAGTCACTGGTCTTTGTACAGTTTCTTTTAATTCGTAGAAATTGTCCTACTGGGATACTATTTTTTAGCCAATGTGGGTGGTGACTAGTAGCACTCAGCAGGGTATTGGCCGACGTTTCTTTACGAAACGTACTAGTGACTAGACGGCCATCTTGGAGCGTAATCAGTAAGTCAACAAAGGGCAGGCTGGTGTCGTCAAAATTGTATGTCAATCTGATATTGCGTTGGTTAATGTTTAACTGGGTCATAAAGGTTTGCAAGTCCTTTACTGTTCCTGTCCATAACATAAGGACGTCGTCAATGTACCGCAGCCAGGTGTGGGCGTGGCTGCGGTACATTGGCTGAGGATAGACATCTTCCTCTTCCCAGAGTCCCAAATGAAGGCAGGCGTAGGCCGGCGCCCACGCCGCCCCCATGGAAGTCCCCCTTATTTGCTGGTAGTAAGTGGTTAAGAACTGGAAGTTGTTGTTAAGCAGTGCAAAGTCCAATAGTTCCAGGAGGAATTCATTCTGTGGTCCTGATTCTGGATAGCTTTGTTCCAGAAATTTTTTTACCGCATTGATTTCACAATCATGTGGTATCGATGTGTACAGGGACTCGACGTCGATCCCTACTAGCAAGACATCATCCTGTTGTTCCAGGATTTCCAACTCTGAGATCCTGGCAAGGACATGTCGGGTGTCCTGTACATATGATCTCAGGTTGGTGACCATCTCTTTCAGGAGGGAGTCCAAGTACCTACCCACTTTTTCCAGGGGGCCTTGGCATGCTGACACTATTGGCCTACCTGGAGGTTTATGCAAGTTTTTATGAATTTTTGGAATAATGTAAAAGGTGGGTACGTTGAACTCCCTGACGAAAAGATGTTCAAATTCGCGTTGTGTCAGCAAACCGTCGTCTCTCGCCCATGTCAGTTTTGTATTCAGTTCCTTAACGAGGTGGGGAAACGGGTTGCTGTCTAGTTTCTTGTAAGTCGATGTATCACTCAATAAGCGCTTAACTTCTTGTTCGTAATATTGCTGATTCAGCAATACCACGTTGCCACCTTTATCGCTTTTTTTAATAACGATATTGCGTTTTTCCTGAAGGTCGGCAAGTGCTTGACGTTCATGTACAGTTAGATTGTCAGTGATACCTCGGGACCAGTCAACCTTCTCTAAATCTGTCTGGACTAGTTCCAAGAAAGTTTGTAGCCATTTGTTTTTTGACAAAAGGGGCATTTTTTGTTAGCAAATTTGTAAGTTTGCCCTTCTTCTTACAGGGGCATCGCTTTGGGTTAATCCCTCGTTCTCTAAAAAGAGGGAGTTCAAAATTTCAAGTGCTTGTTCATCATCAGTGTTGAGAGACAGTGTTGCTTCTATGGGTATATCACATTCGGTGTGTAAAGATTTTAAAAAGACTTTCCGTAGAAACAAGACTATATCTTTGTAAACAGTGAATTCGTCCATATTTGAAACAGGTGAAAAAGATAGGCCCTTTTGTAGCAGACTTATGTGATTTGCGGTCAGTTCATGGTCTGTCAGGTTTATTACTTTCATGTCAGTTCCTGGGTTGGTAGTCAGCTGTTGTGTTAGCTGAATCACTTTCTTTTCTGACTCCTGGTGTTTGTCCTTTCCTTGGTTGTTCGTAGCTGTTTGTTGGTTTTTGCAGCGGGTTTGATTACAGGGGACGGTGCCTGGTGATCGACCGGCTCCGGCCCCTCCTGGTCTAAAAAAGTCACTGTTTTACTTGTCTCGTCCTCTGAGTCACTTTGAGGTTTATGGCTACGTTGTTTAGTCTGTTGACTCCGTCCTCGGCTTTTAGATCTACTACGTCCGCGTCGAATTGTCAAGTCAAAGGCTTCATCCTTCTCAAAGTCTAATGTGTCTCTTTTAAAGGATTAAACAGTGCATTTAGCTAAGTAATCTTTACACATCAAGTGCTACAGCCAGCATCAATCCGTCACAGCTGGTCACAGCCAGTACCCTCACCCACGCCAACCGTCTCCTCTGACAGCCGGCTGTCAGGCCATCCACCTCCACGACCCCTCCATAGTTCCTCTCCCTCCTCCCATCCCGCCTTCCCCATATGCTCCTCGGCAGCATAACACACTCCAATTTTCACCATCCAATAAGGTTCATACCTGGAGTGTGTACATACCTAATTTGACCCACTAGCTGCCGAACAGCATACTGAGGTCTGGACCATGTCGGTGTCGTTTTGTATGTGTGTTTGTCTTTAATGTCGTCGAAGGTATAGTTATACGTTGGAATTTTTTGTTGTTTTTTGCACTCCATTCATACTGACAGTATGCCCTCCTTGTTTTGCCTCTAAAACAGTGTGTGAATTTTAAAATATTTAAATAAACTGAATAATTTTAAGTAATACCTCTGGTCACTCATTGCTTAAGTAACCGCTTTTCCACTCGACATTCTAAATATCGAGAGTATTCTTCCCCACCCTTCCCCATTGGTTCCCCTTTTGTTATACAGCTACCCGGGTTACAGCAATAACACTGCAATTGGTGTGTGGTCAGAAGGTGATCAGTAAATTAACTGATCAAAAGTTTACCCAGTACTTGCCTTTCTCCCCCCCCTTCCCCCATCCCCAATTATTATTGTTAACTTGCATATAAGCCTTTAAAATTAGCACTTTTGATTATTCATGTTCATGTCCCATAGACTTTAACGGTGTTCGAACAATTTTTTTGCCTGTTCGCATGTTCTGCTGCAAACTGAACCGGGGGGTGTTCGGCCCATCCCTACTGTTGTGCACTCGAGTAGTTAATTGAGTCTTGCTGTCTTTGTAAAACTGCTTGCCCTTATGATGTACAGGTAGACAGCTTACACTGCCAGTCTGTAGGAGTCCTGCATGGCACCTGAAATCTGCTGATCGTGGGTGCAAAACTTTCCAGGCTCCTATGAAAAAAAGAGTAAATGCATATTTTTTTACCTGCAAAAAATTGTGCATTTATTTATTTATTTTTTTTAAGTGAACTTATCCTTTAAGCTGCATTGCTAAGTTGACCCTTTTGTGATCACAATAAGATTTTTGAGTCAGCATGAAAAATGCCCCTTGCCTTGAGAACGTTAGTTGACCTTGCAGCAGAGAAATAGAAATGCACAACTGTGTGTCTAGTTCTCAGGCCCAATGTCAAACCCAAAATAAATAAATGTCAGTTATTGTCAAGTTAACTGATACACACTGACATTACTAAACCTAGCCTGGGCATTAATGCTGCGAAAAACTCTGGTCACAAAGGGTTTAAATAAGAAATACACTTCCTTTCAAGAAGACTTCATCTATTAAATGTGTAAATATCTGGGACTATCCTAATTACCTGAAAGTTGCAAAAGAAAATTACACGACTATGCAATTTTCCAATTCTCCCCTATTTCTATCTAATAAAACATAAAAATCTTAGAAAGAGAAATTATATTTATGCAGATCAGCTACCAAAATCTGCCCATTAACAAGACACCTTTAATATGTTAGGGGACCCTACAAAAGCTAAAACTTTAAAGGGGCATAATCTAAACAATCTTTGAGTTGCCTCGAGGGTGAAAAGAAGAAGACTCAAGTGGGAATTAATAACACTGTATAATAGACATGTATCACCCTGATGTTTAGGCAGGGTTGCTCTTAAATTTACCTGCCAGGTGTATTTGCCTTGGCCAGTTGTTAGGGATCAATTGATTTTACCCTAAGTCTGGAATTGCTTCACTTCTCTCTTCTGTCACTAGATGGCTGGGTATCTGGTGACATTAAATAAGACAGGGGCATTGCAAGGACAGATTAGGAATAGATGGGCTATCTCAGCCAATGGCAGGGATTTTCTTGGGTCCCTTAACCTGCTGGGAGAGCCTATTTATTTGGGTGAGGTCAGGTGATCAGGGTTCTGTGCCACCTTGTTGGCTGTCTGGGTGGACATGTGCCGTGCTGCCAGGGCTGCTAGGCCAGAGTTTGGGCCTATCCCGGGCACATCTGACTGATAGGCCCTCAGACAGCCTATCCAGAAGCAAGAGAGCAGCATAGAGTTGGGATTGCGGCTTGCAGTCCAACCAGAAGTGACGGTTCTGCCGGTCAGAGAACCTGTTGTGGTTGGAGGTAGAGGGGAAGCTGTCGCCACTAAGGGACCAACCACCTTGTTACCAGGGACCACAGTGAGTAGCTGAACATGTACCGGTGCATTCAGCATCACCTAATTGGTTTCTAACACTGCCCTTCACTCTCCCAGTCTTGAGGCTGATATCAGGACAAATATAGGTACTTAACCTAGTTGAAAAAATATTTTAAATTTATTTATTTATTAATATTTACTATTTCTCTAAACGACTGTATAATGATAATTTCTAGAAGAATCCATGTTGTTTAATGCCAGGTATACACTCTGCAAACTGTATAGGGCAGCAACTGTTGGTTCCGTCATTTACTATTCATGTTCTGTTTCCTCACTGGAATCTTATTCCTCTATATTGGTAATGCTTATTTTGGTACTTTTTGTATTCTCTGTAAAAATCTTCAATAAAGAATTTTTCTGGGAAATAAAAATAACTCAACATACAGCCATTAATGTCTAAACCGCTGGCAACAAAAGTGAGTACACCCCTAAGTAATAATGTCCAAATTGGGCCCAAAGTGTTAATATTTTGTGTGTGGCCCCCATTATTTTCCAGCACTGCCTTAACCCTCTTGGGCATAGAGTTCACCAGAGCTTCACAGGTTACCACTGAAGTCCTCTTCCACTCCTCTATGACGATATAACGGAGCTGGTGGATGTTAGAGACCTTGCGCTCCTCCACCTTCCATTTGAGGATGCCCCACAGATGCTCAATAGGGTTTAGGTCTAGAGACATGCTTGGCCAGTCCATCACCTTTACCCTCAGCTTCTTTAGCAAGGCAGTGGTCATCTTGGAGGTGTGTTTGGGGTCGTTGTAATGTTGGAATACTGACCTGCGACCCACTCTCCGAAGGGAGGGGATCATGCTCGGCTTCAGTATGTCACAGTACATGTTGGCACTCATGGTTCCCTCAATGAACTGTAGCTCCCTGGTGCCGGCAGCACTCATGCAGCCCCAGACCATGACACCCCCACCACCATGCTTGACTGTAGGCAAGACAAACTTGTCTTTGTACTCCTCACCTGGTTGCCGCCACACATGCTTGACACCATCTAAATCAAATAAGTTTATCTTGGTCTCATCAGACCACAGGACATGGTTCCAGTAATCCATGTCTTTAGTCTGCTTGTCTTCAGCAAACTGTTTGCGGGCTTTCTTGTGCACCATCTTTAGAAGAAACTTCCTTCTGGGACAACAGCCATGCAGACCAATTTGATGCAGTACACGGCATATGGTCTGAGCACTGGCAGGCTGACCCCCCACCCCTTCAACTTCTGCAGCAATGCTGGCAGCACTTTCCCAAAGATAACCTCTGGATATGACACTGAGCACGTGCACTCAACTTCTTTGGTTGACAATGGCGAGGCCTGTTCTGAGTGGAACCTGTCCTGTTAAACCGCTGTATGGTCTTGGCCACCGTGCTATATATATAGAGTGAAAAAATGGGGTGGTTGGCGCTACCTGAGAAAAACCTAAATACTGCTGTATAATGGGAAAAAAACCCACAGGGGGTATTTTAATGCAATAGACTGTTACACACCAGTGCCTATACCATCTAAAAGATGTGAGATATTATTTCACAATGGTTGGGGTGGGATGCATATAAAAAACCCCTAGATCCCTAGGCTGAAGTTTTGGGTGTGTGATGGTATGTGGTGGAGAAAAGGCTGGTAAGTATATGTGTTGACTGTATCAGTATAGTATGTAGACAAAAAGACCTCAACATACATGTACCAGTATATGCTGTCACGTCTAAATAAATAAATGGATAAAACAATCAGCCAAGCGGGCACAGTACAAATCAGACAGTGAGGCTTAAGGCCAAAGTATGCTGTAATATGCAGATCAGATTGGTATGTAATAGTCCCATAGGCATTTATCTGCACCAAACTAGAACATCATCAGGGTGACTTTAGTGCTTAAAGATGTTTCCAGGTGACTTCTGTGCACCCCCTTCAGACTTCCTACTCACCGGATCCAGGCACCCCTACAGAGGTAATAGGCATGTAGTGCTTTATATGGAGATCACTGCTCCCTGGTGTCTGCGATGGATATCCCAGATGTGTCCTGTGATGAGCAGTGCTGGGTTCTCCTATGATGGCTCCTCAGTGTCCAGTGATCACAGCTCTCCCCTGTAATCCTCCAGCCAGGGATCAGCACCCCGTCTGCAGCCACACTCACTCCTTCTCTATGGATAAGCTCCGCATTACTCTGCATACCCGGCCAGGAACCAAGCCTCGTTCTCACCGTCCAAGGTTCAAGCCTCCTTCTCAGATTACAGAAAGCAAGCCTTTTTCTGTAATCTGTTGGCTGCATATGATGGGCAGAGTGGCTGCATATGATGGGCAGAGTTGGCTGCATATGATGGGCACAGAGGCTGCATATGATGGGCACAGTTGGCTGCATATGATGGGCACAGTTGGCTGCATATGACGGGCACAGTGGCTGCATTTGATGGGCACAGAGGCTGCACATGATGAGCACAGTTGGCTGCATATGATGGGCACAGTTGGCTGCATTTGCTGGGCACAGTTGGCTGCACATGATGGGCACAGTGGCTGCATTTGATGTTTTTGTTTCAGTATTTTTCAGTTCGTTTGCGCCCCCCCTAAAATGTTGTGAGTTGCTAAATGTTGTACCTTCATTAAATGTAACCATATTGCTACACTTAGAGGCGCCTCTCTTCTCTTTAATACTCTGTAGTTCCTGCTGGATTTTGCTTCTAGTGCCCTTGTGGAGGCGACCATTTATAAATGGACATTTTATGGTTATGCATCCTATCACATTGCTATATTCTTTTTATATGCACTATAAACTGAAGGACTTATGAATAAATGGTTGTGAAACTAATCATCTGAGTTTCCATTATTTCTTATAGGGAAATTTGCTTTGATATACAAGTGCTTTGGATTACAAGCATGTTTTCAGAACGAATTATGCTTGCAATCCAAGGTTTTACTGTATATCCTGTAGTTTGTAGATGCTAAAACGTTTGTGCAAACCAATCAATATACACTTATTGGGATTTTTTTTACCATAAACATGCAGCAGAATACATATTGGCCTATATTTATGAAGAAATTTGATTTTATCAATGTTTTTATTGGATATGTTTTATTAAAAAAAATAGTTTTTTTTTTTTTTGTTTGTTTTTTTAAATTGTCGGTCCTTTTTTTGTTTATAGCACAAACAAAAAAAATGCAGTGGTTATCAAATACCATAAAAAAAACCTCTATTTGTGGGGGAAAAAAATGACATCAATTTTTTTGGGGTACAGTGTTTCATGACCGGGCAGTTGTCAGTTAAATTAACACAGTGCCGTAGTGCAAAAAGTGGCCTCGTCATGAAGGGAGTAAATCTTCCGGAAGGTTAAATCTTCAAGTGGTTAATTTTGTTTTTTTTTGTTTTTTTTTCATCAAACAAGGTTTTATTGAGCAAAGGTGGTGCATATAAATACATAGTAATACTATCATGTATATATACATAAAATGCGTATTAAACAAGTAAAGTATACATTTTGATATAATCAATAGTAGAAGTAATATATGCTAATGTATAAGTAAAAGTATACAACTATGAGATACTTATTATTATTATTATTATTATTATACGAGATTTATATAGCGCCAACAGTTTACTCAGCGCTTTACAATGTATAAGGGGGACAACACAATTACAGTACAATACAAAAGGTACAGGAGGGCCCTGCTCGTAGAGCTTACATTCTAAAAGTGAGGGGGTGGTGGTACAAAAGGTAATAGCTGCAAAGAATGATTTGATGGGGGTGGCTCAGGGACAGTTATGTGGGTGTGGGATAGGCTTCCCTGAATAAATGTATGATATTATATTCCCTGTAAATTACAATGTATGATATTATTTCCCTCCCTCCCTCCCTCCCCCCCGTTGAACATATTTGGTCTTATTTTGTTTTATTTTGGTACACGTGGTGTGTATACGTATAATATGACGTTCTCATGTGTGTTACATACCTTTAAGCCTATAGGAGATGTATTGTGTACAGTACAGACATAACCATTTTGGGAGAACAACATGGACCATGATGCCTTTCCATTTATACTTTCTCTATATGTGCCTGAGATATGTTTTTAGTTACAAAGATCCAAGTGTTGTATTACTGAGCAAGTTTATAATTAAGTACACGTTTCAGGTTCTTGCAACCATCGATCCCAAATTTTGTTGTATTTCGTCGGACAACCTCTATTGATGTAAATATGTTTTTTGTATGGCAAGGTTGCATTAACTTCTATTTTCCATTCCACCACACTGGGGGGGGGATGGTCTCATCCACTTTCTTGCAGTGATTTTTCTGACAGAGAATAGAGTTTCGTGCAGGAATACTTTGGTAAATTTGTCAAATTTTGTATTTTTAATTGTAGTTACATATTTGAACAGCCTTCCAGAATCCATTGTCTTTTTTTTATCTCCAGTGAAGGTGGCAGGTCATAGTCTCCAGATCCTCCTGGATATTTCCTCCTAGTCTGGAAATGTATCACGTCTTTAGATGTTTCAAGCATGGCTTCCAATTCCGCCCTGCTCTTTACAAGAATAATAAAATGTGTGAGTCCAGGGAAATGTAAGAAGGAAATAAAAAAGGGATTTTCAGCCAGTGAATCTGCTGTGAAGCACTTGACACTCTTCATGTAGCAGAGCAGCACATGCTGAAGTGAGATGTCTGTCATGAGAATGATTTTCCTGTTAATGCGCATACTAAACCCTTGCCTCTGCCCCAGAAAAGGCCCTGCATTGTGCCATGAAAGAGCCAGCATCTGATGGATTTTGTGTTCCGGAGCTGCAGAAATAATAGAATATATATATTTAAAAAATGGAGGCTCACCAACCCCATTTAGCACTGCAGGTTTAATGAAAAGTGCTGAAATATTAGGGACTTCAGTGTGGAAGTGGAGGGAAAGGAAGAGTAAAATGTGAGGGTGCTCTTGGCCAGTAGAAGGGCACAACTTAAAGTAGAACTAAAGGCAAAACTTTATTGCTGCCTGTGACTTTGTTAGATATATTCACCCTCTCTATATGTCCTGTTTACATTTTTTACCGAAAGTGAAAGAAAAGCCTACATTTTGGGTTGTCACCAGAACAGGAATACGTAGAGGGGAAATCTTCCAACAGGTACATTCGTTCTGTTGACACTCAGTTCCTGTTTTGACAACGGGACAGGAAATGAGAAAAAGATCTCCCCAATAAGACATAGATGGCAAAAAATAAAACTGACAGGTTTATAAAACTCACTTACTCAATCCTAGATTAAAAAAAGTTTTAGCTTAAGGTGTCATTAAACCCGAACTATGAAAAACTCTCTGTATAACAGAGCGTTCATACTCACAAAGCCACTAAAGCATTTGTTTTGTGTAGAGTGAACTATACCTGGTTGATCGTGCCTTCAGCTGTCCCTCACTTCTTCTCTGTGTCCTCACCACAAGTTGAGATTTTGTAGACCAGCTGGTGTCCTCTACGGAGCATGCTCAATTTCAGATCCCTTCTAAGCTGTTCATTTTCTCCTTTTTCGTATCTGTGCAGTCCATGTGATTATAGAGTTACATTTGTGGGTGTATGCACAGTGGTAAATGACATTCCCCTTCCTCCTCCTCCTCCATGTCCTCCTATTGCTTAACACTATGGGGGCGGGATATAGTATACTGATTGATTACATTCACTAGGAAACTCACAAAAAACGCTTAGTATAAATCAGTATCAAATATATCAAATAGGGTTGTCCCAATACCGATACTAGTATCGGTATCGGCACCGATACCGAGCATTTGCCCAAGTACTTGTACTCGGGCAAATGCTCCCGATGCTCTCCCCCCGCGGCTTTCAGCTGCTTTAGTGACATACAGCAGTAATCGGTGCTTGTAACTCCCCCACACGCGATCACCGCTGACTGTCACCTCATCCTCCTCAGTCCCCCTCCGTTCCTCTGTCCTCCTCCGTTGCTCTGTCCCCCTCCTCTGTCCCCCTCTGTTGCTCTGTCCTCCTCCGCTGTCCCCCTTCGTTGTGCTGTCCTCCTCCGTTGCTCTGTCCCCCTCCGCTGTCCTCCTCCGTTGCTCTGTCCCCCTCCGTTGCTCTGTCCCCCTCCGTTGCTCTGTCGCCCTCTGCTGTCCTCCTCCGTTGCGCTGTCCTCCTCCATTGCTCTGTCCCCCTCCGCTGTCCTCCTCTGTTGCTCTGTCCCCCTCCGTTGCTCTGTCCTCCTCCGTTGCTCTGTCCTCCTCCGCTGTCCCCCTCCGTTGTGCTGTCCTCCTCCGTTGCTCTGTCCCCCTCCGCTGTCCCCCTCCGTTGCTCTGTCCCCCTCCGTTGCTCTGTCCCCCTCTGTTGCTCTGTCCCCCTCTGCTGTCCTCCTCCGTTGCTCTGTCCCCCTCCGCTGTCCTCCTCCATTGCTCTGTCCCCCTCCGCTGTCCTCCTCCGTTGCTCTGTCCCCCTCCGTTGTCTTCCTTCGTTGCTGTGTCCCCCTTCGTTGCTTTGTCCTCCTCCGCTGTCCCCCTCCGTTGCCCTGTCCTCCTCCGCTGTCCTCCTCTGTTGCTCTGTCCCCATCCATTCCGGCGTTCCGCTGTCCCCCTCTCCTTCTCTGTCTTCTACGTTCTGCTGTCCCTCTCCACTGTGTGAATGGACAGAGTCAGCTGACTCTGTCCATTCACATAACTGAAACATTGAAATCTTCTGTGATTACGATGTGTCAGTTTATGAATGGAGAGGAGCCGCTGTCTTCTCTCCATTCATTTTCAGTGCAGCTGAGGCTGCAGAGAAAGGGACTGGGGAATCTCTATCCTCTGTCTCTTTCTCTGTCTCAAGGGGGAGATATCAGAGGTCTGTTAAGACCCCTGATATCTCACCAAAGCCCCCCAACATAACTGATTAAAAAAAAACACACATATTGCAATAAAGAATAAAAAAAAATATTATTGTAAAAAATAATAAATGTAAATGAAAAAAAAAAAAAACCACAGACACTGTCCCCCCCCCCTAAAAAAAATAAAAAATAAATAAACACTGTCACATGACATTAAAAAAAAGTATCGTAATCGGTATCGGCGAGTACTTGAAAAAAAGTATCGGTACTTGTACTCGGTCCTAAAAAAGTGGTATCGGGACAACCCTAATATCAAATGTAATTGCTAATATCTGGAAAGTAAAAAAAAGAGCCTTGGATGCAAATCCCGTCTGGGCAAAATGAAAGCTAATGTCAATCATCTTTGCCTATACCATATTATTGCACAAAAAATACAAATTTGATGTTCAATAATTATCTATTAGGAGCTGTAAAACAGTTATTTGATATTTATAATCTACATTAATTTGAATTAACATTTTGTTGCTTTGCAGCCTGAAATGAAGACAGATACAGTTTATGTTTCATCCAGCTGCATTTACCCAGTGCAACTTATAACATCCAAGTGAAAGATATAACACCAACATGTCAGAAAAAAAAAAGAATCACTGAGTTGGAAAAAGGATCACCCTCTTGTGTCAGTGTTTTGTTGAACCACCTTTTTCTTTAACCACTTGCTTACCGAGCACTTAAACCCCCCTCCTATCCAGACCAATTTTTAGCTTTCAGCGCTAACGCATTTTGAATGACAATTGCGCGGTCATACAACGCTGTACCCAAATGAAATTTTTATCATTTTTTTCCCACAAATAGAGCTTTCTTTTGGTGGTATTTGATCACCTCTGCGGTTTTTACTTTTTGTTAAAAAAATGTAAAAACCTGAATTTAAAAAAAAAAAAAAAATTTTTTTTTTATATTTTGTTATAAAAAAATTTTAACGGGTAATTTTTCTCCTTCATTGATGTACGTTGATGAGGTGGCAGTGATGGGCACTGATAGGTGGCAGTGATGGGCACTGATGGGTGGCAGTGATGGGCACTGATGGGTGGCAGTGATGGGCAGCACTGACAGGTGGCACTGATTGGCACTCCAGATGGGCATTGGTAGGTGGCACTTGTGAGCATTGATAGGTGGCACTTGTTGGCATTGATAGGTGGCACTGTGGGCACTGTTAGGTGGCACTGTGGGCACTGTTAGGTGGCACTGTGGGCACTGTTAGGTGGCACTTTTGGGTGGCACTGATGAGGAATGTTTTGTGCTTCCACTTTGGGACCGATGTCCCTGGCATCTGAGCCGATGATCGGCTTTTTTCTCTACTCGCGCTGTCAGCGCGAGTAAAAAAAAAAACGATTACCGATCTTCCTGTTTACATCATGTGATCAGCTGTCATTGGCTGACAGCTGATCACATGGTAAGGGGCCGGGATCTCAGTGACTCGGTGATCACACCGCGCCCGGCACGCGCCCTGCAGGGCGCGCGCAGGGAGCGTGCACAGGGGAGGCCGTCATATGACGGCCTCCCGGGAATGTAGGTCCGCGCTGTGGCCGTCATTCGGCCATAGCGCGGATGTCTAGTGGTTAATTGCAGCCTTTAGTCTGTTTGGGATATGTCTCTACTAACTTTGCACATCTAGACTTTGCAATATTTGCCCACTCTTCTTTGCAGAACTGCTCAAGTTCAGTTAAATTTGATGGTGACAGTTTGTGGACTGTGGTCTTCAAGTCATTCCACAGATTTTTCAATAGGGTTTAAGGCCCCATTCACACCAGGCTTCAAGCGTTTCGTAGTTTGAAGCCTAAAACAACAAAACGCTGGAGGGGAAAAAATCAATTATTCTTTATGGAGATGGTTCACATCTCCACTCCAAAATGCCTGAAGCCAGAAGCTCCAAAATGCCTGAAGCTCAAACAAGTTCTGGAACTTTTTTTAGGCAGATTTGGGCTATTTTCTGCTTTTTACATCGGTGACCTTTTGACCTGTTCAAAATTGCTGCAAATTGCCGTAAAATTGTGCGACTTTCTGCCTGAAAACGCTATGCTTAGGTGTGAATGGGGCCTTAGGCCGGGCTCTGACTAGGCCATGCAAGGACATTCACCTTCTTTTCCTTCAACCACTGTGTGGTCATTTTTGCTGTGTGCTTTGGGTCATTGTCATGTTGGAAGGTAAACCTTCTTCCCATTGACAACTTTCTAGCAGAGGGCGGCAGATTTTCCTCAAGAATTTGACGGTATTTTGCCCCATCCATTTTTCCTTTTATCCTGACTAGTGCTCCAGTCCCTGCTGCAGAGAAACACCCTCATAACTGGATATTACCACCTCCATGCTTTACTGTAGGAATGGTGTTATTTGGATGGTGAGCTGTATTGGATTTCCTCTAGACATACCGTTTGGTGTTGATGCCAAAAAATTCCATTTTAGCCGGACCATAACAACTTTTTCCATGTGGCCTCAGAATCTTCAAGGTGCGTTTTGGCAAAACTCAGTCATGACTGTATGTGACCTTTTTTGAGGAGTGAATTTTTATTTTTTTTTTTACAACCCTCTTATACAAGCCACATTTGTGGAGAATTTGTGATATTGTTGTCACATGCACACAATTACCACGGTTTGTCATACATTTCTGCAACTGCTTCAGATTTGCTGTAGGCCTCTTGGTAGCCTTCCTGACCAGTTTAGTCTTGGCTCTATTATCCAGTTTGTAGTGATGTCCTGATCCAGGGAGGGTCTGTGTTGTACCAACTTCTTAATAATATACTTCACTGTGCTTCTAGGCATGGATAAAGCCTTTGAAATGTTTTTGTACCCATCTCTTGACTTGTGACTGTCCACAACTTTATCCTGGAGATCTTTTGACAGTGCCTTGCCACCCATAGATGGTTGTTTGCTTCATTTGCACTATCAGGAACCGAAATGCTCCAGGAAAGCTCTTTTCATGCTGAGCTAATCAAAATGACTACAGCTATTCACAGTTGAAAGTCAAATGGCTTTGTGTGCCATTGAGAAGGTGATTAGCTACAGCTGATTGAGTTTACAAGTCATTTTTAGGAGGGGTGATCCTTTTCCCAACTCAGTGATTCTGTTTTTGAATTTTTCATTTCTTTTTTCTGACATGTTGATGTTATATGTTTCACTTGGATGTTACACGTTGCAGTGCGTAAATACAGCTGGATAAAACAAAAACTGTGTTCGTCTTCATTTCAGGCTGCAAAGCAACACAATGTGTCTATTTTAAAGGAGGGTGATTATTTTCTATATCCACTGTAAATTATTTATGTGCATGAATTATGGCAATGGTTTCTTCTCTATTTAGTATCACTTTAAGTTCTATTTTACGACATACTGGTTCCTCTGCTGTCACCCATGACATCCAAGGCTCACTATCAACAAAAAACTCCAACAACTTCCTGTTCCAGGATGTAGAAATGTGTTTCATTCATATATGGTTAAAAAAATTAAACCATTACCCTTGCTGCGTGTATGCAGCAACCCATCTGCCGCAAAGATACAGATGGGTTTACAATTCCAAAACCTCTGTTCACAGTTCACCCAATATTCAGTTGGAGCTTATACAGGGCTGATTACACTACCCACCCCCATATGTCAGGACTAGGCCAATCTCCAAGCACTATTACATCTATACCCCAAATGACTGAGTATTTTTTTTCTCTAAGCGGCTGAATGGAGTAAGAGGAGAGCGAAGGAAAGAATATGTGCTGCTGGATGGGCTTTAACTGCTTGCCGACCAGCCGCCGTCATGTTACTGCGGCAGGTAGCACTGCTGCCAAACTGCCATAGGTGTACGTCGGTTGCTTTAAGAGCTATAGGGGGCGGCGCAACGCTAGAGCCAATGCTTCTGAGAGAGCCAAAACGGGGGTCTGTCAATGTAAACAGACAGATCCCTGTTCTGTTAGGGAAGTAGAGAGAGACCTGCTGTTCCCAGTAATCAGGAACAGTGATCTCTCTCTACTTCCAGTCAGTCCCCTCCCCCCACAGTTAGAAACACCTCTCTAGGGAACCCCTTGATCGCCCCCTAGTGTTAACGCCTTCCCTGTCAGTGACATTTATACAGTAATCAGTGGCTATTTATAGCACTGATCGCTGTATAAATGTCAGTGGTCCCAAAAAAGTATCAAAAGTGTCTGATCTGTCCGCCGTAATGTCGCAGTCCCACTAAAAATCGCTGATCACCGTCATTACTAGAAAAAATAAAATGATAATAAAAATGCCATGAATATATCCCCTATTTTGTAAACTTTTGCACAAACCAATCAATATACGTTTATTGCAGTTTTTAAAAAAAAATAAAAATACGTAGAAGAATACATATCGGCCTAAACTGATAAAGAACATTTTTTTGGGGATATTTATTATAACAAAAAGTAAAAAATATTGTTTTTTTTTTCAAAATTGTTGCTCTTTTTTTTTGTTTATAGCGCAAAAAATAAAAACCACAGAGGTGATCAAATTCCACCAAAAGAAAGCTCTGTTTGAGGGAAAAAAAGGACATAAATTTTAATTGTGAACAATGTAACATGACCGCGCAATTGTCAGCCAAAGCGGCGCAGTGCCATATCGCAAAAAGTGGCCTGGTCAGGAAGTGGGTAAATCCTTCCAGGGCTGAAGTGGTTAAAGCAAACCTGTTGCTTTTCTCTGTATGGACAAAACACAAGTTTGCATAAATATTGGCCACCCATTGGCTAACAGATGGTCAGGATAAACAGAGCGGCAGTGGGCAAGAATGAGATTTCTCCAGTGCATCGAATGCTGGGAGTCGTACAGCACAAGAGAGTACTTACAGTGTACTTGTCAGGAGGCTGGATAGTCAGTAAGTAATGATGAAGCAATTTGAAAATCGATCCATAGTGAATCATTTTTCAGATGGCAGTATAACAGTGGCTGACAGATTGAATGGCATTACATTGCGGGACCATCTGCACCAACTACAAGCCAAGTGTTTGACCTCAGTGGGTGAGTTTGGCAGAAGGTGCCACCAGACTTGAAATTGTTACGGCTGAGGCATGTGTACAGCCCCATCAGGCTGTAACATTAGAATTCCAGTGGGTGGCCGGAGGGCAGTCTAATGGCTAGCTTCTGACGAAAACTGGCATTCGATCAGCACTTGCAGCCAGGGTTGATTCGTGTATTCTGGTCAGGGGTGGAAGTCCCCCCGTTCAGAATACAAAGACACAGTGAGAGAGATCCTTACATCAGCATTTCTTGTGTTGATGTAGGGATCTGTGAGTTTTTTTGCATTCATCCAACTGGTTGAACAATCAAGAACTCAATGTGTATACCCTGCTTTACTATTGTTCATTAGACAGGACAGCACACTGGCTTGGTGGTTATCGCTTAGTACTGGCAGCACTGGGATTTTTGGCTCCAGTCTCAGCCAGGACACTAGCTCCGTGAAGTTAGCATGTTCTCCCTGTGTGGGTTTCCTCCAGGTACCCTGGTTTCTTCTCACATACCACAGACATGCTGAGAGGCTAATTGGATCTAAACTGACCCTAGTATGTGTGTACAAATTGGCTATGCACATTTTTTTTATCACATTCTATGAAAAAGAGGCTTTCAGGCACATCAGACATAGTGACCAGAGAAGTGGCCCATAAATTCATCAAGGGTTGGATACGTCATAACATATACTGTACTGTATGTACATACATACATTGCTAATTAAATGGTCCACTTTTTTCTTTTTTACTTGGTTTACAGATCATAGTTTGAGTATTTCTCCTTCTTTAGTATTGTACCTTTTTGTGTTTAACATCATTTACACTGACAGTCCATTTGGGAGCTCTGCTGGGCACAGAGGATTGTATCCAGATTTTTAATGCTATGTGAAGCTTATGCTATTTTCTGTTACCATTCTATCGTTCCTTATTTTGGTGGTATTTATCTGTAATTATCATGACTTTTTATGATGTTGTATGGTAACTATGAGACTATAATATTTAACACTACACTGTGACAAGCTCCATGAGCTGGGTAGACTGTAACCCCAATGCCATCTAGAGGTTTCATCATGAAATCACATAGAGAATTGTCTTATTGTTTTTCTTACTATTCTATATTATAAAATCCCACATTTCTGCTAACTAGATATGATAGAATGTGTTCAATTTACAATGCTTTACACAAGGATCTTCATGCTCAGCCATGCAATTGTAATTTACAAACGACAGCTTAAAATAACCTTCTCTTTTTTTTTTTCAAAAATAAAGATCCTTATCCTGGTCTTTTCGCTTTTTGGATTGAACCTGATGCATGTGGCAGTATATAAAATATTTTTAATGGTTGAACTTGATTATGCCTATAGTGTTTTATTTAAATTTGAATTTTGTGTACGCTTATGGATGATATAAGATTTTTTTATTGAGATTTATATTAGGATTGTAAATAAATACATAAATGTGAATATGTATGTGTTTATTTACGCTCCTATATAAGGGTTTTGGCATTACAGTGATTTACTGCAAATGGGTTGATACAAGCACACTGATCATCAAGGCAAATGGGTATTTGTTGAGTCATATACGAGTCCATATACTGTAAGTGTGCACTAAGCAATGGCTGATTAGCATAGAAAAATGGGGTGCACCCTAAAAACTGTTTTGCTACAGACCTGAACAGAAGGTGAGTGGAGCTTCAAATGCAGTGCTGAAAATGGGATGAGTAAAAGCATTAGGTTGAGGCTGTATTGCTCTATCTTCACCAGTGCCATGGATGGGAGCAACGCTCCATGAGATTGATTTACTAAAACTGGAGAGTGCAAAATCTGGTGCAGCCGTGCATATAAACCACCATATAAACCTTCCCAACCATATCAACTTCCAGATTTTTTTTGTCAAAGCTTAAAGTTATATTAAAGTTTTTTTGTTTTTGTTTTTAAATATCAAACAAGCAGTGGTTTTGCACAGAGCAGCTTCCCTCTTCTCGGGTCCCACACCGGTGCTTCTGGCCCCTCCCTCCTGCCAGGTGCCCCCACAGCAAACAGCTTGCTCTGGGGCACCCAAGCAGGCGCGCTTATGGTTGCCACCTCATCCCTTTAAACCCGAACACATATTAATTACACAGGTTCTGTGGCTGATTAAGGTGGTAATTAAACTCACTTGGTGCCTTGTCTGCATTTAATTAGCCTCAGAACCTGTGTAATTCAAAGGTGTTCAGGTTTAAAGGGATGAGGTGGCAACTCTAGGCGCGCTCCCGACCTGCTGCTCCCTGTGCCCATTCACACATGCCCCCTCCATCTCTTGATTGGCTCACTGGCTGTGATTGACAGCAGTGGGAGCCAATGGCTCGTGCTGCTGCCAAAAGCCAATCAGGAGTGCGAGTCCCCGGAGAGGCAAGGCTTTCATGGACTTCGTTGCATCACCATCTAGATAAAGGAAGGCCCATAGACGTGCATCTGGATTTTGCAAAAGCATTTGACACAGTTCCCCATAAACGTTTACTGTACAAAATAAGGTCCGTTGGCATGGACCATAGGGTGAGTACATGGATTGAAAACTGGCTACAGGGGTGAGTTCAGAGGGTGGTGATAAATGGGGAGTACTCGGAATGGTCAGGGGTGGGTAGTAGGGTCCCCCAGGGTTCTGTGCTATGACCAATCCTATTTAATTTGTTCATAAACGACCTGGAGGATGGGATAAACAGTTCAATCTCTGTATTTGCAGACAATACTAAGCTAAGCAGGGCAATAACTTCTCCGCAGGATGTGGAAACCTTGCAAGAAGATCTGAACAAATTAATGGAATGGGCAACTACATGGCAAATTAGGTTTAATATGGAAAAATGTAAAATAATGCATTTGGGTGGCAAAAATAGGAATGCAATCTATACACTGGGGGGAGAACCTCTGGGGGAATCAAGGATGGAAAAGGACCTGGGGGTCCTAGTAGATGACAGCAGCAGCTTGGCATTGCATGCCATTGCTGAGCCTAAAAAAGCAAACAGAATGTTGGCATGCATTAAAAAGGGGATTAACTTCAGAGTTAAAACGATAATTCTCCCACTCTACAAGACTCTGGTCCGGCCTCACCTGGAGTATGCTGTCCAGTTCTGGGCACCAGTCCTCAGGAAGGATGTGTTGAAAATGGAGCGAGTACAGAAAGGGCAATAAAGCTAATAGGGTCTGGAGGATATTAGTTATAAAGAAAGGTTGCAAGCACTGAACTTATTCTCTCTGGAGAAGAGACACTTGAGAGGAGATATGATTTCAATTTACAAATACCATTCTGGTGACCCCTCTATAGGGATAAAACTGGAAGGGAGTTTAATAAGACACACGGCCACTCATTAAGATGAAAAGAGGTTTAACCTTAAACTACATAGAGGGTTCTTTACTGTAAGAGCGGCAAAGATGTGCAATTCCCTTCCATAGGCGGTGGTCTCAGTGGGGGGCATCGATAGTTTCAAAAACTATTAGATAAGCACCTGAAGACCGCAACATACAGGCATATACAATGTAATACTGACATATAATCACACACATAGGTTGGACTTGATGTCTTTTTTCAACCCCACCTACTATGTAGCTATGAGAGGAGGCTAAGTATTAGCGGGGGGGGCGGGGGGGGCGTGCTGCACACAGAAGGGTTTTTTTTACCTTCATGCCTTTACAACCACTTTAATAGAACAAGCTGAAGTTAGAAGCTGATTGGCTACCATGCACAGCTGCACCAGATTTTGAACTCTCCAACTTTAGTAAATCAACCCCAAGTCTCTCTACCTTTTCACAAGTTTAATAACCCCTTCATCGAAATGCCGTTTGGATGTTCATAAATTTTGTTTATAAATGATTTTATTTAACAGCATTAAAAAATACAATCACTATAGCACATCTTGAGATAAACATGTAAAATATCATCATTACATAAAATGAAATAGGAAATTCAAGTGTTATACAAACAGTCTAAAATGCTTGTGAACATCATCAGGTAGCTAAGATCATATATGGCTGTAAATAATAGCCTGGGAGGATTTGGTGGACTCCCTGATCCATATTCTGTGGTATTGCAAATCTATTAGAGCCTACTGGAATCAGGTCTTTAAATTAGAATTTCAGAATTCCCTTCTTCACCATTTCCTTCCTGTGTTGCCCTAGTGATTTTTCATCTCACTATTGATACCATTCTCCTCACGATTAGAATGTTTTTTATTTATGTTCTTTCTGCTAAACTCAACATTATGCGGCGATCCTCTGTTATACTGGGGATCACTGACATTATCAAAGAAGTTAATCAGAACTTTGCTCTTGAGCATACATTTGCTATGAATAACTGTATAATCAAATTTACCCAGAATTCTTAGATAACCTACTGATCAATACTGGATGAAATGTATTTATTTGTGCAAAATGCTCTCAAGTCCAGAGCACTCAAACCTTTCTGTTTAAAGTGATTACGATTGTGCCGATGTCATCGGCGCATGCGCACTGAAGAAACGGCTTACCCGTGCCGTTTATTCAGCAGCCGTGACCGGCGGCTCCCACGCGCATGCGCGAGCGTGACGTCATCGCGGCTCCAATGACAACGCCGGAGCCCGCAAACCCAGAAATAACTCTGGGAGACATTTCGTCAGTCACAGCGGTGTGCGGGGCCGCTGCAACAGCTTCGATCTAAGGTAAGTATTTTAAAATGAGCTAGTATGCGATGCACACTAGCTCATTATGCCTTTGTCTTACAGGGTTTTTTGTTTTTTCGGGTTTACAGCCACTTTAGCATGTAGCTCATCATAACATACCTACCGTACCTTATTCTTGCAGTTTTCCCTTTTGGAATCCTAATATTTCTCTTGTGTAGAACACTGTTTTTTGTTAAATGGCTTAAAGTTTTATACTATTTCTTGACGCACAACATTTTTGATTGTACACAGTGCCTGTACCTATAATGTGCCATCAACTTAAGTGGTTGACAATTTTTAGCATACAACTATGTATGTCCTTTTTTCTATACTTTTTTCTTGAAAAACATATAAAAAAACCCCATAATACTGAAACATAATAGCCTGTGAGGTTGTAAAATATTACAAGGTATTTTAATAGATATCGTATAGTAAACGTTAATATACAGCGGGTTAAATAAGTATTGAACACATCACCATTTTTTCAGGTAAATATATTTCTAAAGGTGCTATTGACATGAAATTTTCACCACATGTCGGTAACAACCCATGCAATCCATACATACCAATAAACCAAGACAAATATGTATAGAAATGAAAGTGGATGTAAACACACCACTCACCCAGTATAAACTAATGGCACAGTATTCATTTATATATACATGCAAGCCTCCTGCATGTATCCCTACCTTGCAAATGTCACTTCCTTCAGCAGTAGGAGCCCCACAAAACTCTGGAATCGGTGAGTGGGTCTCTTTGCCGAAGCTAGGTGGGCGGAGTCGTTATGTCACAAGACTCCCCGCCCACCTCTACACTCTCCTACTCTCCTATTCCTGAGTTTTGAGCAACATCCAGTCAAGCAGCCAATCCTGGGAGAGCTGGAGAAGAACGGTGGAGGCATGTGAAGCTGGAATCGTAACACTCTCTCTCTCTCTCACAGAGGAGTGAAAAGAAATATTAGAAGAGTTGTCCAAGAGCCAAGGACCACTTCTGGAGAGCTTCAGAAAGACCTGGAATTAGCATGTACAATTGTTTCAAAGAAAATAATAAGTAATGTACTCAACCGTCATGGCCTGTACGCATGCTCACCACACTCAGCAAGACTCCAGTGCTGAAGAAAAAGCATGTTAAAGCTCCTTTAACGTTTGCTTCACAACATTTAGACAAGCCTGTGAAATACTGAGCGAATATAGCCTGGTCAGATGAGACCAAATTTGAACTCTTTGGATGCCATAATACACACCATGTTTGGTGGTCAAATGGCACTGCAGATCACCCCAAAAACAACCCCTTACCAACAGTGAGGTTTGGAGGTGGGAACATCATGGTGTGGGACTGTTTTTCAGCATACGGTACTGGCAAACTTCTTATTGAAGGTTGGATGAATGGAAAAATGTACCAAGGCATTCTTGATAAAAACTTTTTGCCATCTACCAGGATGATGAAGATGAAACCAGGGTGGACGTTTCAGTAAGACAATGAACTCAAACACAAAGCTAAGGAAAATCAATTGGTTTCAAAGAAAGAAAATAAAGCCGCTAGAATGGCCTAGCCAATCACCTGACTTGAATCCAATAGAAAATCTATGAAAAGAACAAAAAAATCAGAGTTCATAGAAGAGGCCCACAGAAGGTTTTGACTTTATTTCACTTTATAATCTCCCTGGTTTGTTCTGGTCCAACTCTGTTCCCCTTAGATTTATTTTACCTCCTAACTATTTAGTGGCTCAGTCTCTTATACTTTGGTATGCTTACAAAAACAAATATAAACTTCTATGCACTGTATTGACTTTTTGGGAGACCTGTCTTTTACAGCAACATTTCACCTTACTAACAACTTTACCTGATGGACACTAAGTCTAAGTTCACATCTAAGTGGTTGTGCTTGATGCGTTTTTCAGGCACGATTCACAGTGCGTTTGCGTTTGTAAACCCTCGTTTTTCATGCGTTTTTGCATGCAGTTTTCATACATTTCGCGTTTTACATTTTTTTTTCTCTCTTCAACCATTTCAGCCCCGGAAGGATTTACCCACTTTCTGACCAGGCCACTTTTTGCGATACGGCACTGCATCACTTTAACTGACAATTGCGTGGTCGTGCAACGTTGTACTCAAACAAAATTTATGTCCTTTTTTTCCCACAAATAGAACTTTCTTTTGGTGGTTTTTGATCACCTCTGCGGTTTTTATTTTTTACGCTATAAACAAAAAAAAGACAATTTAAAAAAAAAAAACAATTTGTTATTTTTTGCTATAATAAATATCGAAACAAAAATGTAAAAAAAACAATTTCTTCATTGATCTAGGCCAATATGTATTCTTTTGCATATTTTTGGTAAAAAAAAATCTCTAGAGGCATATATTGATTGGTTTGTGCAAAAGTTATAGCATCTACAAAATGGGGGATAGATTATGGCATTTTTATTATTTTTATTTTTTTTTTTACTAGTAATGGCGGCGATCAGCGATTTTTAGATCTGACACTTTTGACTGCTATAAAAATGCACTGATTACTGTATAAATGACACTGGCGGGGAAGGGGTTAACACAAGGGGGTGATCAAGGGGTTAAATGTGTTCCCTGGAAGGGGTTTCTAACTGTGGGGGGGGTGGACTGACTGGGAGTACAGAGAGATCGCTGTTCCTAATCACTAGGAACAGACGATCACTCTGTACTCCCCTGACAGAATGGGGATCTGTTTGTTTACATTTACAGATCTCCATTCTGGCTCTCTGTGGAGAGATCGTAGATGGCCGGCGGACATCGAGGCCACCTGACGCCTATCTCCAGTGCCTCGGAGGGGCCCCCCACGCCAACATTTTTTCAAAAAATGGCCTGGGGTCCTCTCCAAAATCCATACCAAACCCTTATCCTTTATACTAGCCAGGGCCTGTATGCTGAGGGGAAATTGATGTCAGCTCTAGGGACGGATCACACAAAAATCAAGGAATAAAAAAGCGGGCTGGCTTGCATAGACCACCTGTCCTTCCGGCTTTTTTATTTCTTGCTTTTTTATCTATTCCTTGCTGTAAGTGCATTACTAATGTATGATTAAAGGTGTAGTTAGTTTTTAAAACTATTGTGAGTTTCCTTTTTGGGTTCCTGGAATATCGCCCACTGTACGTTGAGGTGGGTCCTTGGGAGATAACCTAGACGTCCGGCTTCTTCCCGCACCGCACGGAGTGTGATCCGTCGTAGAGCTGACATCAGTTTCCCCTCAGGATAAAGGCCCTGGCTGGGTATTAGCCACAAGCTTTTAAAGCTTGCCATCTGGTAAGCATGTCTTTTATGTGGTGGAGGTGCATTTCTTTTGTGGTGTGACAATCTTCATCTATTTGTCACGGAAAACACTTTATGGACACTTACCTCTATGGTTTACTTGATAAATCTGTGGACATTTTTCACTGTTATTTTTGCACATTTTATGTTTAGGTTAGCGCAGCTCATTTTGCCTTTTATTTCATTTCTGTGTGTATCTCACAGCAGAGCTGCAGCTTATGTTAGTTCTCCTTTAATTTATTAATTTATTTAGTCCGCCTTTATGTGATAGCGCTGTATTTTTTTGTTTTTGCTATATGTCAGACAGCGGGCAACAACTCAACAGGGGAAGACAGCCACAAAAGAAGAGCGGTTTCTTTTTTTTTTTTTTTTTAGCGTGTAACCGGAGGCGAGGAAGAAGACAGCAGCGGGAGAACATAGCACAAGAAGACAGCTTGGGGAGAAGACAGCACCGGGATAAGACAGTAATGGGAGAAGATGGCTCGGGGGGAAGATGGCTCGAGGAGAAAACGGTGGCAGGAGAAGACAGCTCGGGGAGAGGACAGCACCGGGAGAGACGCAGTGGAAGAAGATGGCTTTGGGAGAGATGGCTTTGGGAGAAGACGGCTTTGGGAGAGAACGGCACCAGGAGAGGCGGCGGTGGAAGAAGATAACTAGGGGAGAGCAATTTTTTTTAATAGTAAAGGACTTGGCAAAAACCGGCTCTTGTTTTTTTTTTTTTTTACATTTCACTGCTTTTTTAGAAGTATGGGAAGGGGTATGAGGTACCCGATACCCATTCACATAGGGGGAGCCGGGATCTGGGGGCCCCCTTCTTAAAGGGGTGCTTCCAGATTCCCATTAGCCCCCCCGCCCGCAGACATCAACATGGGGGCAAACACCCATCCCCCCCATGTTGAGGGCATGAGGCCTGGTATGGTTTAGGAGGGGGGCCGCTGGCTCATCCCCTCCCTTTCCTGACCTGCCGAGCTGCATGCTTGGATAAGGGTTTGGTATGGATTTTGGGGGGACCCCATGACATTTTTTTTTACTTTTGGCTTGGGGGGGTCTCCTCCGAATCCATACTAGACCCAAAGGGTCTGGTATGGACCTGGGGGCACTAAACGCCATTTTTGCCACAATATTTTTTGCTGGCAATTCTTTTTTTTTTTTTTTTACATTCAGCTGTCGGCGGGGAAGTTGCGTTTCTGGTGCAATTCTAATAAAGTCTATTACACGCAAAACAAGGAAAAAGTCCCCGATCCTTTCCAAAAATGCACCGGCCGCAAAACGCATAGGTGTGAATTTGTACCATAGGAAACCATGTTAAATAGACTGTAATGCATTTCTGCAAACTGCAAAACACACTAAAAAATGCATGGGTGTGAACCTAGGGTTAACTCTTCGACTAGTCTAAAAGCCTTCCAGAAGTCTACTTTGATATTTGTTGCATGCCTCCAACAAACCAAGGATATCCCAGAACAAGAGAGATACCTTTACATTCAAATTAAACATTTCTTTCCTCCCAATATTCAGAAAACCTTAACATCACTCCCCACTATTTATGGAAAAAAAATTGTAGTTCTACTCCTAGAGGCAGAGGTTTAATTTCTACACTATAGAATTTTATACCAGGATGAGTACGATTCTCTTCTCAACAGTATAAAGAAATGAATTGTAATTTCCATAAATGTACCAGATCCCTAAAGCCGCGTACACACGAGCGGAATGTCCTACAGAAAAAGTCAGACGGAAGCTTTTCATTGTCTATTCCGATCATGTGCCCTCCTGTACCTTTTGTATTGAACTGTACTGTAATTGTGTTGCCCCCCTTATACATTGTAAAGCGCTGAGTAAACTGTTGGCGCTATATAAATCTCGTATAATAATAATAATAATAATAATGTGTATGGTGGGGCGTGACCGGATGTGGGAGTGAGAGGGTGTGTGAGATCTCCTCTCCCTCCGCTCTGACCAGCTAAGCCAAGGGCTGAGGAGACTACTGGTGTGTGCAGCAGTACAAGCGGCAGTGTAAGCAGCGGCGTTTGGCCAACTACAGCATTACAGCACTATTGAGCAGATCGCTCCCTGGCACAGACGCGGTGGACGGAGCTGAGGTGGGGTGTGAGAGACCCCTGTGGCGTGCCGGCGGCCGGGTAAAGGGATGCTCCGGCGGAGGCTATAGCAGCACCAGCAGTGGCGGCGTCAGTGAGTGTGGCGGTGGAGAGCCAGGAAGATGGAGCTATAGGGGTGGCGTGAGAGGCCCCCCCTGGGTTATCAGCAGCAACCAAATCTGGTCGAACACAGTAGCAGCAGCGGGGCAATGAACAAAGCAAGCTATCAGAATTAACATCGCAACGCTGGGAATCTGGAGAGCTGCTAAGAAGACCCCAGACATAGGTGAAAACTTTCCTACTTTTCTTTTTATATAATATGTTTGTGGCGGATGACTTTTTTTTTGCCTGGTTCCTGGTTAAAGAGCTGGCCTGTGAGTTGGCCTTTGATTGATTGGTTCCTGAAGAAACCTAATTGAGTCTGTAATGTGAAACCTGGGTTAACTAGAAACATGCTGCCTTATTATTTTTTGAGCTTATTTACCCTATTGAAGTAATATCTTACATAAAGGAAATTAGCAACCCCAGTCCGAAGTGGGAGACGGACGGGGGTACTGGCGTATGAGGTTTCACCTTTTTGTTTCTCAAAACAATAAAAGAACCAGTGGAACTGTTTGATGTAAGCTGCTTATCATAAACATCAGCTGCAAGTGAAACGGCGTTGCACAAGTACTTGTTCATTGTCCCAAGAGTCACTGATCTGACGTTGGCAGAGTTATATGGAGGACTATCTTTGTGATACCTCTTTTTTCTTTTTTTCTATGCAAAACTAGTAGTCCGGGACTGTAACAATTTTATATCTCAATTTGCTAAAAGGAAAAGAAAAAAATTTTTTTTTTTTTTTTTTTTTTCTTTCCTACCCCCCCCCTCCTCCCCCTTTTTTTTTTTTTTTTTTTTTTTTTTTTTTTTTTTCTCTCCTACCCCCTCATGGCATAATAGCATGGCTGGGAAGCGGGCAGCAGAGGAAAAATTAAACCTGCACCAGTTACAAAATCAGCCGCATCAAGCAGGAGGTCAGGTTACACGCTCGGCTAGAAACCAGACAAACCAAGCGAAAGTCGCAGCAGCAGCTGCAGTAGCGGCAGCAACAAAATTAGAGCGTTTTTCCAGGACATCCCTATCACCGGTAAAATCCCAACAGCTAACCCAAGCGAGTACCCAGGCGAGTAGGAAAAGTCACAGCCAAAGCAGCGGGCCAATATTGGCCGCAACAAGCCCACTTGCAGTGCCCTCAATAAGTCATGGAATAGGAAAATCTCCCCCTATAAGCGGTGACACAGATCCTAAAAGGCTACCCAATACAACTGAGCCCGGGATGGAGAGTGGCCAAAGTGGAGGAGCGGAAGAGCCAACAATGAGGGACCTCATGTATGCGATTACTGCATGTAAGGAATCAATTTTTGGTTTGGGTGCTCAGCTAAAAAGCATAAGAGAAGAACTGATTGCGCTGGGTAGTAGTTTGAAAGAAACGGAGGGAAGAACAACAGCACTAGAGGACAGATTAAGCCTGGTGGAAGATATACTATCTCCGCTCAGACAAGATATGACTGACATGAAAAAACGCATAGAAAATCAATCCGCCAAAATAGATGAACTAGAAAATAGAAATCGAAGAAACAACATAAGAGTAATAGGCATGCCGGAACGGAGCGAGGGACCTGACCCTATTGAATTTTTGGAGGGATGGATCAAGGAGACATTTGGGGCTGCATCCTTTTCTCCTTTTTTTGGCATCGAACGCGCCCATCGAATCCCCTTCAAATCTCGGCAGGGCAAGGAGTACCCAAGACCTATAATTATGAAAATGTTCAACTTTAGAGATAAGGTGTCTTTGCTTCGGAAAGCGAGAGAAATGAGAGAAATCTTGTATAGGGGAACGCGAATTTCACTATATCAAGACTTCTCCCCAGACCTGCAAAAGCTCAGGGCGGCATACATGCCAATTAAACGTGTGCTTCAGCAAAAAAAGATGGATTATGCACTACTGTACCCCGCCCGCATGAGAATAACCACCAGGAATGGGACATTCTTCTTTGATTCTCCCCGCAAAGTGGAAGACTGGCTGGAGAATGCAGAGAGAACAACACGGAATGAAGGAGAGGAGAGATTAGAGACTGATTAGATTATGGACCCTTTTTTTTTTTTTTTTTTTTTTTTTTTTTTTTTCCCGTCCTTATGTGGTATTAGGGAGGGGGGAGAGAAGAGGGTAGGGTGATACAATGAGTAATACACTAAAGAACTAAGTAGGCGATGTGTTGCAGGTAGAAGTTGAGAAAGAAGTATAGGGATAGACCATAAAGTAGTAAAGGTTAATATACACTTACTTAATTCACTGGATTGACACGACAGATTATCTCTTATCCGAACATAAAAAATTAAAAACACATGAACAGCACTAATAAGGTTGAAGGAATAGGATTATAATTTAGCACTAGTTGGACATTCACTTTTTAGAATACTTTGAGATGCCACGATAAACAATTTTTTCCACAAGTATAATTATTTAGAACACTTGAATAACACTAATATGGTCAGGGAGGGGGGGAGGGGGTGGGATAGGGACCCCTGGGTTAAAGGGGTATAGTAAATGTGTGGCACTGGCAAGGTATGCCAGTGTAGTATGGGGAATGAGAGTAAGTGGGAGGTTCGGAACACAGCCCCTAGGGTAGGCCCAGCTGGGCGGGGAGGGAAGGAAGGAGGTGGGTGGGAGAGGGGGAGGGGGAGACAGGAGGGAAAGAACTGGGAGGGGGGGTGGAGCGGGGTGGGGGGCGGGGGAGGATGGGGAGGGGTGGGTGGAAAAGTCACAACTCAAATAATTAATGAAAAACACCACAAACATAAAACCATATACAAATCCCTCCTACGCTCCACCAAGGATGGTAAAGGGATTAGGAGGAATGCTGACTGTTATGTATTACTCACTGAGGGGACACAAGGGGCAGGTAAAATTCTGAGGGACAATTGTATTCTTATTCCCTGCTCACGTTGTTGTCTTTTGCTATATAGTTATTTGAATTGGTATGATCCCCTATATGAGTAAAGAAATTGGGAAAAGGAAAGACCTACTCTTGATGACATGGAATGTGAGAGGGCTGGGGGATAGCGACAAGAGAAGGGCAATGTTTAGATATTTTGATATAATGAAACCTCAGATAATCTGTTTACAGGAAACACACTTGTGTTCCAACTCTGTCCACCTGCTGCGCTCAAGGAGATACCCGACTCAGTTTCACTCCATGCACACTTCACATTCAAGAGGAGTCAGTATAGTGATCTCCTCGGGTGTCTCCTTTGAGTGCATGGAACAGAGGGTGGACAGGGAGGGAAAATTTGTCTTCTTGCTATGTAAAATTAACGGTTTAACGTGCATAATTGCATCAATATACATTCCACCACCATTCTCATCAGCTTCACTCGGGTGTCTATCACAATTCATAGCCTCATATCCGGATGTCCCGGTACTAGCATTGGGTGACTACAATAATACCTTAGACAACTCCCAGGATAGAATGTCTCTGACATCTAGAACTATGAAACAGACAACTGGCAGGACTGCTTTTGCAGCCCTGCTTATGGAAATAGGACTCCGGGATGTATGGAGAGAGAGACACAAAGAGGACAGATGTTATTCATGTTATTCTGCAACACATGAGGTCCTCTCCCGTATCGACCTGGGTCTAGGAAATGAGGCACTCCTGCAGTTAGTGGAGGACTCGGCGTATGAGCCACGCCTATTATCTGACCACTCCCCATTCTGGGTGCGGTTAGGCACCACTGGAAAGCTGGGGCGACAACTATGGAAGGTGAACCCCTACTGGTTGTCTCTGTTTCCCCAAATAGATAATATAAGAGAGGCGCTACGGGAGTTCCTGCAATTTAATAGGGGGTCTGCTAGCGCCATGGTAATATGGGATACACTTAAGGCATTCTTGAGGGGATGTCTTATTAAAGAAATTGCGGGAATTAAAACACGCTCCAGGGAATGGGAAAACAAGGTACGGGAAGAACTGATAGAAAGGGAACAGGTTTTGATAAGAGACCCATCAAAATCTAACCAAGAATCCTGGAGAGAGGTTCAAGCGATATATAGCTCGGTTTGGTTATCAGCAGCAGAGAAGAGAAGATACTTTCAACAACAGAGTTATTTTGAAGAGGGGGAAAATACTGGCCGCCTTCTAGCCCTTATAGCCAGAGAGCAAAGAGATCCCACTACTATCCTGGCTGTGAGGGCTAAATCCGGGGAGAGGCAGACCCGTAGTTCAGACATCTTGAGCAGCTTCCAGCAGTTCTACGGGGACTTGTATTCTAGCAAAACTAGATACAACCCGCCTGAGCTGTTGCAGTTTTTGCAGTCCTGTCCGCTCCCGCAATTGTCGGAGGCGGACAGGGAACTGTTGAACTGCCCAATCACATTAGTGGAATTAAGAGAAGCACTGGAGGGGACAGGTCGCCATAAATCACCAGGCCCAGATGGGATTCCGGCAGAGGTATACTCCCACTATAGAGAGGACCTCTTACCATCACTACTGCAGGCTATAAGGGAGGCTGAGGAACTGGGTTATCTACCGGATAGTATGCGTGAGGCAATAATAACAGTAATTTTAAAGCCTGGGAAAGATAATCTTTTATTAGACTCATATCGTCCAATTTCGCTATTAAACGCGGATGTTAAATTGTTCGCAAGTGTCCTGGCCAATAGGCTATCTCGAGTGATTAGCAGGTTGGTCCATCGTGATCAGTCTGGCTTTATACCTACCCGATCTACATCAGATAATATAAGGAGGCTCTACATGAACCTTCAGATGCCAGTGGATAATCCGGGGAGTAGGGCCATTCTATCTCTCGACGCCTCAAAAGCGTTCGACAGTGTGGAATGGCCCTACCTCATGGAAACACTGAAAAGATTCGGGTTGGGAAGTAGGTTTGTAGCTTGGGTAGAGATACTCTATTTTAAACCTAGAGCCAGAATACGTATTAATGGTGACCTTTCGCCTCCATTTGAATTGCATAGGGGGACGAGACAGGGTTGCCCATTGTCTCCATTACTGTTTGCCCTGGCAATAGAGCCTCTAGCTATTAAGATCCGGAATTCAAAGGAGGTGGTGGGGTTCCGTAGACACCAGAGAGAAGAAAAAATATCTTTATATGCAGACGATGCACTTATATATCTGGGCGACATGACCTCATCCTTGCGGGCAGTAATGGAGATAGTGAGAGAATATGGCACCTTCTCAGGCTTTGCCATTAACTGGTCAAAATCAACGCTAATGCCCATAGACCAGCAGAGGGACCGACTACCAGTGGGAACGGAACAAATAACAATAGTTGACAGTTTTAAGTACCTGGGAGTGATGGTGTCCCCAAACCCGGCTGAGTACCTCCGGCTGAACCTGGAACCACTGCTCTCTAGGCAGAAACAAAAAAGCAACAGCTGGTGTAGGCTCCCCCTATCAGTTATAGGACGAGCAAACCTAATAAAAATGGTATGGGCACCCCAACAATTATACGTTTTCCACAACTCTCCGACATGGATACCAAAAAAATGGTTTAAGCAAATTGACACACTAATGAGGGAATTGATATGGAAAAAAAAGACACCTAGAATTAGCCTAGAAACATTGCAATACGAAAAGGATAGAGGAGGGCTTGCAATACCCAATCCTAGGCTATATTTCTTGGCATCACAATTTCAACAAATGGCAGGATGGGGTCGAAAGGGAAATGAGGACCCTACATACCAATTGGTGACCATGATGGAACCCACACTAGAAGCGGCCTCTCACCTGGAAATGGACTTGCCAAGCATGAAGGGGGTAGACCCAATAAGTACGCTTTTTAAAAAAGTATGGGGTGAGGTTCGGAAAATCTTAAAGATAACAGGCGTGCTTTCATTTACGCCGATCTGGCATAATAGTAGATACTCTGAGATCCAGGGACTACAGGGGTTCACACAATGGCAAGAAAAGGGGATTCAGTTCTTCCCACAACTATATGAGGGAGAGGTGTTGAAGACATACGAACAATTATGTAGGGAATTCCAGTTGAACCCGAGGGGCTTTTTTCAGTACCTCCAATTGCGCCATGCGATACAGGCACAACAAATAACGCTCTCCCAGACAACACCGGCAGCTTCACTTTTGAATGAGATCTTTTTGGCAGATACAAGGAAAGGGTTAATATCCAAAATATATAAGGAGTTGCTGAAGTCAACCCAGGTTCATACACTGTTAAAGTGCCGAAATAAATGGATAGAGGACATAGGAGAAATAGATGAAAAACAATGGGAAATGGCGCTCGAGGCTATTCCAGTGGTGTCACTCTCCGCAACCCAAAGACTATCACAATTATTTATTCTTCATAGGGCCTATAGGACATCAGTACAGCTTTATAAATGGGGTAGAGGAGACTCCCCACTGTGCCCCAAGTGTAAGGTACACAGAGGGGACTTTATTCATTTAATTTGGAGGTGCCCAAAGCTGCATAGGTACTGGGATGAGGTTTCCCAACATATTTCCAGGGTGGCGCGGGTCCTCATCCCCCTTAATCCGACCGTATACCTGCTCGGAGCTATAAGTGGAAAGATGTACCCGGGAGGAAAGTACTTCATGTTATCTAGACTGATGTATCTCGCCAGGAAACTTATTGCAAAGTACTGGATGGCTCCAACTGTACCTACAGTTAAGCAATGGATTGCCTACGTTAACTCGTTTCTCCCTAGAGAACGACTGGCGTACGCCCGTAGAAGCGATCGGAGTAAATTTAACAAGATATGGCACCCATGGCTGGGGGATGCGGACCTGGCCCCACATCAATTGATAGTAGAAAGGCTTCAGATGTAGTGATCAGGAGGGGGTGACGTAGAGAGGAAGAACGAGATTGTGATACCCGAGGGGAAGGAAAGCGAGAGTAAGTACACAGGGGGGGGAGAAGAAGGAGGAATAGGAAGTTGGCTTGTAAAATTAATGACAACAAAATCAGATAAATAAGAACATTGGATAGGAGGGAAACCTGCGGTAGTTGTACAGGTGGTGCAAGAACCATCAAAGGCAATATGAAAGGTCTGCTGTGACGGAGGGGAGGTGGGGTGGGGAGGGGTGGAGGGGAGGGTTGGAACAAAATCAAGGGAAAGGGAGGAATGAACTAGCAATAGAGATATGATTTTGCATGGAGGAAGGGCGGGAACACGAGAATAGGACTACATAAACCACACACTTTATACTATGTTTTGCTGTACAATATAATGTGAATGATTGAAACTATGCTCCTCCTTTCCTGCCAGACATAGCCCCTGTGTGGGTTGACCTGGCTCTTGCTTTGTATTGTTATAATTTTATTGACATGTGTGCAATAAAAAAGAAATGATTGAATAATGTGTATGCCTCATCGGACTTTTTTTTTTAAATTCTGACGGACCTAGAGATGGAACATGTTCTAAATATTTCCGACGGAACCAATTCCTATCAGGAAAACCATTCGTCTGTATGCTGTTCCGACGGACCAAATACGGCGCATGCTCTGAAGCAAGTATGAGGCGAAATCTATTGGCTATTGGCTATTGAGCTTCCTTTTTCTAGTCCCATTGTACGTGTTGTACGTCACCTCGTTCTGGACAGTTGGACTTTGGTGTGACCGTGTGTATGCAAGACCGCTTGAGCGGAATTTCGTCAGAGTTCCGTCGGAGAAACCTTCGGAGTTTATTTCGAAGGCAAAACCAGTCGTGTGTACGCAGCATAACAGTTCAGGAAACAGCTATTAAGCTACACACGGCAGAGTACTACACCCCTCTTAGATTACATTCAATTTACCAAGAAGTCTCCTGCACTCTGCATTTTTGAGGTTGTCACTCTCTAAGGTCTTTTGAGCACATCTTTTGGAGAAACTTCAAACCTGATATGGCATTTGACAGAACAACCAATAAACCTAACCAAAGACATGGGAGATACATACTAGTATACTAGTGGAAGACAACTTTTGTAGGGCTACTCACGACTCACGTGTCTCCTCCGGGGATGGTGCTCGTGAGTGGCAGCGGCTCCTTTGTGGTCTGGGTTGGTATGCACTGTCGGGCGTAGCATGGCCCACATGGTCGTGGGATCGCGGGATATAAGCCAGCCAGTCTGGGACCGCAATTGGTTTCCGATGCCAGGAGGGTGAAGAGGGCTGGGAGGGACCCCGGTGAGTGCAGAGTGAAGGAACGCTGGTCCTTATGGAAGGTGATCGATGGGGGAAGCCCCATCGGTAGGTGACATCCAACCTCCTGGCTAGGTCTAGAAGCTGATTCAGGAGGGCTCAGCGCTGTAGTGTTGCTCTCGAGAGGTCAGGCAGGATTTTGACCGATGCACCATCAAGCTCCAGGTCTCCTGCTTCCCATGCTTTTTGGGCTATACTATCTTTGTGCGTATAGTGATGCAATCTACCGATCACATCTCGAGGTCTAGTGGGATTGTTCGACCGGGGGCCCAGAGCTATATGAATCCGATCTTATTCCACAGATTCTAGTAGTTACTTGCCCATCACTCTCTTGAAGATGTCAGTGACCGTGTCAGCTAGATATGCTGGGCCTGTAGCTTCCGGCATACCCCCGGAGCCGCAAGTTGTTCTGTCTGCTCCGGTCCTCCATCTCCTCCAGATGTAACTGCAGGCTCACCGCTGCCTCTGTGTGGGAGCTTTGGAGTGTCTCCAGAGCAGTTACTCTCTGGTCTATCATGTAGAGAGAAGTTTCCCCCGCCATGAGTCTAGTGGTAAGGGCTTGTACGTCCTGTTTAACGGCGCAAAGTTCCTTCCTGTGTGTAGCTTCCACACGCTCTATCAAGGCCTCTATGTCGGCTTTCATCGGCAGTGCCAGAAGAATAGATTTCAGCTCAGTATCCGCTCTGTAAGTAAGGGGCAGATGAAGTGAATTCCGCGGGTCCGACAGGAAGGCTGGTGGAATGGCAGGGTATATCTCTGAGCTCGAGGACCCTGCGGGGGAGGCAGGATAGGCGAGAAGGTCGAGGCCTTTAGAGCGCGAGGCACATGTGTCCGCCATCTTAAACTCCAGGGAGCCCGACTGGGGGAGCTGGAAGAATCTCTGGATTTCACCTGGGGATGGAGCAGCTGTCTCTACTCGGCCATGTTCAGACCACGCCCCCGTCAGAAAAAAAAAGTTTTGCCTTTTAGTTCTACTTTTATTTTACCATCCCCTCTGACTCCAATGCATTTTGACAAATAGTCAATATTTTGCCGACATCTTTTCAGTGAAACTTAGGGAATTTAAAAAAAAAAAAATCACAATTTTGCTTATCCATTTTTATTAGAATAAACAATTATATTATTCAAGCTATATAATTTTGCCTTTGTTTTACCTTGTTCACACAACAGAGCTCTACCTCTTTTTCTGTCTATTATATATCCAGGCTATAATGCTACAAAACATAATCCCCACAAGCCAGTCTACTATTATTATTGATAAACTAGGGAAAATTAACATACTGTCCAGTAGTCTATATTGATCCACGACTGCTATCCACTTTTATCTACCTAGTAACATCCAGGCACTTCCACATGTACTGGACTTCATACACAGATTTTTGCCTTGTTATAAGATTACTTTTTGTATTGGAAGATGCTTGTTCTCGGAGCTGGAGATGTTGTGCTGTGAACAGCAGATGGTGGTATAATCATTCAGTTGCTCTGTACTATTTAGCTGAAAACTTTGCCTATTCTGCTAGGTTCATTCACTTGCATCAGCATTTTTTCTTAGGAATTTTGTGTTTATTAAAAAAGGGTTCTATAGATCAAAGTACCAGGCAACATGATATTGGCCCTCAAGGCTAGATATTTTTTTTAGATTTGAATAAAACAATCGAGCCCATAGCACTGCATTGCACAGATAAGAGTGTCCTTCAGTTCTTCCAAATCAAATTGTACAAGAGGTACCTTCATCCAGATGTCCAGCATCAACAGGCATAGATTGTCTGGATCTGTTATCAGTCTATAATGAAAATGAGGAGATTAGATATAAAATTACAAAAAACAGAGGGGAATGTGCATGTCTTCCATGTTTGTTTTTTCTTTGCTATGACGTTTACCTTAAAACTAAACAATGGGCTAAAAAACTAAAGCTTTCATTTAAATATTTTTCCAATAGCTGCAAATAGTATAAATCCACTTTGTGTGCATCAAATGCCTTTACAAATCCAGTTATTACCTTTTATATGTAGCAGTTTCATCAATACTGTGTTGTATTAAGCCTGTACAGAGAATAGAGCTGTGGGAGGGGTCCAGCAGGCACCACCCACTACAGGCTGCCTCCAGAAAACTCCAGAAGGGGGCGGAGACAAGACCAGTTACTCTGCACAAGAAAAGAGAACAGCAGTGACCGGTCTTTATAATAGGAAGCTCTTGCACACAGGTAAAGTTTCACACTGGATTACTGCACAGATCTCCCAGCGCTTATGGTAAAATTCCAGAACGTGTAATAATCTAGCAGCTACTATACAAGCAAAGAAATAAAAACAATATGCTGATTAAAAACAGCATTAGCAGCACTTCAAAATTCAAATAAACATAAGGTCCAATCTTGTATATCTGTATAATCATATAAACGATCAAAACAGTTCATCCATGTGTGTCCCAAACGGCATAAATCCTTATTAGTCGACCGTCACCACACCTCGTGCGTTATCCCCCTATGGTAAAGCCATCCAGTCTGACAATCAGCGCTCAACTCAACCCGGGTACTCCGCTTTGTGAGAAATTCATCTGGCGGTGAGAGTTCTGACTGATCATGATAGGAGTGTTTAATGTGTTGAGTGCCTTTTAAACAAATCTTTCTTGTAAATGCATCTTGTAAGGGGGGTGGGTATTTAATTAATAAACTTTTTTTTTACGGAATTACGCTGTGTATATGCATCTTTTGTCGTGAGTGACATGTAGATGGTAGGACGGCTCTTGAAGCTCCATGAAAGGTTGATTAAGACAGGCATTTATCTATCTTTTATCCGGTGAGTCCATTACCATAGGGGGATAACGCACGAGGTGTGGTGACGGTCGACTAAAAAGGATTTATGCCATTTGGGACACACATGGATGAACTGTTTTGATTGTTTATATGATTATACAGATATACAGGATTAATGGACTCTATGTTTATTTGAATTTCGAAGCGCTGCTAATGCTGGTTTTAATCAGCATATTGTTTTTATTTCAATGGAAGCCTATTATCCTTATAGGTTTCTTTTGATTATCACACTTTAAAGGTTTTTATCAGCATCCGTAACATTTGTTAGCTGAAGAAGAACATATGGCATTATCATTGCCTTTAAAACAAGGAATCAGCAAAGGTTCGTTCTCTATTATAATGGCACAGAAAACTGTTGTTGCAGCATGTGCCCACATTAACTAAGCAGGTAGACTTGTTTTAGATCTCTTTGCACCACTCATGTCATTTTCTTTTTCAAAGTGCTGCAATTTTCAGTAGAGAAAACTGTTGCAGATCCCTGCCAGATTAGACTACATTATTATTACACTACAAAATGAGAGCCTGCAGGGCTAGCAACCCTCTCTCTTTCCTCCCACACTCAGCTGAGTGGAAAGGTGGGCAAAGGGATCAGAGCAAGTAGACTCAGCTGAACTGCTCTGTACTGTGTCTGGCACAGACACAGCATAGACCTGGGAGCAGATCGCTCATTGCACCCTTTTTGTTATTTGGAGCAGCATCTGCTCTGTTTTCTCAGCCTAGAAGAGCAGTGCAGGCATAAAGCCTGAGCCGCTATTTGTTAACTCCCCAATATAGTTTGAGTTCTGTTCTGTGCAATGTGTGTATTGTTGTTCTTCTCAATAGTAGATAGGATACTTGTGTTTTTTTCTGGACAGAACTTGAAGGTGCAGTTTTCCGTATGTTCCAATCTATTACTTTAAAGAGAGCTTGCATAGCACAATGGTGTGGATTCTCCTAGCACTGTGAATAGTTAGTGTTTAGAGGATACCTCTATTGGATTTCTTAGTCATTTTGACCAGTGGGGCAGAACAATCCCATTAAAGATGATCTTTGGGCAAAGACAATATTGGGGCAATAGATGCCAATAACTTATCTCTAATGATGTGTGCCCCACTTGTGTCTGCAATGATGCCCTACACTCACACGCACATCAGCTTGATAATACATTTATTTTTGTTAGTCTGCTCACATCAATAAACAATCAGTCACTTTTACAGCAATGATGACACAAAATAGGAAATGAAGCCTGATTACCAAACTGATTCATTGACTACTCTAACAATAGGATTTTTGTTAACAAGGTGGAGCTATGCTGTATTTACCAAGGCTGAATTCAAAGTTGATAGTTTTCTGGGTTTTTTATGCATGTTGTGATACTCAAACTTTAAAAATATTCAACCTAATTTAATTGACTTTCTCAGCCAAATTCAGTGTTCAAAAAACTTGATTAAGACCAACTGGGAATATACTGTCAGAGTCTCAGCTGGAGATTGAATGATGAGAAACGGATGACTGTCCTAGAGGATAAACATCTTCATGTTTTACATACTATAAATTCATGATTAGATACTAATTTCATTTTTAATTTTAACTCTTTATTATCTTTCAATCCTTGAAGCTGCAATAACACTTATCACACGCTAGTGGGCTTTCTGTCGATATTATCATCCATTATGCTCGATTCACAAAAGTTTAACACGGGTAAGGATCTTAAATTTAGTTGTGTGACTGTAATTTTTAAATCTACTTGGACTCCACTGAAAAAAACTGTCACTTTTGAAAAATAAGTATGCTTATACTTGTGTGTTAACTGTGTGAAGTGAGTCTATTGTCTATTCCCTGGAAATATTTTGCTCCCACTTCTCAGTTCACAAAGCTTTTTTCAAGAGGTAAAGCAGGTGTATTTGTTATATTACAGAAGCAATGCCAAATTACCAGATTATACTCCCTACTGGGTCCCCATCCCATTCCTCCCGTTCACTCCTTCCTATAAAAAAAAAATAGAATTTGTATTATTATACACATAATTAAAGGCAGCATTACCAGTCAGCAGTCTGTCCAGTATTTCAATATACAATTTAAAAAAAATGCCTTACTTCGGAAGGGAAGTATAGGAGATTCCAACATAACAACGATTTAAAGGACATAGGGAATTCTGGGAAGGTGACTCCACATGGTTTCCTGTTTACATCATTTACAGTAACACAATAATAATTCTATTATCTAATATGGTAAATAATGTAACATTTTATAACTTTTTTTTTTTTTTACAAAATAATAGTAACAACTCAAACCAGGCAAAATAACATGTTGCCTTTCCGGTAGGAAATGAGGTATTCCACCTTTTCCTTCTCCAGGATCCCCAATGCCCTTATTCGCCTCCAGGTTACCTGACAAATACTCAATAAATTTGTGTTTTGGGGACTACGCCCCCATTCTCAGTGGTGGTTGGATGTTGGAGGAGCACAGGGAAATTGACTACTGAGTAGTTAATGTCCCACCTGCAAAATGATGATACATGAAACATGTTGTGGTCCTAGATAGTTCAGTACTTAGATAAAAAATTGCAAACTTTGACACGGGATCCACACGTATACAGAGTGCAGGGCACTCTGGAGTATCGATTATGAGTGGAGAATACTGTTTCTTATAGGTTTCTCCAAATTTTGGCATTCCTGAATTGGGCTCCATAGTTTGGAGATTTCAAAGTGCTTTGGGAGGGAAGAAATTAAGAGGTCAGGAGTGGGCCCATGCAGCAGGGTGCTGTAAGGCTAAATGAGCCAGATGAGCCAGGAGAGCTGGGTGAGACATCTGAGGAACTAGTGAGTAGCCTAGTCTAAGGCTTAAGCAGCAAGGTTGCTAAAGAGGGAGCTGTTCAGTTTTGAACTTTTCTTTAAGTTTGTTTAACCACTTCAGCCCCGGAAGCTTTCATCCCCTTCCTGACCAGGCCATTTTTTGCGATACTGCAGTGTGTTGGTTTAACTGACAATTACTCAGTCGTGCGACACTGTACCCAAATAAATTGTATGTCCTTTTTTTCCCACAAATAGAGCTTTCTTTTGGTGGTATTTGATTACCTCTACTGTTTGTATTTTCTGCGCTATAAACAAAAAAAAAACACTAATTTTGAAAAAAAAAATATTTTTTACTTTCTTCTATAAAACATATCCAAAAATGTAAAAATAAAAACAAACAAATTTCTTCATCAATTTAGGCCAATATGTATTCTGCTACATGTTTTTGGTAAAAAAAAATCCCAGTAAGCGTATATTAATTGGTTTGCGCCAAAGTATCTACAAACTATGGGATATATTTATGGCATTTTTATTTTTACTAGTAATGGCGATCAGCGTTTTTTTGCGGGACTGCGACATTGCAGCGGACAAATCTGACACTAAGTGACAATTTTCAGGGACCAGTGACACCAATACAGTGATCAGTGCTAAAAGAATGCACTGTCACCCTGCCGCAGTAAGTGGGCGTGCTAGCATTTATGACAAAAAAATGGTTTTGGTAGGATTGTATTTGCCTCCTCCTGCTTCGATTGCTGTATTGAGCGACATTATGACCAAGGCTTTGAAATATGACACTCCAGCTGTATTTCTGATGGGGGATCTTAACATGGTCCCTTGCCCAGTCCTGGATAGACTGCAGGGGATGCCACGAGGTGCATCTGCTTTAACGCAATGGGCCTCCACTTTTTTCTTGATGGATGTGTGGCGACATCTGCATCCAGACGCGAGAGAGTACACATGCCATTCTGCCACATTTAAATCCCTCTCACGGATAGACTTGGCCTTTACCTCCTCTGACGGCCTTCTCTGGGTCACTGAGGCATGCACACTCTCGGGAGGGGTGTCAGATCATGCCCCACTTAGCATAACTCTCTCCTTGTCAACCCCCCGAAACTAGGTTATGGCGTCTCTCCAGGTTTTGGGCAATGGATGATCGGTTGCAAGAACCCATCACGGAATCCGTATGTAACTACTGGACAATGAATGGGGATACTGAATCTCCTATGACACAGTCGGACTCCTTTAAGGCATGGGTCAGGGGAGCGTACATATCCCGCATTGCGACATTGCAGAGGGAGGGATCTCGATCGTTGGAGTTTTTGTAGTTGAGGTAGAGGGACTAAAGGCGAACTATGTTTCCTCTCCAACTCAGGACCCTGAGGCAACTCTCTCTTCTCTATGTAGAGAATACAAAAAAGGCCCTCTTCTACTCCCAACAAAAAGTGTTTGAATATGGCGGTAAAAATGGTAGGCTGTTGGCTAAAAGCCAGAATCCCACAACCCATACTGCTAGTGTCAATGATGCAGCTAGTCGGTTGCTGGTGGCCCCGGATCTTATCAATCAGCGGTTTATGCAATTCTTTCAAGAGCTGTATAAGTCTAGGATGGCGTATTCCACTACTGAATTGGCCTTCTTCCTGGACCTTGTTAAGCTTCCAGTGCTAGGTGAGACAGATAGGGAGCGCCTGGAGGCAGATATTACTCTGGAGGAGATACAGGTGGCTATTGGGAGCCTGCAGGCTGGAAAAACCCCGGGTTCAGATGGGCTGCCTGTCGAATTTTGCTCTAATTTTAGTGAAATTGTAGCCCCTAAGTTAAAAAACCTTTTCTCTGACCTGTCAACTCTGGGTACTTTTCCAGAATCTATGGAAGAGGCGGTCATAGTGTTAATTCCCAAACCTGGCAAAGACACCAGTGACTGTGCCTCCTACAGGCCCATAAAATGATTAAACGTGGATGCAAAAATCCTTGCAAAAGTGCTGGCTCTTCGTCTATCTACTGTTATTGAAGAACTGATACATGTAGATCAAACGGGATTCATGCTGGGCAAGGGAAGGGACATCAACCTGAGACGCCTTTTCCTGAACCTCTTTATACCACATGATAACCAGGGCACGAGAGTCATTGCTTCGTTAGATGCCGAAAAGGCATTTGACTCGGTAGAATGGCTGTATTTGTGGGAAGTCCTGGAGAGATATGGCTTTGGCCTCAAATACCTCCACTGGCTCAAGATGCTCTGCAGAGCACCCAAGGCAAGGGTCCGCACAAATGATTGGTTGTCCGACATGTTCTCTCTCCGTAGGGGAGTTTTGGTTAGGGATTCCTCTGCAGTTAGGGGCTTGAGAGTGGGACAATTGGAGGAGAAAGTGTCCCTGTACCCAGACGATGCCCTGTTATATCTAAATGATGCAGGTCCGTCGCTATCAGCTGCCCTAAAATTGTTTGACACATTTGGCACCTTTTCGGGAATACGGATTAATTGGTCTAAATCTTTCCTTTTTCCTATAGACAACGAAGCGGCATAGGCGGTCCCATCCTTTCCACTGCAATGGGTTGGGGAATTTAAATACTTGGGGGTACAGATCACTAGACTGATGCCAGACTTTTTTGATTGTATCCTCCAACCACTCCTGACATCGCTCAAAACCTATTGTTCGTCCTGGTCTAGGCTCCCACTGAATTTGCTAGGCTGAATTAATCTCGTTAAAATGTTGCTTCTCCCACGTTTTAACTATATATTTCGCAACTGCCCGATTTGGATTCCTCTGGCCTTCTTTAGAGATGTAGACAATTGGCTGATCTCCTTTATTTGGAATGGAGCCTTCCCCCTGTGTGGCAAAAACCACGCTGAATCTTCCCCCCCAGGCTTGGCGGTTTGACCTTGCCAAACTTCTGGGTTTATTTTTGGGCAGCGATGCTGGTGTCTGTCTATTGGTGGTTCCAGGGCTCTAGGGTTAATGCGGCCACCTGTTTAGAGGTGGCTTTTCTGGGCTCCCTGATGGATCTCTGTAACCTAATTTACTGCAGGCATACCGGACCTACACACACCACATGGCAGGTTTGGAAGGCAGCCACACATAGGTTCTCTGCTCCTGGCCAGCTCTCTCCCACTCAACCCTTATGGGGCAGCCCGGGACTCCCTCACTTCCGTTCCATCCCTGACCCGCAGCTCTGGGCCAGACACGGGGTGAAGACTATTGGGGATATTATGCCAGCAGGTACCTTCCTGAGTTTCCCATTATTATCCCAGTTCGGACTGCCTGGCTGGATGCTGTTTCGGTATCAGCTGCAGCATGCCGCCAATGTTCAGTTTCCTAGATCTCCTGTTATCAAGGCTGACTCTACTGAGGAACTTTTGGCACCCGGAGACCTACGCAAACCACTTTCGACCCTTTATGGCGCTCTTCTGTACAGACCTCCCCAGGATGGGGAAACTGTGGGAGTACTGGAAGGGGGATATTCCATCTTTAGATAAGAAGGACTGGGAGGATTGCCTAGAACAAGGCCCGAAGCTCGTAATCTCGTCTCGGGATAAGCTGATACAGGTCAAATTTCTACACCGGGTGTATTATACCCCTGAGAGGCTACATAGGATCTTCCCAGAGCATGACCCTGTGTGTCCCCGCTGTAAAACAAAACGGGGTACATATTTACATATGTTTTGGAAGTGCCCTGCAATTTTGTCATATTGGGAGGTGGTGTTTGCTGAAATTAACCTTAGGTTGCAAATAACCCTGACACCCACCCTGTTCCTGGCACTCCTAGGAATCCCTGATGATGAACAGCGTCCTCATCATCTGAAGCTGCTGATATCACACCTCTTGTATTACGCTAAAAAAAAATTTTTAATGAAATGGCTAACCCCCTGCAAACCTGAAGTAGCTGCTTGGGAAATGATGGTCAACGCAGCCCTCCCACTATATAAAATGACCTACTCGAATAGGGGTTGTCCTTGGAAGTTTGAGAAGGTCTGGACACTGACCTGAATACGCATTCTATAGTGTGTGGGGTTGAACATTAGAAGTCATAGTATCTTACAACAGCACTGGTATCCCAGTAAACTATCATATTATAGACCATGTCTTGCACCTCTATAATACTAATATTGGTGGGCAACGAATCCTTCGGGACTCAGTACACTCTAGCTGTGTGTAGCTCAGTATATTACTTAAGGCATTTGACACTGTTGTTACTCTGTTTTCTAGTCTAAATTGTACTATGTACTATCTTCAATAAAGCACCACTGTTTGTTAAAAAAAAAACAGCTGACAGCCGCTTCTACTCCTCTCCCTCCCCGCAGCTTTCAGCTGCTTTATTGAAATCCATACAGGGAGATCGGTGCTTGTAACTTCCCCTACTGCCGCAGCGATCACCCCTGACTGTCCCCCTGTGTCTTCCTCCATGCTCCTCCATTCTCACTCCATCTCCTCCTCTGTGTCCTCCTCCATTCCCCCTATGTGCGCTCCTCCAGTCTCCCTCCGTGTGCTCCTCCGTTCCCTTTATGTGTGCTCCTCCAGTCCCCCCCCCCGTGTGCTCCTCCATTCCCCCAATGTGCACTCCTCCAGTTCCCCTCCATGTGCTCCTCCATTCCCCCTATGTGCATTCTTCCAGTCCCCCTCCGTGTGCTCCTCTGGTCCCCCTACATGTGCTCCTCCATTTCCCCTATGTGCGCTCCTCCAGTCCCCCTACGTGTGCTCCTCTGGTCCCCCTCCATGTGCTCCTCCATTCCCCCTACGTGCACTCCTCCAGTCCCCCTATGTGTGCTCCTCCGGTCCCCCAACATGCGCTCCTCTGGTCCCCCTCCATGTGCTTCTCCAATTCCCCTATGTGCGCTCCTCTGGTCCCCCTCCATGTGCTCCTCCATTCCCCCAATGTGCACTCCTCCAGTCCCCCTACGTGTGCTCCTCCATTCCCCCTACGTGCACTCCTCCAGCCCCCCTACGTGCACTCCTCCAGTCCCCCTATGTGTGCTCCTCTGGTCCCCCTCCATGCGCTCCTCTGGTCCCCCTCCATGTGCTCCTCCAATTCCCCTATGTGCGCTCCTCTGGTCCCCCTCCATGTGCTCCTCCATTCCCCCAATGTGCACTCCTCCGGTCCCCCTACGTGTGCTCCTCTGGTCTCCCTCCATGGTGCTCCTGCTCCCCCCCCCGTCCTCCTCCGGTCCCCCATGTCCCGGATCTGTCGGGATGGACACATGTGGCACAGTGGTGTAGTGGGTAGCACTAGCAGTAAGAAGGGTCGCTGGTTCGAATCCCAACCACAACACTACCTGCCTGGAGTTTGCATGTTCTCCCTGTGCCTGCGTGGGTTTCCTCTGGGTACTCCAGTTTCCTCCCACACTCCAAAGACATGCTGGTAGGTTGAGTGTATCCTGTCTAAATTGTCCCTAGTATGTATGAATGTGAGCTAGGGACCTTAGATTGTAAGCTCCTTGAGGGTAGGGAATGATGTGAATGTACAATGTATATGTAAAGCGCTGCGTAAATTTACAGCGCTATATAAGTACCTGAAATAAAAAAAATAAAAAATATAGATTATTGTAGGCACTGCAGTCTCATTCAGTTGAGACTGTAATAATAAAAATGCAGACACGCACGCAAACATTTGCTGCAGCAGCTGTACATTACACTGCTGAATTAATCCCCCTCTGTACATTTAAACCTTGAAGAAGGAAGATTCTGTCAACTGTGAAACGTGTTGGATATCAACTTCATTAACCCCTTAGAGCCGGCCCCTTAAGGGGTTTTACATGCCGAGAGGCAAGGGCGGGGCCATCGGTCATTCGACCTCTGTGATTGGCTGTCACATGATCGGAAAGCTCCCGATCGCAAACAGTGATCGGGAGTTTTACTTTAGCCACCGATAACTGTGACAGGAGTGCACAAGGCGCACGCTCTCGGCACAGCGCTGTTTGCACTAATGCACGCAAATATGCTGGCGCTTGATGCCAAGGCCCAGCTGCCACACATGCGTGCCGTCAGTGCCAAGGAGTTAAAATATAATTGTTGGCACCTAACTGCCTTATCAATTAGTACTTTATGGCGCTCCTTTTCTTGAACGCTTTGTTTTTTACCAGTGGTCCCTCAATAGGTAGAGAGCAACCCTGGTTTAGAATCAGCCTAGCTACTGTGACGACACCTCAAAATATCCATCTGTCAACATCATCAGGGTCTCAGAAGTCCTTCATGCCCAACACCATTCCTAACCATACCCTACTAATTACAGTTCTCAGGAAGTTCAGGAAAACACACTCATCCTACCACCAAGCCTAAGGACAGATTTATTTATCAATGCTTAAAGTGGTTGTTATCCCTCTCATATACCCAGTGAAGTGAACAGCCTCAGATAAAACAAATCTCTCTACATAAGTTTTATCTTTGTCTACACCCCTTCAAGAAGGCAGATTGTGTTAAAAATCTTTCTTTATCTATCAGCAGCACAGAGGAGGGGGCAGATAGACTGCAGTTACAGTGTGTGAGAGCTGATTGAAGGAAAGGCACACACTCCCCTCCACACATAACAGGACTGTGTTCTGAATAGACAAGCTCCGTTCTGAGATCTCCTCCCCCCCCCCCCTCCTCCCGACACAAATTTATCTCATGTGTCGGGAAAACGTCTTAGTAGTTACTCATGCTGATAACAGAGAAGCGAAGCACCAGAGAGAAATGACACTTAGAGCTTTGGAGAGAGATAAGAAAACACTACTGATACAACCACTTTAAGTAAAAACATCTGCCTGTACCCAGAAGAGCCACTATGTGACTTATGTATTTGAGAAAAACTTGCACAGTGCTATTAGTGTTGGGTTTTCTGAGATAATTTTTAAAAAATCTTTACTGCAGCTTAAAAATTGGAAGCGAACATCTGTTTGGTAGGTATAAACAATACCTCTACTATGTACTTTCTCCATTCCAATTTCTTATACATATATGAACCCGCTATTTCTCAGAAACAATAATACGAAATGAAGTTAATCTTAATACATAAAATAATATCAGGCATATTCTCTTTAGGAACATCCAATACTTGGACAGCCATTTTTTATGCTTCACCCATGTCGGACCAATGAATTCATGTCCTCTGTTACGGGAGCCGCAAACAGGTGAGAAACCTCACAAATTACAACCCATATACTATAAATTTGTGTCATGGATTTATAATTAAAAGAGAGTACACACTGGTGCATTAAAACCTAAGGGCATACACTCATTTGCGGAACTCTATGATGGCCTCTAACATTTTTAGTATGAACAGTAAAGGTATACACTGCTGTTCACAAATTTCCATTTCAAACACAGAAAATAATAAACCCTTTGTAATAGGCACTGCATATGTACTTTATGTAATATTTTCTCAGCATATTAAATATAATTTATATTAGGAGATTATATGTGTGTTTTCAGGATATATATATATATATATATATACAGAATATCACTGTACATCTATAAACACTAGTTATAGACTTATATACAGCATGCAATGAAAATATCTTCACCTTGCAGTAACTCTGTGCTTCCCACTATAGTGGGTTTTCATTTATTTTGCTCTTTCACCATAATCTAGTTATCCTCTCTAAATTTCAAACCTTGTTTGTTTGGATGGAGGAATCTGGGTTTTTTTTTCATGCAGCCTTATGGCTGCATAAAGAAAACCTACTCATCTTAAACTTAAAAGCTAAATTCACCTTTTGAAAAAAATTACATATTTTTGCAGAAAAATATGTACTTATTTTTTTTTTTTTTTGTCACTGGAACAGAAGGCAAGGGGAATCTTTTACTGGAAACACCTGTTCTGTTGACAACTAAGGCATCCCATATACTAGTCAAATTTTTCATTCAAAATTTGAGATGGATGGGAGAATCCCATCCTATTTTATTCTGTAAGTGGGGAGACTTCCCTATAGTCATAATACACAGCACTGCAGGCTATAGCCTATAGCACCAATCAAGAGGACATTTTCCAGCAGGGCGGTTGTACAGAAGTTGATTGGTAGATCGACTTCAGTACAACCACAGTGCCCATACATATATTGAAATTCGACTGGTCCCTGCTAAATGGCAGAATTTCTATCCGTGTATGGGCAGCTTAAGAGTGGAATTCCTCTCACCTTCTGGAGATAGCCTAATACTTTATGTTGCCTTTTTCTAAGTGGACATAGACAGCAAAATTTAAGCTGGCAGAGGATTTAACACTTCCCTGCTTTATCCAAAATAACAAAAGTTTTGCTTTTACATACACTTCAGGTGCCATAAATGAAGGTGTGGGGTGAGTGGCGCTCCCTATAATAATGGAAATGTGCTCCCTATCTAGACACAAAAAGGTGTTACCACCTAGGTGTATATAATATGTGGGAAACTCTCAACCACCTAAAGTATAATCAATGAATAAATAAATATAAATGTGTAATAAAAAGAATATATATATATATATATATATCTCAGAAAGTGAGTATTAATTTATAGCACAGTGACCATCAATATTCCCACTGACAGCTTTTCAAAAAATGGGGATAGCACCCAAAAATCCCCGCTGTCAGCAGAGATAATACATTCAAATATGAGACCAATGTGTCACAAAAAAACACAAAAAACTGTTCCAAGTGAAAAGTGTCCAAAAAATGTGTAAAAATGTAGAAGCTAACGGATAAAAAATAATACTGAAGGTGAAGCGCCAAAATTGCAGTGTTCATACAAAAAAGTGACTCTTGTGCTTCCTCAAAATCCAGTGACTTCTGTGCTCCCCCTTAAGGCTCCCCACTCACCAGCTCCTGGTACCCCTACAGGGGTAATAGGCATGTGTAGATAAAAGTGGATGACCTCCTGTCTCGGATCAGACCGTCCACACAAATCATCTGCTCACCACAGTCTCCAACTCCATATGCAGGAAATGGTTCACCGGCTTCTTATGATCATGTCCTCATAGCAAAAGACAGTCCCCATAGGAAAAGACAGGAACAAGCTAAAAACACACTACAGCGTATGGTTGATTGCGGTGTCCAGGGAGTGATCGGCTCTCAGCGTGTGCCTCAGCTGCGCTCCAAGCTCCCTGTCACTACCGGGTATGATGTAAGTGCATAGCTCCGCCTTACGTGTTTCGTCATCAACGTTGTCAAAGGCGTGAACATTGTACTACGTCTCAGGGTTTATGAGGCGAGCGTTGTCGAAGGCGTGAACATTGTACTATGTCTCAGGGATTTTGATGTAGCACATGAGTCACTTTTTTTGTATAAACACTTTGCCATTTTGGAGCTTCACCTTCAGTATTATTTTTTTATCCGTTAGTTTCTACATTTTTACACATTTTTTGGACACTTTTCACTTGGAACAGTTTTTTGTGTTTTTTTGTGACACATTGGTCTCATATTTGAATGTTATTATCTCTGCTGACAGCGGGGATTTTTGGGTGCTATCCCCATTTTTTGAAAAGCTGTCAGTGAGAATATTGAACACACTGCATTATTAGTGTTATACTTGATGTTTATTATTATATTGTTTATACAACACTAACCGATATACGGTCACTGTGCTATATATTAATACTCACTTTCTGAGATATATATATATTCATTATATTACACTATTATATTTATTTATCCATTGATTATACTTTAGGTGGTTGAGAGTTACCCACATATTATATACACCTAGGTGGTAACACCTTTTTGTGTCTAGATAGGGAGCACATTTCCATTATTATAGGGAGCGCCACTCACCCCACACCTTCATTTATTTACATATCACCCCCTTTCTTGGGGGGTGTAATTAGGGAAGGCTGCAAGCCTTTTTTATACTAAGAGCGGAGTTTGTTTTATTTTACTTCAGGTGCCATGGTTATATTACACCACACTGATGATGACCAATTAGCCCTAACCCATTGTATACAGTTTGGAATAAATGTCTCTATAATATTAAGTTGTATCTGTACTATAAACCAGTGGTCCGTGAGGTGCAGACTGGCTACAGTAGAATAAAGGAATGATTTACAAGTCCCCACCCTCTATACTAAAATGAGGAATAAGTCTCTTATTATTTGGATGTCTTTGAACTGAGATCTGCAAATACCTTCTTTTTAGGAAAGCTCTACTGTGTTTCTAAATTAGTGGGAGGCTTTCTTCCTCATTTTAGCCCCCAACATAACATGTCTAGTTGTTCATTTTAAGGAGTAGTCTCCTTTATAACTTTCCCATGGAAAACATGTTCTCCATATCTTGCACTAACAAGGACTAATGATGTAAGTTTGATTTATGATGGAAACAGTGACATGTAAACCTGTATTTTCTTAAAAATAAGCAGTGTATCCTTCAGGAAGGTACTTTATGAAGTTTTGTTTCATGTTCTTTCTTTTTTTAGGTCACAAGAACAAATGTGGCCAATATCTTGCATTAAAAGTTTGATTTTACCATCTAGATTTAGTATGGATTGATAATTACCTTTCAGATAAATGTTGATAACCATAGGACATTTTGGTGGGGGGAGTTCCTAAAACCGGAGCACGCAAAATCTGGTGCAGCTGTGCATGGTAGCCAATCAGCTTTCAACTTCAGTTTGTTCAAATAAGCTTTGACAAAACCTGGAAGCTGATGGGTTTCTATACAGAACTGCACCAGATTTTGCACTCTTCAGTTTTAGTAAATCTCCCCCACTGTCTTGTGCTGGAATATTTTCATTTAAAACATGTCATTTTTAACATGGAAGAAGAAGATTTGTGCCAACCAATCCTATTAAAACTGTCTTTTCCTTGACAAATTGCAAAACAAAAACTTGCTACTGATTGGTTGTTTCTCCAGGTTTCATAAATCAGCTTCTGAGGATGGTTTGGTTATCAGGCGTGGTGCCTGTGTTGTGTATATATTGATAGTGACACTATATCATTTACTTTTCAGAGAAGGAAATTATATCACAACCTGGTTAAGTACAGTAGGACCTGTTGTAGGAATATCTTTACCATTAAGTTTTGGAAAAACAGTATAAAGGTACATCTATTTTACTGTACTGTATATTTTCTGTATGTAAAGTTCAGTATGTAATTGTTGTTAAAAAAAATGCTTTTTTAAATACCACTTAAGCAGAGATAATGCAGGTAAGATGTCGTTCTGGTTCATCTCAGACTCGCAGCGAAATGTGTGTTTTTTTTTCCTAGTCGTGTAAACATTTTCCATTGTAGTCAAAAATACTGTTTAAATTTACTAATCTAAATTATTTTTTTTTTACATTTTTCTTATGATTTTTTAAATATGTTTTCCCTTTAATTTAGTGTTTCTAATATTGGTGGCAGGGGATAGCAGATAAATAGAGCTTGTATTTACATACAGGGTTCCCTTTAAAGGACCTGTAGGGAGACAGAAGGGGACTGCCTATATCTCCGGATCTGTTGATCATTTTAGAATTAAATTTTCACTGAACGTTTCCTCAGTTTATCCATTCTAATCCCTCTCCACTCTATCCAAAACTAAAAAAAAAACAAAAAAAAAAAAAACGTTTTGCTGTTAGTTACACTGCAAATTGAATTCATTTTGTTTTATTGAAAGTTTATTATAGAACATTATCCAAATTGTGGTTTCCCGCTATATGATGGAACTTTAAAGGCTCAAAGTAGGCCAGGTAGGTATACACTTGGACCACATGGCACCAACAGGGAGGAGGAGGAGGAGATGAGTAGAGTGTACACATAAGCTATGCTCGTGAATATCAGTGTTTCTTATGACTTATGTCATACTCTTTGAGCCTTTAAAGTCCCATCATATAGGGGGAAACCTCCAAGTTACATAGGGATGTGGCCACAGTGAGCAGGTATTCCAACCTCAATTCTTTTTGACAATTATCCAAATTGTTGGCTAGTTTTTTAGTCTGAAATGATAAAGATTTATTTAATAAAACAGAGTTGCTGTAAAGAGTATATTAGCTTTCTATTAAACCATCAGATTTGAGTTTAATGTAAATCAATGGATTTTGATTGGGTGCTATTGGTTGCTCTACTTTTTGCTGTTTGGCTTATTAAATAAGCCTGATTTTATATTCCTCTTTGTTACAGTCATGCCACATTCCGTCACCATCCTTTGAAATAGAAGAAGAGATGCTGCAGATTACAAGTATATAACTCCAGGAATGACTGGCAGCAAATCAGAAGAGCAGCTCAGCGATAATTAAATTTTCAGCCTTATACTTGAAGAGCCCACAATTTAACCTAATGAAATTTGCAGAGGAAAAAAAAATCAAGGTGCTCCACAGAAGTTTGGGGTCATTGGGATGAAGGCTGCACTTTAGTTCCAGACACCACTTCAGAGTTATTCAGCCTGGAAAAGTTAACTTCTGTCAAAATATAGTATTTCATTGCAAGGTATATGTTGGCAGCAGGTTCTAGATTGGCATGTCAGATTGCTGCTTCTGTGCAAATACTTTCTATGATTGCAGCTTTCCCCATGTGGTCACATTTAATATACATCTATAACTTGTTTAGGTTATGTGGAGACAGTTCACAAATGGCTACATAGAAACTGTAAGCTTCAGGCTGACTTGTTGCTAATATATTTCCAGTATTCTTTATTAAAGTGTATGTATGAACTGTAGCCATGGGTGTAAAGGGGAAGTGTGGATCAAACTAGACTTTCCTTGCTGTAATCATCAAAATAAATGACTTTTTATTATTTAAGGTCGTCCTTAGTGTCTGATATAGCGTATTACTGCCCCACCTAGATTTGCCTTTTTTCAACTATTTAGAACACAAAGGAGAGTTCTTATTTTCTTATGTTAAACTACACAGAATAGGCTCAATTCACATAGATGACAGAACAGCAAAAGGAAATGATTTTCAAAAAGTGACAGTTATTTTCATTCAATGAGATTTCAAACTAACATTCACATGGCTAAAATAACCATTTGCCCACAGCCACAGTACATATACTGCAGCTGGGCGGCACATGCAGGCAAAATCAAGTACATGATTTTGGCTGCTTAGGCTAAGGCCCCTTTCACACTTGTGCGACTTCAAAGTCAGCCGATTTTACCACGATTTTTGCCGCTATTTTACCGTGATTTTTCTGCAATTTGGGAGCAGTACTACTTTGTACAACTTTGCCACAACTTTGGCATTAACCATTCTCAGCTTGTGCTTACAAAGTCGTACTGAAATCGTGTCTATATTATTCAGGTACGATTTACATGCTACTTGAGGGTTTAACATTGAGGTCTATGGACATCAACTCGCATGGAAGTTGGACCAAAGTAGTGCAGGGACTACTTTGAAATCAGCACGACTTAAAGTCGTGCCAATATGAATTGTAGTCATTGAAAATCATGGAGAATGACTTGTCATACGATTTTGCAGTACAAAATCGTGGGACAAGTCGTATAAGTGTGAAAGGGTCCTAAGGAGGGCACAGTGGATTGCGGATCCTGCTACTCAGGGCCCGATGATCATGTGATCACTATGCGATAACATCAATGTCAACAAAGCTGTTATGAATTAATTCATTCATAACAGCTGTTTTTCCTATGCTGTGATTGGCCCACAGATACCACATGGTACCTGGGCCAATCACAGCACCCTGTACCATGTGGTTAGATTGAAAAAAACATTTTATTACATTTCTTCATTTTCAAAAAAATTGTGACAAAAAAATGACAACTCACCATGCCACTTACTAAATGCCTCAGACTGTCTACTGTCCAACAAGGGGTTAATTGGGGGATATTTGTACTGTCCTGGTATTTTAGGGCCTCAAGAAATGAGATAGGCCGCCAGTACATCAGGATTAATTCATCTTCAGATATACTGTATATGCCATGGTTTGTAGATGCTATAACTTTCACACAAACCAATTAATATACACTTATTGGGCTTTTTACCAATGACATTTTTGACAGCAAAATACATTTTGGTCTAAATTTATGACGAAATGTGATTTTATTTAGGGCTTCCGATTTACGTAAATTCATTTTATAATTTGAAAGTTCTCCATAATTCTTCAGTGTAGATAATAGATTAGGGATCGATATCCTCGGCTTTGTGATGAAGAATAGCACATCGTCGGCGAACGCTGCCACTTTGTGCTCCTCCTCACCCACCTTACAACCGCTAATATCCTGGTTTTTACGGATCGAGGCCAATAAAGGCTCTAATGTTAAGACAAACAGTAGCGGAGACAACGGGCACCCCTGCCTGGTCCCGTTCTCCATTCTGAACTCCGCCGAGGGTGTGTTATTTACTTTAACAAATGCAGAGGGGTGATTATACAAAATTTTTATCCACTTTAGCATTTTTGGCCCGACTCCCATGGCTTCTAACATTTTAATCATGAATCCCCAGTCTACTCTGTCCAATGCTTTCTCAGCATCTATAGACAGAAATAGACCTGGGGACCCACAAACATTTACATAGACAGACAGGAAGTAACTAGACTTAAGGAGGTGTTCCACTTCCCTTGGAGGGAAAGCATTAAATATCTAGGGGTAAAATTAGCCAACTCACTTAGGAAGATTTATCTGTTAAATTATATCCCTTTACTCAATTAAATTAAACAGGAAATAAAAAAAATGTCTTACCGCCCGATCTCTTGGATTGGGCGTGTGAATGCAGTCAAAATGGTCCTAGCCCCAAAAATCCTGTATAAAATGCAGATGCTCCCAATTTCATTGGCTCAATCATTTTTTAGAATATTAACTGGTTTAATAACTAGATTTGTATGGAATAACAAGAAACCACGGATATCACACACAGTTTTGTCAAGGGGGAAAGCACATGGGGGCTTAGCACTTCCAGATTTAAAAAAATACCAAAAGGCCATAGTCTTATCACGGGTGATAGAATGGGCAAGAGGGGGGGTAAATAAAAGATGGGTCAATTTGGAAATAGGTATTAGTAATGCACGTTTATATCATATAATTTGGAATCCTCCTCACTATAGGAATTTAGGGCCTGCTACACAAGATATAACATTCTACACATTGAAAATTTGGGATCAGATTCACTTAAAAAATAAATGGGAGTATAATTCACCTTTAATTTATTTAAAAGACAACAAGTTTTTTCCCCCTGGGATGGAGGCAGTGGGTGGAAACTGGATTAAAAATAGGGAAACACAATTAAAAGATATCACTAAAAAAGGTCAAATTCTCACATTTCAGGAATTATCCACACACACAGGGTTTGTAAAAATTGGTAAATGGCGGTATGGCCAGCTCTGTCACTCTGTCCGAAGTCTTCCTGGGCCTATAAGAGACGGAAAGGACTATAGGCCGATAAAGAAGCTCTTTTTGAGGGAAACACCAGGGAGGAATATTTCGAAGTTATATAAAAGTAACTGGAGTGGAGAGGAGCGGGAAGTACCGCCATTCATTAAAAAATGGGAAAAGGAATTGGGTAGAGTTTGTAGCACAGGCTTGTTGGGGAATATACTAGGGGCAACACATAGTTCAGCTGTCGATATGAAAATGATTGAAACAAACTATAAGTGTCTGGCTAGGAGGATGCGATCCTGATAAATTAAGCAAATTCCAACTTGACAAATCCCCAAACTGTTGGAGAGGATGTAGTGTCGTGGGCTCATCTCTGGTGAGATTGCCCAATCATTAAAAAATACTGGCAGGAAGTGATTCAACTCATCGAGGAGATTATGGACATTGTTAACCCGGTAGAACCATGGGCTTGCTTGTCCCACGGGTCAGAGGGATTAAATAGGAGGTACAAACTTTCTATAACCCCTGTCCTCCTGAATTCAGCAAAAAGCTTAATTCCAAAAAAATGGCAGGAGGCAGTGGGACCTAGTATTCTAGAGTGGATTGCAAGGGTTAATGAAACTTATATTTTAGAAAAAATTGAGGATGCAGACCCTTCGCCCAGGGAGGGGGTGGACATTGGAGCTAAGTGGGCAAAATGGGAAGCCTTCAAAAAATCCAAGAGATTTGCCGAAATAAACATGAGTTAATGTATGTGAACCGCTGGGTGGGGCATTTGGGGGGCGGGGGGGTCTTGGGGGGAGGGGAATGTCAGAAGGTATGTAAAAATGATGTTGGTAATTTTCGAATGTTTTTGTAATTTTTTTATATATATGATTAAATAAAGAATTAAAAAAAAAAAAAAAGGAAATGTGATTTTATTGGATATGTTTTATAACCGAAAGTAGCAAATATAGTTTTTTTTTCAAAAATGTTTTTTAATTTTTTAATTTATATTGCAAAAAAAAAACCCCGTGGTGATTAAATGCCACCAGAAGAGATCTCTAATTGTGTGAAAAAAATGATAAAAATGTAATTTACGTAAAGTATTGCATGACCGCGCTATTGCCAGTTAACCACTTAAGGACCGAGCCTCTTTTTAAGATGTGTTGTTTACAAGTTAAAAACCGTTTTTTTGCTAGAAAATTACTTAGAACCCCCAAACATTATACATTTTTTTTCTAACAACCTAGAGAATAAAATGGCAGTTGTTGCAATACTTTCTGTCACGCTGTATTTGCACAGCGGTCTTACAATCACACTATTTTTTTTTAAAAAATACACTTTTTTGAATTAAAAAATAAGACAACAGTAAAGTTAGCCCAATTTTTTTTTATTGTGAAAGATAATGTTACGCCGAGTAAATTGATACCCAACATGTCACGCTTCAAAATTGCACCCGCTCGTGGAATGGCGACAAACTTTTGCCCTTAAAAATCTCCATAGGCGACATTTAATAAATTCTACAGGTTGCATGTTTTGCGTTACAGAGGAGGTCTAGGACTAGAATTATTGCTCTCGCTCTACCGATCGCAGAGGTACCTCACATGTGTGGTTTGAACACCGTTTTTATATGCGGGCGCTACTCACGTATGCGTTCACTTCTGCACGCGAGCTCTGTGGGACGGGGCACATTTAAAAAAAAAAAAATTTTCTCATTTATTTTACTTTTTATTTTTACACTGTTTTAAAAAAAAAAATTGTGTCACTTTTATTCCTATTACAAGGAATGTAAACATCCCTTGTAATAGAAAAAAAGCATGACAGGACCTCTTAAATATGAGATCTGGGGTCAAAAAGACCTCAGATCTCATATTTACACTAAAATGTAAGGATCCGATTGCCTCCGCCGTTGCAGACAGCTCCTGTAAGCGGCGGAGGGCATCGGATCGCGGTGGGAGGGGGCCCCTCTCCTGCTGCCGATAAAAGTGATCTCATGGCGAATTTAGCTCCAGAGACCACTTTTATCTTGTACCAGACTGTTGGCCAAACACAGGGATACCGGGGTTATGGCAGCTAGCTGCTGCCATAACAACGATATCCGTCCTCAAAGTGAGGACGTATATCGGCGTGCGGCGGTCCGGAAGTGGTTAATGTAGCACAGTGCTGAATTGCAAAAAAATGCCCTGGTCATGAAGGGGGCAAAACCTTCCAGAGTGGTTACATAAAGATTCTTATACAGCTTAATTCACGCGGCTGTAAAAAAAAAAAAAACATATTTACAAGCACTTTTTATTTACGGATCTAAACACAGCTGCATTGTTTTTAAATGAGGACATTCAGACAGGTGCACTGCATTCAGATTCGTAACACAAAATCCAAAAATCTGCATCTGAAGTTATACCTATATCCCAGATGCAGGTATTTACTGATCATTTATTTCACAGGAATTTTTGTGCTAAAAAAAAAGCGTGTATTAAGAGCAGTAAAATTGTTGTGAATGTAGCCTACTTATGTTAAAGGCACAATTTTGTTTTGTAAATCGGCGATGTATAAATAAACTAAGTCTTATGAAGCATTTGCTGCTTTAAGTATCACTGTCGTTAATATTTGCATTTTTTTTTAGGCCGGATAGTATAACTACAGGGGTTGGATAAAAATATGGAAACACCAGGTAAAAGAATGAAATTGTTCCCTAATATGGTGTTGGACTGCCTTTGGCATCCAAGACGGCCTCAATTATCTTGGGAATTGACAAAAGTCTTGGATGGTGGATAATGGAATCTGATGCAAGTTGACCATGTCAACCGTGCTTATGCTTATTAGACGGGAATGTGGCGGTAGGAGTTTCAAGCCCCCCATTGATTCATTTCAATGGGGGGGTTTGTGATGAGTCTAAAAAAGTTGGCTGATTGGGAATGTTCTGGAAGTTTTGGGGGGGGGGGGTCTTCTAGGATCGGTCATTTAAGGTTACCTGTCCCCCCAAACATTCCACAAATTCCCAGGATCCCTTTTTAAGCAGGAGGCTGAGGGGGGGGGGGGGGGTCTTTGCCAATCACCAGAGGGATATTTGAACAGCGCCCCACTGATTTTGTTTACAGTTTTAGAGTATTTTTTTTTATTAAAATGCAAAATAAAAAATGGAGTGATGCTAAATCCTTAAAAAAAATATACAAATATATATTGTGAGATACAAAAGTGTTCAAATAATAATGTGTACTTTCAAATATATAATACACAAATAGTAAAAAGAATATTAAACATAAGCATCACATAATAAATTTTATTAGTCCAAAGAAGCAGTGCATCCAAACTTCAAGTGATGTGTGAGCCTTATGATCAGACAGTTCTTATTTAAAATACTGTGACAGTACTTCAAATGTAGTGATAATCAAGTATCAAGCAATCCAGTGTTGATTCCAGTGCTCCACCACTAAGTGCACTGGCCGGCTCACCTTAAGACTCCATGTCATACGCTACAATTGAATCAGTAATCTCCATACTGTAATCACTCAATGGTAGATGGTGCTCAAATGGCCAATAAAGTGAACAAGAATAGAAATCCAGATAGTGTAGTAGTAATGAACTGGTTTATTATAAAAACATGTAGACTTTCAGTTAAAATCACTTTGGCAAACAGTAAGGTGAGACCTTGAGAAAGTCATGTGTCGGTGATGCAACGCATCAGAGGGAGCCGGGTGACATCACTTCCGGTCACAGCCGAGACCCGAAGTTCGGATTTACCAGCGTCTTTCTTGTGTGTGACCCCGCGGTCTCACCTTACTGTTTGCCAGAGTGGTTAACTGTGAGTCTTTTTATAATAAAACCGTGCATTACTACTACATTATCTGGATTTCCATTCTTGTTCCACGCATTGGCCGTTTGAGCACCCACTACTATTGAGTGATTACAGTATGGGGATTACTAATTCAATTGTAGCATATGATATTGTGTCTAAGGGTCGGTTCACACTAGGACGACTTGGGATCCGACTTGTAAGCCCTCAAGTCACCCCAAGTCGCTTTACTGTGAGATATGCATTACAGTGAATGAGAGCGTCTTAATTGACACTACTGAAGTCGCTCCGACTTCAGGGCGTACTACTTGTACTACTTGGATCCGACTTCTAGGCGACCTGTACCCATAGAATTCAATGGAAGTCGCCTCCAAGTCGGATCTCCATCTATATTGAAGCGACTTTACAGTTAAAAAAAATAGTTTGCTCAGGCAAACCCCTCCCTCCCAGAGAGCTGATTATTCTGTGATTGGCCACAGCCAAAGTCCCCTGTCCTGGAGGCGACTTGAAGTCGCGTTGTAAATTGCTTAAAGACGCGCTGAAGTCGCGTTGAAGTCGCCTTGCAAAGTCGCGCTGAAGTCGTGTTGCCCCTGTGTGAATCAAGCCTTAAGGTGAGTGGCCATTCCACTTAGTAGTGGAGCACCTGGATTGAACACTGGTTTGCGTGATACTTAATTATCACTCATTTTGAAGAATTGTCACAGTATTTAAAATAAGAACTGTCTGATTATAAGGTTCACACATCACTGGAAGTTTGGATGCACTACTTCTTTGGACTAATCAAATTTATTATGTGATGTTTATGTTTAATATTCTTTTACTATTTGTGTATTATATATTTGAAAGTACACATTATTATTTGAACACTTTTGTATCTCACAATATATATTTGTATAATTTTTTTAAGGATTTAGCCTAGGTTCACATTGGTAAGATTTGGCAATGCGATTTGACATGTTATTGACACTGCGGCGCAGAACCGATTCCCAAAATTAGTTCCTGTACTACTTTTGGCAACTTCGGGGTGGGGGGATTTGTATAGACATCTGTGCAGGAACCCGCACAGATGTCTGTCAAATCCCCGCTGAAGTCGGACTGCATTGCCAGGTTAGAAATCATGTGAGTTCAGCTGAACTCGCACAATTTCTAACTTGCTCCAATGTAAGCCTAGGCTTAGCCCCACTTTTTAAATTTGCATTTTGATTGTGTATGTGGCGACACTTCAGGTGTTGGCAGCTTTAACCCCTTGGTCACTTATAGACATATTGTCTGTGTGCCTTTCCCTTTGCACAAATATTGGTTCACTTTGTTAGTGTCATTTATTTTCTTGGCATATTATTTTTTGGCACATATTTCTTTCTATTATACAGGGTAGTGCATAAGGTTTTTTCACTTTTCTTTTTTTCGATTTAGCCCCACTTCGCCCCGCTTTCTATTGAACTGGCTGATATCGCCCAATGTTCGACCCGTGTGTCGAACATTAATTATCAGCTGTACTTTACTATTAAATATCACTTTTGGTTTTCCTGCTTGATTGATTTGCTATTTAAGTTTAAGTGTTTGAGTAGACATTATACATGTTCTTTTTTGCAGAAAACACTTTGTTGCAGTTTGTTTTTTATAGACTATTGATCAGAGTTCTCTTACCTTGGCCTTAATAAGTTTTAAGTCCTATTAGCCTAATTGATAGACTTTCTGAGCAGAAGTGTAAACATAACAGAATAGATTAAATTAGATTTATTTCTTTTGCTGAGAGTTGCAAAGCTTTTCTCTGAAGTTATCTTGGCAAAGCCCGGGAAGCAGTTTTGCCAGATCATATGGAAATAATTAACCAGTTTCCTTTGGATATTGTTTACCGTTGCAGAATACAAGACATATCCAATATTCCTTTTGCTATATTGGCTTTACTGTATAAAGCTACATTCTGTTTGTTCTTGTACATTTTGTACATATTCTAACATTACCCCATTGTTCGTTCATTACCTCCATGTTGTACACTGAAGAGTCTGCTTATCCTTCCACGCCTGAACCCAACTCCTGGGAAATCATTTTCCACTGTACACCATAATGTACTGGTTATTACCTTACAGCATATTGATAGAGTGCTGTGGATGCTTATACAGAGAACAGCACACAGAGCTGTAATAAACACTTGGCCAGTCCAAAAAAAATTTGCAGACATTGGACTGAACCCAAATGAAGCACAACAGATGTTAAGATGTGTGCTGCAAGTCCATGCAAACATGTCCATTATGATATATTCATTGGGAGATGTTGTGTAAACATTTACAGATTAAACACAAATTAAATTAATTCAATAGAATTCATTGCTGGATAATTATTGGTCATGAAATGTTTATAGGTTATCACATTTGCTGCTACTTGTAGAGTAAAGCCACCCACAGAGACATGATCGTATTCTTCCTTTATCTGACCTTTTTTACTAATTAGTGGAAAATCATGCAAACTTGCATCATTAGATCATGTACAGTATGTTGATATAGAGCAGACTCTCCTGTTTTGGGGATCGACAGCTGTTAGCCAGGATATCCAATATGTCTGATGGCTGTCTCCTGTCAAAAACTGGCCAGCTTGTGGGTGAAGACAGATCCAATGGGTAACTTTACTCTTTTAAAACCTAGCCTCCCATTAAATATAACAACATACCTCAAATACAGAGGATACAGTCTACCCACTGTTGTGGCCTGGCTGTGTTTATACCATCCTGACGGATCTTTGGAAAGTTGCACATATTCTACCTTGTCTATAATGCACCATGGATGTTTCTTATACTGTTATGCCAGGGCAGTATATGTTTCGTTTTATCAGAGCTACCAGGAATGCAGTACAGCGTAAACACTCAGAAGTTTGAAAAGGGAGGAATTTGCCTTCCTATTTTGGGATTTTGCACTCTTGGAGACCTGCCAGGGACTACTTTTAGATGCCAATGAATGCCGTTAGGTAAATACTAGGGATGCACCGATACCAGTTATTTAAGACCAAGTACGAGCACCGATACTTTTTCTCAAGTACTTGCTGATACCAATCACCAATACCTATTTTTACACTAATAAAAAAATGATTACCGTTTCTTTATAATTATGCCTTGGGTGTCTGGAGAGGAGCGCCCGATGTCCAAAAAAGTCTCACAGGTTGTCTCTGCTTCACAAACCCAGCATACTGCAGAGCTGCTGATCTAATATAAATATAATGCTCTCAGAGTCTAACCATTCTCCGACAAATACAGCCCTGAAAAAGGGGGAGGCAATTCCCCCAAAACGTGTTTGCTCTACTTGCATACTTTTATCTTCAATAATCTAGAGAAATCATCAAGTGAGAGATTTTTTTTTTTCTACATCGGGTGCTCCTTTTCAATCACCCAAGTAACACGCCCTTGTTGTTATCAGAAAGGTAGCCCTAGACCCCAGTGGAGTCTATCACCAACCACCTACAATTGGGATATAACCCATTAGAAGCAATTCCCTCTATACCCGCCACACAGTAGTCTGCTGCTAGGCAGCCTCCAGTGGCACCAGTCAACCTAAACTTTATAATTATAAAAAACTGTAAGCCCTGGTTCACACCAGTGCGGCTTTGAAATCATGCTACTTCAGCACGATTTGAAAGCCGCAGATCGTTGTGGTTTGGACCTCATAACAGAAGTCAATGCAAGTCGCAATGAAATTGCAAAAAAGTAGTGCAGGAACCTTTTTCAAAGTCACTACAACTTTAAGGTATCAGTTTTAGTATCGGATTATTTACATGAGTACAAGTACTTGTGCAAATGCTAAGTATCAGCACCAATGCCGGTATCGGTGCAACAGTAATAAATACGCCTTAAATTAAAAGCAGTTGTGTTTCTCTTTTCTCCCTACGGGCATTGTGAACTGGTACCCCTAAAACAAGCTTACAAGGTAGCGTGCATCCCTACTTGTATTCTCTGGGTTTCAAATGAGTCTTCCTAGTGTTAGAACTGTGTAAAGATACAGTTTCATACGTGGTTCACCAGCTTCCATGTTCCCTCTATTATAAATGATGGGAATAAATTATATACAGATACATTTACCGAGCATTTGACACATTTATAGGTATAGACCAGGGGTAGGCAACCCCCAGCACTGGTGCCGCAAGCTGCACTCGAAGCCTCTTTTGCCAGCACTCGACTCCCTCCCCATCCACAGAACAGTGCAAGGAGATGTCAGTGAGACACTAATGCATTCCTATTTCAAAGTTCCCCACACCGCACCTGCACTGAGGGGGAGGCACTGTGACTTCACACATTGTAAAAGATGGGAAACATTGATTGGTTCTCCAACTTTGCAGTAGCTGTGATCATCAGCTTTTGTGATTGGGTGCAGTTCTGCTAGGGGTGGCGGTCCCTGTTTCCAGAAGGAGGAGGACTGTCATTGGCCACTGCTAAAGCCAATCACAGTCCTGCTAGCCCCGCCCACCATCTGGAGGAAGATGACTCGCTTGGTTGCCACTACCAATCTCAGAAAGAAGGGATTTCACTGTGATTGAGAAAACCACAATCAGGTGACAGTTTGTGGAATTACTGTTGAGCTTCTGGGAACTTTGTTGAAATTATTCCTGAACCTTTGTGTCACTTACTACTGAACCCCTGCACTCTGTGTCCCTTTTAAGCCACAGCCAGTATTCAGCGCAATAAAAATCACACCCAACTTTTGCTTTGGCGCAGAGCGCCGCACTTTTTCTCAGCTGCGGGGCCCAACTTATGATCCTGCACACAGGTCCACTGCTTTCAGGAAATGCCCCTGACCTGAGCTCATCATTGCGCATCCATTCCAGATGCTTGTGTGTGACATCACACACATCAGATACAAGCACGTGGGATGGAGGCGAGAGGTGGGTCAGCAGGATGAGTGGGCCAGGACAGGTAAATGTGTCTCATCTGCTTCCTTTCACCACTCTGCATATTAAGCATATCATAGATGAGAAGAGGGTACAGAGGTGGGGAAAATGAGCAGAATGAATTCAGACGTGGGACAGAAGAGCAGGAGGGTACAGCAGTGGGGCAGATGTGCAAGGAGGTACAGTGGTGGAAGAGATGAGAAGGGGCTTTAGCAGTGGAACAGAAGAGCAGGGGTTACAGTGATGGGGCTGATGAGCAGGGGGTACAGAGGTGGAGCAGATGTCCAGGGTGGTACAGTGGTGAGGCAGATGAGCAGGGAGGTACAGTGGTGAAACAGATTTGCAGGGGGGACAGTGATCTGAGGTGTGGAGTTGCAGGAATTGGAACTGATCTGAGGCGTGAGTGCAGGATGTTAATTTCTCACTACTAAAAAAATCTTTTTTGTGATTGAGAGTGTGAAGTTGACATTTTTTTTGTTATAAAATCGGCACTCTCAATTTCTTTGAAAATATTTTTCGGCACACTTTTCTGAAAGGGTTGCCTACCAAGGGTATAGACCTACAATAAATGCATGTATGTGGCTTTTGTTTAATGTTTCTTTACAATGATTTTTAGTAACAGCTCATCATAAGCCGCAGGTTATGTTCTTTCATCCATCTTAGGAGACTTGTACTCTGATCTGATAGCTGTTATATTATTTTACTTGCAGCTTTATGGATTTAGTATATATTTTAGTTATATTTTTTTTAACACCTAGGATTTTCATATCTGTAAAGTGTATGCCTTTTTACCTTGTCACGGCTACTTCTTAGTAAAAACGCCACCTTTACTTCCTTATCCCCATAAATATAACCTGCCTTTAATATAGGATTGTGACAGTTTGTATTTCTCACATGGCGTGTCAGAGGCCATACTGCCTGGGATGCTTGGAATCTTTAGATCTGGCATTAAAAAGGTTTATTCATTTTAGCATAAATAAGACTCTTGAATATACAGCTTGTTCCTTAAACCTTTTTAATGCCAGATCTAAAGATTCCAAGCATCCCAGGCAGTATGGCCTCTGACACGCCATGTGAGAAATACAAACTGTCACAATCCTATATTAAAGGCAGGTTATATTTACAGGGATAAGAAGTAAAACACTATTGCACCACTGAAGGGTTGTGTGGGTTACCAGTCACTTAACCTCCAGAAGATTTACCCCCCTTCATGACCAGGATATTTTTTGCGATGAAGCACCGCATTGCTTTAAAAATTGCGTCGTCATGCAACACTGTATCCAAATTAAATTTGTGCTATTTTTTTCCCACAAATAGAGCTTTCTTTTGGTGGTATTTGATCACCGCTGCAGTTTTAATTTTTTTGTGCTATAAACAAAAAAAAGATTAAACGTTTAAAAAAATATATATATATATAACTTTCTGTTATAAAACATAAAAACATCCTATATTTTTTTTTTTTTTAAAAATCTAAGTTCTTTTGGTAAAAAAAAATCCCAATAAGTGCATATTGATTTGTTTGCGCAAAAGTTATAGCGTCTACAAACTGTGGGATATATATATATATATATATATATATATATATATATATATATATATATATATATATATATATATATATTGGAATTTTTATTTATTTTTTTATACTAGTAATGGTGGCAATCAGCAACCTATAGCGCGACTGCAATATTGCGGTGGGCAGTCACACTAACTGACACTTTGTGGGAACCAGTGACACTAATACAGTGATCAGTGCTAAAAATATGCACTGTCACTGTACTGACACTCGCTGAGAAGAGGTTAAACATCTAGGATGATCAAAGGGTTAAAATGTGTGTCTAACCAGTGTCTGTGTTTACTATGTGTGCTGCTTTTACTAAAGGAAGTAATGGATTTTATTCCCTGCTTTGCAGGGACACAAAATCCATCACTTTCCCCATCAGGATGGAAGTTTGCCTTGTTTACATAGGCAGAGCTCCGTTCTGTTTCTCTCCTCGACGATCAGTGGGTGCCGGGGGACATCTATTGCCAATTGGCTTGTGCTGTGTCAAATCACAGCACAGCCACGGTGCCGGTGGAGCCCGCTCCCTACCCAGAAGTGCCGAATGGCGCAGGAGAGCCACTCTGCCACCGTATAACTAAGTTATGCGATCAACAAGCGGATAGTTATACAGTTGCGCTCATAAGTCTACATACCCTGGCAGAATTTATGATTTCTTGGCCATTTTTCAGAGAATATGAATGATAACACGAAAACTTTTCTTTCACTCATGGTTAATTTTTGGCTGAAGCCATTTATTATCAATCAACTGTGTTTACTCTTTTTAAATCATAATGACAACAGAAACTACCCAAATGACCCTGATCAAAAGTATACATGCCCCAGTTCTTAATACCGTGTATTACCCCCTTTAACATCAATGACCGCTTAGTCTTTTGTGGTATTTGTGGATGAGGCTCTTTATCTTCTCAGATGGTAAAGCTGCCCATTCCTTTTGGCAAAAAGCCTCCAGTTCCTGTAAATTCTTGGGCTGTCTTGCATGAACTGCACGTTGAGATCTCCCCAGAGTGGCTCAATGATATTGAGGTCAGGAGACCGAGATGGCCACTCTAGAACCTTCACTTTATTCTTCTGTAGCCAATGACAGTTCAACTTGGCTTTGTGTTTTGGATCATTGTCATATTGGAATGTCCAAATACGTCCCATGCGCAGCTTCCTGGCTGATGAATGCAAATGTTCCTCCATTATTTTTTGATAACATTCCCTGCATCTATTACCTTTTGTACCACCACCCCCTCCCTTTAGAATGTAAGCTCTACGAGCAGGGCCCTCCTGTCCCTTCTGTATTGAACTGTACTGTAATTGTGCTGTCCCCCTCTACATTGTAAAGCGCTGCGTAAACTGTTGGTGCTATATAAATTGTGAATAATAATAATAATAACATACTGCATTCATCTTGCCATCAATTTTGACCAAATTTCCTGTGCCTTTGTAGCTCACACATCCCCAAAACATCAGCGATCCACCTCCATGTTTCACAGTTGGAATGGTGTACCTTTCATCATAGGCCTTGTTGACTCCTCTCCAAATGTAGTATTTATGGTTGTGGCCAAAAAGCTCAATTTTGGTGTCATCACTCCAAATGACTCTGTGCCAGAAGGTTTGAGGCTTTTCTCTGTGCTGTTTGGCGTATTGTAAGCGGAATACTTTGTGGCATTTGCATAGTAATGGCTTTCTTCTGGCAACTCGACCATGCAGCCCATCTTTCTTCAAGTGCCTCCTTATTGTGCATCTTGAAACAGCCACACCACATGTTTTCAGAGAGTCCTGTATTTCACCTGAAGTCATTTATGGGTTTTTCTTTGCATCCCGAACAATTTTTCTAGCAGTTGTAGCTGAAATTTTAGTTGGTCTGACTGTGGTTTGGTTTCAACAGAGCCCCTCATTTTCCACTTCTTGATTAGAGTTTAAACACTGTTTTTTGGCATCCTCAATTCCTTGGATATCTTTTATATCCCTTTCCTGTTTTATACATTTCAACTACCTTTTCCCACAGATTCTTTGACAATTCTTTTGCTTTCCCCATGACTCAGAATCCAGAAACGTCAGTGCAGCACTGGATGAAAGACGCAAGGGTCTGTCAGGAGTCCAGAAACTCATTGACCTTTTATACACACTAATTACAAGCAAACAGATCACAGGTGAGGATGGTTACCTTTAATAGCCTTTCAAACCTCTTTGTGTCAACTTGTGTGCATGTTATCAGGCTAAAATCACCAGGGTATGTAAACTTTTGATCAGGGTCATTTGGGTAGTTTCTGTTGTCATTGTGATTTAAAAAGAGTAAACACAGTTGATTGATAATAAATGGCTTCAGCCAAACACTAACCATGAGTGAAAGAAATGTTTTGTGTTATTCATATATTCTGAAAAATGGCCAAGAAATCATAAATTCTGCCAGAGTATGTAAACTTATGAGCACAACTGTATCTGCTGTACAACAAACATCTTAGAATTTACATTTTTGCCCCTCTAGGTCTGCTACTTCAAGCGCAATGCTTTGGGTAAGGGACCAAAAAGTTTCTATCAGTGGAAAAAGATATATAGTGGGGAAAATAATTATGTGATGCCCTTCAGATTTTGTAAGTTTGCCCACTTACAAAGAAATAAAGGGTCTATAATTTTTATCATAGGTGTATTATAAATGATAGAGACAGAATATCAACCAAAAATCCAGAAAAAACACGATACAAATATTATAAATTGCGTTGCATTTCAGGGAGTAAAATAAATATTTGATCCCCTACCAACCAACAATAATTCTGGCTCCCACTGGCTATAGTATGTGCTCATGTGGTACATAGATTAGCCCTGTCAATTTAAGAAGGTGCTCCTAACGACAACTTGTTATGTGTACAAAAGACACCTGTCCACAGAATCTCCTTCTTCCATTCTAACCCATCATCATGGGCAAGACCAAAGAGCTGTCAAAGGACATCGGGGACAAGTTTGTAGGACTGCACAAGGCTAAAATTGGCTACAAGACCATCAGAAAGAATCTTGGCGAGAAGGAGACAACTGTTGGAGTGATAATTCGCAAATTAAAGAAATACAAAATAACCATCAATCGCCCTTGGTCAGGAGCTATATGCAAGATTTTGCCTCATGGGGGTAAGGATGATCATGAGAAAAGTGAGGGATCAGCCCAGAACTAAACAGGAGGAGCTTGTGAATGATCTCAAGGCAGTTGGGACCATAGTCTCCAAACCATTGGTAACACAATATGCCGCCATGGAATAAAATCTTGCAGCGCCGGCAAGGTCCCCCTCTTTAAGAAGGCACATGTACAGGCCCATCTGAAGTTTCCAATAAATATAAATGATTCAGAGAAGGATTGGGAGAAAGTGCTGAGGTCAGATGAGACTAAAATTGAACTCTTTGGCATTAACTCGACTCGCCGTGTTTGGAGGAAGAAAAATGCTGACTATGACCCCAAGAACACCATCCTTACAGTCAAGCACCGAGGTGGAAACATTATACTTTGGGGCTGCTTCTCTGCTAAATGTATAAGCTGACTTTTTTGCATTGAGGGGCCAATGGTCGGGGCCATGTTTTGTAAAATCTTGGATGAGGACCTTTTTCCCTCAGCCAGAACATTAAAGATGGGTCTTCCAGCATGACAATGACCCAAAACATACCGTCAAGGCAACAAAGAAGTGGTTCAAGAAGAAGCACATTAAGGTCATGGAGTGACCTAGCCAGTCTCCAGACCTTAATCCTATAGAAAATGTATGGAGAGAGCTGAGACTTTGAGTTGCCAAGTGACAGCCAAGAAACCTTAAGGGTTTAGAGAAGATCTGTAAAGGAAGAGTGGACCAAAATCCCTCCTGAGATATGTGCAAACCTGGTAACCAACTGCAAGAAACGTCTTACCTCTGTGCTTGACAACAAGGGTTTCTCCACCAAGTACCAAATCATGTTTTGCTTTGGGATCAAATAATTTATTTTACTCACTGAACTGCAACTCAATTCAGAACATTTGTATCATGTTTTTTTTTCTGGATTTTTGATTGATATTCTGTCTCTATCATTTAAAATACACCTATAACAATTAGGCCTTTTGCACACAATACTCCTGTTTGAGCATCAACTTTTTCAGACATTTTTTTTAAAATGTATTTTCGCACATATGCGTTCACGTAAATTCAAGCATATTCGCACACAAAAACGTATTCTCGTGTTTTTGTTTTGCAAAATATGTAAATGGCATTTGCGCGCATGAGGCGTAAATTACTGACCGAAAATGCAGATTTTTCAATTGTCATTGTTTATGCGCCTGTGTGCATAGGCACATTACAATTAATGGGCTATATTTTAGCTCAGTAAAAAAAAACAAAAAAACGATATTAGGCTTTTTTAAGCTGCAGTGTGCAAGAGGCCTTATAGAACCTTAATTTCTTTGTAAGTGGGTCAACTTACAAAATCTGCAGGGGATCAAATATTTATTTTCCCCACTGTATCCTATAAATATGGTGTGGTTCTTAGGACTTCTAAAGCAGGCATGAAAAACTGGAATTTAGACTTAAAGTGGATGAAAAACCAATTCATGAAATTTGAGCTGGGCACATATATCTGCCGTGTTTTCTTATCTCTCTTCAAAGCACTATGTCCCGTGGCTTTCTCTTGCTCCATTCTTCTGTTATCAGCCTGATAACTTCTGACAAGTTTTTCATCAACTGAGATAAAAGCAGCCTGAGTTTTGTGTTGGGGAGGATGCTATAAATAGATTAGCAGAGTGCTGAACTATTCAACAAACAGCTCTGAAAGTCTCTACCTATGAGAGGGGGTGCATGCCTTTCCTCCAATCAGCTGTCTTGGCTGTATGCCCAGGCTTCACTGCAGTGTTGAGCAGGATGAGGAAATCTAACACATCTGAACTTTCTAAAGGATACATAAAGCTGAAGACAGCAGATATGCAAGTAAAACTTATGTATTGAGATTTGTTTCATGTGTATCATTTGAGGCTGTTCACTTCACTGGGTATATTGTGAGGGTTTACATCCACTTTAAAGTGTTACTAAACCGAGGATCCTGCCTTCACTATATCTGGTCTCCTACTGTACACAGAACATGGAAATGCAATTATTTTAGTAAATATAATATTTAGTAAATATAAACGGCTAAATACATTTTCTCATCAGCAGTATACAGCAGTCTTGTAACTTCTATCAGTGTCTGGTTAAAGCTTGTAGGAGGAGTTTTCATTCTACTTTTTCCTATGAGGCTGCAGGACCCCTGACCAATAGCTCCCAACTGCCCCTGATTTTGAGGGACTGTCCCTGATTCGGGAACAAAGTCCCTCTGTTCTCATGTGTCCTCATTTTGGTATGATCTATATGGTTGTATAGAAAATGCGCTTTTTATCTTTCAAAAAGTTTTTCACAGTGCTAAACTTTTCATCCAGTTTCTAAATGGCTGCATTTGTAAATTTAAAGAGCCAGTATAAAGGGATAATAGTGGTATAAAAAAGCACCTGTGGGTTGAAATAATCATTTTTTTATAATTCTCCTTTAAAGGGGCGTGACAGGGGGTGTGTCCTATGCCTACATACTTTTGCTTATAGGTGTCCCTCATTCCCATCTCAAAAAGTTGGGAGGTATGACTCTGACCCTCTGTCTGGAAAGTGCTGATTCGTCCTGCGCTGATCACAGGGCACCCACCCAAGAAAAAACCCTTAGGTTCCACTGTAAGTATAACAAGCATGCTTTACTGCAGGGCTCAAAACTGCAAGTCCTGAGCTACTGGCCAGGGCTCAAGGGTTACTTGCCACCAGTTGCCCCATCCAGTCCTAATTCTGCCCTCATAAATTATCTCATGAAATGACACTTAAATGTTTTATGCAGAATTAAGTTATAAAAATAATTAACAACAACTTTATCCGTGCCCAACAATGCAGCCTCACCTGTGTCCATCAATGCAGCCTGTCTGTGCCCACCAATGCAGCAAAGTTCCCGGCCAGGGGCGGGGCTGTATGTGACAGCAAGAGCGGGGAACATGCAGCAATTGAAATTAAAGCTGTTATCGCTGTGTTCCCCGCATTCTGATCATCTGGGCGGCTCTCTCCTCTCTCTTCCCCTCCGCGATTGCTGGGAGGAGGACTCCCATTCAACCCCGCCTGCCGGCGGTGCTCGTTGTCGTTCCCAGACAGCCCTTCCTCGCCAGCCCTCAAATTGCACTCGCAAAATGTGAGCAGGCGAGTGGAATTTTTCAGGGCTGCTTTACTGTATATAGACTGATTTTACTGTTGTGGGTTTAGTAACACTTTAAGCAGGCCATAAAATTATGTAATTTTCTTTCCTTTAACCACAAGTTGCTCAAACGTGTGAACAGAGACAAGGTGGGGGTGGCAGCCTTGCAAACTTAGAATCCAGATGCTGGAAAACCCAACATACCTCATCAGACCTTGTGGAATGAGCTCTGACAGGGAAAGGAGCAACCTCTTCCTTAAGGTTGTAGGCCCTCAAAATACGTTGCCTGAGCCATTTGGCAATGGTGGAGCAGGAGGCAAGAGATTCTCTACGAGAGCCAGTATATAGGACAAAAATAGGATTCTTATAACAGCTTACCTGTAAAATCCTTTTCTTGGAGTACATCACGGGAAACAGGGCCATAGTATTAACTATATGGGTTATAGCCACCTTCAGGTGATGGACACTGGCATACCCAATACAGGAAGTTCACTCCCTATATAACCCCTCCTCCTACCAGGAGTACCTCAGTTTTTGTAGCAAAGCAATATATCTAAACCCCAGAAAGAGGGGAGGAACCTCTGTCCCGTGATGTACTCCAAGAAATGGATTTTACAGGTAAGCTGTTATAAAAATCCTATTTTCTTTATCGTACATCACGGGACACAGAGCCGTAGTATTAAAGGGGTTGTAAAGGTTTGTGTTTTTTCACCTTAATGCATCCTATACATTAAGGTGAAAAAACACCTGGCAATGACGGCCCCCTCAGCCCCCCGTTTACTTACCTGAGGCCGCTCACCTGCTGTGTGCGTCCCCCGGTAGCCTCTTCTCCACGGCGTCTGGCTGTTGAGGGGCGGGACCGAGTCATACACTCTGTCTGTCTATGGACGCAGCGTGTATGACAGGGAGCGTGCCCGCAAGCTAACCCCCCTTGGGATAGAGCTTCCCAGAGGGGGGGGTTAGCTATTGCGGGGAGCAGCCGAGGCAGCCCCTGAGGGACCCCAGAACACAATGATCGGGGCCACTCTGTGCAAAACGAACTGCACAGTGGAGGTAAGTATGACATGTTTGTTTTAAATAACAAAAAAAAAAAAACAAACCTTTAGTATCCCTTTAACTATATGGGCTGTCCCATAGCAATGCTATTTGAGGGGAGGGAGACACAACCCGTAGGGCACCTCCAGACTTGAGGACCTATACTGCTGCCTGCAGCCCAAAGGCAATATCCTCATGCCTTTTAACATCCACCTGATAAAACTTGGTGAATGTATGTACTGAAGACCAATTTGCGGCCTTACAGATCTGAGCCATGGGGGCCTGGTGACGCACTGCCCAAGAAGCACTAACCGCCCTGGTAGAGTGTGCTTTGACTTGAAAAGGTGGAATCTTACCCCTTAAATCATAAGCCTGAATTATAACTTGCCAAATCCACTTAGCGACAGTGGATTTCGACGCTGCCTGCCCTTTCTTAGGACCTTCTGGCAGTATAAATAAGACATCAGTCTTACGGCTCTGAGCAGTCATCTTTAAATAGACTTTTACCGCTCTCACCACATCAAGACAATGTAGTGACTTCTCTTACCTGGAACATGGTTTTGGAAAAAACGATGGCAGGACGATATCTTGGTTTAGGTGAAAACCTGATACCACTTTTGGCAGAAAAGCTGGACAAGGACGCAACACAACTCTGTCCTCGTGAATAATCAAATATGGCTCTTTACAAGAAAGAGCAGCCAATTCCGAAACCCTCCTTGCTGAGGATATGGCAACCAAAAACACTAACTTCCTTGTCAAAAGGACTAAGTGAGTATGCTGTAACGGTTCAAATGGCTGTTTTTGAAACACTGACAAAACTAAGTTTAGGTCCCAAGGGTTTAAAGGAGGTCTGACTGGCGGATTAAGCCACGTCACCCCTTGCATAAAACCCCAGACCAAAGAATGTGAAGCAAGCGGTCTTTGAAATAAGACTGATAAAGCTGAGACTTGGCCTTTGATAGTACTCAAGGCGAGCTTCATCTCTTTTCCTATTTGTACAAAAGGCAAGAATTCTGCCTATGTTGTACTTCCGAGGGTGCCAACCCCTGGACTCACACCATGAAACATAAGCCCTCCAGACTCTAATATAAAGTTCTGGAAGCTGGCTTCCTTGCATTAAATCAAGGTAGAGATTTCTGACCCGGAAAGCCCACGTTTCTTCAAAATGTGGGTTTCAATAGCCAACCCATTAAATTTAGAGTTCGTAAGGTAGGATGGAATATCAGCCCTTGCAAGAGTAGGTCTGGTCGTAGGGGAAGGGACCATGGATCCTCCACTGCCATCTTTACAATTTCTGCATACCATGACCTTCTGGGCCACGCTGGGGCTACCAGAATTACCGGCTTTCTTTCCAGCTTGATCCTGCAAAGAAGTCGTGGCAGCAACTGAATAGGGGGAAATGCATAAATCAGTGAGAACTGGTCCCACAGGATCACCAACGCATCTGTTCCACATGCAAGTTGATCCCTTGTCCTTGGCACAAAGTTGACCAACTTCATGTTGAATCTGGATGCTAGAAGATCTACGTCCGGAGTCCCCCATCTTTGGCAAACAGCCCAAAAACTGTTGGGGTGAAAGGACCATTCCCCCAGGAGCAACTGCTGGCGACTCAAGAAGTCTGTCTGCCAATTTTCTACTCCCATAATGGAAACTGCTGATACACGGAACATTCTTTTCTGCCCAAGTTAGGATATGGTTCACCTCCCTCTGTGCTGCGAGACTCTTGGTGATTGATATAAGCCACAGCTGTGGCATTGTCAGATTGGATTCTGACAGGACAACCCGTAACCTGAATGTCCAGGCCTTTAGAGCCAGACCTGCTGCCCGAATCTCTAGGATGTTGAGTCCTTTCAGGTTCTCGACCACTGACCCTGGACAGTTGAATTTTCTAGCACTGCTCCCCAACCTCAAAGACTGGCACCTGTCATTACCTCATTCCAGATAACTGGTCTGCAAGATTTTCCTTTCAGCAGATTCCAGGTTACCACCAACTGAGGCTCTGGGACACCCTTGAGGACAGCCGCATGGGCAAGTCTAAAGCTTGAACCATTTTGTTCCAAGCAGACAGGATACTGTTTTGCAACAGTATTGAATGGAACTGGGCATAGGGAACCACTTCGAATGAAGCCACCATCTTTCCTAACAACCTCATGCAAAGGCGAATGGAGGGATCTCTTTTCGACTTGACCATCTGCACTAGCTCTCTTATGGCATAGACCTTTGCCTGAGGCAAGAACACCTTTTTCTGGGCTGTGTCTATGATCAGACCCGAGTACTCCAGCCTTTTTAGCGGTTTTAAGGAAGACTTCTCTAGGTTGAGAATCCAACCTAGGACTTTCCAGGTAACTGGTTGTAATGCGTATGCTTTGCTCCAATCGAGCCACCGACTGGTCTATTAGCAATAGATCATCTAGGTACACCAAGACTGTTTAAAACAGGAGGTTATAACAGGGGTCATAGTACCTGTGTAGTGTGAGTATCTGAGTGTTGTCTGAGTAGTGTGTGTGGATCGTTAGTACTTGTGTAGTGTGTACTGTGTACTTGTGTATTGCGAGTGCACGTAGGTCTGTGAGTACCTGTGTATTGTCTTGTCGAGTACCTGTGTATTGTCTTGTCGTGTACCTGTGTATTGTCTTGTCGTGTACCTGTGTATTGTCTTGAGTATTAGTGCCAGGAAGCTAGCTGTTATTTGGACAGGGTAAAATCCCCAAATCCTCACTAAATTTAATAGGTACGATGCCCGGCGGGTGTGGAGAGGCAACTCTTTGTACATCTTGCCGCATGTATGCGTTCCTTGATCATCCGATCGAGGGCGAATACTGCTGTGCAAAATGTAAGCACATTGTTTACCTGGAAGCCCAGGTTCTGAATCTGGGGAAGCAACTGTCAGCACTGAGAAGTCCCTCCATACTAAAGGTGAGCCAGGAACGTACACGGCAGGTGCCGGCAGGGGCCAGCACAGAGGCGGGTGGAGACAAAGAGGTGCAAGCACTAGCAAAGAGTAGATGGGTGACAATCAGGAGGGGTAGAGGGGGAAGTGCCAGAGAGGCCGATCCAGGACTGGAGCATCCCAATAAGTCCGCTCCATTGAGTGACATTGGTGAAACCAGTCAGGGACCAGCACTGCTGGAGATGAGGGACTCTCCTAGCTGCCAGGGGAAGAACTCCTCCAGTGAGAGTGGGGGGGCAGCAAAGGGAAAGGAAAGACAGATTCTGGTGGTAGGGGACTCAATTCTTAGAAGGACAGAGAGGGCAATCTGTAACCAAGACCTGAAGCGCCGAACAGTATGTTGTCTACCGGGCGCTCGGGTTCGGCACATCACGGATCTTGTGGACAGATTACTGGGAGGGGCTGGGGAAGACCCGGCTGTCATGGTGCACATTGGCACCAATGACAAAGTCAGAGGCAGATGGAGTGTCCTAAAGAACGATTTTAGGGACTTAGGAGCTAAATTGAGGAAAAGGACCTCCAAGGTAGTGTTCTCAGGAATACTACCGGTACATCGAGCCACACCATAAAGGCAGAGGGAGATTAGGGAAGTAAACAAGTGGCTGAAGAGCTGGTGTAGTAAGGAGGGGTTTGGGTTCCTGGAGGACTGGGCCGACATCTCAGTCGGTAACCGGTACTATAGAAGGGACGGACTGCACCTAAATGAGGAGGGTGCAGATCTGCTGGGAATGAAGATGGCCAAAAAGTTAGAGGGGTTTTTAAACTAGGCGATGGGGGGGGGGGAGGGTCCAGAGACAGTGATAGCCAGCGCGGAAGATATTCCAGAGGGTAGTATTGGGGGCATTAGTGGTAGGTTAACCAAAGCACAAAAACACAAGGTGAGTATAGTAGTAAGTCCTAGTTGCAATCTCGAAACACCCAATACGAGGACAATATGCGACCGGTCTAAACTATGTGGCATGTTCACTAATGCCAGGAGCGGATTTGGATTTTGTGGGAATTTCAGAGACCTGGTTCAACAGCTCTCATGATTGGCTGGCAAACATTCAAGGGCATACCCTATACCGCAAGGATAGAGAGGGTAAAAAAGGGGGAGGGGTATGCCTATATATCAAGAATAACGTACAAGTGAATGTGAGAGATGACATCACTGAGGGGGCTAGGGAGGAGGTGGAATCTTTATGGGTAGAGCTCCAAAGGGATGAAGCTAAGGGGAAAATAATACTGGGAGTATGCTATAGGCCCCCTAACCTGAGGGAGGAAGTGGAGACGGATCTCCTATCACAAATTGGATTAGCAGCAAGGATGGGAAGTGTTATCATAATGGGGGATTTTAATTATCCAGACATAGACTGGGCGGAGGGAACCGCGCATTCATTTAAGGCTCGCCAGTTCCTTAGTGTCTTGCAGGACAATTTTATGGGTCAGATGGTAGACGCACCAACTAGAAATAAAACATTACTAGATCTACTGATTACCAACAATACAGACCTGATAACAGATGTGGAAATACGGGGCAATTTAGGTAACAGCGACCACAGGTCAACTAGTTTCAGTATAAATCACACAAATAGGAAACATGAAGGGAACACAAGGACACTGAATTTCAAAAGAGCCAACTTCCCTAAACTACAAACCTTGCTAAAAGGCATAAATTGGGATAAAATATTAGGAACAAAGAATACGGAGGAGAGATGGGTTTGCTTTAAGAGCATATTAAATAAGGGCATTAGCCAATGTATCCCATTGGGTAATAAATTTAAAAGAGCGAACAAACATCCTGGATGGCTTAACTCCAATGTAAAAATGCATATAAAAGCAAAGGAGAAGGCCTTCAAAAAATACAAGGTTGAAGGTTCATCCTCAGCATTCAGAATTTATGAAGAATGCAATAAGAAATGTAAGGGTGCAATTAGGATGGCTAAGATAGAACATGAAAGACACATAGCGGAGGAGAGCAAAAAAAATTCCAAGAAATTCTTTAAGTATGTAAACAGTAAAAAAGGGAGGACAGACCATATTGGCCCCATAAAGAATGAGGAAGGACATCTGGTTACAAAGGATGGGGAGATGGCAAAGGTATTGAATTTATTCTTCTCCTCAGTCTTCACGAGTGAATCGGGGGGCTTCAGTAACCAAAACTGCAGTGTTTATCCTCATGACACAACACAGGAAGCACCTACATGGTTAACAGAGGACGGAATTAAAATTAGACTTGAGAAACTTAACATTAATAAATCACCGGGACCAGATGGCTTGCATCCAAGGGTACTTAGGGAACTCAGTCAGGTGATTGTCTGTAAAAATTAGGAACAACGGTCTGGCAGTCTATTGACTGGAATGGTACCAGCTGATTGGAGAAAAGCCAATGTAGCACCAATATTTAAAAAGGGCCCAAAAAACATCCCTGGGAATTACAGACCAGTTAGCCTAACATCAATAGTATGTAAACTCTTGGAGGGGATGATAAGGGACTATATACAAGATTTTAGTAATAAGAATGATATCATTAGCAGTAATCAGCATGGATTCATGAAGAATCGTTCTTGCCAAACCAATCTATTAACCTTCTATGAGGTGAGTTGCCATCTAGATAAAGGAAGGCCCGTAGACGTGGTGTATCTGGATTTTGCAAAAGCATTTGACACAGTTCCCCATAAACGTTTACTGTACAAAATAAGGTGCGTTGGCATGGACCATAGGGTGAGTACATGGATTGAAAACTGGCTACAAGGGCGTGTTCAGAGGGTGGTGATAAATGGGGAGTACTCAGAATGGTCAGGGGTGGGTAGTGGGGTTCCCCAGGGTTCTGTGCTGGGACCAATCCTATTTAATTTGTTCATAAACGACCTGGAGGATGGGATAAACAGTTCAATCTCTGTATTTGCAGACGATACTAAGCTAAGCAGGGCAATAACTTCTCCGCAGGATGTGGAAATCTTGCAAAAAGACCTGAACAAATTAATGGGGTGGGCGACTACATGGCAAATGAGGTTCAATGTAGAAAAATGTAAAATAATGCATTTGGGTGGCAAAAATATAAATGCAATCTATACACTGGGGGGGGGGGGGGGGGGGGGGAGAACCTCTGGGGGAATCTAGGATGGAAAAGGACCTGGGGGTCCTAGTAGATGATAGGCTCAGCAATGGCATGCAATGCCAAGCTGCTGCTAATAAAGCAAACAGAATATTGGCATGCATTAAAAGGGGGATCAACTGCAGAGATAAAACAATAATTCTCCCGCTCTACAAGACTCTGGTCCGGCCGTACCTGGAGTATGCTGTCCAGTTCTGGGCACCAGTCCTCAGGAGGGACGTACTGGAAATGGAGCGAGTACAAAGAAGGGCAACAAAGCTAATAAAGGGTCTGGAGGATCTTAGTTAGGAGGAAAGGTTGCGAGCACTGAACTTATTCTCTCTGGAGAAGAGACGCTTGAGAGGGGATATGATTTCAATTTACAAATACTGTACTGGTGACCCCACAATAGGGATAAAACTTTTTCGCAGAAGAGAGTTTAACAAGACTCGTGGCCACTCATTACAATTAGAAGAAAAGAGGTTTAACCTTAAACTACGTAGAGGGTTCTTTACTGTAAGAGCGGCAAGGATGTGGAATTCCTTTCCACAGGCGGTGGTCTCAGCGGGGAGCATTGATAGCTTCAAGAAACTATTAGATAATCACCTGAATGACCGCAATATACAGGGATATGTAATGTAATACTGACACATAATCACACACATAGATTGGACTTGATGGACTTGTGTCTTTTTTCAACCTCACCTACTATGTAACTATGTTATGCCCTGTGCCCTTAAAGCGGTTGTAGTCAAATTTTTATCTTTTACCTGTACGGTTTAGGAGATATTCTCCTTGCAATGAGCCGCTGACTTCAGCGGCACATGCGCACATGGGATTCTTGGCTGAAAGCCCTGCAATTGCCGGACCTTGCCGGAAAGAAGTCTCCCGCACGCATGCGCGGTAGTGACTACATCATGGCTCCGGCCACTCATAGCGCTGAAGCCGCGATACCCGGAAGACATGCCAAGGCAACATGTCAGCTACCTCGCCGTGGACCAGTTGAGATAGATGCCTCGTTCTAAGGTAAGTATTTCATAATGAGCTAGTATGCACCGCATACTAGCTCATTATGCCTTTTTCCTTACAGGTGTTTAAAAAACAAAAAAAAAGTGTCAGCGGGTTTACTACCGCTTTGACCTGGCTAGAGGTGGGGGCAGGACTTTTGTAAACACCCGGGGTGCTGTAGCTAGCCTGAAAGGCAAGGCTACAAACTGGAAATGCTGCTTTTCTACCTCAAACCACAGAAACCTGGTGAGCAGGAAATATAGGGACATGCAGATATGCATCCCTGATGTCGATAGATGCCAGAAATTCTCCTCCTTGTAAGATAGAAACCACTGACCTGATCGACTCCATGTGAAAGGAGCGGATCTTAAGGAACTGATTTAGATCTAGAATGGGTCTGACATCTCCACTTGGTTTTGGTACCATAAAGAGGTTTGAATAAAACCCCAAACCTTGCTCTACTGTGGGAATTTGTAGGATCACCCCCTGAGCCATTAGTCGGTCTAGTGCCCGAAACAGAGATTGCTCTTTCTCTGGATCTTTGGGAACGTTTGACCTCAGAAAACGAGACGGAGGAAAGTCCCGAAATTCCAGTTTGTACCCTAGAGTTACCGTGGAGATGACCCATCTGTCCTGAACTTCCTCTTGCCAGACTTCTGAGAACTGCAGAAGTCTCCCCCTCCCCCGGCAAGCGGGGACACCACTTCATAATGAGGGTTTAGAATTCTGTTTTGCAGGTTTCCAGCCCCAGGACTTCTTTTGTGTCTGGGCCTGACCCTGAGGTTTTCCTCTAGTCTGAGGCGGATGCCCCTGGCGCAAGAGAAAGAGTCCGCTTAAATGAGTGCCGTTTATTCTTTCTTTTAACTGGCAAGAGTACTTTTCCCACTGGAAATCGTTTGAATGTATTTGTCCAAATCATCCCCAAATAGCCGATCTCCATAAAAGGAAAACCAGTCAGGAGTTCTTTGCATGGTGCTTCGGCTGACCAATTTTTTAACCACAGGATGCTACGCATGTGTACCAGCACAAGGCAGGACGCCTGGTGAATAGAATCTTTAATGGCGTCTATGGCAAAACATAATGCTCTTGGTAGTGCTGCCAAATTCCGGGCTTGCTGAACAGGAACCTCTTTAAGAGCCTGTCTAAACTGGTCCTTTAGGGACTGACAGATGACTATTGCAGCGACTGCAGGCTGAGTAATAGTACCTGCCAAAGAAAAAGAGGATTTTAACAGGAATTCCAACCTTTTATCTGTTGGATCCTTAGGCATTTGTGCATTGTCTACTGGACAAGTTACTTTTATTCACACTGGAAATCGCAGCATCAACTGCTAGTACATTCCATTTTTTGGTGAATTTCTCCTCCATGAGATAGAGAACTGAGAATCTCTTTGGAGGTAGAAAATGCTTATCCGGGTGATCCCATTCAGCATAAATAAGCTTTTCTAGTAATGCATGGACAGGAAACACATGCAAAGACTGAAGGTTTTAAAGGAAGAAACCGAACTTTCAGCAGACTCCATTAGGGGTAGCATGAAACTGGAACAAACCATCTCCGTAAGGGACTGTACCAACAATTTCTGATTGCGAGGCTGAAAAGGGTTAATTTACCGTTTCCTCCGCAGAAAGGGGTCTAATATATTTTAAAAAAAAAAAAAAATTGTGTACTATATTGTGTGCATTCAAATTCAATAAGTGCTTTTACCTGAAAATTTGATAAAGCCGCTTCACAAAATATGTTATGGTAATAATAGCAACACCCAACTGTTTTCAAGTTTCAGAAAATGGTGGTGGGGTAGGCTTCAAATAAATTTTCTAGCAAGACAAATGCAAGATTTTTACATTTATGTGAGAAATGTCAGGATTGCCCCAGTTTAAGTGGTTTACCTTCCAGTCTGCAAACCATAGATGGATTCAAACCATGTATGGGCAGACTGAATGTACAAACATTGATCGATCAAACTTGGGTACAAGCAGCCTATTGGATTTCACATACTATTATTGCTAGCGGCTATTATAGCCATTAGCAGTAATCACTGTTTTCCCAGTGGGATGAACAATGGCTCCATGGGATCTCTCTCTCTCTCTCTCTCTCTCCACATTTGGTCAGATCCATTTTAAAGCAAAACTCCAAGAATTGCAGCACTTTTAAATGTTTATAAAGGGTCAAATCCAACTAAATGTACACCTCTTTCACCATTTACATTTTTGCAAACTATCCTAATCCCAGCACCTGACAGGAGGGATGCAATCTGCTAAACAGCAGCAACTCTGTCCACCCCTGCTCTCTCCATTTACAGAATACTTTGTATTTTGTGAATGGCTTTACATGATGCAGTCTCATTCATGAATAGGCAAGAAGAGATGAGGGGTGGTGCTGTCAGGACTACGGCTATGGCTATATTCCCTGCACTTAGTAAAAATCTAAACAAAAATAAATAAATCCACAAGGTGGCATTCACCTCCTGACTTAACCCTTTAAAGTCCAGCAAATTTTAAAATACTGCAATTCCTGGAGGAGTTCTCCTTTAAAGTTTTGTAGTCCATGGTGTTGAATACCGTCATGAACTTTACGTAGTGGGAATAGTGAAGAGACTTACAGACAAGTTAAGTTGTGAATGAGGTTTATTAAACAATGACAAACATTTATGATCTTGGTCTCTCCTTCTTGCCTTTGTACAAGGCCAACAGGGAAACATTGGCTACTTTGACAACCTTGAATCGCACACCAGGAATGTCACCAACGGCATGACCAGCACGACCAAATCCAGCAACCAACACTTCATCGTTTTCCTAAAGAGAAAGGGCAGATTGAGGAACTGTAACATTTGTAAACAGTCAAATGCAATTACAAACTTTTGCCTAGAACTCTTTTGGTCCCCCTTCGCAATATAAAATTCTGTTAGGAAGTGTGGTTTCACAAAAAAAGCAGGTAACAATAAAAAAAAAATACACCATCCCATTCTGTGGTTAGAAACAATTCACTGTATTTGTATGGGATGCTCCAGTCTCTAACCATTATACACACACAGGAAAGAACAGTTAGGAATTGTTTAGGCACAGCTGCCATCTAAAGCGAATGGCTCAAACAAACTCCCAGTAATACTAAGCACCAGCAACAATGTAAATTAAACATTCTCACTTATCCCAGGAACAAAAGGGGTATCTGTAAAGGTTCTTCTGAGAACCCCAGAGCTATCCATGCACCCCAGCTTCTGGGCTGAGCCCTGCCCTTCAACCCTCGGAGTCAAGTTCCTCTTTAACCGCTTCTGGACCAGCCGCCGCAGTTTTACTGCTGCAGGTTGGCTCCCCTGCGGGAAACCGCATAACTGTACGTTGGCTCGCGGGGTCCGGATAGCAGGCGCGCGCCCGCTGCACAGCAGGGGTGCCAATACTCGTGGCCGACAGTCGCGATAACCGCCGGCCACGAGCGATCGTGACCAGGAGACACAGAACAGGGATGAGTGTGTGTGTGTGCAAACACACACTTCCCTGTTCTGACAGGAGTGACAGATAGTGTGTTCCTATTAACTAGGAACCACGATCCGTCACTTCCTCCAGTCCCCTCCCCCTTCAGTTAGAATCACCTCCCAGGGAACAGTTAACCCCTTCACTGCCAGTGACTTTTTACGGTAATCAATGCATTTTTAATTACACTGATCGCTGTATTAATGCCAATGGTTCCAAAAATCTGTCAAAATTGTCACATGTATGTCCTTTTTATCCCACAAATAGAGCTCTCTTTTGGTGGTATTTGATCATCCATCAATTTAGGAAAAAATAAATAAATAAATACCCCACAATATTTTATGCTCTTTTTTTAAAAACTAGCAATCAGCAACTTAGTGGTAATACCATATTGCAGCAGACAGAATGACACTTTTTGGAAACCAGTGACACAAATCGTGATCAGTGCTAAACATATGCATTGTCACTGTACTAACACTGGCTGGGAAGGGGTTAACATGAGGGGCGATCAAAAAGGTTAAACGTGCGTCTAGCCAGCGTTTGTGTACTACGAGAGGTGCTTTACTAGGGAAGAGATGGATTTTAGTCCCTGCTTCGCGGTGAAAAAAAATCCATTACCTCCCCACTGAGAACTAAGCTCTGCCGTGTTTACATAGGCAGAGCCCTGTCATATGCGCATTCCTGACATAAGGCAGGTGCCGGTGGTCATCCATTGGCATGCACTCGCTGATTGACATCTGCTGTGTATAATCACAGCCCATCCAAGTTGCCAGGGGCGTGCCCCCTACCCAGAAGGAGAGCTGCCTTGCCGCCGTATATGCAAGTTATACAGTCAGCAAGCGAAAAATCAGCGACAGTTGTCACTGCAACAAGTGGACTAAATTAAATAAAAAAAATAAAGGATGAGGAGAAGCGCCTCTAAGGGCAATAGGACTGAATGCTTTAATATACCCCAATGTATGGCTACTCACAATGTAACAGTAAAAACAGGCACATGATGCTGTGATCTAGGACCCCAGGTACTAAAAGGGCCGCAGGAGCTGCTGCCGGACATCTTGCTGTAGATGTCCTAGGAGCGAGGAGGAAGCTGCCTAGCATCCTTTTCAGTCTGGTGGACAGCAGCGTAGGACGAGGTGACATTTTTTAAAGTGTAGCTCCAGCCAAAAAAAAAAAAAAACTTTTCAAAGCGTTAGTCTCAATTGATCTATAAAATCACACTAGAAATTAGGGGTGCGCACTGGTCTCACGATTCGATTACCTGGTCAATGATTCAATTCCGCAATGCATTACGATTACCGACAAACTCCCACTCCGCTTGGGCCGCCCTTCCACCTTGCAATCTTCTGGGACACATCAGTTCCCAAAAGATTGCCCGGCTATGCAGGACAGCGCAGTGAGACATGCGCACCCGGCTGTGAAGCTGCAAGCTTTCACAGCCGGATGCCCACAGTAGTATTGCCAGTGCTGTGGACAGGCAGGGGAGAGAAGGGAGGGTTTGGTTGGCCACGTCGCTGGAGTGTGGGACAGGTGAGTGTCTTTATTAAAAGTCAGAAGATACTTTTTTTTGTAGCTGACTTTTAATAAACAAAAAATTGACTGGAACTCTGCTTTGAATTCAAAATAACCTCACTCCCTTAAATAGTGCACTAACCTGGTGCACTACAGGGTACAGGCATTCACACACACTGCTGCTTGGAGGTCAGAAGGGATTAGAATCCACAGATGACAAACAGCCCTGTGAAGTTCCCTGTACTGTCTCTGTGCTGACCAGTGGCAGCTGGTGCTCAAAATTTTTTTTGGGGGGGCGCAAACAAAGCGAAAATTACTGAACCTCCCCCATCAAACGCAGCCACCTGTGCCCGACTGCACGTCAAACGCAACCACTTGTGCCCATCAAACAGCCATCACTTCACTAACCCCCCCCCACACACACACACACAAAATGCACGGGCCACCACTGGTGATGACAGTTCCCTGGCATTCCTGTTTGCACCTTCCAGCACACTAGGAGTTAACAGTGGAATGTGCACAGGATAGCCAGGGACCTGTCAGCACGGAGCGAGAGGTGTAAGTAGAGTACAAACACATGGGTACTCTTACTGTTAAAATTACTTTGATACATGCTGTGTTACAATGGATGATGTGCCCCGCTGTATGTGCTTGTTAAAAAACGAAGTCACTTTATACCGAATTTCACAGTAGTACGATACATCCCGCTCATGTGACTCCTGGCCTGTCCAGCCCCTCTCGTCTCACGTCTCTCCTGAGTCCTGACGTCAGCAGGGAATTCTCAGCCCCGCCCGCTGACTATAGCTATCGTATCAGAGGAGAGGCAGGCGAGGCTGAGAATTCCCCGCTGACATCAGGACTCAGGAGAGCAGAAAGGGGCAGGACGAGCGTCACATGTATCGTACTACTGTGAAATTTGGTATGAAGTGAGTTTTTTTAAAAGGCACATACAGCGTGGCACATCATCCATTGTAACACAGCATTTATTACAATAAAATAATTTTAAAAATACGCTTCGAGCACTTTCCCAGGAGGCGCGGGGCCAGACATGACGTCACCCGCAATCGATTTTCCAGTCCTTATGCATCGATGCCACATCGGGGACACCCGAATCACGATGCATCGATTAATTTCAGCACCCCTACTAGAAATTGATCGATAAATGGATAAACATTTCATCTGAGTGGGTAAGACAGACAACACCCTGGCAAGATTTGTTTTCCTGTCTGTGTCCCCTGTTCAGAAGATTTCACCTCACTTTGTCCCTGTGACAATTGTATTTTGAAAAATTTGGATTGTTGTGGAAACGAGGATTGGTGATGAAGATTTAGTGGAGACACCTTTTTCCCCCATGATAACTCTTACAGGAGTGAATTTCCCTTCCTAGGGGTAGATTTTCTCTCACTTCCTGTTGTCTCCCTCCGTTTGCAAGTAGGAGTTATTTGTAACTCGGAAGTTTGTAATCCGGGACTGCCGGTATACTGTTCACTTTTTTCCTGTTGCCCCATAAATTTACATATCCCTGTCCCACCCTTCCACTTTCCCAATTAGAAAGCCATATCAAATTTTAGTTCTCTTCTACCTTTTTTACCCATTCATATGAAATGTTCATCCATTTGATGATTTCTAGTGTGGATGTATATATCAACTGAGACTATTAGCACTATCTATACAATCAGACTTTATACACACACACACACACACACTTTAAAAATGTATGAGATTATGCCATTTTAGTCCTTGTTCTTAGATGCTATATATATTCCTTCTGTCAATGTTATTCCACTGGTCGGCAGAGAATTTCAGACCGGCTATTAAAAAGGTCTTGCACTATTATATGTTACTATGCTTAAAGGTGCACGCATACCCCATTGTGGCACAGCGCATGCTCCGAAACGCATTGCATTCTGGTCCTTATTGATGTCACCTCGTCCTACATTGCAGTCCACTGGAATGGGAAGGAAATTAGCCAGCTCTCTCCACCCCCCCCCCACCCCCCCGGGACATCTACAAGACGACATCAGGCAGCACCAGCAGCTCCCACGACCCTTTTCGTTCCTGGAACACAGCATCATGTACTTGTTTTTACTGTTACTTTGTGAATAGCCCTACATCAGGGTATAATAAAGCATTCAGTCCTACCGCACTTAAAAGCATTTCTCTTGTTTTTATCTCCTATGCACTTTAGAATGCAATAGCTTTCCTTAGTGATGGACTATTTGGACTTTTTAATGGACTAATTTTATGACATTGTCATAATTGCTTCATGGTTGGCCAGGTAGAGAGACAAAGCCTTTGCGCCTATGATCCTGTTTTTTTGTCATTGCAACAAGTCAAAAATTGCACGAAAACCCCTCAATTCCTTACTGAGCGACAAAATGTCATGTCTGATAACAGAATAGCAAAATGACATGCATCAGCTTTTCCTCTACTCGCACTGACAGGCACGAATAGTGGAGAACCGATCGGCTGCTCTCCTGATTGGGGGGGGGGGGGCATCTGCGCTGATAATCAGTGCAGACCCATCGAGGATGCCCACACATAACCACCAAGAATGTCAATCAGTGAAGGAGAAAAAACTTATTTACAAAGTTTTGTAACAGACTTTTTTTCTTCAAAATGTTCGGACTTTTATTTGTAGTGCAAAAAATAAAAACCCAGAGGTGATCAAATACCACCAAAAGAAAGCTCTATTTGTGGAGAAAAAAAAAGATAATGTTTGGGTACAGCATCGCTTGACCGCACAATTGTAATTCAAAATGTGAGCGCTGAAAGCTGAAAATTGGTCTGGGCAGGAAGGTGTACAAGTGCCCTGTATTGAAGTGGTTATTAAATGCAAGTCTGTTTCCCAGCAATAGAGCTCTCCCTGTACACATGAATTCTCAACAGGTAAGCTTGTACTTCTCAAAGTAAGATACAAAAATGAAAGGAGATTGTTTGAAGCTTTCCCAAACCCAATAAAAAAAATTACTAGATAAGATGTACAGATGCATCTAATCTTACCATTGGGGGTTTACCAAAAAAGGCTATTCAGACCCCTTTTCCAACTCTGGGTTGGGGGCCCACTTATAGTAGGTTGTTGCCCCAGCCTGCCATATCTGCCTCTGACATCAGAGCAAGAGGAGGCGGCAGAACAGTAGAGGCAGCACAGCAACATTAACACACACACCCCTTTTATTAAAGGTGAACACTGTTTGAAGAGTTCTTTAAAGAGTTTTAGTTGTGCCAAGTTATGGAAGCATTTTTAAACTGGTCCAATTGTTTTATTAACAGGGGGCTTTAGTACATCAGCAGAATATGCAAGCTCAGATTTACCTCAATAAAGTTCAGACAACCGTCGTTTGGTACGAAAGCTGTAATTTTCTTGCCGTTCTTGATCAACTGCACTCTGACGCACTTCCTGATGGCAGAGTTTGGCTGTTTAGCCTCAACGCCACTGTAAAAATAATGAGAGTTTAGGTAAAATAAGTAAATCAAATCCATCGTATCAAATGAAAGATGAAAAAACAATCAACTTTTCTAGGAAAAAACAAAAACAAAAAAAACAAACAAAAAACACACACACTCCTGTATGGGTGATCTATGTACATTGCAAGGGTTTTAAACTTTGTAGCAGAAAAAACTGTTATACCATGTCCCTTCCCTGGAAGTCTGGTTCCTGAATAGAGCATGTGCAATCTAATCAGCTGATGCACTTGCAGTCTTCCAATGGAAGAAAGTTGCAGTGTGTGCATACCTTTAGAATTAACCCCTAGGGAGTATCTCACCAAAAATATAATTCCCTTTGTAAACATTAGCATGAAGAGCATCAGATTTAGGTTTTATATTGGTGACAGACAACCTTAAAGTGGGGTTCCACCCAGGGGGGCCGTCAAAAAAAAAAAAATTAAAAGTCAGCAGCTACAAATACTGCAGCTGCTGACTTTTAATTGGACACTTACCTTACCTTAGCCTGGCACCCACTGCTCATGCACGAGCGGCGCCGTGATTGGCCGCTCAATCACCTGGGACCTGTAATGGGTCTCAGATGATTGACAGGAGGGAGGGAGCAGAGCGGAGCCCTTCCTGTGCCTGGGGGGGAAGTGATGTCACCAGCCCAGGCAAAGGAACAGGCAGACTACGAGGGACCACCTAGCAACAGGCATTTAGAGGTAAGTGAAATAAAAAAAAAATATCCAAATGTTTTTTTGGTTTTTTTTTATAGAATTTTTACAGGTATTTTTGTTTTTTGGGTGGAACCCCACTTTAAGATTACCGGTTGAATTAGAGGGGGAAATCTGCAAGAATGTTGCTGAAAATAATGTATTTTAGTCTGAGTTTTTAAAAGCCAGTGCAATGACTTTACAGCCCAAGACTAACAACCACACCAATGTGAAGTCACGGAAAGCAGACTGCATTTCTGGGATAAAATATATTTAGTGGTTACTTTCCAATGTCAGTTTATCATATTTTAAATGATTATAAGTTCCAACAGTAATGATGAATTGGAAACAAACGTGTTCCGTGAAATATTGTAAGTAATTAAACGAGCTCCGGGGATATAACTAAACTTCCTGCACCAAACTGTCAGAAGTGGCATGTGGCACTTAAGCAGATAGACCCGTTTCAAGGTCTGTGATACCCGCGCCAGTTTATATTTCAGAGAAAAAAAAAAGAAATTAGGGCAGGTCTGACACTAATTAACAAAGGGACCAAGCAAACTGCCACAGATTCCTGCCAGGTGTGACCTGTTGTATGGGATGTGAGCCGTCAGTAAACAGCTTGCATCCCGCTCTCTGCTTGCACATTACACTAGATGAGCAGAGCCTGCAGGGTAACAACATTCCTCATCCCTCCAATTCTGAGCAGCTCCAGCTCTCATGCTCTCTGTGCTGCCTGTCAGAACAGAGAAACTGCCACTTCTGATTAACAATAAGGGCATGTGCCCATTTTGGTATAAATAGGAGCAAGATATGTTCAATTTTTGATGTTTAGAAGGTACCATATTTATCAGTGTATAACACAATTTTAAGAGGGAAATTTAGTGGGGGGGGACTAAATTTTTAAATAAAGAACTTTGAGGCAATATAAGGGTCAGTGCCCATCAATGCAGCCTCACCAGTGCAGGAGCAGGTGATCTCCCGCTTAGTCGGCTGCAGCTGTGTTAAACGAAGTCCCGCCTCCTATGATAGTCATCACATGTCCTGGCATTAGACCAGTGTGCTGTCTATCATAGGAGTCGGGACTTCGTATGACAGCGGCGGAATAAGTGGGAGATACCGCACGGTGTAATCCGGTGGCGCTTGACGCTGCCCCCCGCGAGGAAGCCCAATGGGAACATATCAGCGTATAACACGCACACATTATTTGCACTCTGTTTTCAGGGGAAAAAAAGTGCGTATCCTATGCTGATAAATATGGTAATTTCTCCATCTAATACTTTGTCAATTCCATCAACTCTGTAGAAAGCCTGACTATGCCACATAAAATCGCACCAAAATGAACAATGCAATGCTAGAAGTACTGTCATCATTTATAAGACATTCATATTTTAACTTGGGGGCCAAATGCACCTCTCATACACCCATTACTATGGATCTCAGATCAGCCAGCAACTAACTGAAACATACTGCACATGCAGAGCATCTCTATAGGCTCAAAATGAGAAGTGGCCTTCTCGCAGGTTTGTAAGTACACCACTGGGGCATTTCTCCATTAGGGCTTATGGAGAAAAAAAAAAACATACCTGTGCAGTTTATGAGATGGTAGGAGCAGGCAAAGCCTCAGCCAACAGTCTTTAGCAGATATGTCAGTAGTAGGTTAAGTTGTTACCAATGTAGTTAACACTTTGGTTGACAATGTAGTTTTTAGGTTTAAATGAGGTTTCATAACTTACACTTTTTCCAGGACGATTCCTTTAGCATGGGAAGCACCTCCAAAAGGGTTAGCCTTTAGGGCAGTCCCCAAGTGGGCCTTCTTGTACTGCTTGTCGTGCCATTTCTGCTCACGTCGGTGGTTACGGAGCTTTCTTGCTGTACGAAGACCACGGCACTTGCCTGTATTGTAAAAAAAAAAAAAAAAGTACTTTAGACATTTATAACAGATAAACAGCAGACTTGTCTAAATAGGGCCCAGCGTGCAATCACCCAAACAATGTGTCAGCTACAGGCAAAGTCTACCAATCCAAATCCCCCACATGACTTCTCTTCTACTTCAGCTGCAATCATTTAGCTCCTCTCAGTCCCATTTCTGTTACATTCCTAAAACAAAACACTAAAAATACATTATGGAGAATGGGACTTCCTTCAGGATGGCTGCAGACTGAGGAGATCAGTGCTGAATGTACATCACAGGAACCTTCCCAAACTGAAAACAACCAAAGTCTGCGCATTGTCTGAGGACTGCGAGGGGCCAAACACAACACGGAGCAGAGAATAATGGTGTGAGGAGCGAAGGGAACTATTACACCTTAATCATCTGGAGTCGAGCCAGGTTGTATGGTGTGTGTGCGCGCATGTGATCATTGTACAATCAGGTTATAGAGTGTGTGTGTGTGTGCGCATGATCATTGTATAATCAGGTTGTATAGTGTGTGTGTGATCAGATCATTGTACAATCATCAGGTTGTATATAGTGTGTGTGATCAGATCATTGTACAATCAGGTTGTATAGTGTGTGTGATCAGATCATTGTACAATCAGGTTGTATAGTGTGTGTGATCAGATCATCGTACAATCATCAGGTTGTATAGTGTGTGTGTGATCAGATCATCATACAATCAGGTTGAATAGTGTGTGTGTGTGTGTGAGATCAGATCATCGTACAATCAGGTTGTATAGTGTGTGTGATCAGATCATCGTACAATCATCAGGTTGTATAGTGTGTGTGTGATCAGATCATCGTACAATCAGGTTGTATAGTGTGTGTGTGATCAGATCATCGTACAATCAGGTTGTATGGTGTGTGTGTGATCAGATCATCGTACAATCAGGTTGTATGGTGTGTGTGTGATCAGATTATCGTACAATCAGGTTGTATGGTGTGTGTGTGTGATCAGATTATCGTACAATCAGGTTGTATAGTGTGTGATCAGATCATCGTACAATCAGGTTGTATAGTGTGTGTGATCAGATCATCGTACAATCAGGTTGTATAGTGTGTGTGAACAGATCATCATACAATCAGGTTGTATAGTGTGTGTGATCAGATCACATCATTGTACAATCATCAGGTTGTATAGTGTGTGTGATCAGATCATTGTACAATCAGGTTGTATAGTGTGTGATCAGATCATCGTACAATCAGGTTGTATAGTGTGTGATCAGAGTGTATATCACACACAGAGAGGGATGATTGTTTCCTCCAGCAGTGGGGGTGCTCAGTGTCCCCGATCCTCCGGGGTGTCCCCCATACACAGGCAGTGATCGGGGTGTACGGACACATCCGGGCCTGTCATGGCGCCCAGTCTCGGCACACCGCGGCCTCGTGTTCTCCTCACACGCCGCCCCCCGCACCTCTCCCCACCGGAGGAGCTCCGGGCCGCCTCTGCCAGCTGTAGGGGATGTCAATGAAGTCAGTCCCGCTCCGCCCGCCGCTCTCCCCGGTCCCAGAGGCCGCCTTCCCCCCACACAGCCTCACTCACCCATCTTGCCTGTCCCAGGGCCGACTGCGGAAAGACCGTCTCCCACAAGGCACCGAGACACCCAGCCGCTGCCAGGACCCCGCTCGGGCTGTCCTCACCTATGCCTGTTCTAGAACGCATAGCTTACACCGCAGTTACTTCCTTCTGGATGGGCCAGGAAGAATATTTGGAACTCTCGGGTTGTTGGACTCTATTATTAGATCTATCGGCTGCTTTATTTATTAAACTAATACCATTAGAATATCGCGGCTCAGGCACATAGCTGACCTAGCCGGTCAAAGAACTACACTTCCCGGCATGCTTTACGGGTGGGGACCTAGTGGAGACCCCGCCCACTGTACGTGTACGGCCTCCGTGGTATGTTTGTAGGTCTGTGCGCCTACTGAGTGTGCTCTATTCTCCTCCAGTGTATTGTATGAGCGATGGCTGTGTAGGACCCCTTCCCCGCCTCACCCCCTCTGTAATAACGCTGGGGGGCCTCTAGAGGGCAGCGGACTAGGTGTATGGTTGGTATGTAGGTTCTCCAGAACTATGGACCCCCCTGACAGATGTCTGGAGGTGGATGGCATCGTCTTGTAGTTCATGTTTGGGGTAGACATTGTACAATCACATTGTATAGTGTATGGTCAGCCCTAGGCTGCATTCACACCTATGGATCTTATCCTGATCATGTGTTTTCAGCTGAAATCAGAATTCATATCAGTACAATGTACTGTGTATTACATGTCAGCACACATCCTACAGCTGTACACGCTTGTTGTAGGGTTGGTGAAAAAAAAAAAGAGTTATGTTTGATATGAAAGTGGTATTAAACCCCGAAGCCAAACGTAATATATCGCAGCTTACCAGTCATTAGATGGGGTGGCTGCATTCGTTTTCCTTTTTTTTCCTCCTATGTTTTCACCTGATGATCTGGGCAGTAACACGCCTCCTGTATTAGAGCTCCTCCACTCTGGATGAAGGAGCATGTTTTTAATGATAACGTTATCAATTTTATTTAGTCACTTGATATCTTCCCTGAATTGCCCACTATTGTTTTCATTTTGCATCTTTGTGTGGTGTTTATAGTTTATTAAATAAATTGGTTTTTTTGACAGGTCGTGTTTGGGTTTTTGCCTCCTTTTGGGGAATCTCTTTTTCCTTGTTATTTTTGCATGCCTTAAAGGCGACCCAAACTGCATCCACTATTTTCCTGGATGAATATCTGTTCATACGTAATAAATTAGCATTATTTTCCTTTGGAGGTTGATCCGGGCTAAAAGCACCTTTTTTTCTGAAGGAGCACAGGGGGCATTGTTAAAGCGGGATTTTTTTTTTTTTTTTTTTTTAAGTCAGCAGCTACAAACACTGTAGCTGCTGACTTTAAATAAGTACTTACCTGTCCTGGGTGCCCGCAATTTCGGCCGCCCGAGGCCAACCTGTCCCTCGGGTCCTGGCACCGCCATCCTAACTAAGGGAAACAGGCAGTGGAGCCTTGCGGCTTCTCTGCCAGTTTTCTACTGCGCACGCACGCGCGAGCGGTGCGGCGCTCTGTGAATGGCCCCATGGTTTTCTGGGAACACACACAGTTCCCAGAAGGCAACGGGGCCGCTCACCGAGGAGCAGAAGACGCCACGGAATAGGAAGAGGCAGATTAGGAAGACTGCCTAGCAACAACGGTTTAGGTAAGTTTTAAAAAAAAAATTTTTATTCCAATTTTGTTTAGTTTTTTTTCCCATCTGTGTCCCATTGGGGAGATTTCCCATCACGTCCTGTCCCATAGCTAAACAGGAAGTGAGAGGAAATCTATGCAAAGTGAGAGAATCCGGTGTGTTACCAGATCTACAGTAGTGTCCCCATTGGATGATTTCCCCTCTAATTACTGTTTTGATGTCAACACAAAATTTGGGATTTTCTTTGCATTTGGAATAGAATAAGAAGGGTTAGATCCCTTGTCAGATTTGTTTTTGCTCATTGCAGAGATTTCCCTTCACTTCCTGTCCCATCGCCAAACAGGAAGTGAGAGGAAACCCCTGCAAATTAAGGGAATTCCTTGAGGATCCCCAGGTCACCAGAACTAGTGTCCCCATGGGAAGATTTCCCCTCTATTACTTTTCTGGGGACAACCCAAAATTTGTCATTTTCTTTTACTTTCACTTTCGATAATAATGGTAAACAGGACAAATAGAGAGGGTGAATGGGAGGGGATCTCCCTAATGGGGAGCCAGACAGCAGTAAAAACTGACAGAAGTAAATTCCCTTTCCACTCTGTCCAAAACTAAAAAAAAGTTTTCCCTTTAGTTATACTTTACTCTGGGGGGAGGGGAGTGTTAGATGTATTTGCAGATTTAAATACTTTTCTTTAGGCAACCCGTCACTGGCCAACCACTGGCCGCAGCTTCCAGCTGTAAAAAAAATGGCCGCGGGATCTCCCTCCTGCTAGCAGGTCTCTCCTCTGTGTACAATGGAGAGGGGAGGGGCCTCTGACTTGGGCAGCAAATCAGCTTATCCCTTCAGTGTACAAGCTGATTAGCTGCCTGGGTCAGAGGCCCCTCCCCTCTCCACTGTACACAAGAAATAGACCTGCTAGCCAGAGGGAGATCCCGCGGGTACCACAGAGCTGCCAACTGCTCCCTCCCCCCTCAATTCTTAGTGAGCTGACACAGCCAGAGGTGCAGGGGGAGATGCTGCAGGCACCACAGTTGCAGGCAAGTGGCCATAGGGTGATCTGCTGGACGCTCTGTGTGTTGGGGGCTGGAGGTGCACTGCAAGTCCTGTAGCATGTCCACACACTCTCTGACCGTCGCCTGTAGTATGTCTGCACCTTCTCTGACCGTCGCCTTTAGCATGTCCGCACCCTCTTTGATCATCACCTGTAGCATGGCCGCATCCTCTCTGACCGTCGGCTTTAGCTTGTCCGCACACTCTCTGACCATCACCTGTAGCATGTGTGCACTCTCTCTGACCATCACCTGTAGCATGTCCGCACCCTCTGTGATCGTCACCTGTAGTATGCCTGCACCCCCTCTGACCGTCAACTATATCATGTCCACACCCTCTCTGACCGTCACCTGTAGCATTTCTGCACCCTCTCTGTCCGTCACCTGTAGCATTTCTGCACCCTCTCTGACCTTCCCCTGTAGCATGTCCGCACCCTCTCTGACCTTCCCCTGTAGCATGTCCACACCCTCTCTGGCCGTCACCTGTAGCATGTCCACACCCTCTCTGGCCGTCACCTGTAGCATGTCCGCACCCTCTCTGACCTTCCCCTGTAGCATGTCCGCACCCTCTCTGGCCGTCACCTGTAGCATGTCCACACACTCTTTGACCGTCAGCTGTAGCAGGTCTGCACACTCTCTTACTGTCACCTGTAGAATGTCCGCACCCTCTCTGACTGTCACTTGTAGACTGTCTGCACCCTCTCTGACCGTCATCTATAGCACGTCTGCACCCTCTCTGACTGTGTCCTGCAGCATGTCTGCACCCTCTCTTACTGTATCCTGTATCATGTCTGCACCCTCTCTGACCGTCTCCTGTAGCATATCCGCACCCTCTCTGACTGTCACCTGTAGAATGTCCGCACCCTCTCCGACTGTCACTTGTAGACTGTCTGCACCCTCTCTGACCGTCACCTATAGCACGTCTGCACCCTCTCTGACTGTGTCCTGCAGCATGTCTGCACCCTCTCTTACTGTCTCCTGTATCATGTCTGCACCCTCTCTTACTGTCTCCTGTATCATGTCTGCACCCTCTCTTACTGTCTCCTGTATCATGTCTGCACCCTCTCTTACTGTCTCCTGTATCATGTCTGCACCCTCTCTGACCGTCAACTGTAGCATGTCCACACCCTCTCTGACCGTCACCTGTAGCATTTCTGCACCCTCTCTGTCCGTCACCTGTAGCATTTCTGCACCCTCTCTGACCTTCAACTGTAGCATGTCCGCACCCTCTCTGACCTTCCCCTGTAGCATGTCCGCACCCTCTCTGGCCGTCACCTGTAGCATGTCCGCACCCTCTCTGGCCTTCTCCTGTAGCATGTCCGCACCCTCTCTGACCTTCTCCTGTAGCATGTCCGCACCCTCTCTGACCTTCCCCTGTAGCATGTCCGCACCCTCTCTGGCTGTCACCTGTAGCATGTCCACACACTCTTTGACCATCACCTGTAGCAGGTCTGCACACTCTCTGACTGTCACCTGTAGAATGTCCGCACCCTCTCTGACTGTGTCCTGCAGCATGTCTGCACCCTCTCTTACTGTCTCCTGTATCATGTCTGCACGCTCTCTTACTGTCTCCTGTATCATGTCTGCACCCTCTCTTACTGTCTCCTGTATCATGTCTGCACCCTCTCTTACTGTCTCCTGTATCATGTCTGCGCCCTCTCTGATCGTCTCCTGTAGCATATCCGCACCCTCTCTGACCGTCACCTGTAGCATGTCCGCACACTCTCTGACCATCACCTGTAGCATGTTCGCACACTCTCTGACCATCACCTGTAGCATGTCTGCACACTCTATGACTGTCACATGTAGCATGTCTGCACACTCTCTGACCGTCACCTGTAGCTTGTCTGTACACTCTCTGACCGTCACCTGTAGCTTGTCCGTACACTCTCTGACTGTCACCTGTAGCATGTCCGCATACTCTCTGACCGTCACCTGTAGCATGTCCGCACACTCTCTGACTGTCTCCTGTACCATGTCCTCACACTCTCTGACCGTCTCTTGTATCACGTCTGCAGTCTCTTACCATCTCTTGTATCTGTTTGATGGGATCTGCCTGGGGGGATTGTGTTTGGAGTATCTTTATCTTCTGATTGTTAAACTTTCTGGAATACACATATTGCTATTGTGGTGTAGGATCTGGGCCTGCTGTCCCTCCATCCCTCTTTCTTTCCTTCCTTCTTTCTTTCCTTCCTTCTTTCTCCTTCCCTCCCTATCTCTTTCTTTCTCTCCTTCTCTCTGTCTCTCTTTATCCTTTTCTTTCTCCCTGTATCCCTCTCTTCTTTCTCCCTTCATTCCTCTTTCATCTCAGACTCTAACCACACCCCCTTTAAGCCACAACCAATATTTAGTTTAAACCACGCCCACACATTCAGCTGCATTAAGCTGAATAGTCTGCAAGCAAGGAGAGTGCTGGAGGAGACTGAAGTAGTAACTTGTACAGAGAAGTGTACATAGTTGTCCCAATTGATTGAGATACAATCCACCGACTGATTGAGATACAATCCACTGATTGATTGAGATACAATCCACCGATTGATTGATATACAATCCACCGGGGATATTATAAGTAAGGTAGTTGCGCGCTACTATACTAAAAAGACTAACATAGGGTTGCTACTGCTGTCACTTCTGTGCTCCCACAAAAAACAAAATATAAAGTATATAAATGAGACAGTGCTGCATAAATAATTAAACAGAATAATATAAAATGATCAGACAATTGTGTACAATATAAGTACTCTAAAAAAAAGTCCAATAATAATTATTTATAAGTGATATTTCTTCCACGGGCATGCAGGAAGATGTGACGTTTTTTTCTTGCTTCAAACAACCTCCATGTCCATAGTGCTCCCGTCACCATGTGCAATGCTCACCTCCTTGAAAGACCCTGCAAGCAGTCAAAACACGCCTTGCACACAGTGCAACTCTCCCTTCAGCAATAATCCTCACGGGTCTTTAGCAATCTCTATTGGACTCTCAAAGGACAGGCAGTAATCTATATCAGATGTAGATTCCTTCCACTATGCTGCTTCAAACTTGAATTTACATTGGCTGCCGATAACTGTAGAAAGGTTTAGTCCAGAGTAGAGCTTTGGCTGGGGGCAATGAAATTCACTGGTATAAGCAATCATAATGTGTGTGAAAAAAAAAACACAAAAAAAAATCCTGATCACTTCTCCAGAATAGTACAAAAATCGTAAAAAAAAGGAAGCACCAGTAGGAATGAGCCGAACACCCCCCCCCCCCCGGTTCGGTTCGCACCAGAACATGCGAACAGACCGAAAGTTTGCGCGAACTTTAGAACCCCGTTAAAGTCTATGGGACTCGAATGTTCGAAATCAAAAGTGCTAATTTTAAAGGCTAATATGCAAGTTATTGTCCTAAAAAGGGTTTGGGGACCTGGGTCCTGCCCCAGGGGACAATGTATCAATGCAAAAAAAGTTTTAAAAACGCACGTTTTTTCGGGAGCAGTGATTTTAATTATGCTTAAAGTGAAAAAAAAAGTGAAATATTCCTTTGAATATCGTATCTGGCGGGTGTCTATGGTATCCTGTACAGTGGCGCGTGTTTCTCGTGCTTAGAACAGTCCCTGCACAAAATGACATTTGTAAAGGAATAAATGTCATTTAAAACTGCTTGCAGCTTTAATGTAATGTCTGGTCCCGGCAATATGGATGAAAATCAGTGAGACAAACGGCATGGGTACCCCCCACCCCCCAGTCCATTACCAGGCCCTTTGGGTCTTGTATGGATATTAAGGGGAACCCCACACCCAAATTAAAAAAAGGAAAGGCGTGGGGCCCCCAGGCCCTATATGCTCTGAACAGCAGTATAAAGGTGGTGCAAACAAGGCAGGGACTGTAGGTTTGTTGTTAAGTAGAATCTATTTGTAATTTTTAACTGGTACATTTTTAAAGTGTAGCTGCAGCTAAAAAAATCTATTTTAAAGCTTTTTGGAAAACATAGGGAAGGGTTATCACCCCTGTAACATTTGTTTTGCTGTCTGTGCACCTCTTCAGAAGATTTCACCTTACTTTCTGTCCCAATGACAAATGTTTTTTGAAAATTTGGGGTTTTTAGTGAAACAAAGATTGGTGGCTGACTTGGTTAAATTGATGATAGGCAACTCCTATCCTCATATTGATTAGTGGTTCCAAATTAATAATAACTACTGCAGTAAGGAACAGACACAAAAGATACGCTCAGCATCTTTCCAAATAACTGTTCTGCTTTATTATGACGCAATTGAAGGTTTTTATACACATGAATACGTAGGTATCACATTAATATTACAATTGTACGTTTATGGTAACAAGGGGCGTTACAAAGGCAGGCCAATTCTAATCAGGACTCGAAAGAATGTAAACATGTACTGAAAACATTATTAGTGCTGTGTGCACAGTGAGGGCAGTGTGCAATACATACAAAATACAATACAATTATATACAGAACGTACAAATTTCCATTACAGTCTCCCCTCTTTTGATTAATATTTTGATCACTAACCATACCTGCTATAACCTTTAACCTGGAACCTCCACACGCTTAGGTGGAGGTAGTCCTGGCCAAAGAGGCAAAAAAACTCCATTGTGGAGAAAATAATAGCTGAGCAACTTTTTTCATTACTAAATGACTTTTCATTGTGAAAAACAAATGATTGATAAGACATATTTACAGAGTACTGGCTGTACACTCCTGTGGCCAGAATGGCCTTCTAGCTGAATTGTGGGCATGCTGACTTATCAGCATATGTAAACACAGACAATTCTACAATAAAATGGAAAACGTACAAAAGACAAAATATGACTTAAAAATGGCTGAACTACTTTTCAAATATAGATATCCCTTACAAATAAAATAATTTAATCAAAAAGTACCCTAGACTGTGATCACAAGAGGGAAACAAATCAAACACAGAGATTTCTTTAATTTAGTCATTTTTGCAGTGTCTGGTGTAGATCCAGGTAACTTTTCCTTCAAGTTTTGCAAAAACTGTACATGAAATAAATGCTGTATTGAGTCTCCAAACATTTCCTTATATATAAATGTCTCTTAACAATCCACAAGTCACCTGGCTTTAGTTTTAGATCCTTCCAAACTTTTAGGATCTGGAATTGGGGAGAAAACACATAAATAAGTTTGTCAAAAACCTTAAAAGATCAGCAACGTTCTCTGTGAGATCCAAATGGAGGACTTCAGCTGCTGAGACAAAATATAAGCAAGTAAGTAACACACTCCCAAACCAAATCCCATAGGGAGAGATTCCAACATCCCCCTTAGGGGCTTCATAAAATATAAGAAAACATTCAGGCAAAAGTTTTCTAGTTTCTTACTCTACTTTGTCCGCTACATTGTAGACAGTAAGGGGTGTAAAAATAAAACCTCAAAACTTCTATTAAGGACTCTCCTATAAAAAATGATTTCCTCTGTTACTCTATGTAGATTCTGACACTCTGTACTTACAAACTACTTCTGATAACACTTTTTCCTGTGGCCTTTGCAGTAGCATTTGCCACTGGACATCCAAAAATGTTCATACAGACAAAATGCACACTCGTAAGATCCTGACTTGGGCATCTGGATATATCTTTTTGTAATCTCTGGAAGGGATGTTCAGCTTTTGGTAACACCTTTGGTAACAGGTAAAACAAGAAGTGGTATGTTATAAAAACAACTGTGGAGAATCCTGGCTCTATCCCACGTTCATTTACTAAGGCAGCCATAACTGCTTGTGACTGATGACACAGTCCATGTGTCAAGCTGGAGGGAAAAGAGTGGCTGGCAGACATAAATGATCACCTTTTCCAAAGTCCTGTTTCATAAGAAGTTGCCCCCTGTGGACCACTTGTTCTTCTCGTTCTGGGGTCCTTAAAGTTGAATTATTAATCCCAGCTATACTGGGCCAGAACTAGGGTGGAATCTGTGAGTTGCACAGACCCATCAAGTGTCCGGGGCTGTAAATGCAGCATCCTTAGTGCATGCTGGTCTGCTTCCATGTGTGAAAGTTAATATGGCTACCTCAGTAAGAACCTGGAAGGCTGAAAACAGCGATCAAATTAACTTGGCATGCTTTATTGGTTTACCTACCGAAGTAAAAACAAACTTCTGGCCCTTTAAATGGAACCAAAAGCTCTCTATATCTCGACTATCTATATAAATATACACTCTTTATATAGCTCACAGGCTTTGCTAAAACATGGAGCTCTGCTTCTTGAGCTGGGGAAAAAGGATCCAATGACTTTGAATACAGAGTATCCTTCTGGGTGATAAACTGCATACTCAAATCTACAAAAAATGTAATATCTGGGTCTTCAGGGAGTGTGTCCTGCACTGGGCTCACAGCAGCTGATTCCTACACCATCAATTTAACACATGTGTCTTCCTTTGTCTCCAGCCTCCTCCAATAGAGGCAATAAGGTGGCTGGATTCAAATGTACGCATTTTTCATTGTTAGATTTGTACTCATATTTTAAACCTTTCATTAGACAAACATTTAGTTAGCTGTATATTTGCTGCACAGAATGTCGGACCATTAAAAATTAAATGTTTGACCAAAACAATATCTAACTTTGTCTAATCGCACTTTTGCATAAAAGCTGCAGCTCTGATATATCGGGATGAACCCTTCATTACTGGGTCCAGCTTCCATAAATATATTACAATGGCTTGTTTTCTTTTTCAAATATAATTTTTATTGAATTTTTGACAAGGAAAAGAGAAAACAAAAGCAAATACGAAAAAAGAAAAAGCATATCATAATCGATATAATACATCCGTGGTCTTTCTATTAGCATTCTGACAAATACCGTCATCATATATCCTTTCCATTAAAGTGTTCCATTCTATCTGCATGGAAACTGGCCTATGACATCATTTATCCTCTTTAGATCCGTGAATCCGTCTTTGTAGTCCATAGGTATATCAACCACCATGCAGTACACATAAAGAGGGAAGTTGGGACTTTAAATAAAGCGCTTGGGTAGTGGAGGGGAGATAGACCATAGTAGAAATGCATTAAGAAATGTTTATTGATTATAAGGAGTACCAAACAATAAAAGAGTAATCATTTCATATACAGTAAACAATACATTAATATATGCATAGGTAATGTAACATAGCATAAACGTAGTAACGTAAACGTAACAATATAACCGGAATGACATCTTCCCAATATTTGCTTATTCTTACATAATTCCATCATAGTTGGTGTGAATGGAAAGTTGTCTGTTACTGAAATAATAGACCACTTATTGCACAGAAAAAAGAAAAAAATATATATAAGAAGTAAAGGCAGAGTGGAAGGGGTGAGAAAGGGAGGGGGGGAGGGTTATAGATAGACGCAAGCGCGATGGATCCGGCCAAGGTTCTATCCCGTAGCCGCTACCTAGTCAAGGGGTTCTCAAGAATTTAGTAAGGTTTGTCCTTCATCTGAGAAAATATATATGTTCCAGGATAACCAGTTTCTTGAATGTTTGTCTTGTTTGTGTTGGGCAGTCAGTATTAGGTCTTCCATCTTTTTGATTTCTTCAACTCTACGTAGCCACATTCCCACCGTAGGGGGTGTACTCTGTTTCCACAATGCTGGAATACAGGACTTTGCTGCATTGAGCAGATGTCTGACCACTGACTTTTTATATGATTTAATTGGGGCTGAGGTGGCATGTAACAGAAAAACGGCTGGATCTCTCTGTGTTATGTGATTCGTGAATTTTTTAACAATTGTCTCTACTGCTACCCAAAGCTGCTGTACTAGTGAACAGGTCCAAAAAATGTGTAGGAGCGTCCCCTCCTCAGAACCGCACCTCCAGCATCTATCAGAAGTGCCGGGGAAAAATTTGTGTAATAATTGAGGTGTGTAATACCATCTAGTCAGAATTTTGTAATTTGTCTCCTGAATTTTTGTACAGATGGATGATTTCAGTGTAAGTTGAAGTATGTTTTGTGTTTGTTCTGCTGTAAAATTACATTTTAGATCCTGTTGCCATTTTCGTAAAAATAAGTCTGGTTGTTCAGTCGGTGTGTTGAGTAGCGAGTATGGCTGGATTCAAATGTACGCATTTTTCATTGTTAGATTTGTACTCATATTTTAAACCTTTCATTAGACAAACATTTAGTTAGCTGTATATTTGCTGCACAGAATGTCGGACCATTAAATGTTTGACCAAAACAATATCTAACTTTGTCTAATAGCACTTTTGCATAAAAGCTGCAGCTCTGATATATCGGGATGAACCCTTCATTACTGGGTCCAGCTTCCATAAATATATTACAATGGCTTGTTTTCTATCATGCTGTTTGTGTAAGAACTCCAGTTTCATGTTTCAAAAGACAACTTCTTCTTGGCAATATTATAATAAATAATAACAATACCCTGCGGTCATGGAGAGATGCCCATGAATCCAAAGTATTCTTCTGCTTATACCACTGCACTTACAGAGAAAAGGGGCACATAATTTCACAATCCACACATTCTGCTTTGGATTTCAAAAATAAATAAAAACAAAAGGATCAACAATCTGTATGATGGACAAGAAAGCATCAAAAACTATAAAACAACTGGCTGCAGGTGGCATCTATCCTAACAGGGTGTGTGGACTTGATGTGATGGGTCTGTTAAATTTAAATTTTATTTATTATAACTCTCACATCATGGACCGCACATCAAGTTATTATCAAGAACCTTGAAATTTCATTTTTGTAGAAAAACTTCTTATGTATCCCATCCATCTTGGCTTTGTTAAATATTATGGCAGCTTTATTCAAAATAACAACCTCATCTTAATCTTTTTTTCTCTCAATAAGGGCTTATTGTATAAACGTAGAATTACAAAAATTGTTATTTTAATCTAAACTAATCCCATTTTTACAAATTTCCCCAATAACCTGGATTTCATTTCTAACCAAAGGTTGTCTAAATCAGTTTCAATATATCTATATTAATACAATTGTTAAACTCATATTACAAATTAATACTCATTACTTAATTTTACTTAATTTCCCTTTTTTTAATGCACTGTTTCCACTCTCAAAAGATATTCAATTTGTGTAAATACACGGTTAAATGTAACCTTCATTTTACCATGTCTGGAAAACAGATTCAAAATAATTGTGATCACATTGTTTACCATTAGATTCGTTAACCCGGCACATTTTGTTATAAATGTTTTGTCTAAAAAAACTGGAATTGGCATGGTTTCCTTCCAGCTTATCACTGACCACTCATCCCAGCCACATTGTTTCATGAGAGCACAAAGGAGGGGGTCACATCTGCATACATGACACACAAGGGATAGAACTAAAGGTCCCAGCATTCGCACACACATACACCAATATCTCTCTAAAATCGCTTACTTTTTCCCATTTGTACACAACACATGCATATCATTCTCTCACTTTCTTTTAACTCTTTAATATTTACTTGCCTATTTAATTCTGCTTTCCTTATTTTGTTCAGATATCTTTTATTCCTAGCTTCTATGATCAGACGGGGAGCCAGAGTGCTCATCCCATCTTCCCTCTCTAACAACATATAAAGTATTCTGTTTTACCTCTCATTTCTCGGTTTCTGAATCTAATAATTGTAGTGCCTGACTCCAAATTCATCCCACAACTTAACATGAAAATGTCCCTTTCTGTCTAGTGTTAATGTCACCCTTGATCCATTCTGCTCACATAGATAGCTGTTTCTCTAGCTGTTTACTCTGCATGATTCTTAGTCCCTGTGGACTTTGGTAACCCAGTTACCCATTGTGGATCCCTGTCCACTTTAACCATTTAATATAGGGGTATATGCGGTATAGGCGGAACCGCACCTTTGGTTCATATATAGCGCTCCTCTTACGCTGGGCATTTTTGAGGGTCTCTTACCCTTCATTCCCTTACTTAATCCAATGCCCATAATGACTGGCCAGTCTTCTCTACATGTGCCTATACCCTCTTGCCTCTAAACTACTTTATCTAGCAGATTTACTACATATACCTGTGAACAGCACTATTCTTCCCTTTCTTATCTATAACACTCCAATGGACAATAGAGAGGGACAACAAAACATATAACCACCAATCAATACAGTTCGATTAAGGGGAGTAAAATAGGTACCCTTTGTCCCAAAAATTCCTTACCGATCAAGGAAGTCTGATAACTCAAATGTAAGCAAAAGGCTTACCTCAGCCGGCTGATTATCAGAAATTCCCGGATCGTCTCAAGCTCCTTGTTTCGGATACTCAGGGTCACCTGGAATCCCCTCCTAAGGCAAAGCTCGCCATGCTGACTTGGTTAGATTGATGATAGGCAACTCTTATCCTCATATTGATTAGTGGTTCCAAATTAATAACTACTGCAGTAGGGAACAGACACAAAAGATACGCTCAGCATCTTTCCAAATAACTGTTCTGCTTTATTATGATGCAATTAAAGGTTTTTATGCACATGATTACGTAGGTATCACATTAATATTACAATTGTACGTTTATGGTAACAAGGGGCGTTACAAAGGCAGGCTAATTCTAATCAGGACTCGAAAGAATGTAAACATTTACTGAAAACATTATTAGTGCTGTGTGCACAGTGAGAGCAGTGTGCAATACATACAAAATACAATACAATTATATACAGAACTTACAAATTTCCATTACAGTGATAAAGCATCAGTGGACAGGAGACACGTTTTCCCCATATTAACTCTTACAGGAGAGAATTTCCCTTCCTAGGGGTAGATTTCATCTCACTTCCTGTTGTCTCCTTCTGTTTGCAAGTAGGAGTCGTTTGTAAGTTGGATGTTTGAAAGTAGGGTCCTGCCCTATATACTCTGCAGAAATTGGGGCCTTAGGTGTTGGTGTTGCCACAACACTGTAAGCCCTCACAGTTACTCTTGGGTGCAGGAACAGACCCTGCTGTAAATATTAGATCAAGAATTGTAATTACATGCCATTGTTGAACAGTGGTAGAAAAATTGGACCTTTGGTGTTGGTGGTACTGGTGCCACAACACTGTAAGCCCTCACAGTTACTCTTGGTGGGCGCAGGAATGGGCCCTGCTGTGAAATATTAGATCAAGAAGTGTAATTGCATGTCCCTGTTGAACAGGGGCAGAAAAATTGGGTCTTAGGCACTGGTGCCACAACACTGCAACCCCTCACAAATGCTATAGTTGGAGCACAGGAATGAGCCCTGCTGCAAAGTATTGCATCAAAAATTGTAATTATACGCCCCTGTTAAATGGGCTGAAAAATTGGGCCTTGGGCACTGGTGCTGGTGCCACAACACTGCAACCCCTCACAGATACCCTAGTTGGAGCGCAGGAATGAGCCCTGCTGCAAAGTATTGCATCAAAAATTGTAATTACATGCCCCTGTTAAACAGGGCAGAAAAATTGGGCCTTAGCCACTGGTGGTGGTGCCCAGAACCAAAAATGTTCTTACAAGCTATTAGCATGAAAATTGAGGAAGAGGATTGTCACTCAGCATAACATGATAGTCACTCAACATCAGCATAGGCAGTCTTGAAGGGATCTCACATTTAAAAAAAAATGATTCAGTTACATCAGCATCACGTGCTTGGTAGCTGGTGATCCAAGATTCATTTTTATGAAGGTCAGCCGATCGACCGATTTGGTGGACAGGCACACCGTGTGATTGGTTACAAAGCTTCCAGCAGCACTGAATGTGCGTTCCGAAATAACGCTGGATGCAGGACAGGCCAGTAGCTCAATTGCATACTGTGCAAGCTCTGGCCAGTGATCCATCCTCAAGACCCAGTAACCCAGACTATTTTCGGTGGGAAAGGTGTCCAAGTCTGATCTTGCCCCTAGGTATTCCTGCACCATGTGAATCAGACGCTGGCGATGGTTGCTAGAACTGATCATACCTTGGGGCTGCGGACTAAAAAATTGTCTGAAAACATCAGTCAGATGGCCACCTTCTCCACCGCTCCTTCTGTGACTGACCGAAGCCTCAGTAACACATTGTCCAGGAGGACCAGGAAATTGTAACCTCCCAGGCTCTGGAAACGCATTGCACAAACCTTTCTGCAAGGCCTCCCAAAGATGTTTCATCCTCTGCTCCCTCTGTGATGGCAAGATAAGGTCCGCAGGAATACCCTTACCCTTGTAACGTGAATCAAGGAGGGTTGCCAGCCAGTAATGATCCCTCCCTTTAATACCACGAATACGAGGATCCATCCGCAGGCTTTGCAGGATCAGAGAGGCCATGCAGCGTAGGTTTGCTGAGGCATTCAGTCCAGAGTCCTCTGGGTCACTAAGAACGAGATGATCCGCAGCCACCTCCTCCCAGCCACGTACAAGTCCATGGGTTTCTTCAGACTGTAAATGATCCCTTGAAGACTGCTGCTGATGCTGAGTGCCAGGCTCCACCTCCATGCTGACACAATCCTCCTCCTCATCCTCTTCCTGTGTGATCGGCGGGCACACAGTAACACTGTCTAGATAAAGGGGGCCTTGAGAGGTAAGGAAGTCCTCCTCTTCCTCCCTCTGTTCTGCCTCAAGTGCCCTGTCCTTTATTTCATGCAGCATGTGCTCCAACAGGTGGACAAGAGGGACAGTGTCCCTGATGCATGCACTGTCACTGCTCACCATCCTCATGGCCTCCTCAAATAGTGACAGGACAGTGCATGCATCCCTGATCATAGCCTACTGGCGTGGGGAAAAAAAAAGCTCCCCTGACCCTGTCCTGGTGCCATAGTCGCATAGGTACTCATTGATGGCCCTCTGCTGCGTGTGCAGCCGCTGCAGCTTGGCCAATGTTGAGTTCCACCTGGTGAGCATGTCACAGATTAGGCAGTTCTTGGGCAGGTTAAATTCCTTTTGGAGGTCAGCCAGCCGAGCACTGTCATTATATGACCTGTGGAAATGCACACAGACTTTCCTGGCCTGCCTCAGGACATCCTGTAAGCCCGGGTACCTGCCCAAGAATCGCTGCACCACCAAGTTAAGGACATGAGCCAAACAAGGCACATGGATCAGTTGTCCCTGTCGGAGGGTGGAGAGGAGGTTGGTACCATTGTCGCAAACCACCATTCCTGGCTTAAGCTGGCGTGGCGTCAACCACCTCTGAACCTGCCCCTGCAGAGCTGACAGAATCTCTGCCCCAGTGTGGCTCCTGTCCCCCAAGCACGCCAGCTCAAGCACCGCATGGCATCTTTTTGCCTGCGTGCTTGCGTAGCCCCTTGAACGCCTACGGAGCACCGCTGGTTCCGAGGACAAATTAGCACAGAAAGAGGCCATGGAGGAAGAAGAAGAGGAGGGGTGGAGGAGAGAGGTGTGGCAGAATCACCACTAGTAGAATTTTGGAGGCGTGGTGGCGGAACAACCTCCAACACTAATGCACCCTGTCCTGCATCCTTCCCAGCTGCCAGAAGAGTCACCCAGTGTGCGGTGAAAGATAGGTAATGTCCCTGTCTATGCCTGCTGAACCATGAGTCAGCGGTAATATGCACCTTACCGCTGACCGCCCTGTCCAGCGAGGCCAAGACATTGCCTTCCACATGCCGGTAGAGAGCCAGAATCGCCTTCCGTGAGAAAAAGTGGTGTTTGGGAACCTGCCACTGAGGAACTGCACATTCCACAAACTCACGGAAGGGGGCAGAGTCTATCAACTGAAAAGGCAGCAGTTGAAGTGCTAGCAATTTAGTCAAGCTAGCATTCAACCGCTGGGCATGTGGATGGCTGGGAACAAAATTCTTTCGGCGGTGCAGTAGCTGGGGCAGGGAAATTTGCCTGGTACAATCTGATGTCTGTGTACCGATAGCAGATTGCCCGCAAGTACTTGGCTGTGACACACCTAATTCTACACCTTCATTCCTCTCAGTGCAGGTTTCAGAGAGGACTGAAGGTATAGTGAGGTTGGAGATCCCAGCTGATGAGGAGCAAGGAGAGGTCCTCTTTGTTCTTTGGTGTGGGTCTTTTAGGTACGCTGGCCAACGAACTGCATGGCAGGTCGACATATGTCTAGTTAAGCATGTGGTGCCCAAGTGGGTGATGTTTTGGCCACACGAGATACGCTTGAGACATATGTTGCAAATAGCAGCGGTGCGATCTGATGCACTCGTCTCAAAAAGGCCCACACCAAAGAACTTTTGGAATAACACGCAAAGACAGCAGCGCCCTGCACATGCGGAGCTCTGCAGTGTGATGCAGTCAGTGTGCTGCCCTTAAGCTGGCCCCTGGAGGGCATCCTGACTCGTTGGAGATGTGCCTCCTCCTCCTCTCTCCTATCAGGCACCCACATGGAGTCAGAACAACAGCAATTGTCTTCAGGTAGCTTTAGGTGCACACTGTGCAGAGGACACAGTACACTAACTGTAAATACTGCAGCTGCCTGCCTGTGGTATTAATAGGATCAGCACAACAGCAATTGTCTTCAGGTAGCTTTAGCTGCACACTGTGCAGAGGACACAGTACATGAACTGTAAATACTGCAGCTGCCTGCCTGTGATATTATTAGGATCAGCACAACAGCAATTGTCTTCAGGTAGCTTTAGGTGCACACTGTGCAGAAGACACAGTACACTAACTGTAAATACTGCAGCTGCCTGCCTGTGGTATTAATAGGATCAGAAGAACACAAGCAGTTGTCTTCAGGTAGCTTTTGTGCAAAGGAAACAGTACACTAAGTGTGAATACTGCAGCTGCTTGCCTGTGGTATTAAAAGGATCAGAACACCAGCAATTGTCTTCAGGTAGCTTTAGGTGCACACTGTGCAGAGGACATAGTACACTAACTGTAAATACTGCAGCTGCCTGCCGGTGGTATTAGTAGGATCAGAATAACAACAATTGTCTTCAGGTAGCTTTAGGTGCACACTGTGCAGAGGACACAGTACACTAACTGTAAATACTGCAGCTGCCTGCCTGTGGTATTAATAGGATCAGAAGAACACAAACAATTGTCTTCAGGTAGCTTTTGTGCAGAGGACACAGTACACTAACTGTAAATACTGCAGCTCCCTGCCTGTGGTATTAATAGGATCAGAACACCAGCAATTGTCTTCAGGTAGCTTTAGGTGCACACTGTGCAGAGGACACAGTACACTAACTGTAAATACTGCAGCTGCTTGCCTGTGGTATTAATAGGATCAGAACAACAACAATTGTCTTCAGGTAGCTTTAGGTGCACACTGTGCAGAGGACACAGTACACTAACTGTAAATACTGCAGCTGCCTGCCTGTTGTATTAATAGGATCAGACCACCAGCAATTGTCTTCAGGTAGCTTTAGGTGCACACTGTGCAGAGGACACAGTACACTAACTGTAAATACTGCAGCTGCCTGCCTGTGGTATTAATAGGATCAGAAGAACACCAGCAATTGTCTTCAAGTAGCTCTAGGTGCACACTGTGCAGAGGACACAGTACACTAAGTGTAAATGCTGCAGTTGCCTGCCTGTGGTATTAACTACTTCAGCCCTGGAAGAATTTACCCCCTTCCTGACCAGTGCATTTTTTGCGATTCTGCACTGCGTCACTTTAACTGACAATTGCGCGGTCGTGCGACGTGGCTCCCAAACAAAATTTACGTCCTTTTTTCCCCACAAATAGAGCTTTCTTTTGGTGGTATATCACCTCTGCGGTTTTTATTTTTTGAGCTATAAACAAAAAAAAACGACAATTTTGAAAAAAATGCATTATTTTTAACTTTTTGCTATAATATCCCCAAAAAATGTTTTAAAAAACATTTTTTTTCCTCCGTTTAGGCCGATACGTATTCTTCTACATATTTTTGGTAAAAAAAAATCTCATAAAGCATTTAATGATCGGTTTGCGCAAAAGTTATAGCGTTTACAAAATAGGGGATAGTTTCATGGCATTTTTACTATTCATTTTTTTTTTTTACTAGTAATGGCGGCGATCAGCGATTTTTATCTTGACTGCAACATTATGGCGGACACATGGGACATTTTTGACACATTTTTGGGACCATTGTCAATTATACATCAATCAGTGCTATACAAATGCACTGATTCCTGTGTAAATGACACTGGAAGTTAAGGGGTTAACCACTAGGGGGCTAGGGATGGGTTAAGTATGTCCTGGGGAGTGTTACTAACTGTGGGGGGGCGTGGCTACATGTGACACGTCACTGATCTCTGCTCCCGATCACAGGGAGCAGAGATCAGTGACACTGTCACTAGGCAGAACGGGGAGATGCTTGTTTACATTAGCATCTCCCCGTTCGTCCTCTCCGTGAGGCGATCGCGGGTATCCCCGCGGCGATCGAGTCCGCGGGACCCGACTCACGGGGCTCCCGGCTGGCGCGCACGCAATGGCACGGCGGCAAATTCAAAGGGACGTACGGGTACGCCCATTTGCCCAGCCGTGCCATTCTGCCGACGTACATCGGCATGCGCTGATCGGGAACCAGTTAATAGGATCAGAACAACAGCAATTGTCTATCAGGTAGCTTTACGTGCACACTGTGCAGAGGACACAGTACACTAACTATAAATACTGCAGCTGCCTGCCTGTGGTATTAATAGGATCGGAAGAACACCAGTAATTTTCTTCAGGTAGCTTTAGGTGCACACTGTGCAAAGGACACAATACACTAACTGTAAATACTGTAAACACTTTAAAAACACCGGCCTGCCTGTCAGTATATTCGGAAGAGAGTCTAACTGACTCGCCTGCCTACTCTATCTTAAATCAAATGACACTGTCTCTCTGTCTATCTCTCTCCGCCGCCGCGTGTACTAAACCCCCTGAGCCATACTTGGCCAAAGCCACCTTGGCTTTGGTCAATTACGGGTCTCTGTACAGACGGCGCTGTGGTTGGCCAAGCATGCAGGTCATAGTGCATGCTTGGCCAATCATCAGCCAGCAATGCACTGCGATGCCGCAGTGAATTATGGGCCGTGATGTGCCACTCGAATTTGGCGCGAACGACCCATAATGTTCGCAATTCGGCGAACAATCGAACAGGCGATGTTCGAGTCGAATATGGGTTCAACTCGAACTCAAAGCTCATCCCTAGTCACCAGTCAGTGTCCCTGATCACTGCCACACCAGTTATATGATGATGCTGTACTTCACTGGTGACAATATGTAAAAAAAAAAAAAAGATTTGTGAAAAAAAAAATATTTTTTTAAATTTCTTAATTTTCCCAACAAATTGTGGCAAAAAAATTACAACTTCACCAAACTTGACTTCACAGAACTGTAACATGTAAATATGGGGGTACAATATGTGTTTTTTTGGACCTTGCTTGCTGATATCATGGGGAATGCACCTGCTATTTGACCAATTATGTATTGAAAAGTAAGTTATCATTTTTGTATGCTCATATCTATAAATAATAAACACTGATTTGGGTTATTTTCATCAAAAAAAGTAGCGGAATACAGTTTGACCTACATTTATGAAGAAAGATTATTTACAAAATTTTATAATAGAAACTAAGAAAAACATGTTTTTGTTTTTTTTTTTCAAAATGTTTGGTCTTTTTAATTTATTTAGCAAAAAAATTAAAAAACCTAGTGGTGAATAAAGTGTTTGTTAAGTCTAAGATATTATCCACTGCCAGCCCCTCTATTAGAGGCTGGCATACCACACTATCCAAGTCCTTTGTAAAAAAGAGCATTCAAAATACCTCTTTACCGAGACATTGCTTCTGCGGGAGGGGCCGTTGTCTCCCTCTCATGTCAGCCACGACTGTTGGAGGGACGCACTTTGACCACGGTGATCTGGGCTGAGTAGCCCTGGTTATCGTGGTCAGTTTAGAGAGGGGCATACAGGAAGTGGCAGATTCAGGGTGTTTTTTTTACAGTTTAGAGGGGGGCAGATTACACAGCACAAGCACTGTGCTGTGTAATCTGCTTTAAGGGACCAGAAACGGAATTTTTTTTTTGGGTTAACACTTTAAATACCACCAAAAGAAAGCTCTATTTGTGTGAAAAAAATGATAAATATGGGTACAGTGTAGCATGACCGTGCAATTGTCACTTAAAGTGTTGAAAGCTGAAAATTGGCCTGGGCAGGAAGAGGTTGAAAATGCCCGGTATTGAGGTGGTTAGAGGTAACTAAGGTGGCCCTGTCTAATTTAAAAAAAATAGTTTCATCCGGAGGTCTGCTTTAAAGGTATGCATGCATGTTTGTCCTTATTTCAACTACAGACCAAAGTCTAAACTCAGTAGGCAATTGACTATTGTGTCTGGATAAAAAAGCAGCCATTGTCGATCTCTCACTAATTTTCTTTGTGCCGATTAATAAATAATGAGCACTTCTCATGCTTGCACTGCCTATTTACATTTTAGTTTTAAAACTCTTATTACCTGATCGTTTCAAGTGATGGATCACCTACAAATCCTGATAAAGTGTGAGCAACCTAAGCAAGACATATAACAGAAATAGAATTAAAAAAAAAAAATTGCCACATTTCCCTCTGTCTGACAAGAGCAATTAATTCCGTAAAGATAATTAAAGATTAACACAATGATAATGGCAGAAGAGAAGTGGGACTAAAAAGTGCTAAGTGAATTCAGTGTAGCTGGGAGGAAGTATGGAGGTAGCACTAATGAGGATGAGAGGTTCTATGTCATAGTCCTGTCACACACTGCCTCCTATTGGTGTGTATTCTGTCACACGTGATGGGAAGGTCACTTCTTTCATTCTGCGACCACAGATTAACAAATGTACGGGATCTGACAAGATCAGCTCTTCTTCAATGGAAAGGAATAGGCTCTGTTTTATTGTAGCTATTATCGGGATGGGAATTTTCCGCTCCGTTGCATGGGTATCCGCAGGCCTGGAGGACAGGTGAGCAACAGAATTCATCTTGTGATCATGTGTCCTGCACTGAGGCGATGGAAGATATTAGATTTTTAATAAGAGAAGAGTGTAAAGACTTGTGAACCTGCCTATGTGAACTGTTTTACTGCAGCTAGCAGATATATTAGATCTTCGTCAATGCCTGCCGGTAGTTTCATTTAATTAAAATAGAACTGTATGATCTGGGATTAAAGGACAGAACTGTTCCCGAATCATTGAATATTTTATAAGTTTTGTACAGGTTTGCTTCATTTATAACAATTTCTGAATGTAGCACCAACTGATATATGTAATAGTTCTTATTACTGCATTAGCTTAGGTCTCATCCCTTCCTTTTTTGTGCAGTGTTCCAGTTCACAAGGTTATAGGAATATGTGATCATAGATAAAGACACCGCAGAGAGTCAGAGCTCTGCATATAGGGCAGAGTGGACATGTGGTGATTTGTTTAATCTTCTATTAAGACGACTTTGGGTCAATAACGGATAAAAGCTTTAGTATGTTTGCCACTGCATATCCAGCACAGTTTTAATTAGCAGTTGTTTAAACCTGCTTAATAGACATGTGAGAGCAAGAAAGCGTGGAGAGCTTGTGGTATCTGGGTTGTGATTTACTAAAACGGGAGCACACAGAACCTGGGGCAGCTGTGCATGGTAGCCAATCAGATTCTAACTTCAGCTTGTTCAGTTAAGCTTTGATAATAAAACCTGGAAGCCGATTGGTTTCTCTGCAGAGCTGCACCAGATTTCACTCTCCAGTTTTAGTAACTCTCCCCCATTGTAGATTTGAATTAAATAGTGCACCAGCAATGTAAACGCAGATACATTATATCCTGGTGTTTCATACATGGTTATCTGTGAAAATAGTGATGGTATACAGTGCCTTGAAAAAGTATTCATACCCCTTGAAATGTTCCACATTTTCTCATGTTACAACCAAAAACATAAATGTATTTTATTGGGATTTTATGTGATAGACCAACACAAAGTGACACATAATTGTGAAGTGGAAGGAACATTCCACTTTTTTCCAAATTTTTTTACAAATAAATATGTGAAAAGTGTGGCGTGCATTTGTATTCAGCCCCCCCCCCCTTTACTCTGATATCCCTAACTAAAATCTAGTCATCAGAGAAGCAGCTAGGAGGCCCATGATAATTCTGGAGGAGCTGCAGAGATCCACAGCTCAGGTGGGAGAATCTGTCCACAGGACAACTACAGGCAGTCTCCGAGTTACGAACGGGTTAGGGACTGCCGATTTGTTTGGAAGTTGGAATCGCATGCGCAGAACGGCAGAGACGTCGTTTTTCGATGCTCTGTCAGGTAGCCGCGCATGCGCAAACGCCGTCTTCCGATGTTCCCGCCGTCAAGTGGCCGCGCATGCGCAGAACGTCACGCCGCCTCCCGTTCTTAAGTAGGAGGCGTTCGCAAGTCGCAGGTTCGTAACTCGGGGACCTCCTGTATAAGTCGTGCACTCCACAAATTTGGCCTTTATGGAATAATAGCAAGAAGAAAGCCATTGTTTAAGAAAAGCCATAAGAAGTCTCCTTTGCAGTTTGTGAGAAGCCATGTGGGGGACACAGCAAACATGTGGAAGAAGGTGCTCTGTTCAGATAAGACCAAAATTAAACTCTTTGGCCTAAAAACAAAACGCTATGTATAGCGAAAAACTAAGACTGCACATCACCCTGAACACACCATCCCCACCGTTAAACATGGTGTTGGCAGCATCATGTTGTGGAGATGCTTTTCTTCAGTAGGGAGAGGGAAGCTGGTCAGAGCTGATGGGAAGATGGATGGAGCCAAATACAGGGCAATCTTACAAGATAACCTGTTAGAGTCTGCAAAAGACTTGAGACTGGGGCAGTGGTTCACCTTCCAGCAGGAAACGGCTTTAAACATACAGCCAGAGCCACAATGGAATGGTTTAGATCAAAGCCTATTCATGTGATAGAATGGCCCAGTTAAAGTCCAGACCTAAATCCAATTGAGAATCTGTGGCAAGACTTGAAAATTGCTGTTCACAGACGTTCTCCATCCAATCTGACAGAGCTTGAGCTATTTTACAAAGAAGAATGGGCAACAATGTCACTCTCTAGATGTGCAAAAGCTGGTAGAAACATCTCCAAAAAGACTTGCAGCTGTAATTGCAGTGAAAGGTGGTTCTATAAAGTATTGACTCAGGGGAGGATGAATACAAATGCACACCACACTTTTCACATATTTATTTGTAAACGATTTATAATTTTTATTCCACCCCACAATTATGTGCCACTTTGTGTTGGTCTATCACATAAAATCCCAATAAAATATATTTACATTTTTAGTTGTAACATGGCAAAATGTGGAAAATTTCAAGGGGTATGAATACCTTTTCAAGGAACTGTACTTCTGTAACTTATAGCATCACACTAGTGTTGTGAATACTGTAAAATATAACACTTAGAAAGTGTCCCATGATGGACTTCACATGTAATAAAAGAAAATATACCTCTTTGGCATAGGCATCAATACACAGAGCCAATGATCCTGGTTGCAGATGAATACCTATTTATAGAAAGGAATCCTTCTGTTGTAGGCTAAGCAAATGTTAGAGGTTACGTCTGAATTCCATGATCACATAGCATGATGCTGAGACTTCTAAGGTGATTATCCTAAAGGAAAGCCTCTTACATGAATACATCACAGTATAGATCAGTCCAACATCCCCATGTGAACAGTATGTAGCCAAAGTTTTCTGACATCAGCCAGGCACACCGCCATGTTGGATCTCACAACCAATCAAATTTCAATCATCCTTTTCTGCCTAGCTGCTCCACTGCTGCTTGAAAGGGGTAGGGAATGTGGATGGTAAGGGATTGAGTATTTGGGGAGAGATGGATGTAGCGCTGATGGCCAACAATTCTCATTTATTTTATAGGTTAACTTATTTTGTTTATATTATATATACCAACACATGGTAATGGTGTTCATGTCATAGTAATATCACTCTCGGTTGTGTTTACTTCTTGGCGTTTGTGGCGATGATGATCTTCATTTATTAGAGGTTGTTTCCTGGCTGTAGTGGTGGTTTTATCTTGGCTCTAGAAGTGGTCTAGCGGCAGTGGTCACCCATGCAGTGGTCATTTACGGTACTCAGTGATGGTCTAGATCAGCATTTCTCAACCTTTTTAACACTTTTTAAGGAAACCTTGAAATAAATTTCCGGTCTCAGGGAACCTCTGCTAAAAATGACTGTATCTACAACTCATGATACATTAGTGTGATGGTCAGTGGGAACAATGCTCCTTACACTTGTGGTCATTGGGAGGAGTTTCCCCCTTACAGATTGCTAAAACATTACTGGTGTCAGTGGGAAGTTGTCTGAGAGGCAGTAATTGTTCATTGCTCAGGGAACCCCTAGCAACTTCTGGAGCAGGGGTGGATCCAGAGGGGGGGGGCAACAGGGCAATTGCCCCCCCCCCCCCGAAAATATCACACTGACATGATTGTCACACGCCTGGTCAAAGTCACTTGCAGGCTGCAGCGCTGCACTGCCCAAGTCTCTCTCTCACTCATCAGCCGATCAGCGGCACAGAGAGCGAGAGACTCTAATTTAATTACGCGGCGCCAGGACCAGAAGGAGCCTGGAGGTGGGTGGAGCTGCGCCGCTGGCATGGCAACCCCACACTCGTTGCTAGCGCCTGGGTCGCCTGGCATCTGGCAACGAGTGACATCAGTGAGTCCGTCACGTCAGACTCAGAGCCGATGTGATGGCGAGTGAGACTCCAATAGAAGCATGTTATGTGTGCAAACACTGGACCCATAACACCCACCACACAGCGCAAAGCAGTGAGTAATTCCTGGGTCCCCTCTGCCCTCTTCCCCTGTCACTTGACCTCTCACCCGCAGGCTCCGGGCGCAGCATCCACCACCTCTTCTATCTGAGCAGTGTGTGAGGGGAGGGGCGGGGGCACGCAGGGCCTGGGATGGAGTTTGCGCGCCCGCATGCTGGAAGGAGTGCATGTCTGTGAACGAGAGAGGAGAGCGGTCGTGCTGTCAGGGCTTGGTGGGGGATAAACGGGGCTGTGACTGAACTCTGTCTGAGCTGCTATATAGAAGGGTATAAGCACCATTCAAGTGAAAATATGAAATGTGTGATTTGTAGCTTCATATGGCTGTTGCTTGACTGAAAGCACCTCAGAGACTCGTTAGTTCTCTTAGACCCCTTTCACACCACTGAGGCAGTTTTCAGGCATTTACTGCCTCCCCAGTGTGAAAGGTGACCTGGCAAGTGACAATCCGCAAGGTGTGGCAAGTGACAATCCGCAAGGTGTGGCAAGTGACAATCCGCAAGGTGTGGCAAGTGAAAATCCGCAATGTGTGGCAGGCGACGTGGCAAGTGACAATCCGCATCTGGTGGCAGGCGATGGTGGCAAGTGACACACTCGGGGCTCCCACTGATTCTGCATTATGGTGAGTTGAACCAATTCATTTTATTTAACAATGTAATAATAGAAATAATGCACTTCAATCATCCTGACACCATAACAGCCATGATGCCTGAATGATTGAAGTGCCAACATCAGCCATTTCCCCGATAAATTGCCCGCAAAAAAAAATATTTTCTCGAATTGTCTTCCAGGGCAGCATCCGAGAGATAGGCTCCTCCTCCCTAAAACAGGAAACACATTAGTCCACCATTATAAATTTCACAGTCTTACCTGTGTGCCTCAGTTGTTTTGTGTTTCCTCCGGACCCACAAAAGCTGCAAGAACGTTTGTTATTTTTTCACTTGTCTCTGTGCTTGTTGCAGGAGACCCCCTGCCAGCATCCCATACAGCCCAATGGGCCATGGGAGGGCGAGCAGGAGCAGCACTGAGCAACTTTGCTCAAGCCTGAGATTTCGCCCCTACTGAGGGGTCTGCAATCATCCCCCCAGGCTGCAGGAGGACTCTGTCATCCCCCCCATGCCGCTGCTCTAGGGCCTGCCATTCTGTGCTTGTTTAGCAGAGCATCCCCCTCACTTGCTTTCCGGGAAAACGGGTTCTCTAGGCTGCTGTATCTAGGGGATATACATCAGCATGTACTAGATGGCCGCCCCCCCTCTCGCCGCTGCCGCCGCCGCCACCGCAGCGACAGAGATTCCAATCAGGTAGGTGGGTTTTTACCTTCCATCTAGGTCCCTGGTGGTCGCGGCCGATACCACAAGCCAGGCAACTGATCCGGGCCGGGCCCGCTCTCTGTGCGGTGCAGTGGCGTCCTCGCCGCCATACAGGCTGCTACATGGAGCCTGGGGGTGTACCAAGATGGCGCCGGGAGGAGGTTCCGCTTCCGGGTGGCGGCCATTTTCCCGTAGCCTATCTTCAGGAGGAGATAGAGCAGGACACCCAGGACATCCAGGGGTGGGAATTTAAAAAAAGGAAAAATAATAACAATAATTAGAATACAAATTAACTTTTGATGCCTGCCCTTCCTACCAGTATCATGGAGGAGTATACCACAATGCAGCGGCATGTGCAGGTGTGTCCACCAACCTGCACGGGGTCAGCCGGGGGCGGGGCCGGAGCTTATGCAGGAAGCAGTTAAAAAGGCTCTCTAAGCAGAGGATCCTGGTGGCTGATCATGTCTGACGCTTCCCCACCCTGCCCTGCAGATCCTACAAGTCAGGACAGCTCCAAGGTAAGCCAGAATACTCTTGAATTATCTCTGTCTTAACCTCTCTACAGAACTGCCTACCTACAGGCAGTCTTTGACCACCTGCCTCACGGGGATTTTTGTTTACTATGTTTGCTTCTAGGCAAAGACCCCTGAGGAAAGGAAGGTGAAAGGCAAAACATGTGCCTCATGCAGCCACAGGCTTTCCCCAGATTGGAAAAAGCCCCTATGTCAGAAATGCATAGACAAAATGGTGGCCAAAGAATCACAGGGATTTTTGAAAGACCTGCTCAATTCTTTTAAGAAAGAAATTCAGAGCACCATGGCGCCACTACGCTCAGCTATTGAAAAATTAGAAACGCCATCAAGTGTCGCTCAGGCCAGTATTCCATCTACCAGCGGAACATACATTCCGAGGGATAACAAGGTACAGGCAGAACAAGAGGTGCATTCAGATGAATCCGAGCAATCTGAATCGGAAGACGGTATCTGTTCAGACTCAGAGGAGGAAGATGACATGACAGACTGCAACCTGTTTCCCTCAGAGGATACAGACAGTCTTCTTAAAGCCATCACTGACACTCTAGGCATTAAAGAACAGAAAACCGCAGAACTCACTATACACGACAGGATGTACAAGGGGCTACAGCCCAAGAAGCCAAGAACATTCCCTGTACACCAAACCCTTAAAGACATAGTCAAAAAAGAATGGGAAGACCCAGAGAAAAAACTTTTTATACCCGCCACAATCAAACGCAGATACCTGTTTGCGGAAGCAGACATCAAAACCTGGGCTAAATGCCCCAAGGTGGATGCCTCTCTGGCAAAAATTACGAACAAATCTGACTTTGATGACGCAGGTACCCTAAGCAACCACATGGACAAAAAAATAGAAGCCCTCCTGAAAAGGGCATGGGAAGCAGGGGCGGCAAACCTAAATCCGGCTATTGCTTCCACCTGCACAGCCAGAACCTTGCTAATCTGGTTAACCCAGCTGCAAGAACTACTGGAAAACGACACGCCCAGGGAAGAACTAATAAAAACCATCCCCACACCAACTAGAGCGGCAGCCTTCTTAGTAGATGCTTCAGCAGAAACTGTCAGAATATCCTCTAGGACCACGGCACTACTGAACTCAGCCCGCAGAGCCCTGTGGTTGAAATCTTGGGGAGGGGATGCCCCTTCCCAGAACCGATTATGTGGGATCCCATTCACTGGAGACCTACTGTTTGGACCTGAACTAGAAACAGTCCTGGATAGGACTGCGGCAAAGAATAAGGGGTTCCCTCAAACCAAGAAGAAACAAGGGAAGGCGCCCTTTCGGCATTTCAAGAAATTTAACAAGCCAGGGGCAAAAAAGCGCTGGGGTCAACAAAGCAAGAAAGGCAAAGGTGAATTCATCCTCAAGCCTACTAACCAAAAGAACAAAAAACAATGACTTCAGGTGGGGGGCAGACTGGCGGCTTTTTCCCACCAATGGGAGGAGATAACAGAAAACAAATTCATATTGCGCACCATAGCGGATGGCTACGCAATAGAATTCTCCACCCGCCCCCCAACCAAATACCTAGCAACTATGCTACCAAAGGACAGCGATCAAGCAAAAGTTTTTTTAGAATCCCTGCAGAACCTGCTGGATCAGAAGGTGATTCGTCACGTTCCTCATGAGGAAACTTGTGAGAGCTGAAAGCTGTGGGGGAAGCGCTAAAAGCTTTCAAGCCAGCATTACAGGGGAGAGATGTAAAAGTACAATCAGATAACACCAAGACCGTCGCATACCTAAACAGACAAGGTGGTACAAAGTCCCAAAACTTGATGAGGCTGACACTATCAATCCTACTATGGGCAGAAGCGAACACAAGATCGATATCCGGTATTCATCTGAAAGGAACAGACAATACATTGGCAGATTTCCTGAGCCGAAAAACGATAAACCAAACAGAATGGTCACTAAACCAGACAACCTTCATTCAAATCACTCAAAAGTGGGGAATACCCGAAGTAGACCTATTCGCTTCCAGGGCAAATGCAAAATCTCTGATATTTTTTTCCCTGGACCCTACAGATGGCAACAGCGGGGTGGATGCTTTCAACCAAAACTGGAAATGGCATCTGTGCTATGCATTCCCTCCAACTGCCATAATCCCAAAGGTAATCCAAAAAATCAAGGCAGAGAAAACAACAGTGATACTAATAGCACCATACTGGCCCCAGAGAGCATGGTTCAGTCACTTGAAAAACCTCAGCATACAACCTCAGCTGACACTGACGGACCACCCGGATCTAATGTCACAAGGCCCAGTCAACCACCCGAACCATAAAATCCTGAAGCTCTCGGCTTGGTTACTGAGAGGGTAAAACTCCAGAACAAAGGCCTGTCAGACAGGGTAATCAACACCATCTTAAACAGCAGAAAGCCGGTAACGAGAGCTATCTATGAGAAAATAAGGAAAAAATTTGTTTCTTTGTACAAAGACAGACCAACCTCCAACGGTGGGATAATTCCAATAGTTTTGGATTTCCTACAAGATGGTGCAGACAAAAACATATCACCTAGTACCCTGAAGGTACAAGTTGCAGCACTTTTCTCGGTCATGGATACTAGACTAGCGGAGGACCCGCTGATAAGACGATTCCTTATAGCACTTAAAAGATCTAAACCAGCCAAAATGTACAGAACTCCCACCTGGGACATGGGCACGGTACTTAAGGGCTTTCTTTCCCCTCCGTTTGAACCTATCGAGGATAGCTCAGACAAAAACCTCACGCTAAAAACTGCGCTCCTTCTGGCCCTAGTATCCGCCAGAAGAGTGAGTGAAATCCAAGCTCTGTCAACAATAGAACCATACTGTCTAATACATCTGGACAAGATAATTCTCTCTCCAGATCCGGCTTTTCTACCCAAGGTCTCTTCTACGTTCCACAGAACCCAAAACATCGTCATACCCTCACTTCCAACAACCATGGATAGTAGGAAAAGGGACATTTACAGTAAACTAGATGTAAGGAACACACTCATAACGTACCTCGAAAGAACAAAGGAATGGCATAGAACGACCTCCCTCTTCGTCCTCTATGCAGGAATCAACAGAGGGAAACAATCTTCAAAAAGTACCATCAGCAGATGGATTAGGATGGCCATACAGATTACCTATAAGGCACAGAATCTCACTCCACCTAGTGAAATCAGAGCGCGCACAACTAGAGCCTGGGCAACCTCGGTCGCAGAGAAAGCAGGGGCAACTCCGGAGCAGATCTGCAGGGCAGCGACATGGTCGAGCTTCAGTACTTTCGCAAAGCACTACCGGATAGACCAGCTGTCTGACCAAGACCAAGCATTTGGTCGCAAAGTGCTCCAGTCTCTAACCCCACCCTAGTAAGTATTGCTTGATACATCCTCTCGGATGCTGCCCTGGAAGACGATTCGAGAAAACAGAGTTAGGTACCTGGTAACTCTTTTTCTAAGAAGTCTTCCAGGGCAGCACTAGTTCCCACCCTTGAAATGACAAATACCAGGTACAGCGGGGGAGCTTTCAGCTTACGAGGAATTCCTTCAGTGCTTTAACACAACTGAGGCACACAGGTAAGACTGTGAAATTTATAATGGTGGACTAATGTGTTTCCTGTTTTAGGGAGGAGGAGCCTATCTCTCGGATGCTGCCCTGGAAGACTTCTTAGAAAAAGAGTTTCCAGGTACCTAACTCTGTTTTATGGCAGTGCCCCTCCCGAGACTAGGCTTTGGATCCGCCCCTGTTCTGGAGGAACCCTAGGGCAGGGAATAAGTAGATTCTGTTCACTTTCTAGTAATGATAGCAAATATTCCAGAAAATATTCCACATGGTACAATCTAGACATGCAAGATAAGTGTAGCACTCCCACACCCACCGGCCACACCCCCAGGTGCTCAGGGGGCTAACATTCAAAAGCTTGGGGTAGGATCCTTGGCTTATAGTGTGGTAAAAATATTTGGGCATCACTAATTTTATGAAATTTAAAGTGATTCTAAAGTTTACAATTAACCACTTAAGGACCGGGCCTATTTTTTAAACTTGTTGTTTACAGGTTAAAATCTTTTTTTTTTTTTTTGCTTGAAAATTACTTAGAAAAAAATATAATGTTTGGGGGTTCTAACACCCTAGAGAATAAAATGGCGGTCGTTGCAATACTTTTTGTCATGTCGTATTTGCGCAGCGGTCTTACAAGCGCACTTTTTTGGAAAAAAAACAAACTTTTTTGAATTAAAAAATAAGACATCAGTAAAGTTAGCCCAATTTCTTTTTTATATTGTGAAAGATGATGCTACGCCGAGTAAATTGATACCCAACATTCAAAATTGCGCCTGCTCGTGGAATGATGACAAACTTTTACCCTTAAAAATCTCCATGACATTAAAAAAAAATTCTACAGGTTGCATGTTGTGAGTTATAGAGGAGGTCTAATGCCGCGTACACACGACCGGACTCTACGGCATACTTTGCCCGGCGGACTTTTCGACGGACTTCCCGAATGAACGGACTTGCCTACACACGATCAACCAAAGTCCGACAGATTCGTACGTAATGGCGTACGACCGGACTAAAACAAGGAAGTTCAGAGCCAGTAGCCCTACCCCCAGCTTTTGTCTGTTAGGCTAGCATACAGACGAGCAGACTTTTCGACCAGATTCGAGTCCGCCGGATAGATTTGAAACATGTTTCAAATCTAAGTCCGTCAAACTTTTGATAAAACAAAGTCCGCTGGAGCCCACACACGATTGAATTATCCGACGAAATCCAGTACGCCGGACCAAGTATGCCGTAAAGTCCGTTTGTGTGTACGCGGCATTAGGCTAGAATCAGTGCTCTTGCTTTAAGGATCACGGTGATACCTTGCATATGTGGTTTGAACACCGTTTTCATATGTGGGTGCATTCACTTCTGCTCAGCGGGACGGGGCGCGTTAACATTTTAAAAAATTTTTTCTTATTTTTTTTACTTTTTCTTTTTTCTTTTTACACTGTTCTTTAAAAAAAAAAAAAAAATGTTGTCACTTTTATTCCTATTACAAGGAATGTAAACATCCCTTGTAACAGAACAAAAGCATGACAGGACCTCCTAAATATGAGATCTGGGGGCAAAAAGACCTCAGATCTCATATTTACACTAAAATGCAATAAAAAAAAATGTCGCTTCCGCCCTGCAATGGTATGAAGCCGGGTGGGGGCCATCTTCCCCTCACTCAGCTCCATACCACAGAGGGAACAGGATACAATCGCCTCTGCCGCTGGCTCCGGTAAGCGGCGGAGGGCACCAGAGCATGGCAGGAGGGGGGCCCCTCTCCCGCCACCGATAAAAGTGATCTTGCGGCGAATCCGTTGCAGAGACCACTGTTATCTGAAAGCGGACCGCCCGCTGAAGAAGAGGATACTGGGGTTATGGCAACTAGCTGCTGCCATAACAACGATATTTCTCTTCAAATTGCCGCCGTATCATGACTGGGGGCGGTCCATAAGTGGTTAAAAAAATACCTGCTCTGTGCAATGGTTTTGCAAAGAGCAGCCCAATCCTCATCTTTTTGGGTCCCCATTGGCAGTCTTGCTCCTCCCCCTGTCAAGTGCCCCCAATTGCAAGCCTCTTGGGGATTCTCAAGCAGGCTCACTCCAGAGCAGAGCTCTTTTGAATGGACATTGTCCATTCACACACAGAGTTTGGCTCGGCCCCACCCCCTGCTCCCTCATTGGCTCACTGGCTGTGATGGACAGCTGTTTGACCCAATGAGGAGAGAGAGACTTAGGAAAGCCCCTGCTCTCATCGTTAGATTGAGAGGTAAGTATAACGGGGGGCTGGGGGGGAGCTGCACCCAGAAGGTTTTTTTTCACCTCAATACATAGAATGCATTAAGGTAAAAAACAACCTTCTGCCTTTAGACCCACTTTAACATAGTTTAAAGGCACGGGGTACTTCTAGGTAAAGGCACAGGATACTTGAAAACAACCAAAAAAAAAAAAATCAGACTTTCAAACTCTACTTACATTCATAACAGAAAGTACGTTTTCGGACCAGGACCAGTAATCTGTACTCTTCAGACTGTAGACCAGCTTCATTGCTTTGTGGACAAACCACAAAACTTTCCTGCAAAGCCCACTGGCGATATCTTCTATTTATTTTCCCAGGATACACTTCAGTAGCATAGTCTTCACCCCTGTCCAGTCAACTCCAGTCTAGAAATTCCTTCCTACACCAAAAAATGCCTATGTAGGTAAGTGAGGTCTGTAGATAAATACAAACTTGGCGGCTCTGACCAAGTTAAATAATGCCATACCTCCCAACATTTTGAGATGGGAATGAGGGACATCTACTATCAAATGTATGTAGGCATAGGACACGCCCCCCTGCCACAACCCCTTAAAGGAGAATTAACCAAAAAAAGGTTTATTAAATCCACAAGGACTTTTTTTACCACTACTATTCCATTCCTTTATATTGGCTTTTAAAATGTACAAATGCAGCAATTTAGAAATTGGATGAAAGGTTTAGCACTGGGAAACACTTTTTGAAAGATACAAAGTGCATTTTATATACAACTATATAGATCAGACCAAAATGAGGAGGAATAAGGGACAGAGGGACAGTCCCTCCAAATCAGGGACAGTCGGGAGCTATGTAATGCCCTTGCTATAGCACAGTGGTGTAGTGGATAGTAGGGGTGCGCATCTTCACTGGTCTCACGATTCGATTCGATTACGATTATCTGGTCAACGATTTGATTCGATTCCGCGATGCATCACAATGCATCACGATTACCGACGAGCTCCCACTTCCGCTTGGGCCGCCTAGGCGGCCCTTCCACCCTGCAATCTTCTTTTGGGACACATCACAGTTCCCAAAATATTGCCCGGCTATGCAGGAAAGCGCAGTGAGACATGCGCACCCGGCTGTGAAGCTGCAAGCTGTCACAGCCGGATGCCCACAGTAGTATTGCCAGTGCTGTGGACAGGCAGGGGAGAGAAGGGAGGGTTTGGGTGGCCACGTCGCTGGATTGTGGGACAGGTGAGTGTCTATTTATTAAAATTCAGAAGATGCACTTTTTTTGTAGCTGCTGACTTCTAATAAACAAAAAATTGACTGGAACTCTGCTTTGAATTAAAAATAACCTCACTCCCTTAAAAAGTGCACTAATCCGGTGCACTACAGGGTACAGAGATTCACACACACGGCTGCTTGGAGGTCAGAAAGGATTACAATCCACAGATGACAAACAGCCCTGTGAAGTTCCTGTACTGTCTCTGTGCTGACCAGTGGCAGCTGGTGCTCAAAATATTTATGGGGGGTGCAAACAAACTGAAAAATACTGAACCTCCCCCTTCAAATGAAGCCTCACTGTGCCCATCAAATGGAGCCACTGTGCCCATCAAATGCAGCCACTGTGCCCGTCAAACGCAGCCACTTGTGCCCATCAAACGCAGCCACCTGTGCCCAAACGCAGCCACCTGTGCCCAAACGCAGCCACCTGTGCCCATCAAATGCAGCCACCTGTGCCCATCAAACGCAGCCACCTGTGCCCATAAAACGCAGCCACCTGTGCCCATAAAACGCAGCCACCTGTGCCCAAACGCAGCCATCTGTGCCCAAACGCAGCCACTTGTGCCAGTCAAAAGCAGCCACCTGTGCCCAAATGCAGCCTCTTGTGCCCGTCAAACGCAGCCACCTGTGCCCGTCAAACGCAGCCACCTGTGCCCAAATGCAGCCACTTGTGCCCGTCAAATGCAGCCACCTGTGCCCGTCAAATGCAGGCACCTGTGCCCAAACGCAGCCACTTGTGCCCGCCAAACGCAGCCACTCGTGCCCGCCAAACGCAGCCACCTGTGCCCAAACGCAGCCACCTGTGCCCAAACGCAGCCACCTGTGGCCATTAAATGCAGCCATCACTACTTCCCCCCCCCCCCCCACAATTACTTTCTTTTAATAAATGTTGTATTACAATGGATCCTGTGCCCCCGCTGTGTGTGCTTTTTAAAAAACAATGTCACTTCATACCGAATTTCTCCGTAGTACGATCATGTGACTCCCGTCTCGTCCCGCCCCTCTCTGCTCTCCTTTCCGCTCTCCTCTCACGTGTCTCCTCTCACGTGTCTCCTGAGTCCTGACATCAGCGGAGAATTCTCAGTCCCGCCCCTCTCCTCTCACGTGTCTCCGGAGTCCTGATGATAGCGGGGAATTCTCAGTCCCCCGCGCTGACTATAGTTATCGTATCAGAAGAGAGGCGGGTGGGACTGAGAATTCCCCGCTGACTCAGGACTCAGGAGACGGAAGAGGAGAGCGGAGAGGGGTGGGACGGGCCGGAAATCTCACATGATCGTACTACGGAGAAATTCGGTATGAAGTCACATCGTTTTTTAAAAAGCACATACAGCGGGGGCACAGCATCCATTGTTATACAACATTTATTAAAAGAAAGTCATTTTATAAATACGCTCGGAGCGCTTTCCCGGGAGGGGCGGAGCTAGTAATAATGACGTCACCGGACATCGATTTTCCAGTCCTTATGCATCGATGCCGCATCAGGGACACCTGAATCGCGATGCATCGATGCAACGATTAATTTCAGCACCCCTAGTGGATAGCACTATCTGCGTGGAGTTTGCATGTTCTCCTTGTGCCTGTGTGGGTTTCCTCCGAGTGCTCCGGTTTCCTCCCACACTCCTAAGACATGCTGGTAGGTTAATTGGATCCTGTCTAAATTGTCCCTAGTATGTATGAATGTGAATTAGGGACCTTAGATTGTAAGCTCCTTGAGGGTAGGGACTGATGTGAATGTACAATGTATATGTATTCAACGTAAATTGACGGCGCTATATAAGTAACTGAAATGAATAAAATAAAAATAGGTATAGGACATTTACATACCTACTGAAGCTTGACTGAAAACCCCCAGAGCTGACATCTCTTTGTCCTGCCTTTTTGCTAGGTTTGCTAGCGCTGAGACACTCCCAGTCATTACAATTCACCTCCACCATCACAGGAGTGAGGTTATCTGCATAGGCAGTTTTTTGGTAAAGAAGAACTATGCCCTTGAATTAAAATCCAGGCAAACAGCTAAATATACCTCTGAAATAAATCTATAGCAGCTGCTTTATCTGTGAAAGGGTATGCATTTTTGTCCATCTGTTCCTGAGACTTATACAGTTTTGGCATACAGCACATTCCTGCCTGGCCGGAGACCTGATTCTTCACTCCTCCTACCTATCACATCACTCCTTCAGTGTTACCTATAACTCTGTCTCCTCCTCTCCTCTTCCTCTTTCTGTAGGGATCCCCCAAAGTTCTGTCCTCTGACCTATTCTCTTCTCTTTCTACACCTCCTCACTTGGTCACTTGATAACATCCCATGGCTTTAAAGAGGAGCTCCAGGCTCCTTCAGAAAGATGAAAAGCCTGCGGCTACAAGTACTCTAGCTGCTGACTTTTAGGACACTTACCTGTCCAGAAATCCAGCGGTGTCCTCACCCGAGCCGATTTTCCAATCGGCTATCAGGTGCTACCGGCTCATATCCACGAAGGGAAACTGTCAGTGAAGCCTTGCTGCTTCTTAGCCAGTTCTCCACTGCGCATGCATGAAGCGCGCTGCACTCTGTGAATAGGCCGGCTGCGGGGGAAGGAGAGGGGGGCTGAACTTCCGTGTGAGTTTGCCATGGCAAACTCAGCTGGAAGTGGGAGCGGGTACCTGTCAAAACCAGGTACCCGTTCCCCCCCCCAAAAGGTGCCAAATGTGGCAGCGGAGGGGGGAGGAGGCAGACAAGCAGAGCTTTCCCTTTTGGGGGGAGCTCCGCTTTAAGTAGCCTCTCTATGCTGATGACACCCAAATCTATCTCTCTACTCCTCACGTCACTCCTTCAGTCTCCTCTCGCATTACTAACTTACTGACATATCAGCACGGATGTCACACCACTTCCTCAAACTCAATCTTTCTAAAACTGAGCTCATAATATTCCCTCCTGCCTGTGCCCCCTCCCCTGACTTCTCTATCAAAATCATTAATAAAGCTATCAGTCCCTCCCCTCATACCGGGGTGCTAGGTATAATCCTGGACTCTGACCTGTCCTTTCACCTCCAAATCTAATTACTGTCCAAATCTTGTAGACTTCACCTCTATAACATCTCCAAAATACACCCCTTTTTAACTGTTGAAACTACTAAGCAACTTATTCACTCCCTTGTTATCTCTCACCTTAACTACTGTAATGCCGCGTACACGCGACCGGACTTTACGGCATACTTTACCCGGTGGACTTTTCGACGGACTTTACGAAGGACTTTCCAAATGAACGGACTTGCCTACACACGATCAACCAAAGTCCGACGGATTCGTACGTGATGACGTACGACCGGACTAAAACAAGGAAGTTCATAGCCAGTAGCCAATAGCTGCCCTAGCGTCGGTTTTTGTCCGTCAGACTAGCATACAGACGAGCGGACTTTTCGACCGGACTCAAGTCCGTCGGATAGATTTGAAACATGTTTCAAATCTAAGTCCGTCAAACTTTTGATAAAACAAAGTCCGCTGGAGCCGACACATGATCGAATTGTTCGACGAAATCCGGTACGCCGGACCAAGTATGCCGTTCGTATGTACGTGGCATAACTACCTCCTCGTAGGCCTACCTCTCCATAGGCTATCCCCTCCTCAGTCTATCTTGAATGTTGTTGCCAGACTCATCCACATTACCACAACCGTTCAGTGTCCGCCACTACTCTCTGCCAACTCCTCCACTGGCTTCCCATTGCCCAAAAAATAAGATTCAAAATACTAACAATAATATACAAAGCCATTTACAACTCTGCCCCAAGCTACATCACCAATCTTATCTCCAAATATCACCCAAACTGACCTCTTTGCTCCTCCCAAGACCTCCTGCTCGCTAGCTCCCTTGTCTCCTCCTCCCATGCTTGTTTCCAGGATTTCGCTAGAGCTTCTCCCATCCTCAGGAACTCCCTACCTCAATCTGTCCAACTATCTCCTACTCTGTCCACTTCTAGGCGATCCCTGAAGACCCATCTTTTCAGGAAAGCCTACAGGTTATTAACTAAAATGTCTTCAGTTAATAACCAAATGTTCTATTTCTCCCATCAATTCATTTCTCACAGTTATTACCTTTTTGTTCCACCAGCCCCTCCCTACAAGATTGTAAGCTCCAAGAGCAGTGTCCTCCTATCCCTCTCATTTTGTCTCTCTTTTTATTGTAAAGCTCTAAGCAAACAGTTGGCACTATATAAATCCTGTATAATAATAATAGTCCATGCAAAAATAATCCATACACATCCACCACGTAAAGTGATTGTATACCCTCACCTTGTAAAACAACCCATTCCGTTTAAAATAGAAATGAAAGGCAAAACATTTGCGTATACATATAAAAAACATTATAAATACATTTTTCCCCTTTTATTTATAAATGATCATATTCCTTTTGTTCCCAGCTGCATAAGAGAAGAGCAGCCTGAGTTCCCAGCACAGCTAGAGAACTGAGCACAGTATGCTATCATGCTTAGTGTGGTCAGTTTTTAATAGGAAAGCAGAGAGACTGGCAGGAACACCAGGGATTTCACACAAAGGAAGCACTACGAAGAGAACAGGAGAATTTGTTATACAAGTACATGGTACAGCAAGCACAGATCAGGAATATGAAATGTTGGGTTTACATATTCTTTAATGGCCCTGTAATCTATTTTTCATGAAATCTTTTCTTACTGTGTTTTTCTGCCTATTTGTAACATCCCCCTGAGTTCCTGAACCTCTCCTTTCCCCCCTAACTTCTGGCAAATGCAAAGGAGGTTGTTGCAGAAGGATTTTAATTAAGTTCAGCACTTTGAAGAGTTGTAGAAAACAGAAGATTGCAGATAAACAAGTAAAACTTATATAGGAGGATTTGTTTCATCTTTGTGTATCATCTGAGGCTATTCACTTCACTGGGTATATAAAAGGGGTTACAACCACTTTAAAGAGCATTTTCAAATATGGAATTGTCATTATAATAATTAAAATATATACAAACTGACTTCTCTTTTTTTGGCCCCATATTGGTCTGTTAAATACAGTATATCATTAAAACATTTTTGTGATATCTGTTCTATAAAAATACCTGTGGTTATTCAGGTATCGCTGGCTGTTGCTGTCACAGGCAGAGTGCATTTGGTATCACTCCGCCTGTGACAGAAGCCGGCACTATACAGGAAGCATTGGCTAATGCTGTACTGCATTTCATTTTTTCTGCCCTGCCATACACTTTACTTTAAGGCCTGGTTCACACCTATGCAGGTTGCAGTTTGCATATTCCAGGTGCATTTTGCATTTTTCAATGCACATTTTTAATCCATTCAAGTCTATGGAATCAAAAACACAACCTGCCGGTCCCTGGCCCTTTCCATGAAATGCACAGATGTGAACATGACCCATAGGAAACCACGGTAAATCGACTGTAGTGTGTTTCTGCAAAACGAAAAACGTACTAGAAAAATGCATAGGTATGAAACAGGTCTAAAGTATAACTTTGTGTTCCTGTATAGGATATTCACCCTCTCTATTTGTCCTGTTTACCAATATCATTGGAAGAAAATCACTAATTTTGGGGTGTTCCCAGAAAAGTAATAGAGGAGAAATCTTCAGATGGGGACACTAGTTCTGGTGACCTGGGGGTCCCCAAGGAATTCCCTTAATTTGCAGGGATTTCTTCTCACTTCCTGTTCAGCTATGGGACAGGGAAACTTTGCAATGGGACACAGATGGCGAAAGAAAAAATTTGACAGGGGTTATAACCCTCCCTTAATCTATCCAAGATGAAAAAAAAAAGTTTTGCACTCACAATAAATTTCTCAGGATCTGGCACTTATGGATCACATACAACCAACCTTCCAGATTCAATACTATACTTCTTTCAATTTAGCGGTCTTCCCCCTGTTGGACTCCTTCCTTTCTTTCTTTCTTACTTTTCTTTTCTCTCTTTTTTCTCTTATTCCTCAGCTTCAACACTTTTCCTTTTTATGTAAAAATGTTTTTAAATCACACCTGGCCACCAGGTGTGGGTTTGGTGAAGATGGTTGCAGTGATTGACATTTGGTAACTTGTATACAGTTCACTTGTGTACATATGAACCCCCCCCCCCTTTTTTTTTGTCACACTGGGCCTTCAGGTTTTAGTCCAATATATGGAACAATTTGGAGCATTAAGTGCTCCTCATCATGGACTCAAGACGTTGTATTCTATATTGGAGAAATATGTATTATTCTTATTGTGTCCCTCTATTGGGATCTTTTCTGTTATGCTTTCTTGCAAACTAACCTGTTGAATTTATATTTTCTACAAATAAAATACTTTTGGAAAATATAAAAAAGTTTTACCCATAGTTCTGCTTTAAGAATAACTTAGTTTATTTACTAAATGACACTTACTAATTGGGCAATACAAACATTGCAAGTTTTGTTAACTTGTGGAATCTACGAACTGCAGAATGTGCAAGCCACTTCAGACTACATCACTGCTGTGCAGATGCAGGAGATAACGAAGAACAAACCAATTCAGAACATTAGTTTATATCATGCTTTTATTTGTTGCTTAAAGTGTATATTAAGTTTACGTTTCTATTTACTGTCCTATCCATTAGTATTATAATAATACATGTTAATAAAATAAATCCTCTCTTTCTTAAGGGGTTTCTAGTTCAGGAATAAGATAAGCTACAAAACCAACCTGCTTAATGGATAACACAGCCTATTAAGGAGGACTTGACACTAAATAGCACTAATAAGCCTTCCTAACCAGATTCGGTGTAGCGATTAGGGTGATTTGGATAAGACCCACACTTTTGTTTAGCTATTGCATATTGTGTTTCTGCTGCACCATCTGCTGGTAGACTAGGTATACAAATATATAAAACACCGTTCTCGTGTATTTAATTTATTGCTATTTATTAAGTGTGGGACAGTGCATAAACTATGTGCCAGTAAGCAAATACAGTGCCTTGAAAAAGTATTCATACCCCTTGAAATGTTACACATTTTGCCATGTTACAACCAAAAATGTAAATGTATTTTATTGGGCTTTTAGGTGATAGATCAACACAAAGAGGCACATAGTTATGAAGTGGAAGAAAAATGATAAATGATTTACAAAATGTTTTATGAATAAATATCTGAAAATTGTGACATGCATTTGTATTCAGCCCCCCTGAGTCAATACTTTATAAAATCACCTTTTGCTGCAATTACAGCTGCAAGTCTTTTTGGGGATGTCTCTACCAGCTTTGCACATCTAGAGAGTAAACTTTTTGCCCATTCTTCCTTGCAACTCAAGCTCTGTCAGATTGGATGGAGAGCATCTGTGAACAGAAAATTTCAAATCTTGTCACAGATTCTCAATTGGATTTAGGTCTGGACTTTGCCTGGGCGATTCTAACACATGAATATGCTTCAATCTGAACCATTCCATTGTAGCTCTGGTTGTTTGTTTATTGTTGTTGCCCTGCTGGAAGGTGAACCTCCGCCCCAGTCTCAAGTCTTTTGCAGACTCTAACAGGTTTTCTTCTAAGATTGCCCTATATTTGGCTCTATCAAACTTCCAATCAATTCTGACTAGCTTCCGTGTCCCTGCTGAAGAACAGCATCCCCAAAACATGATGCTGCCACCACCATGTATCATGGTGGGGATAGTGTGTTCATGGTGATGTCCAATGTTAGTTTTCTGCCACACATAGAGTTGTGCTTTTAGGCCAAAAAGTTCAATTTTGGTCTGACCAGAGCACCACCTTCCACATGTTTGCTGTGTACCCCACATGGCTTCTCGCGAACTGCAAACTGGACTTCTTATGGCTTTCTTTCAACAGTGTTTTTCTTCTTGCCACTCTTCCATAAAGGCCAGATTTGTGGAGTATATGACTAATAGTTGTCCTGTGGACAGATTCTCCCACCTGAGCTGTGGATCTCTGCAGCTCCCTTAGAGCTACCATGGGCCTCTTGGCTGCTTCTCTGATGAATGCTCTCCTTGCCCGGCCTGTCAGTTTTGGTGGACAGCCATGTCTTGGTAGGTTTGCAGTTGTCCCATACTCTTTCCATTTTTGGATAATGAATTGAACAGTGCTCCGTGAGATGTTCAAAGCTTGAGATTTTTTTTATAACTTAACCCTACTTTAAACTTCTCCACAACTTTATCCCTGACCTGTCTGATGTGTTCCTTGGCCTTCGTGATGCTGTTCGTTCCAAAAGGTTCTCTAACAAACTTCTGAGGGCTTCACAGAACAGCTGTATCTACACTGAGATTAAATTACACACAAGTGAACTCTACTTTACTCTAATTTACTAATTAGGTGACTTCCGAAGGCAATTGGTTCCACTAGATTTTAGTTAGGGGTATCAGAGTAAAGGGGGCTGAATACAAACGCACGCCACACTTTTCAGTTATTTTTTTGTAAAAACTTTGGAAAACCAATTATTTTCCTTCCACCTCCCGATTATGTGCCACTTTGTGTTGGTCTATCACAAAAAAACACAATAAAATACATTTACGTTTTTGGTTGTAACATGACAAATGTGGAAAATTTCAACTGGTATGAATGCTTTTTCAAGGCACTGTATACACAAGACAGATACAATGTAAATGATTAATATGGGGGAGGGGGGTCATAAGAGCAATTAAAAATGCTACTGACGTGACTAAAAATACAAACTCTCTGGCTGTCAAACTAACCCTCTAGTACATTGCTTTTTGAGTCACTGAGAACAGTTATGCGGTTCTGACTTCACTTGCTGCCTACTTGATCCAGGTCAGTGACACAGATAAGAAAGACAGTCAACAAATAGTCTTTTCTGAACAATGTAAACGTAACAACCTAGGTGTTCCTATCATGACAGGTTTTCATTAATTTACTCTTCTTACAAAATACATTTTTCTTCTTTTATTAGGTCTATTATCAAGTAAGTGTCTGGAAACTTAATTGGTCAGTTCTGGGTATATACTTTTTTTGCATTAACTGGTGGTTCATAAGCTTTAGAGTTACCCTATGTCCTCATATTTGGCTAAAATTGATGGCAAGTCATGCTAATACCCTTTCATTGCATTTTTTCCAAATATGTCTGTGAATAATCCAGCTGGAAATGGTGATACCACTGATCATTAAGCTAAATAATATATGGCATGTTAAGGGATTTTGGGTGGAAGATTTCTCCTCTGCAATCCGAGTTTTGTTTTTCTAAAGCCATCAAGTTATTGTATAAACCACCATCCAACCAAAACTGCTAAATCTTAATTTGTTTGGACATACCTTTAAAAACATTGAGTTGGCATGGGACAAAGCATCTGCTCAAGCCCTATATCAGCACCGGAAATAAGCAATGCCAACCCACTCTAACCAAGTTTTTACCTGATCCATACACTTTCTCCGGTACCTTATTAGCTCTGTGAAAAGCTTTCATTATATGATATTCCCAATGCTGTGAAACAGAGTTCTCCACACATCTTGGAGATCAGATTCAACCAATTCAGTTAGTCCACTTTGGCATAATGCAATTAATTTTTTGTCACACAAACTAAAATACATTTTAAAGTCTTCTCTAGATGTAAATGAATATATGATAATATTTGGGTTATTTCAAATAGTTTTTGTCATTGGTCACCTTTTAAAAGACATTTTGTCTAGTTTACAAACCTTATTAGGTTATTTTTAACTTCATTCTATTTCTTATAATGTGGAGAAGACGCTTCAAGAATGTACCCAAAAAGCAGTAGGCTTATACTGCATGCTGTTCCATAATTAAGCTAAAGTCAACAGACAGTCCAACATTTCTGCTGACATTCAGGAGATTTATTGGCATTCAGCTGATTTCCAACCATTTGAAGAAGCTGGGAGGCAAGCAAATGTGTAACTGTTTTATCTGCATCGATACAACATGTTAAACTGTAGCCATTATCAAAATGGCCTATTCAAGTGTCCATGTGGATGCGGACCAGTTAATCGCTGAGATCTAAGCCAGACCAGGAATTTATGATCTCAAATCTCCAGTTTATTCAAACAAGTTTGTAGAAGACCACCTCTGGGAAGATGTGTGCAGCACTGTCTTCAAGAACTGGGACAGACTGGACAGCAATGAAAAAGCTGACAAAGGTACGTAAACTTTACATTACTTTGTAGATTCGCTAACCACTGTTTAACCTTCTATATAGGGACCTGTAAAGTAAAGAATTTCTAGTTACATTTAAAATAAAAATATAAAAGAACAAAAGAGGATGTTACTGTCACCATCTCCAAAAACCAGGCAGCTCCAGATGCCTGCATGTCAGTTTAGATCCCTTATATGTCACACAGGAACCCTTAAAACCCATGCCTCAATGTTATAAAGACATCAACCAGCTTCTGAAGTCTCTGGCTCTACTCCCACTGCTTGTGCCTTACTATGTGCCCTCTGTAACAAATAGTAAGGTAAAAAAAAAGGTGAAAGGACCAGAGCCATAGCTCTGTTTCCATTATAGAGTGCAGAGGCATTGGAAACCCCAGGGCACCATACAGAAGACCAAAGCTGGTATACCTGCTGCTTGCAATGACCTTTAAAAAATTTTCATGGCCTTAGTTTGTTTTAAAGAAACTATAATGTAATTTTAATGATTAACTTTTCTTGAGTTATTATTGACAAATGTTTTGTTAAATGTAACATACAACATTCTTTATGGTACTATCAGATTTTTAGTTGCTTGCTATTCCAAATTTTTAAGACCATATTTAACATATAAATTTATAGTTTCTCCTTCTCATGGCTATGTGTAGACTGCCCCTCATTTTACCATGTTTAGGTGGATTGGGCAGCAAGTATGTTGAGAAGCAGACCGTTTAGGGCTGACTAGTCTCGGATTTCAAGTTGACTGGCTATCTGACAAGTCTGCTGTAGCCTCACAAAGCAAGACAGTTTCCCATCATTCTGATTAGACTATATATAATAGGATTTTTATAACAGCTTACCTGTAATATCCTTTTCTTTTGAAGTACATTACGGGACACAGAGCCATAGTAATTACTGTGTGGGTTATAATCCACCTTCAGGTGCTGGACACTGACACACCCCAAACAGGAATTTGCCTCCCTATATAACAACTCCCACTACTGGGAGTATCTCAATTTTTTAGCAAAGCAATACACGTGTATACTAGAAAGAGGGGCGGGACCTCTGTGTCCCATGATGTACTTCAAAAGAAAAGGATTTTACAGGTAAGCTGTTATAAAAATCCTATTTTCTTTAATCGTACAATATTGGGACACAGAGCCATAGTAAATACTATGTGAGATGTCCCAGAGCAATGCCAACTGAGGGGAGGGAGACACAAACAAGTAGGGCACCATGAGATCAGAGGATTTATCCTGCTGCCAGCAGCACACTACGCCCAAAGGCGACATCCTCATGTCTTTTTACATACACCAGATAGAATCTGGTAAATGTATGGATTGAAGACCAAGTTGCAGCCTTGCAGAATTGAGCCATGGAGGCTTGGTGATGCACTGCCCACGAAGCACTAACAGCCCTAGAGGAGTGCGCTTTGATTTGAGAGGGTAAAACTACCTCTTTGAACCATAAGCTTGAACGATTACTTGTCGAATCCATTTAGAAATAGTAGATTTTGATGCTGCCTGTCCTCTTTTAGGACCTTCAGGCAACACGAACAAAACATCCGTTTTCCGAATCTGAGCACTCGCTTTTAAGTAGACTTTGACTGCTCTCACCAGATCAAGAGAATGTAGTGATTTTTCTTCCATAGAACAGGGTTCTGGAAAAATGAAGGTAGAACAATATCCTGGTTTAGATGAAAACCTGATATTACGTTTGGTAAAAAGTTAGGATGAGGACGCAGTACTACCTTATCCTTGTGAACAAAAAAAATATAGCTCTTTACAAGAAAGAGCAGCCAATTCTGATACCCTTCTTGCAGCAGATATGGTTACCAGAAAAAATAGTTTCCTTCTAAAAAAAGGACCAAGGGAATATGTTGTATCGGCCCAAAAAAAAGGCTGTTTTGTAATGCCGACAAAACTAAATTCAAGTCCCAAAGGTTCAGGGGTTACCTAACCAGAGATTAAGCTGCGTTGCCTCCTGAATAAAGTTATGAACCAAAGAATGCGAAGCAAGTGGCCGTTGAAATAATACCGATAAGGTCGAGACCTGTCCTTAGAAAGCGCTTAAGGCCAGCCCAGGGCCGATCCTAGGGTCACAGACACCTGGGTGCAGAAATATTTCTGGCGCCCCCACATGGGCGTGGTCATCTTACCAACTCCTCCCCTTTACAAATGATACTATGGCAACTACTCAAACACAGAGATGCTCCCCTAAGAAGTCTTTGTTACCCTGGGGTCCTCCCATGATCTTTTAACAATAAAGAAAATACAGGAAGAGAGTACACTAATGAGACCTGGAGGGGAATCTCTCTGATGCACACAGAGAGGGCTTCTGTTAGAAAGAGCCCCCAGACATAGTACAAGAGATGATCAGAGACTGTAGACATGATACAAGAGACGGTCAGAGACTGCAATCATGGTACAGGAATTGATCAGAGACTACAGACATGATACAAGAGATGGTCAGAGACTGCAGACATAGTACAGGAGATGGTCAGAGGATGCGGACATATTACAGGGGATGGTCAGAGACTGCAGATATACTACAAGAGATGGTCAGAGACTGCAGACATGTTACAAGAGATGGTCAGAGACCGGAGATATAATACAGGAGATGGTCAGAGACTGCAGAATTAGTGCAGGAGATGGTCAGAGACTGCAGACATAGTGCAGGAGATGGTCAGAGACTGCAGACATGATACAAGAGATGGTCAGAGACTGCAGACATGATACAAGAGATGGTCATAGACTGCAGACATGTTACAAGGAATGGTCAGAGACGGCAGACATAAACAGGAGATGGTCAGAGACTGCAGACATAATACAAGAGATGGTCAGAGACTGCCGACATAGTACAGGAAACGGTCAGAGACTGCAGACGTGATACAAGAGATGGTCAGAGACTGCAGACATGATACAAGAGATGGTCAGAGACTGCAGACGTGTTACAAGAGATGGTCAGAGACGGCAGACATAAAACAGGAGATGGTCAGAGACTGCAGACTTAGTACAGAGATGGTCAGAGACTGCAGACATAGTACAGGAGACGGTCAGAGACTGCAGACATGATATAAGAGAGGGTCAGAGACTGCAGACATGTTACAAGAGATGGTCAGAGACTGCAATTCCTATGGACGTTAGTAGATAATGGCCGATCGGCCCTCTCACCTGACCCAGCAACAACGGTTCCTCTGATCAGGAGTCTGCTCACTCTGAATTGCCTGTGGCGACTCCGCTGGGTGGCACCCAGATCTGTATTCTGGCAATGACTCCATTCCTTTCTCCACCAGGGATGGCGCTAGGCTGTGTGGCTTTCCCTCTGGTGGCGCAGGGCAGCGGGGTTCTCCCTCTCTGATGGTGTTCCCTCAGCACTGTCCTCTCCCTCTGGAGTCCTGGGCGTGCTTCCCTGAAAGCTTTCCCGGGCTCCTGTCTCTCTCTCTCTCTCTCTCTCTCCCATTCAGCTGGGCATGCTGTGTGGGCTGAAGTTTCCGTGTTACAGTGGGGCTGCCAGTCCTCGGGACTACATGTCCCACAATCCTCTTCTTTGCTCCTTTTTTTTCTTCCCTGGCCGATATGAAGGCGGGGGAAGAAACATAGTGCGCTGCTCACTAGTACAGCAGCGCGCGAGAAGAGGAGAGGGAGAGGGGTGTCACCCGGTGCGGTAAAACATGGTATCACCCCCCTCCACCAACTATAGTCGCCCCTCAGTACAGACCCCCCTACACTAAGTATAGACCCCCTCCGTCAGTGCAGACCCCCCACTAAGTATCAACCCCTCCCTCAGTACAGACCCCCCATCAGTATAGACCCCCCAGGACAAAACACCCCCCTCTATCAGTATAGACCCCCTTCAGGGCAAACCACCCCCCCTCCATTAGTACAGAACCACCCCCTCTCACCACATTAAGAGAATGTAGTGATTTTTCCTCCATAGAACAGGGTTCTGGAAAAATGAAGGTAGAACAATATCCTGGTTTAGATGAAAACCTGATATTACGTTTGGTAAAAAGTTAGGATGAGGACGCAGTACTACCTTATCCTTGTGAACAATAAAAATATAGCTCTTTACAAGAAAGAGCAGCCAATTCTGATACCCTTCTTGCAGCAGATATGGTTACCAGAAAAAATAGTTTCCTTCTAAAAAAAGAACCAAGGGAATATGTTGTATCGGCCCAAAAAAAGGCTGTTTTGTAATGCCGACAAAACTAAATTCAAGTCCCAAAGGTTCAGGGGTTACCTAACCAGAGATTAAGCCGCGTTGCCTCCTGAATAAAGTTATGAACCAAAGAATGCGAAGCAAGTGGCCGTTGAAATAATACCGATAAGGCCGAGACCTGTCCTTAGAAAGCGCTTAAGGCCAGCCCAGGGCCGCTGGGCTGGCCCATTCAGCTGGGCATGCTGTGTGGGCTGAAGTTTCCGTGTTACAGTGGGGCTGCCAGTCCTCGGGACTACATGTCCCACAATCCTCTTCTTTGCTCCTTTTTTTCTTCCCTGGCCGATATGAAGGCGGGGGAAGAAACATAGTGCACCACTCACTAGTACAGCAGCGCGCGATAAGAGGAGAGGGAGAGGGGTGTCACCCGGTGCGGTAAAACATGGTATCACCCCCCTCCACCAACTATAGTCGCCCCTCAGTACAGACCCCCCTACACTAAGTATAGACCCCCTCCGTCAGTGCAGACCCCCCACTAAGTATCAACCCCTCCCTCAGTACAGACCCCCCATCAGTATAGACCCCCCAGGACAAAACACCCCCCTCTATCAGTATAGACCCCCCTCAGGACAAACCACCCCCCCTCCATTAGTACAGAACCACCACCCTCCATTAGTACAGAACCACCACCCTCCATTAGTACATACCCCCCAGGGCAAACCAGCCCCCCTCCATTAGTACAGACCCTCCCAGAACAAACCACCCCCCTCCATTAGTACAGAACCCCCAGCACAAACCACCCCCCTCCATTAGTACAGACCCCCCAGCACAAACCACCCCCCTCCATTAGTACAGACCCCCAGCACAAACCACCCCCTCTATTAGTACAGACCCCCCAGGACAAACCCCCCCTCCATTAGTACAGATCCCCCAGAACAAACCACCCCCCCTCAATTAGTACAGACCCCCCAAAACAAACCACCCCCTCCATTAGTACAGACCCCCCAGGAAACCCCCCCTCCATTAGTATAGACCCTCCCAGGACCACCCCCCCTCCATTAGTATAGACCCCCCTGAACAAACCACCCCCCTCCATTAGTACAGACCCCCCCAGGACAAACCCCCCTCCATTAGTATAGACCCCCCCAGAACAAACCACCCCCCTCCATTAGTACAGACCCCCCCAGGACAACCCCCTCCATTAGTATAGACCCCCAAGGACAAACCCCCCTCCATTAGTATAGACCCCTGAAAAACCACCCCCACACCTCCATTAGTATAGACCCCGGACAAACCACCCCCACCCCTCCATTAAGCTAATTAAAAAACACCCGGGCGGCAGCTGGAGAGGATAGATGACAGTGTGCAGCCGCGCCGCCTGGGTGGAGAACAGAGCGTGTCAGGCTTGGGCAGCAGGCGGGAGTTACACACAGGAGGAGGAGAACTGGAACACTTTGGGTACGGACCGCCCCCCCATTGACATCACTGCGCGGCTGGTCTCTCTGCACACAGAGACACAGCCGCTCCGATCTCCAGCTGTTTCCGCTCTCCTCCTTTGACAGGAAGAGGGAGGGGGGATGGGCTTCGGCAAGAAAACAGGGGCGGCGGCAGCTGTGGTGACCGGCGGAAAGAGCCGCCTACGGAAAAGGAGAGGAGGAGGAGGGAGGGGAGCACTCTGGCACTTCAGCGCCCCCACCTCTGTGGCACCCGGGTGCACTGCACCCCGTGCACCCCGGCCAGGATCGGCCATGGGCCAGCCTTACTTCTCACCCCATCTGCAGAATGTCAAGGATTCTACCTTTGACCTATTTCCTGGGGTGCAACTCCTGGTTTCACACCAGGAGACATATGTTGCCCAGACTCCATAATATATAATTATGGAGGCCGGCTCCCTTGCACTAACCAAGGTAGAAACTACTGAACCTGACAGCCCATGCTTCTTCAGAGTGTCATGGATCCTCTACTGCCATCTTTACGATCTCTGCATACCAAGATTTTCTGGGCCCCGCTGGGGGCCAGAAGAATCAACTACTTCCCTTCCTGCTTGATTCTGCGAAGAAGTCGTGGACGCAGGCAGAATAGGAGGGAATGCATAAATCAGTGAGAACTAATTCCACGGGAATAGCAAGACATCTGTTTCCACATGCTAGCGGATCCTTTGTTCTTGACACAAAGTTGTCGATTTCTTTGAACCTGGACGCAAAAAGATCTGTGTCTGGCATCCCCAATTTTTGACATATTGACAGGAAGATATGGGGGTGAAGGAACCATTCTCCCGGGAACAACTGCTGGCGACTCAAGTAGTCCGCCTGCCAATTTTCTATTCCTAGAATGAAGGCTGCAGGCAAAGTTTTTTCTGTTGTTTGGTTTTTGCTCATATGCTCCTGGCCGTGTTAGCTGCTTGTCATTTGGGCAGCGCAGAATTACTTGTTATACACCTGTTTAAACTGGTCTCTCAATAATTAAGCAATTACTGTCAGACACTCAATCTGCCAGAGAAAAAAAGTGTTTTTTTTTTCAATAGGAATTCCACCTTTTTATACGTTGGATCCCTAAGCATTTGAGCATTGTCTGCTGGACAAGTCAAACTTATTCACAGAGGATATAGCAGCCTTAATTGCTGGTATACCCTACTTAGTGAATTTCCTCCACCGTAGGATAAAGTGTGAAAACATTTTAGGAGGGAAAAAAAAATGCTTATCTGGATGATCCTCTCAGATACAAAAAAAGCTTTTCCAGCAATGAATGGACAGGAAAAGGCATGCACAGCTTGAGGAAGCTTTAGTGAACCCAAACACTCAGTTACATAAGGGTACATAAATGTGGAGTGATCATTTAGCAAGAAATTGCACCATCAATCTTAAGATTGGAACAGCTGATTCCCCGGCATTTGACACCTCAGAAAAGGAGTCATCAGCCTTACCACGGTCCCCTGAGGGAATGTGTCTTCTCCTGCCCCTAGTTCTTTAGTTTGAAGGTCCTGGGTAATGGAAGAGAACCTGTCGCATTTTGACCCACACTGGGATGCGATTAAAGTCGCTAAACTTTTTTTTTTTAATTATCATAAAATAAACAGGGGTTGCAGTGTTAAAAACAGTTGCAAAAATTTCATGGCCCTGATGCTCACTCTGACCAGCCACCCCCTCTCAGGAGAGGATGCCATTTGTAGAGATGAGTATGCTTTCCAGAGCTTGAGGGAGACCCTTTTAGCTCTTGTTTGGGGTTGTTTCAACCCCCCCTTCTGACCATAGCCCGATGCACAAAGCAGAGGTACTACCAGAAGAAATCGCATCCACTGCTTGAGCAATAGTCCAGCTACTGCCGCTGCTATTAATGCTCAGCCTGATGCAAATAGTAAATGTGTCAAATAGGAAATGCCTGTATCACCAAAACCTCTTTCATGTTCTTCTTTGCTCTTATGTCTCTCCGACAATTTTGCAGCCAGCATAAATGGAGTTTTTCTTTTTTAAAAACACACTTCCGCATTGGAGGACGCCAATGCCGTGCTAAGCCTCGCCCTCGCCATCGCTTCGCGCCCCCGCCCTCCTTTCTTTTTCAAAAAAAGAGTTTTCCAGTGCAAGCATGGGCCTCTGATCCGACGGGATTGGCTGATTGAGGGAGGGATGGCGTGGAGAGACCTGGCCGATCGTTTTTAGTTCTCCCTTATACTCAGCCTCTTGAAGAGGGGAAGAGTTCAGCTTAGGTGGGGGTGTCTGGAGGAAGCAAAACCCCCAAACTTACCGGAGGTCTGCCCGCTAGCAGGAGGAAAAAAGTCTGCTGCTTCTGTGACACAGCGTGGTGACACTTAAGCATGACAACATTTACTTTAGAGGAGACATTTCATAAAAATTTTAAATTCCTTAGAAAAACTCCACTTACCTTTCCTGCCGCAGGGTTTTCTGTGGTAAATCCAACAGACCCAATCTTCACCCTTCATGGTGGGTTCCGTTAACAAACCTTCAGGAACCGGGGACCCTCGGGGAACTCACAATCCTGGACCTGTAAAAAGCACCCCACTAGTAAAACTTTATGGCCTTAATACCAAAATTACTGGATCTCGGGGTCCAGCGCTCTAAAAAGAGAAGCGTTTACAGGCAAAACCTTGTTTCTTCGGATACAAGGCCTGGGGACCATTCAATTCGGCCTAAAAGACTTTGAATGGATCCAGCTGCATAGCTATCCCCAGCAAGGATTGCTCCAGAGGAGCTCAGCACAGCACAGCACATCTTCACTCGTGACCAACAACTTAGGCACTGGCGAAGAAACTGAGATACTCCCAGTAGTGGGAGGAGTTATATAGGGAGGCAACTTCCTGTTTGGGGTGTGCCAGTGTCCAGCACCTGAAGGTAGACTATAGGACTATAACCCACATAGTAATTACTATGGCTCTGTGTCCCGTGATGTACGATTAACGAAATATATATATAATATATATATATATATATATATATATATATATATATATATATATATATATATGTGTGTGTGTACAGTATCTCACAAAAGTAAGTACACCCCTCACATTTTTGTAAAATATTTTATTATATCTTTTCATATGACAACACTGAAGAATTACACTTTGCTTCAAGTACAAGTCCCCTCAAAATAACTTAACACACAGCCATTAATGTCTAAACCACTGGCAACAAAATTGAGTACACCCTTAAGTGAAAATGTCTTAACCCTCTTGGGCATGGAGTTCACAGAGCTTCACAGGTTGCCACTCGAGTCCTCTTCCACTCCTCCATGATGACATCACAGAGCTGGTGGATGTTGGAGACCTTGCGCTCTTCCACCTTCCATTTGAGGATGCACCACAGATGCTCAATAGGGTTTAGGTCTGGGGACATGCTTGGCCAGTCAATCACCTTTACCCTCAGCTTCTTTAACAAGTCAGTGGTTGTCTTGGAGGTGTGTTTGGGGTCATTATCATGTTGGAATACTGCCCTGAGACCCCGCCTCTGCAGGGAGGGGATCATGCTCTGCTTCAGTATTTCACAGTACAATTTGCCATTCATGGTTCCCTCAATGAACTGTAGCTCCCCAGTCCCGGCAGCACTCATGCAGCCCCAGACCATGACACTCCCACCACCATGCTTGACTGTAGGCAAGACACACTTGTCTTTGTACTCCTCACCTGGTTGCCACCACACACGCTTGACACCCTCTGAACCAAATAAGTTTATCTTGGTCTCATCAGACCACAGGACATGGTTCCAGTAATCATGTCCTGTCTGACAGCCATGCAGACCAATTTGATGCAGTGTGTGGTGTATGGTCTGGGCACTGACAGCCTAACCCCCCCACCCCTTCAATCTCTGCAGCAATGCTGGCAGCACTCATACATCTATTTCCCAAAGAGAACCTCTGGATATTACGCTGAGAACGTGTAAACCGCTGTATGGTCCAGGCCACCATGCTGCTCAGTTTCAGGGTTTTGGCAATCTTATAGCATAGGCCATCTTTATGTAGAGCAACAATTCTTTTTTTCAGATCCTTAGAGAGTTCTTTGCCATGAGGTGCCCTGTTGAACTTCCAGTGACCAGTATGAGAGCGTGAGAGCGATAACACCAAATTTGACACACCTGCTCTCCATTCACACCTGAGACCTTGTAACACTAACGAGTCACATGAAAGGAAGGAAAATGGCCAATTGGGCCCAATTTAGACATTTTCACTTAGGGGTGTACTCACTTTTCTACGTCATTGCACATATGGAGGACATACTCACTGTGGTCTATCCTGAATGCTGAGACACACCTGTGGACACAACTGTCACTATTGAGTCATGTCTGTCCCTCGCATGTTCCCCCGGTGGGTTGCCGCTGGCCCCACACCTTCAGCTCCCCGGCCAAATGCATTCTGTGGCCACCCCCTAGGGGATCACCTCTTGGAACCCCAGCTTTGCCGTTTTATACTGCACCTTATGATTTACTCCTGAGGAAGCGAGCAGCGCTTGTGAAACGCGTCAAGTTATAGATGCCAGTACAACTCAAACATTGTATACAATTACATGTGTATGGTTTCAACTAATTTATCATTATGCTAATAGCTTGGCTTTTAGGTTTGTGCATTTACTCAGGTTTTAATAAACCATGTTACTATGTTTTACTCTACTTTGTTGGCCCCCAGGCTTGCCTCATTTAAAGTCCTATGGGCTATTTTCCTTTTGTTGAGCCAGACCTGCTTTTCTTGTGCATATATATATATATATATATATATATATATATATATATATATTGTAAATATTTTATTATACCTTTTCATGTGACAACACTGAAGAAACAACACTTTACTACAATGTAAAGTAGTGAGTGTACAGCTTGTATAACAGTGTAAATTTGCTGTCCCCCTCAAAATAACTCAACACGCAGCCATTAATGTCAACCACTGGCAACAAAAGTGAGTACACCCCTAAGTGAAAATGTCCAAATATGGCCCAATTAGTCATTTTCCTTTTCCCATTGTCATGTGACTCGTTAGTGTTAAAAGGTCTCAGGTGTCAATGGGAAGCAGGTGTGTTAAATTTGGTGTTATCACTCTCACTCTCTCGTACTGGTCACTGGAAGTTCAGCATGCACCTCATGGCAAAGAGCTCTCATAGGATCTGAAAAAAAGAATTGTTGCTCTACATAAAGATGGCCTAGGCTATAAGAAGATTGCCAAGACCCTGAAACTGAGCTGCACCACGGTGGCCAAGACCATACAGCGGTTTAACAGGACAGGTTCCACTCAGAACAGGCCTCACCATGGTTGACCAAAGAAGTTGAGTGCATGTGCTCAGCGTCATATCCAAAGGTTGTCTTTGGGAAATAGACGTATGAGTGCTGCCAGCATTGCTGCAGAGGTTGAAGGGGTGGAGGTCAGCCTGTCAGTGCTCAGACCATATGCCACACACTGCATCAAATTGGTCTGCATGGCTGTTGTCCCAGAAGAAAGCCTCTTCTAAAGATGATGCGCAAGAAAGCCCGCAAACTGCTTGCTGAGGACAAGCAGACTAAGACATGGATTACTGGAACCATGTCCTGTGGTCTGATGAGACCAACATAAACTGATTTGGTTTAGATGGTGCCAAGCGTGTGTGACAGCAACCAGGTGAGGAGTACAAAGACAAGTGTGTCTTACCTACAGTCAAGCATGGTGGTGGGAGTGTCATGGTCTGGGGCTGCATGAGTGCTGCCGGCACTGGGGAGCTACAGTTCATTGAGGGAACCATGAATGGCAACATGTACTGTGACATACTGAAGCAGAGCATGATCCCCTCCCTTTGGAGATTGGGCCGCAGGGCAGTATTCCAACATGAGAACAACCCCAAACACACCTTCAAGACAACAACTGCCTTGCCAAAGAAGCTGAGGGTAAATGTGATGGACTGGCCAAGCATGTCTCCAGACCTAAACCCTATTGAGCATCAATGGGGCATTCTCAAACAGAAGGAGGAGGAGCGCAAGGTCTCTAACATCCACCAGCTCCATGATTTCATCCTGGAGGAGTGGAATAGGACTCCAGTGGCAACCTGTGAAGCGCTGTGAACTCCATGCCCAAGAGGGTTAAGGCAGTGCTGGAAAATAATGGTGGCCACACAAAATATTGACACTTTAGGCCCAATTTGGACATTTTCACTTAGGGATGTACTCACTTTTGTTGCCAGCGGTTTAGACATTAATGGCTGTGTATTGAGTTATTTTGAGGGGACAGAAAATTTACACTGTTATATAAGCTGTACACTTACTACTTTACATTGTAGCAAAGTATCATTTCTTCAGTGTTGTCACATGAAAAGATGGAATAAAATATTTACAAAAATGTGAGGGGTGTACTCACTTTTGTGAGATACTGTATATATATATATCAGGAATCCAAAACCAGGGATTGCAACATACATGAAGCTTATTTAAGTGCCCTTCAGACAAAAAGTTTACAGTTTTTTTTCGTATAATAATTATTTTATGTTCGAAAATGATTATTTTTTACAATTAGGGGCACAGCGATGGGTTCCCATGCTGCACCACCTTATGCCAATGCTTTTGTGATTTTGTGATGTGGTTGGAAAGAAATATCTATATCCACATCCATTGTTTAAACAATATTATATATTTATATATAAAAATAAAGAATCCATTTACTTGCTTGAGTTCTTTCATTATCTATGCCAGGGGTAGTTAATTAATATTCACAGGGGTCCGGTCAGAATTTTTTTTTCTAGCGGAGGTCGAGTGTCATATTGGTGCTATGACTCCACATGATGTCCTCCACATCGCAGCCTCCTGTAAGGCGTCACAGGCCCCTCATCTCAGACCCCATCACAGACCACCCATCACGGACTGACCCCCATCACAGACTGGCTCCCCCATCACAGACTGGCTCCCCCATCACAGACTGGCTCCCCTATCACAGACTGGCCCCCATCACAGACTGGCCTCCATCACAGACTGGCACCCAATCACAGACTGACCCCCATTGCAGACTACCCCCCATTGCAGACTACCCCCCATCGCAGACTGGCCCCCATCGCAGACTGGCCCCCATCGCAGACTGGCCCCCATCGCAGACTGACCCACCATCACAGACTGGCCCCCAATCACAGATTGGCCCCCATTGCAGACTGACCCTCATGACAAACCGACTCCCATTGCAGAGTGACCCCCACCACAGGACTGGCCCCATCACAGATTGTCCCCAATCACAGACTGACCCCCCCATCGCAGACTGACCCCCATCACAGGCTGACCCCCCCATCACAGACTGACCCCCCCTATCCCAGACTGGCCCCATCAAAGACTGGTCCCCCATCACAGACTGGTCCCCCATCACAGACTTTCCCCCAATCACAGACTGACCCCATCACAGACTTGCCCCCAAACACAGACTGACCCCCCATTGCAGACTGACCCCCATCACAGACTGAACCCCCCATCACAGACTAGACCCCCATCACAGATTGGCCCCCAATCACAGACTGACTCCCCATTGCAGACTGACCACCCATCACAGACTGGCCCCATCACAGACTGACCCCCCCCATTGCAGACTGACCCCTCCATTGCAGACTGACCCCCATCACAGACTGACCCCCATCACAGACTGACCCCCATCACAGACTGGCCCCATCACAGACTGACACGCCATCACAGACTGGCCCCCATCACAGGACTGACCCCCATGACAGGACTGATCCCCTATCACAGACTGGCCCCCCATCGCAGACTGACCCCCCATCACAGACTGGCCCCTATCGCAGACTGACCCCCCATCACAGACTGACCCCCCATCGCAGACTGGCCCCCCATCACAGACTGGCCCCCCCATCACAGACTGGCCCCATCACAGGACTGACCCCCCATCACAGGTCTGACCCCCCATCGCAGACTGACCCTCATTGCAGACTGACCCCCCATCCCAGACTGGCCCCTATCACAGACTGACCCCCATCACAGGACTGATCCCCATCACAGACTGGCCCCCCATCACAGACTGGCCCCCATCACAGACTGACCCCCCATCACAGACCCCCATCACAGACTGGCCCCCCATCACAGGACTGACCCCCATCACAGAACTGGCCCCCATCACAGACTGACCCCCCATCACAGGACTGTCCCCCATTACAGACTGTCCCCCATCACAGACTGTCCCCCATCACAGACTGGCCCTCATCACAGACTGGCCCCATCACAGACTGGCCCCCCATCACAGACTGACCCCCCATTACAGACCCCCCTCACTAGTAGACTCCTGTCCTGCACAGCACTCCCTGCTCCCCACAGAGCCCTACCTTATTCACACAAGATGGAAAGTACGGCAGCCCTAGACAATGGGGAGGGGACTTTTCACATTAAAGGTGAATAAGGCTTACTTGTAGATACAGTGAATATCTCCTAAACCTGCACCACTTACAAGATATTTACATGCGCAGCAGCCAGTGACATCACCGGCTCATGCACACTGCGCTCTTAATGATCCATGATCGTGGCAGTGACATTATCATTTCTCAGCCATTCAAGTGGCCAGAGCCTGTGAACCTGGAAGGAAGACCAATGTACTAGTACAGTGTTTCTCAACTCCAGTCCTCGAGGCGCCCCAACAGGTCATGTTTTCAGGATTTCCATTGATTTGCACAGGTGATTTGATCAGTTTCACTGCCTAAGTAATTACCACAGCCGTTTCATCTGAGGGAAATCCTGAAAACATGACCCGTTGGGGTGCCTTGAGGACTGGAGTTGAGAAACACTGTACTAGTATGTGGTGCATTTTTAGCACATTTTGACATGAGCCGGCATGGGGGGCAGGCTGTTTTCCTTTTCTTTTTTGGTCACAGTTTACCACCGCTTTAAAGAGAAAATTGCGAGGCACAGATATGCGATTAGGGATAAACGAGTGGAACAGCCTTTGGCACAGCATTTTGTTGAACCGGGACACTCAGTTAGATAGCCATATAGTTGTTCTGGTTGAAAAAAGACACAAGTCCATCCAGTTCAACCAACATGGAAAAAAAACACACACACACAAATAGAAAACGTCCATATACACTATTCTTTACCCACAGTTGATCCAGTGTCAGTGTGCCAAATAAAATATACTGTTATTTATTCAGTGCCCAAGCTTAAAAGTGCAGGTGACAGGGAATTGCTTCTTTAAAAAGAGGGAAGTCTTCTGGATTCACAAATTAAATAAATTGCATCCTCTTGGCTTGCACTGTGATTTTGATCTATATTTAAATTTCAATCCATGTATGGGCAGGCTATGAAAATGGGGGTTAGATCTATATAATTGCATATCTATTTTTGTGTTCGGCTTTAAATTTTGAACTGAATATCCCAAACTAAAAAGAAAAATCTGCATTTGACTTTAAGTGATTTAAGCATATCTTTGTTTTCTTCAACCCTTTGTGACTGGAGGGTATTGATGTCTGCATGCACTGATCAAATCTATCAGCGTCAGTGTGGATTGATTAACTTGAAATTAACTCTGACTAATTTGCATGACTAAATATTATACATCTCAAAATAATTTACAAAAACTCCTGGAATAGCATTAACGTTCTCTGTGCTTCTCCTCCTGTTAGGATCTGGCGCATGTTCTGAGTTGGGAGTGGGTATTGGGGAAACCTGCTTTGAATGAGTTATCACTGTGCTGAACGCAGGCAGCGGAAAATGACATTTCTTCTGACACAGTTCCCTGTTTATTCCAAAATGATTAACTTTTCCTGACAGTCTCCCTTTGCCCGAACAAAATTAGCTGCAAAAAAACAAAAAATGAAGATGTTTTAAAAAAATAAAAACATACTAACCTAGGTCCCAGCTTCCTGGGAGCTACCCCTCACCACTGCCTTCTGGCACTCGAAATTCTTTGAGAATGCACTCCTGCAATGGGCTGGTGTCACTGGCATCCCCCAGAAGCGCTAAAAGCTGGGACCGAATTAAGTATCTTTTTTCTCTGTTTTTTTTTAAACATTTATATTTTTAAAGATTTTTTCTAATTTTTATGAATGATGAGGGCTAACAGGTAATCATGCACACAAGCATTTTTCATGTAAGATACACTTTAAAAAAAACCTTAGTATGATTGTTGATTAAAGCGGTACTAAACTCAACATTAATTTTTTTGCATTGTGCCCTTGCAGGTTTATGCTATAATGTGCTAGTATGCACCATGTACTAGTACAGTATGACATCCCTCCAATGCTCCACTGTCACTGCTACTTGAGTTATCATCTTTGCGCGGTCTTCCTTCTGTGTTTTCGCTCTCCAGCTTTTTGAATGGCTGGGGCACAATGACGTCTTTCCTGCGCAGTGTGCCCAGAATGCAGAGAACACTGTGCACTTGCACTGACTTCATCAGCTGGAGCCTATGCGAATATCTCCTAAACGGCGCAAGTTTCGAAGATTTTCATTGTACCTACAGATTTGACTTATTATAAGCTTACCTATAGGTACGCGTTAAAAATGAGAATTTACTACCCCTTAAAGGGAAATCAACTTAATATTAAATTGCAGTAAAATGTATTATTACAGGGGAAAGTGGAACAATACTGATAAACTGCAGTAGAATTGTTTAACAGAGGGCAATAACACATTAATAAGCAGTAATATAACTGTTAATAAAAGATACAGTACCTCAATATTATTAAACAATAATAGGATTGTAAATAAAGAGTAATGTGCCTCAAAATTATTTATCAGTAATAGAATTGTTAATAAAGGGGAAGGTTTCTTGATAGTGAAAAAAAGTAATCAGTTTGTTAAGGGGAAAGTAGCTCAGTAGTAATAATCTGTAATAAGATTGTTAATGAAGAAGAAGGTAACAGAATAGTAATAAACAGGAATATGATTGTTAATAATGGGTAAATTTGCAGAATAGTAATAAACAGTAATGGGATTTTTATTAAAGAGGGAAGTATTAAATAAATAAATATTTCTGCAGTAACAAGGTGTTTATTGTGCCGTTCATCATTTTTCCAGCAGTAAAATGAGCAAAAGCACATTCCTGAAACAATCAGAAATGTCCCATCTGAATGAGAGTGGAATTTATCAGGACTTATTTTGAAAATAGGTTTTAGAATAATACCAAGAAAAATGAAAGACCAAACATGCTTAATAATTAGGAAGCAATTAACAAATTAGGAGAATGTTTGTTAAGCATTTAAAATAATGACCATAATCTTTGTCCAATTCCACCAATAGAAAATTTCATTTGATACCATCTGAACATTGGTGGACCCTATTGTTTGCTTATTTTCAAGATGACCGTCATTATGAATTATAATTTTGTTTTGGCCAACAAGAATCGCTGAAAAGATAAATTGGTATTATATGCAGCAATCTCTTAATTCGTGCTTAACTAAGTGCTAAAAGTTAATTAATTGATAATAAAAATGTGGGGCAGGTTATGCTGATTGAAATACTTTTCCACTCTGGATCTCAACGTTGGTGTTTACTACATAATTTTGGAATCAAATGAATCAATATGAATTTAAGTAGATGCTACTTTATAGCATATCCAAACATAAAGAGTAATTGTACACTGGGTTCTGCCCCATCCTCTGTACCAGATTTGTAAATGGTTATGCATGTCACAAAAAGGCAAAAATTACAGTTTACACTGCCCAGCCTTCTATACCACCTAACTTTCTAAGATGATACATTTTAGCACATGCTATGTAGGCAAAGGAAGCCCCCCCCCCCATTTATGTGGACCACTAAGAACTAATATACTGAAAATGAGTTGTTAAACCCGTAAGTGTTCCTCTCTACTTTACCTTAGACGGACAGTCCCTCCAATTGAGGTATAGTTAGAAGCTATGCATGGGTCAGAACAGTGTTTTTCTCCTCTAATTCTCTATTTCCTTTGAATTCTCTTGTATGCTCCAGGCTTGGTCATAGAGTATCAGCGGTGTGCAAAAGCATTTTAAAAGTTTGGTATAGGGATCGGGTAGAATTCAGGGTGTGTAAAGCTGCATTTGCATTCATTTACATTTATTTATTTATTTAGTAATAAAAATCAAAAATGTTCACAATTTTATATACTACAATACACATTTTTGTACTTTTTGTTTCATTAGTACAGGGGCTAAATAGAAGTTGGAAGTCTATGAAGGACTCATTTAGAAGAGAACTGCAAGCACAAAAAGAAGAAGCTAGGAGTGGGGCAGGGTCATCAACTTGACACAGATACTGAGAGCAGCTCCAGTTTCTTCTTCCTATGACGGAACATCGTCCGTAAGTAGACTTTTGTTGTAATATCTCTCTTGAAACAGGGGAAGATACCTAGTTATTCAGAAGCTGGTGTAAGGAACACTCTCCCCAGTCTCAAAATGCTGGTTCAGATTCAGAGATATCTTCTCTACTTTAGGGTTCATGCACATTAGGCTTAAAAAAAAAAATGAATAAAGACACCAGTCCATCCTGAGTGAGTGTGGGTGCATGTCTAATATCCCTGTACATTGTGTCTCATTAAGATGCTCATCTATTATATTATTATTTATTTAAGGTACCCATATAGCGCTGTCAGTTTACGCAGCGTTCCACACATACATCGCACACTCACATCGGTCCCTACCCTCAAGGAGCCCACAATCCAAGGTCCCCAACTCACATTCATGTATTGGGCCAATTTTGGACAGGATCCAATTAACCTACCAGCATGTCTTTGGAGTGTGGGAGGAAACCGGAGTACCCGGAGGAAACCCACGCAGGCACAAGGAGAACATGCAAACTCCAGGCAGGTATTGTAGTGGTTGGGATTCAAACCAGCGACCCTTTTTACTGCTAGGTAAGGGGGCTACCCACTACACCACTGTGCCGCCCGATGGTGTAGTTGTTTTGTTTTTTTGCCTGTAAAAGCAGCTCAATGTTATCCTATGTGTCCATGCACATTAGGACGTTTAGAGGCATATTTTAAACTCAGTGTTTTTAGAGAAAGAAGAAAAAACTTTCTGTTTTGTGTTTTTGAGAGGAGTTTTTTGGTAGAAAAAAAACTCCAAACGCTCCTAAACACCTGTACTAAAATGCTCTATATAAATGTTTTTTTCTGCCAAAACGGACTTATTTTTTTTTATATACCCAATGTGCATCGATCCTTAAAGTGTTACTAAACCCAGGACTCTGCATTCACTATATCTAGTCTCCCACAGTACACAGAACATGGAAATGCAATTATTTTAGTAAAAATAAACTGCAAAAATTGCTTTTCTCATCAGTAGTTAGAGCAGTCTTGTGATTTATATCAGTGTCTGGTTAAAGCTTGTAGAAGGAGATTTCATTCTCCCCTGATTGTCCTATGAGGCTGCAGGACCCCTGACCCTCTGTCTGGACTCTGCTGATTGGCCCTGTGCTGATCACATGTACTCTCCCAAGAAAGAAAAAAATCTCTATAGCAGTACACACCAAACTGAGCATGTGCAGCTTGCCCCCAAGGCTCTGTTCTATCAGCAGATTGGGGACTGTGGAAGAAGACAGGATCAAACAACCTTTCTGTACAGGATTAACCCCTTAGGTTCCACAGTGAGTATAACAAACATGCTTTACTGCATATACCCACTGATTTTACTGTTGTGGGTTTAGTAACATTTTAAAATGTCAGCTTCCTTCTCTTTATATTTGTTATCTAACTCACCGCTGTGCATTAGGCTCATCTCTGCTTTTTCCATAATCATAACAAGCTTAGTACTATAAATACGAAAAGAAAACATAGTTGAAACTAATGTGTGCTCATTCCCCCATTTATGATGTGATCCTCTAACTTAAATATGTCAGAGCACTACTTGTGGGAACTGAACAGAAAGTTATATACATTGAGCAAAATTATAAACGCAACACTTTTGTGTTTGCCCCTATTTATCATGAGCTCTTTTCCTTTGCCGAGATAATTCACATACCTCACAGGTGTGGCATATCAAGATGCTGATTAGACAGCATGATTATTGCACAGGTGTGCCTTAGGCTGACCACAATAAAAGGCTTCTCTAAAATGTGCAGTTTTATCACACAGCACAATGCCACAGATGTCGTAAGTTTTGAGGGAGCGTGCAATTGGCATGCTGACTGCAGGGATGTCCACCAGAGCTGTTGTCCTTGAATTGAATATTTATTTCTCTACCATAAGCCATATCCAAAGGCGTTTCAGAGAATTTGGCAGTACATCCAAACGGCCTCACAACAGCAAACCGTCTCAGGGAAGCTCATCTGCATGCTCGTCATCCTCATCAGGGTCTCGACCTGACTGCAGCTATTCGTCGTAACCAACTTGAGTAGGCAAATGCTCACATTCGATGGCAACTGGCACTTTGGAGAAGGTGTTTTGGAGAGGTGTGCTGATGTCAATGCTGTGGATCGAGTGACCCATAGTGGCGGTGGGGTTATGGCATTGGCAGGCGTTTACTATGGACAAAGAACAGAGGTGCATTTTATTCCTGGCATTTTGAATGCACAGAGATACCGTGACGAGATCCTGAGGCCCATTGTTGTGCCATTCATCCATGACCATCGGCCCCATGTTGCAAGGATCTGTACAAAATTCCTGGAAGCTGAAAACATCCCCGTTCATGCTTGGCCAGCATACTCACCTGACATGTCACCCATTGAGCATGTTTGGAATGCTCTGGATTTGCATATACGACAACGTGTTCCAGTTTCTGCCAATATCCAGCAACTTCACACAGCCATTGAAGAGGAATGGACCAACATTCCAATGGCCACAATCAACAACCTGATCAACTCTGTGTGAAGGAGGTGTGTTGCACTGCATGAGGCAAATGGTGGTCACACCAGATACTGACTGGTTTTTGGACCCCCTAACCCCCCGACCCCCCAATATAGTAAAACTGCACATTTTAGAGTGGCCTTTTATTGTGGCCAGCCTAAGGCACACCTGTGCAATAATCAGCATCTTGATATGCCACACCTGTGATGTGGATGGATTATCTCAGCAAAGTAGAAGTACTCACTAACACAGATTTAGACAGATTTGTGAATGATATTTGAGAGAAATAGGCCTTTTGTGTGCATAGAAAAAGTCGTAGATCTTTAAGTTCAGCTCGTGATAAATAGGGGCAAACACAAAAGTGTTGCGATTATAATTTTGCTCAGTGTATAAGGATCACAGAGAAACCACACTATTTATCAAAGATAAACTTTTTTCCAAAATGCACAAAAAAAAAAAATATGAATTTTGGAATAAAGTTTACCTTTGATAAATAGTCTGGTTGCTCTACCATCCTCATATATAACTTTCCTTTCAGTGGTCTTTCCCACAAGTAGTGCTTAGATAGTACTACAACCTTATTAAAGAGGAGTCACTTGACCAGGAAGGAAAGCAAACTACAGAAGCAGAAGCCAGACAGTCCTGCCCAGGCCAACTTTCAGCTTTCAGCGCTGTCAAACTTTGAAGGACAACTGTGCGTTCGTGCAGTGCTGTACCCAAATTTAATTTTTTTGAGACAGATAGAGCTTTCTTTTGGTGGTATTTAATCACCACTGGGTTTTGTAAATCAGTGATTGTTCTCCTTCACTGATGTGCGCTGATGAGGCTGCACTGATGGGCACTGATGAGACGGCACTGAAGGGCACTGATGAGGAGGCACTGATATGCAGCAATGATGGGCATTGATAGGTGGCACTGATATGCAGCACTGATGAGCCCTGATAGACAGCACTGATGGGTACTGATAGATGGCACTGATAGGCGGCACTGATGTGGGCAGTTACTGATGGGCACTGAAAGGCAGCACTGATTGTCATCACTAATGCTTGGCACTGTTGGGGCTGCACTGATAATCAGTGCCCTAATTATCTGTGCAGATCTCCCCTGTGAGGAAATGCCTCTGTTCGTCTCTCCTCTCCTCATACTGTCAGTGTGAGGAGAGGAAAGCTGATAACAGGCATTTCCTTGTTTGCATGTGATCAGCTGCGGTTGGATACAGCTGATCACATGGGTAATGATCCATGTCATCGTCTCTTTACTGAGATCGGGGAGTGCGGCATGCCCCAGGGACATAGCACGCCACGGATTGCCGCTGCCTCCATATCAAGACGTCCCAGAACGAGAGAGCCACCTTGCACCAATCATTTTACTATATGGCGGGTGGGAGGTGGTTAAAAACAGGATTATGAAGGGCTGTTTTGGTTGCAATGGGCAAAGGACAATTTCCTACGCCATTCTTAAGAGTTTAAAAACTGACATTGGGTAGGTAAAGCATGTTTATCTTGAAAATATTGATGCCCTTGTGCTTAACTCTTAAGCCTCGTACACACGATCCGATTGTTGGCTGGGGATTGTCTGTTGACAGACCGTTGTCCTAAAATCAGACCGTTAGTACGTTCCTTCAGACAATTGTTGTCCAACTTCTGGCCAACAAATGTTGGATGGTAGGCTAGTAAATTTTCGGCGGACAAGGGTCTGTTGTCTGATTTTCATATCATCTGTACACAAGTCGGTCACACAAAAGTCGAAAGTACAAACACGCATGATTGGAAGCAAGGAACGAGCTGGAAGCGGTCGGTCTTGTAAACTAGTGTTCGTAATGGAGAATTAACATTTTCGTGACACTGCAAATTATGAAATGTCGAAATGCAGTGCACATTCTCTTCTTCTTTAATGGGATAGAAGAGCTGCTTTGCTGGTGATACTGATGGAGTTATGCCAAACGTATTTTAAAAGGCATTTGTTTTCTAGTGATATCAAGAATAATATTATTATGCTTGTTGTTTTATTTTTTGGGCAAGTTACCACAACACCATAATCCCTGAGTTTTTAACCGCTTGCCGACCGCCGCACGAACATTTACGTCGGCCAAATGGCACGGACAGGCAAATGGGCGTACAGGTACGTCCCTTTAAATTTGCTGCCATGTGGTCGTGTGACCCTGCCGCGAGCTCCGTGAGTGTGATCGCGGGTCCCGCGGACTTGATGTCTGCGGGGATACCCTCGATCGTCTCATGGAGAGGAAGAATGGGGAAATGCTGATGTAAACAAGCATTTCCCTGTTTTGCTTAGTGACACTGATCACAGCTCCCTGTGATCGGGAGTGGTGATCAGTGTCGTCTCACGCATAGCCCATCCCCCCCACAGTTAGAATCACTCTCTAGGACACACTTATCGCCGCCATTACTAGTAAAAAAAAAAATATTGATAAAAATGCCATAAAACTATCCCCTATTTTGTAGACGCTATAACTTTTGCGAAAACCAATCAATAAACGCTTATTGCAATTTTTTTTACCAAAAATATATAGAAGAATACGTATAGGCCTAAACTAAGGAAAAAAATGTTTTTTGATATTTTTTTGGGGATATTTGTTATAGCAAAAAGTAAAAAATATTGCTTTTTTTCCAAAATTGTCTCTCTTTTTTTGTTTATAGCACAAAAAATAAAAACCTCAGAGGTGATCAAATACCACCAAAGGAAAGCTCTATTTCTGGGGAAAAAAGGACGTCAATTTTGTTTGGGAGCCACGTCGCACGATTGTCAGTTAAAGCGACGCAGTGCTGAATCGCAAAAAAACGCTCTGGTCTTTGGCCAGCCAATGGCCGGGGCTTAAGTGGTTAAGATCAAAGATACAACTATGTTGGTGTCCCTTGTTAATTTTACAGTGTGTTTTTTTAAAATGTAACTGCCTACTCCCAAACTGTCATTTGAAGTAAAACATATAGCCAAGTATTATTCTATACAATTTTTTTATTGTGCAGAAAAAAATAAAGCAAATTAAATTAGAGATGCTATCTGTCATCCAAATACAAAGAACTTAACCAAAAAGTGCATTCTATGCATACAAAAATATATAAAATATAAAATCATTATAACAAACAAATAAAAATTGCCACTGACGCCATGCTGCTGTGGTGGGTGGGGTGGCTGTGGAGGTGGTGGATGTGGGGCCACAAAATCACACAGGTGTGTGTTTTCTGAAATTTGCACACCTGCTCCTTTGCTCACCGTCCATCTCCCTTAATTTATTGCCTGTCACCACGGCAAATCCCTCAGCCTCATCTGGGTCTGTCCGGAGGGCAGTAGTGGCCTGGATGAGGAAGGCAGCTGTGGCCTGCTCCAGATTCCTGTTCTTCCTGGCCCTTTTAGCAGGAGGGCGTAGGGGTGGAATCTTTGACTCCGACTGGCTGCTGACCGCTGACTCCTCCAGACTGACACTTTCCTGTGTATGAAAATAGGACATAATTAGAATCTTTTTTAGGGTTTGGTCATCAATCACACACAATTTTGATCTCCTCACTGTTGCAAATTGAATGTGGACAAATAGAAAAGATTATAATTCTGACCCCAGCATTTTTTAATTCTTGTTCAAATCATTTTTGGTCACTACTATCTATTGATATGGAAACCACTTTGTTAAGGCAGAAATATTTTAATAATGTCTAGTTATCATCATTGTATTTTTGGATACAAATATGTTCAACAATGCTATACCTGGGTCAAGCTGGGCTCCTCCACATCTTATTCGTGTGCAGCAGGACCCGTGTAGAACTCAGGAGTTGTGGCCTCAGCAGATGTTGAAGGGAGTGTAGACAGTGATGGCCTGGGTTCTGTCTGTTCAGTCAAATACTGCAGGCTGTTGTAATACCACAGCCTGGGGACATATATGTCATCTGCTGCTGCTCCAGATCTCTCTGACTCCATGACCTTGTTGAGCTCCCTTTTAAAAGTACTCCTCCGGTTTGATATTTTTGTTCTTGACATAGTTGATGTCTGCCCTGGGGTACACTGGTTTCACCAACTCGAGCAGTTTCTCCAAAGCTGCCTTCTTCAATATTTTTTTGGAGTAGTCTCTACTCTTGACCTTCCAGAGACAGGGCAGCTCCCAGTACAAGTCAATGAATTGGGGTAGAAAATCAGGCGCAGTAAATTTATTCGTCATGATAAATTATATGATGGCTGCAAGACAGAACACAAGACAAACCATAATGTCTGGCTTAACTCATAAGCTGGTCTCAATATAGGCCTCAATCTAAGCAGTATAGACCACTAACCACCTATGCTCCAATTTCCAGTTGTACTTTCTTTTTATGGCTCCTTTCTTGTGTTGGCGATCGTTCGTCCTCCACTCCAAGATCGTTCCTACGGCTGTTCCATTGACTCTGCGTTCTGGCTTTATATATACTGCGCATGCCTGAAACTCCGCTCTCAGTGCGTCATGATGCTGGGGCGTGACCATCTCTCTTCTGCATGCAACACATGCGGCGGAACATTCGGGAGGGACAATATGGCGGATTCTGCAGATTCATGGCGGTGGTGGACTTCTTAGGAGGCACAAAGCAACCTCCACGAGCAAAGGTGAGATGGTGGAGATGGTGCACATCCTAGAGAAGCACGATTACGACTGCAAGCTGCGCAATTATGAAAGGCCCAACAGCCGAAAGGACATCATTTTGGAGAAGGTCATCGCCGTTTTGCAGAGTGAATTTTCGGTGGAACGATCAAAAGGCCAAATCCAAAAACGATGGTCTGATCTCAAACACCGTGAACAAGACCAGATGCAGTACATACATCAGATCATAAAAAAAGTAAGTATATTTGGTTCTAACCAATATGTATATGTGTAAATTAGCTGTCTGTATATGTTCTTTCTCCAAGTAGCTCTAGAGATTTATATATAAGGTTTTCTATAATCTTTGTATGACTTGGTATTCTAAAGATGAAGGGAAATATAAAGCAGATATGAAGATTCTTATTTGGTCATGTTTTTGGACATTTCTTCATTTTTTTTCTCTTCTTTCAACAGGGAGGCACCAAAAGGGGAGGCTCCAGCCAAGCCACCACAAGGGATGAAATGAGGCTTCCCTCGCTCGGGCCCCAACAGGGAAGGCAACAAGGCCATCTTCCCCCCAAAAATGTAAGTGACAACTTCAGACACACTCATTTAGCCACCGACAGAGGTGTTTCTAGGTGGGCCAAAGGCCATGGGCTTAGGGCAGAACTTAAGGGGTAAAGAACACCTTCTAGTTGCTGCCTGGCTCATCAGTGCCCATTAATTCAGCCTTGCCAGTGTAGACATGGGTAGAGGAGAGGCCCCAGGAATCACAGTCACACAGAGTCACGCCTGCTAGGATGATCATCTTATATCCCCTATCCCATAGGAGACAAGAGGGGTGAGGGGCAACTGCTGAACTTTTTAAATGTTGGCACTTGTCCAATGTTTGCCTTCTGTAAAATGATACCACCTTCCCTTTTCTATGCATTTATCACAGAAAAACAACCAGAGTGCAGCATGGTGGAGTCCACTAGTAAGAAGCAAACATTGACATCAGACCAAGTGCAAGGGTGGTCAACTAATGTAGCAAAATGGATGTGAGAAACAGATGGGGCTTGAGGTGGCTTAATGAATGGTGTACTGTTTCATTTAGAGGAAAGCGAATGTGGTGAGCTCATCCAGGATGTTTGTTTGGAGCCATGGGAGCTGACTCCTGGACCCAGCACAGACCTTGCCATTGTGGACGTCAAGTTCCCTGACGCGAGCCACACTGAGGGCCAAAGCGACCCAGAAGAGGAAGAAAGTATTCGGGAGCCTCTTGTTTGTGCAAGTAAGTATTCTTGGAATCTGGCTTCAAATGTGTATACATGTGGAGTGTTTAGATGTCCAAACAAAACACCTACTCCACAAATTAGCAAAGTATGTAGTGCATTAACATTAGCATGGAGAAGGAAGGAGCTGGCAGTGTTGCTAGGTACGCGAGTTTTGGAGACTCAGGCACCAGGGTCAAGATTACAGAGTAGTTGCAGCGTGTACATTCCTAGTAATATAGGTGTCTGAAGGGCAAGCAGGTTGCAAGCAACAATAGACTGGGTAGGTAAGTATTTACGGAATTTGACTAGTAACTTGACCATAACTCACAATGTTCCTCAGCCACTTGACCATCGTTCCCTTAATACTTTTTACTCTTCTAACTAGGTCATGATCTTCCACGATGCACTATTGGCAGAATCAGTGCAGATATGTTGAATTGGTTGAAGGATCTGGAGCAAATCAAGGAGGCTGCCACTGCTTTACAGCAAAGAATCAGAGATTTTGTGGACATGCTTGCCAAATTTTAATTTCCTCTTGCCTGTTCTGAAGTTTTTTGTTCCACTTGTTGGCTCCTGTTTACCCTTTTAATATTTACCATGTTTTTAGGATTTTGAAATGTGAAAGTTTAGGGACAGAACTCAGTGTTTCTCCACTCCACTCCTCTAGGTGCACCACCAGGTCATGTTTTCTGTATTTTCCTCTGTCTAAAAATGACTGTGCGAATTACTAACAGTGAACATGACAACATCACCTGTGCCAAATTCTACAGGTATAGAAAACATGACCTGGGTTTGCATCTTGAGGAGGAGAGTTGTGAAACACTGCCCTAACTAATGTGAATTGTAATGTTTCTGTGTTTTTAAGAATATAAAATCCCAAATTTGAAGGTGCCCCTAAATTGTGCCTTAAAGCGGGGGTCCACCTATCTATCGTTTTTTTTTTTTTTTAGTTCATTCACAAACTTTTCTTCTCAGCATTACATACTCACATATTGTGTGTAATATGTCCGTCTGTGTCAGATTTCGTCGGAAAGAATAACTTATATTATTCACTGCAGGCGGTTTCCATCTTCATTGTGGGCATTTGAAGCCCACAAGCATTTATTTCCTGGATGTGGTGAATGCTGTGCTCCCAGCATTCACCGCTCTTTCCCGCACATGCTCAGTGGCATCCTGGGAAGCCTGAGACTAGCTCCCAGGAGTCTGGGAGAGGCTATAAACACGCCTACTCCCACGGGAGGAGAACCAGGAAGTGCAAAGAAGAATAGAAAAATAAAAGGTAATTACAGCGATTTAAATTTTTTTAAATGGCATGTCAGCATCTAGGCAAGGAAGAGAATACATACAGATATTGTTCAAAATTTGGGTGGAACCCCGCTTTAACATTCTTATTTACATCATGATCCCATGCCTAAAATGTGTGTATTTCCATACATCTAGTTTGCAAAAAGCCCCAAAACACACAGTGTGTCAACATGTGCTATCTACCATCACTAGGTATCAATGAATGCGTTTTGGGGGTGCAACCCCTTCCTCATAACTAAGTAGCTCAGAAGAAGGGGTTGCACCCCCGAAACACATCCATTGATACCCTGGAATGGGAGATAGCACATGTTGACACACTGTGTGTTTTGTGGGTTTAAAGAAAAAAAAGATGTTGGTAACTACACACATTTGCGGCATGGGATCATATAGGAAATTTAAATGTTATGCCTCTATGTGTATGTGGCTTCAAATTTTGGCTTTTAGAAGGGTGAGATCACCCCATATGAGGAAGGCAACATCCACACAGTCTTGGGATGCTAATGTCTCATTTGGCCTTCACTTTACCAAAATCGAACTTTGTAAGTTCCTGAGTTTGGGATGTGTATCTAATGTTTTATAACATGCCTGTTTAGCCCGAAAAAAGGGGAAATAATGCAAAACATACATGTTATACACCAAGATGTTGGTTTGTTTTAAAACCTTAAAATGCACATATGAATGTGCTTTGAGTAAAATGTTCTTTTAATAAACAATGTGTGTCTTATTGTTTCAATGCTCCAGTTCTCCATTGTATTTGTTAATTTGTTGTAGTTACAGTGACAATGTGCTCTTAAATGTGGCCAACTCCTGCAATTTTTAGTCCTCAAAAAAATTATAAGAGTTGAAAAGGCATAATGTTTTTGAACTTCATGCATTAGATCCATTAAGAACAAAAACATTGTGTGTGTGTAACAGACCCACAGCACACCATAATAGTTAGCTGAAGAAGATATTGTCACCTCATGTAGCAAATAAAGTACATTTGCACTATTTGAGCAAGTGGCAAAAATAAAGCCCATTTGTGAACATATTAGACAGATAAGAAACACAGACAACAGTAGTTCAAATGAAATATGAGTTTATGATCTCAAAATAATCCTAGGCATGATCAGCTACAATTTGCTGCCAAGCCACTGCCCCTCTACACACAAAATAATCAAGGTATTTCTGCCGTAAATCTCTGGCAATTTGTGAAGGCAATCCAGCACGGGCATTTTCAATAGGCATCAGCATGCCCACAGATGGCCGAGCTGCAGCCTCTTCAGCTGGGCCTGCCACTGCAGGGTCCACATCACTTGTCAGTGAGGCAAGGTAGCTGGTAGCATTCCTCCTTAAAAAATTATGTAAAATACAACAGCACAGGACCACATGGTTGATCTTGTAGAGTGCCAGGTTGATTGGAGTCAAAAACAGCCTGAAACGACTTGATAGGATGCCGAAATTGGCTTCATCAGATATTCCCCTAGAGCAAAGGCCTCACCTGCAACAAAAACAAAATTGAGGCCCTCAACATTCTCCTCAGCAGGTGGCAAGTTTAAGGTGCCATTCTGGAGCCACTTGTAGAACTCTGTCTGCATAATCACTCCTCTATCAGAGTTGCGGCCATTCTTCCCAACATCCAGATACAAAAACTCATAGTTGGCAGACACTACAGCTAGCATGACTGTGCTGCAAAAGCCCTTATAATTAAAATAATATGAGCCAGAGTTGGATGGTGGGACAATCCGGACATGCTTGCCATCAATAGCACCACCACAGTTGGGAAAATCCCACTGATGGTGGAACTGGGCTGCAAGGCCTGCCATTGCTCTGGGTTGGAAGGAAACTGCGGATTAAAAAAATAAATAAATACTACTTCTGCACATAACATTGCAAGCAGATTTGGCACAAACATGCTTAGCCAACATAAGGATAAAACTTAAATGAGTATTTAAAGACAAAAGTGTAAGGTCAGCTTATTTGAATCATCACCCATTAGCAAAATTTTAGGGTGGGGGGAGGTAATGGGTAGATGTTTTTGACAGGTAACCCTCTCCACTTCCATGAGAGCTGTTTGCATAAATAATCTGTGATACTTTGGCCAGCCCCTCCTTACTTACATTATTGGCAGCCCAGTGGACAGTTAAGAAGTGTCATAATCTAAAAAAACTGGATACACACTGTCCAAATTGCAGCACATTTGGACATTTTGAAATAAACTATCAATGTAATAGAAGACAAAAACTTTCTACATTACAATTTGTAGGTAATCAGGCAGGCCCTTGCACTACATGGTTTGGTGAATTTGTACAGAAATATGAACACAAAAGAGGGATAGTGTGTATGGGTTTTGCAAAGTCAGCATTTGGGGGGGGGAGGGTTCCAAATGAGTTTGGGCCCCAAAAAATGGTCTCTTGCACTCTGCCTGAATTTGAGGACAACAATAACATTTGTACATATTTTAGGGGTTGTTTAGGGTAAGCCCCAAAATGTAGCTGACAAAAATTGTTAACATTGTTAAGTTACTAGGCTAGGTGTGTATGGGCCCAGGATAGTATGCTGGGGAAGTTAGTTATGGAAAATATGCATGTAGGCCAAGAGCAGGAAAAGCTTACAGCATGCATGAGGACAAAGAGGACATTCACAGCATATTCCAATATTGATAATTATGTAATCAACAAATTAATCCAATACATTAGCAAACATTAATACATAGAATGTGATCTTAAAGGTAAAAACATACCCCAATATAGTTCTTCTGCAGGACTTGAATAATGGCTGAGCAGGTCTCTGAAATAATGAGTCCCAGAGCCTGGGGGGAGATTCCAGTGGTAAACTTGAGGTCCTGGAGACTTCTCCCCATTGCCAAGTATCGCAAGGTGGCTATGAGCCTTTGCTCTGGAGTGATGACAAGCCACATGCATGTGTCCTGCGTCTTAATATAGGGGGTCACCAATGTTGGTGAAAGCAGAGGTCCGTCATCCAGAGATAATTCCGAAAATCATCCGGATTATTCTCCTGGAGCTCCCGCAGCAATGGCACATGACATAATTGGTCACGATTAAACAACCTATTTTTGGTCCAAGAACTCCTCCTCCTCCTGTTCCTGGACTGGACTTGGGTCAAAGCAAAATCCTCCTATGCCGCAACATGTCTGGTTGACGAATGGTCGTTCAGAAACAAACTGAAAAGTGCGAATCAACACTCACCAAACTTCTACTAACACGAAATTAGCAGAAGGAGCCCAAAGGGTGGTGCTTGAGAAATTAAATTCCTCTTTATAGTATCGTACTACATCTAGTACATCACTACATTCGTGTTTGTTGGCCGACAATTGTGTACCGTTAGTATGTGAAGTGGAAAAGCTTCAATGCCGGGTTCCCTCACCAAGAATGGCGGCGGCAGCACCTGAGAGACGATGGAAACATTGGCTGAGGTGCCGACACCGCTGGATTCCAGGACAGGTAAGTGTCCTAATATTAACCACTTGCTGACCGCCGCACGCCGATGTACGTCCAAACTTTGGCGGCGGATATAGTTGTTATGGCAGCAGCTAGATGCCATAACCCCGGTATCCCCGTTTTCGGGCGGGTCGGCTTTAAGATAAAAGTGGTCTCTGCGGCGGATTTCTCAGCGAGATCACTTTTATAGGTGGCGGGAGAGGGGCCCCCCTCCCGCCGCGATCCGGTGCCCACCACCGCTTACCGGAGCCGTCGGTAGCGGTGGAGGCGTTCGCGTCCATCTCCCTTCTGTGCCTGGAGACGGGTGAGGCTAAGATGGCGCCCACTCGTCTCCATGACACTGCTGGGCGGAAGCGAAGTCAAAACGTCACTTCCGCTCATACATCTTAAAGGCACATTTTTTTCAATGTCATTTTTTTAAATGACTTTTTTTTTAATTGCATTTTAGTGTAAATATGAGATCTGAGGTCTTTTTGACCCCAGATCTCATATTTAAGAGGTCCTGTCATGCTTTTTTCTATTACAAGGGATGTTTACATTCCTTGTAATAGGAATAAAAGTGACACAATTTTTTTTTAAACTGTGTAAAAATAAATAAAATCATGTAAAATAAATAATAAAAAAAAAAAAAAAATTTTAAACCCCCCCCCGTCCCGACGAGGTCGCGCGCAGAAGCGAACGCATATGTGAGTAGCGCCCGCATATGAAAACGGTGGTCAAACCACACTTGTGAGGTATCGCCATGACCGGTAGAGTGAGAGCAATAATTCTAGCCCTAGACCTCCTCTGTAACGCAAAACATGCAACCTGTAGAATTTTTTAAACGTTGCCTATGGAGATTTTTGAGGGTAAAAGTTTGACGCCATTCCACGAGCGGGTGCAATTTTGAAGCTTGACATGTTGGGTATCAGTTTACTTGGCGTAACATTATATTTCACAGTATAAAGAAAAATTGGGCTAACTTTACTGTTGTCTTATTTTTTTATTCAAAAAAGTGAATTATTTCCAAAAAAAGTGCGCTTATAAGACCGCTGCGCAAATACAGTGCAAAAAAAAGTATTGCATTGACTGCCATTTTATTCTCTAGGGTGTTAGAAAAAAACAATATATAATGTTTGGGGGTTCTAAGTAATTTTCTAGCAAAAAAACTGTTTTAAACATGTAAACACCTAAAATACAAAACGAGGCTGGTCCTTAAGTGGTTAAAAGCCAGCAGCTACAGTATGTGTAGCTGCTGACTTTAATTTTTTTGCTGGGGGGGCGGAACTCTGCTTTAAAAGAACAGCTTTCATGTGTGACAGCAGTGCAAATTGGGACCATAGGAAAGGAGCAATACCATTGTTTAAATTTAATTTATAATGTTAGGTTTACATTACAGGGAATCTGTCACTAATATGAAAGTGCTTGGGTATGCAACAATCCACTTATTATATCCAGCAACATAACATTACCTACTGTCAGGCCACAAAAGATTTTCCTCTTGCTGTGAAAATATAAAATAAAAAAAATGTTAAACTAATTTGCACATTGTTTTAATTACCTCTACAATATTGTGTTATGCATCATATGTGATTTAGTTGCTTAAACCATGTATATAAATTGCACTAACAATAAAAATGTTTACAAAATCAGAATTTAAATGTGAACTAACAAAGCAATAATTTTGTAGGGTCACTTCTTCTGTTGGGGCTAGTTCAGATGAAGATATCATCCCTATACGAGAAAATGAAGAATTAATCATAACAGCATCTCAAGTCCAGCAATAGTGGTTAAAAAAGACAAAGACAAAGGAAACAGAAGAAAAGGAAAGAGTCCATCTAGATTTAAAAGACTTGTTAATCAAAGTCGTAAGAAAATTACAAGTACTGCCCCTATTCAAGATGAAGAACAAATGTTTTTCAATTCCTTACTTCTAATCTGAAGGCTGTCCATCCATTCTACAGAAATAAACTGAAGATTGATAGTCTTAATTGCTTTGAGAAATATATCAACTTGCAACCACCTAGTAATCTTCAATCCTCAAACCCCTCCATGAACACTGGTCTAGGCTTGTGATAGTAATCACATTATGATTACATGTCAGATTCCAAGCTGTAAATCATTCCACAGGCCACAGCTTATACCATTTGTCTTCCACCGTCTGCCACCCACAGGAACTCCAGCAGTGTCAGCTTATAAATAAACTTTTTTTCAGAAGTGATTTGGTCTTTATCTTTTAATACATGTTAAAAAAATTGCCAGTTATTGAATTTATTATGCTTAATATTCGTAATATATTCGTAATATGCTTAATATGCGTAATATTTATGTGACCGTTATATAAAAGGCAGTTCCAGTTTTGCATTTTTTGGTGCTGAGGTTTAGGTGGAGGTTAGAGAAGCAAGTATTTATTAGTAACTTGTACTGACACACAAATGAAAAAAACAGTGTTTTCACTGAAGATCCGCTGTAAGGTGACATGGAATACTTTTAATTTAATTCTCAGGGCCTCTTATATCATGAAGACTAGTGCAGAGCTTATAGTCCTACATTGGGGGGTGCCAAGGGACAGTTCACCACTGGAGTGTAGGGGAGTGCGGCGAGTGCCGGGGGAGTGGATGATCAGGTAAGTAAGATTGCTTTTTCTGTCCCCTGGACGTAAACAAGCATTTATCTCTTGTAATGCTGGGCCATCCACACCATAAGTGAAAATTTTCTTCCTGGAGTTGAGCTTCCAAATGGGTATGGGCTTGACCCATGTAGGCGCAAAACAACAGCTTAATTTCAATGCTCCCTTCCCCAGCATCATGTACTCAACTGCTCTTCACTCCAACCACATTGTTCTACTCAGTTTCCAGAACTGCCAGAAGTAGCGATGTGTGGGCCCTGTGTATGCTTTGTGACTTTTACAGTTGACGCATACACAGGACTAAGGCTTGTCATACATTATACAATTTTCCTTTAGATTTACCAAAATCATATAATATGAGGTCAAACCTAAACACTTTCAATATATATGCAATCAGGCAGGCCCTTGCATTACATAATTGAGGGTAAATCTAAAGGAAATTGAATAAGAAAATTGTATAATGTATGGCCAGCGTTAGGACTCATCCCACACCCACACGTGACAGGATTGGAATACTCACAGTTCACTATGCAAGCCGTAGCTCACCCATTCATAAAATTCAGGCCATGGTGACTTTGACAGGTCATGACTCGGCTCTTTTCCAGCTTTCTTTTTTTTTTCTCAGAACTTTCATTCAGATCTGTTGTGATACACTTATTTAAGAGCCCTGAAGCTGATAGAAATCAGAGCACATTTGTGAAGGTTCATGTTGAAGGCTGTTGTTTTACTGTATTTGCAACGCAACTTTATTTGTTTTCAATCCTTCTTTATTAATTTTTAAAACAATTATACAAATACATATAAATATCTTTTATCATCAAGTTGAACATTATATTATTATATAGCATCCTCTCCTTAAAATATCATCTTTACATCCTAATTTCTAATGACCTGTTCTAAACGAAACCATCTGACATATTTTTTATTTTACCATGTCCATATTCCATTCATCCCTACCATTTCTTATCTAGTTTACTTATTTTATATACATTCTATATCATTACTCTTACTTTTATTTCCATCCATATCATTCTTCACTATCTTATTTACCTTTCATTTTGAAGAAAAAAAAAATCTCTCCCCTTCTCTACAGGGTATTTTGTTCCCATTCACAAAAATTGTATAATTTTTATCGAAGTCCGAAACGTATCCCATTGATGCCACATTATGGGCTTTTGATCTTTTTCCATCCCTTCTCTCCTTATCTGTTCTTCCATATATTGTATTTCGTTCATTTCACATATCCATTCAATTATTGTAGGGCCATTTATCATCGAGCTATTATCATCCTAGCTGCATTTATCATATGGTGAAGGATGTCCGTCTTTATAAATTTCAATGATCCAGGTATTATAGACAGTATCGAGACCTTTACGCTTGGTTGCATCTCGTTTCCAGACGCCAATTTGTATATTTCACTGAAGGCAACTTTATTTGAGAAGTACTTATGGCAGTTCGGAGACTGCATTTAACCTGTTTTTTGTGGTGTTTTTTTTGGACACGGTGGGGTTGATTTACTAAAACTGGAGAGTGCAAAGAATTGGTGCAGCTGTGCATGGTATCCAATCAGCTTCTATCTTCAGCTTGTTCAATTAAGCTCAATAAAACTTGGAAGCTGTTTGGTTTCTATGCAAAGCTGCACCAGATTTTGCACTCTCCAGTATTAGTAAATCAACCCCACTATGTCCTTTTGAAAAGTGTTGGAACTGCAGGCAATACAGGTCAAATGAAGCCTCTGTCAAATATTGACTTTGAAAAGAACACCCAGTAGCCTCCCTGGCGGTTTTCCCGAGTGTGGCTCGGGGTTAAAATTCAGAACCATTAGCGGTTACCCCGAGCCACACTCGGGATTGCATCGCAGGATCCTGGTGCCTCCTTACTTACCTTGTCCCCGGGATCCTGCGATGTCCCCCGCAGTGTCCGCGGGCTGTGTCCTGTTCCGAAGCCTCTCTGTGCCAGGCTCCGTTCCCTGCGAGCGTCGCGACGCACGGGGGCGGAGCCTGGCGGCAAATTCAAAAAAATGTAAAAAGCATAACACATACAGTACTGTAATCTTACAGATTACAGTACTGTATGAAATCATTTCACATCCCATTTGTCCCCAGTGCTCTGGCCCATGCCCTGCATGCAGTTTTATATTGCATATACTATTCTTTCTGCCTGGAAACTGGAGATTGTCCATAGCAACCAAAAAGTGTCCCTTTACGTCAAAAATGGCTTTAGACCAGCTAGAAAACAGCGATAGTAAATTAGAACACTTGCAGAATTGAGCGATAGTGAATCGTGTTGAAATTTATTTTATTACTATTTATTTTTATTTTTTTTAATTATTATTTTTTTTTTATTATATTATAATTTATGTTTTTGTGTTTCAAACTTTATCATACCCGGGATATCTACTAGACTCTTGTTTGGACAAATTTAAGTGTGTTATTGTTAAGAATTACAGGCCTACAATATAAAACGCCAAATTTCCATGCAAAATAATTGTACCGCTTTCAGCACCTAAAATCAGAAAGAATCATACCGCCAGGGAGGTTAACATAAGCCCTAAGGCACATAACTATGCTTTATATTCCTGTTTGCAATTTTTTTTCTTACAGAGATTTTAACATGTTATATGCCTGCTGTGCAATACAGGTGCATCTCAAAAAATGTGAATATCATCAAAAAATGTATTTATTTCAGTAATTCGATTCAAAAAAGTGAAAATTTATATAGATCCATTTCACACAGAGTGATATATTTTAAGCATTTCTTTCTTTTAATTTGTATGATTATGGCTTACAGCTAGCGAAAACCCAAAATTCAGTATCTCAGAAAATTTTAATATTTCATAAGACCAATAAAATAAAAAAAAAAAAGGTTTTTTAATACCTAAATGTTGGCTTACTAAAAAGTATGTCCATGTACAGTACATTATGCACTCAATACTTGGTCAGGGCTCCTTTTTCATTAGTTACTGCATTAATGAGGCGTGGCATGGAGGTGATCAGCCTGTGGCACTGCGGAGGTGTTATGGAAGCCCCGGTTGCTTTGATAGCAGCCTTCAGCCTGTCTGCATTGTTGGGTCTGGTGTCTCTCATCTTCCTCTTGACAATACCCCACAGATTATCTATGGATTTATGTCAGGCAAGTCTGCTGGCCAATCAAGCACAGTGATACCATAATCATTAAACTAGGTATTGGTACTTGTGGCAGTGTGGGCAGGTGTGGGCAGGTGCCAACTCCTGCTGGAAAATGAAATCAACATCTCCAGGAAGGAAGCATGAAGTGCTCTAGAATTTCCTGGTGGAGGGCTGCGCTGACTTTGAACTTGATAAAACACAGTGGACCAACACCAGCAGATGACATGGCTCCCCAAATCATCACTGACTGTGGAAACTTCACACTGGACCTCAATCCATCAACTTGGATTCTGTGGCTCTTCGCTCTTCCTCCAGACTCTGGGACCTTGGTTTCCAAATGAAATGCAAAATTTACTTTCATCCAAAAGAGGACTTTGGATCACTGAGCAACAGTGCAGTCCTTTTTCTCCTTAGCCCAGGTAAAACGCTTCTGGCGTTTTCTCTGGTTCAGGAGCGGCTTGACACAAGGAATGCGACAGTTGTAGCCCATGTCCTGGATACATCTGTGTGTGGTGTCTCTTGAAGCACTGACACCAGCCATATTCAACGCCTTGTGAATCTCCACCAAATTCTTGAATAGTTTTTGCTTCACAATCCTCTCAAGGCTGCGGTTATCCTTGTTACTTGTGCACCTATGTCTACCACATTTTTTCCTTCCACTCAACTTTCCATTAATATGCTTGGATACAGCACTCTGTGAACAGTTAGCTTCTTTAGAATTGAACTTTTGTGACTTACCCTCCTTGTGGAGGGTGTCAATGACTACCTAGACACCTGTCTTCTAGACAACTGTCAAGTCAGCAGTCCTCCCCATGATTGTGTAACCTACTGAACAAAACTGAGAGGAAACATTTACAGGTGTTTTAAATTAATTAGCTGATTAGAGTATGACACCATGAGTCAACAATATTAAACTTTTTCACAATATTTTAATTTTCTGACATAATGTATTTTGGGTTTTCACTAGCTGTAAGCCATAATCATCAGATTTAAAAGAAAGAAATGCTTGAAATATATCACTCTGTGTGTAATGAATCTATATAATATAAGTTTAAATTTTTTTACTGAAGTAATTTAACTTTTTGATGACATTCTAATTTTTTGAGATGCACCTGTATATGTATGATTATTTTATAGACTGATATGAAGATTCTCTCCTGTATTTGTTGGACCGGATTCTCTCTCTGGCATCTACCTTAATATTGGAGGAAACAAGTTATAGCATTAGAATATACAGTATGTAAGTTATATTAGATCCATCTTTGTTGTTACAGATGCCTATCTTTCTACTTTATTAAATCTGCACTCTGAAGCCATTTCCAGTCATGTGAGCTGCATTTGGTTGTGGAATGCTGCAGTCAAGCTGTTTGCAAACTAACAATTGACATTTCCTATTTGATCCCTTTTGGTCTGCGGTATACAATACAGTAAAAGCATTTTGTTATATCTGTATATTTTGTGGATGATAACTTCCTCTACACTCTGCCTCTTCTGTGCTGCACTTGTATTAGTTAGCATTGTTCTCAGCTATCACTGTGGGATACAAAATACCTCCCCATTTATCTTATGTAGAAGGAGGGGTTTCTGTAGTCCTGCCCTAGGGTGATAGCTCCTTAGAGTGAGGGAGCATTTTTACCCTCAACACAGAAAGTGTTAGAGGCAGAATCAATCAGACTGTGCGCACGGCTGTCAAACTGGGTCCAGTGACTTGTGCCCGTGCAGCCACTGGGTCCCAATAGACATGAATGGTACTGCCTGCAAGCAGATGCACGGAACACCTTTGCACAGGTGTACAGATAGGTATGCCTATGTGAATGAGGTCATAGAGTAATTATAATGACTCATCTACCTTCCCTCTAGTGTTTAAAGCTGAACTTTATATTTTCTAATATAAGAAACAAGTGTATTCTTATTTGAATTTTGGTGTCTTTGTGTATTTCTTCCAGATGTGTGCAGCAATCCAGTGTAAATCGTTTCCTCTCTGCGGCTACATGTTTAATATAATCAGATTATTTTTATATTGAGACTTAAAGGACAATTGCACCATTGTTTTAAAATTATTATTGTAATGAGCTTAGGATACTTATTAAATCAGCATTATACACTATATTACCAAAAGTATTGGGACGCCTGCCTTTACACGCACATGAACTTTAATGGCATTCCAGTCTCAGCAAGCCCCATACACACAATTAGATTTTCTGCAAATTTTTGTCTTCAGATTTACCATAACCATATAAAATGAGGTTAAACCCTAAGAGCACTTTCACACTGAGGCGTGGGGGCATCGGCGGTAAAGCGCCGCTAGTTTTAACGGCGCTTTACCGTCGTTTTACAGCTGGTTTTTGGCTGCTAGTGGGCAAATAAAGGGTTAAAAGCGCCCGCAATTTGCTTTGCAGGCACTTCGGCGGCGCTGCGCATTGATTTCGATGGGCAGGGGTGCTTTAGGAGCGGTGTATACAGGTTGCAGGACTTATTTTAACGTCCCGCAAGTGCACCGCTCCAGTGTGACAGGAGAGGCGCTTTACAAGCGTTTTGCAGGCGCTATTTTTTGCGCTATAGCGCCTGTAAAGCGCCTCACTGTGAAAGTGACCTAAGACCCAATACATACTATAAGAAGATTTTCTGCAGATTTTTGTCTTCAGATTTACCAAAACCATATAATATGAGGTCAAACCTTAAGAGTTTCAATTTGTATGCAATCAGGAAGGCCCTTGCACTACATGGTTTTGGTAAATCTGAAGACAAAAATCTGCAGAAAATCTAATTTTGTGTATGGGGTCTTAGCCCATGGGGTTCAATATTGAGTTGGCCCAACCTTTGCAGCTATAACCGCTTCAACTCTTCTGGGAAGGCTGTCCACAAGGTTTAGGAGTTAGTCTATGGGAATGTTTGACCATTCTTCCAGAAGTGAGGTCAGGCACTGATGTTGGACAAGAAGGCCTGGCTTGCAGTCTCTGCTCTAATTCATCCCAAAGGTGTTCTATCGGGTTGAGGTCAGGCCAGTCAAGTTCCTCCACCCAAAACTCGCTCATTCATGTCATCCAGAAAGTTGTACAGAAGTTGATCAACAGAGAGAGAAACTGGTGCAGACAGATTTTGTGAATATGTATTGTGTACATTCTAAAAGTGCCACATCATGCGCCAAATTGAAGTACAAGTTCTGGACAGGTATATGAATTTGGTGCATGCTTCGGCACTTTTAGAACGCCTGAGATACACTTTCGCAAAAATCTGTCTGCGCCAGTCTTGATAAATTCCAGGGAATGTGTTTGTTGTTTCAGCAGTTTGCTTTTGGAGGGAAAATAGATTTAGACCCCTTTCACACTGGGGCGCTTTGCAGGCTCTATAATGCTAAAAATAGCACCTGCAAAGTGCCCTGAAAGAGCCGCTGCTGTCTCTCCAATGTGAAAGCCTAAGGGCTTTCACACTGGAGCGGTGCGCTGGCAGGACAGTAAAAAAAGTCCTGCTAGCAGCATCCTTGGAGCGTATACACCGCACCTTCACCGCTCCTGCCCATCGAAATCAATGGGGCAGCGTAGCTATACCGCCGGCATAGCGCTGCTGCAGCAGCGCTTTGCGGTGGTTTTAACCCTTTCTCAAGCCGCTAGCGGGGGGTAAAAATGTCCTGCTAGCGGCTGAATAGTGCCGTGAAATTGACGGTAAAGCACCGCTAAAAACACCGGCGATTTACCGCCGACGCACCCACCACCCCAGTGTGAAAGAGGCCTTATGTTGAACAGATGTCATATTTGTAAAGCTGAGTAATACATTTTGCAGGTTTTCTCAGGTTATGTTACTACTGGTGTTTTGTAACATTTTTCAATTGCGAAAAGTCCACTAAGAAAAACATATCCTCGTGTTATAACAATGTTGTAATTAAAGATGTAATGCAAGGGGGGAGATTTACTAAAACTGATGCACACAGAATCAGGTGCAGCTGTGCATAGTAACCAATCAGCTTCTAACCTCAGCTTGTTCAATTAAGCTTTGACAATAAGCCCTGGTTCACATTGATGCGATTTGGCATGCGATTTGACATGTTAAATCACATGCCAAATCAGAGGCAATTGCCGGCAATGGCAGCACCCGAATCGGTGCAACGCTGCATTTGCGGTGCCACACTGATTCCAAAAAGTCTTTTCTGTACTACTTTTGGCGATTTCGGGGTGCGATTTCCATTGCCATCTGTGCAGAAACCCACACAGATGTCTCTGAAATCGCCCCCGAAGTCGGGACTGACATACGGGAATGTAATTGTGCGAGTTCAGCTGAACTCGCGCAATTTCATTCCCACAGTCAGTGTGAACCAGGGCTCAGGCCCCTTTCACACGGACTTTCCAACCCTTCCTATCAGTTTTTTAGGCGGACCTGAGCGGACGCTCCATTTAATCCTATGGGGTGCGGTGGATGTCAGTGGTGACATGTCCGCGGACACCCACTGCTGTCTGATCCGATCCTGTTCCTGAAATCCAGATGGATGGAGACCCTATTTTCCATCCGTCTGGCGGATTGGATGGGATCGGATGAAAAGGGCAGGCGGTCCGTTTTCATTCGATCTTCCCATAGAGGAGAGCAGGACTCTGACAGGTTCGTCTAAGCACAGTGAATTGAGAGGGAACTATCACCCGCCTGCTCAGCAGGGATCAGCGCAGCAATCCTCCACTGAGCAAAGCAGAGTCCACTGGCCAGACCGCTGTGTAAAAGGACCCTAAAACCTGGAAGCTGTTTGGTTACTATGCACAGCTGCACCGGATTCTGTGTGAACCAGTTTTAGTAAGGCTACTTTTACACTGAAAGCACCCAGCATTAGCAGTAAAGCACCGCTAGTTTTAGCGCCACTTTACCGTCGTTTTAGTGGTGCTTTTCAGCCACTAGCGGGGCGCTTTTAACCCCTGCTAGTGGCAAAAGGAAGGGTTAAATACGCCCGTGTTGCAGCGCTGCCAAATCGCTTTGCAGGCGCTTCGGCAGCGCTGCCCATTCATTTCAATGGGCAGGAGCGGTTTAGGAGCGGTGTTTACAGCATTTCCAAATTGCCCCAATGATGCTGCTTGCAGGACTTTTTCTAATGTCCCACAAGCGTACCGCCCGAGTGTGAAAGCAATCGGGCTTTTACACTGGGAAAGCATGGGAGGCATTTTTCAGGTGCTATTTTGAGTGCTAAAACGCCTCAGTGTGAAAGTAGCCTAAATCTCCCCCCATGTGTTGAAAATGGCCCATCCTTTCTGTTCAGAATACTATTTCATAGTCTGTCTATTTATTTATGAACTATACATTTACATTCCTGTTACTAGTCCAGAATTTAGAAACTTTACCAAATTTACAAAGCATGTTCACAGTTGGTGTCTGCTTCCATGCTAGTTGCTGAGAATATTGGTGTCAGTACTTTTCTGGCTCCTGGGCACATCTTAGAGAGTGGAATTGATTTACTAAAAGTGGAGAGTGCACAATCTGGTGCAGCTGTGTATGGCAGCCCATCAGCTTCTAACTTCAGCTTGTTCAATTAAGCTTTGATTAAAAAAAAAATCTGGAAGCTGATTGGTCTCTATGCAGAGCTGCACCAGATTTTGCACTCGCAACTTTTAGTAAATCAACCCCAATGCCTTTACATTAGGAGGTTTTCAGCATCATCAAGTAATCAATTAAAGGAGCTCTGTCCCAATTAAAGGTAAATAAGCACACAAGTAAAAAGAAAAAAAAAATCTATGGTACAGCACAATGGTGTGCTACAGCCAAAAGCTCTATTTGCCTGAAACATAAGAAAGGTGTACATCAGAGGTGCACAACTGGTGGCCCACAGAGCCCTCTAATGTGGCCCGTGACCTCCTGCTCTGGGATGGCGACCCACCATCCCAGAGCACTAGAGTGGATGGAGACCCGCCATCCCAGAGCACCAGAGTGGATGGCGACCCGCCATCCCAGAGCACCAGAGTGGATGGCGACCCGCCATCCCAGAGCACCAGAGTGGATGGAGCCGGTGCCTGGGGAAGCAACGGCTGTGGAGGGAGCAGGAGCCACATAAGCCATTGCTTCCTCTATCACTCTGCCTGGTACAGGAACCTTTCTAACAACCAGGATGTCAGCAGAAACTAAAAGATAAAAGGTCAGTATATTAAACATCACAGTTTAGCAATGGGCATATATATGTATTAAACATCAAAGTTTTGCAATGGGCATATATTAGCATAGCATGCGGTGCGTGTAAACGGCATCAGTATGAAAGCAGCCTTATAGGGGGCTCAGGACAGTTAGGGCTTACTTACATTTGCGGTTTGGAGGGAGGTAAAACCCCATAGTTGAGATGTGTTTTTACTACCCCCCCAAACACTGGCATAGCATCAGGGGTCACTGGCGACCCCGCCCCATGCTCCAGGGGGTCTGTGTAGCCTCCCTGTCACACATTCTGTTTTACACTTTGATAGGAGGGGCTGCGGAGGCTGATCCTTTCCATTTTCAGCTTGCAACCGCTAAAATCCGACTTCTCCTCCTCTCTCTCCCACTGGCATTCAGCAGCTGCAGGAGGAAAATGTTTATTATGCTATACAAAATTAAAAACTCTGAACCATTTTAATAATTGTGGCCTGTGACCGATTACCAAATCACTTAAGTGGCCTTCTCTCTTCAAAAGGTTGAGCACTCCTGGTGTACATATTGTTAGCCGATTCCAAAAGCTTTGGTAAACCATTAGGCGATACATAGGTGTGATAGAGTTAATGTTGAGCTGATGCTGCTCCCTTTACCTGCATATCGCAAGATTTTACAAATGTTTCTTTCTTTGGGGATGACAACTCTTTCCAGACCTCATTGCAAGTCTCAGCTTTCTATGGGCCATTATCATAGGTGTGCGAAGCTCATTTCATTAGGGTGTGCACCGGAAAAATCAAACACATATACTTGTGTGTGTGTATATATATATATATATGTATTAAAACATGGACAGTGTCAGTAGACCAGTGGATGTATCAGTAGAGCAGAGGTTGGTGTCAGTGGGACCGTGGATGGTGTCAGTCAGTAGGGCAGTGAACTTTGTCAGTAGGGCAGAGGACGGTGTTAGAAGTGCAGTGGATGGTGTCAGGAGGGCAGTGTACAGTGTCAGTAGTTTTTTATTTTTATTATTTTTTTTACAATTTTAGTTTTTAATTATTTTTCACAATATTATTTTACAATTGTTTTAGGAACCCCATGGGGGGGGGCTTTGGTAACATATCAGGGATCCCTGAGGTCTCACTTTTGAGACAGAGAAAGGGACTGAGGACAGAGATTCCCCAGTCCCTTTCTCTTCAGCCTCAACAGGGGGAATCTGCCCCACACAGGGGGATTAGGGTGTGCCCAGGAACACCAGGCACACACTATGTGCATGCCTATGGCCTTTATATATGTGAGCTGGCTGATGCTCAGAGCTCTTTCTCTCATTCTCTGCTGTCGGTCCCTGCTGCTGTGTTAAAAGGCTGAGTACAGACAGAACACCGAGAAGCCACACGTGCTGCCTATTTGTAAGTTACTGGCTTATACGAGCAGATGTCATGTTTGTTTTATACTATGGACTTGGTATATAAATCCCTCTTTTATTAAAACTGTGTTTTCTGTAAAAGTAAAAGTAAAAAAGCATGGTTTACAGCTGCCAATACCAGTTCAGCCAGTGCCCATTACATTTGTAAGAATGTGTGTTTTAAACAACAGTGTCTTTAAAAAAAAAAACACGTGGAGGCGGCTGAAGATCAGAAGCTGTAGCTTCTGTATATCCTGATTACTTATTAGGTAGCACATAATATATACCATATATTTGTGATTGTATTCTTTTATGTTTTTTTGACAGGTATAACTTACAGTCAACTTCAGGTAAAGAATTATCTTGGAGTTATGGTAAGTGTAATATGTAGCGATATCCCATAAATTCAGACTAGCCTAGTGTTTTGTTTGTTAACTATTTTGGAAAATGCTTCATATTATGTGTATGTAGCCTACCCTAAAATGTAATTAATTTTATTGAGGGAAAAACTATCCCCACCATATAAACTTCATACATTGCAAGGATTTTAGCAAACCTTCATTATCACTAGTGAGAATCTGCAGCGTGTTCGGACTAGGATCAAAACCCTTGTGTTTGCTTTTTCATCAGGAAGTTGTGATCTGTGCAGGCCAAATAATCTGTGGCCAGGACATTCCCCATCCAGTAACTACACTTATACAACAGGCGTGCCTACTTTTGGCTGCAGAGCTGGGAATTCCGTGGTTGCTTATGATTGGTCCAGTACAGTGACAGCTTCCTGGTGGGCTCTCCCAGGTGGGTGCGAACTAGGATTTGACCACGCCTGAGCTCCTCTCTAATTATAAAAATAATTAAAAAACTGCAGTGCCTTCAACCTTTAAACAAGAATTTAGAATTAACAAGGTTGGGAGCCTGTTCCCCAACCAGGCTACCAAAGGGACTTGAGGGCATTTGGACTATTACGGTACAGTAGAAAGTAATGCAGTATTAAGTGATATAACAGTTATGTAAAAAATATACAGATGATTTTATTGATGCATAAAAACACAAATCATCAGTTACACATTAAAACATGATAGCAGTACAGATATATCACCAGTGCAGTAATTAACCCCAAAGGGGAGATTTACAGTAGAGCAATCAATCACAGATGTAATTTTCCTCGACTAGTTTCGCGGACAATGGTCGATTCATCGGGAGGGAATCTGTAGATGGGTTTTGACTGTTTAATCAGAAAAAAAACAAAACAATGCAGTTGCCAAAAAACATGAGCAATAAAAACTTATAATACAGCATCATAATTCAGCAAGGTATTAATGAAATTAAAGGGGAAAGGAGCAAAGCTGCTTACCCATGTCCCAGCAGACACCAGGGGCAGGGCTCCGCTACCAAGGAATGATCCCCCGCGGCGACCTGGGGGAGCTGCCAAAATGATGAATGGAAATCTGGGTAGAAAAGGTAAAGGAAATGGATATACTGGGATTTCCACAGCAGAATCAGGTGAACTAGTGAAGCATAAGATAGTGGAGAAGGTACTGAAATAATGGTGAAAAATGTGAAAAAGTAGTGAAGGTGTGCAAGGTGCATAATGGGAAAAAAGTGAAGAATGAAGTAAAATATAATAAAAATGATAAAGATAGGTGAGTGACAATTGAAGTTAGGGGGGACGTGATAAGAGTAGAGGGGTGAGGAAATAAGGGAAGGGAGGAAAAAGAAGGGCAGGAAAGGGCAAGGGAAAGGGAGGGGAAGGGTGGGCATAGCATTGGGTGAGTGAGGGGGGAAAAAACGGGAAGGCTTGGTTAAAGGAGGGGGAAAGGGGGAAAAGAGGAGATATATGTCTGTACTGCTATCATGTTTTAATGTGTAACTGATGAGTTGTGTTTTTATGCATCAATAAAATCATCTGTATATTTTTTGCATAATTGTTATATCACTTAATATTGCATTACTTTCTACTGTACCGTAATAGTCCAAATTCCCTCACGTCCCTTTGGTAGCCTGATTGGGGACCAGGCTCCCAACCTTGTTAATTCTAAATTCTAGGTTCCTGGATGATGGTACAAGTCTCTAACATGCTTACTTTAGCCACTTATCATGGAGGCCACTCATTTTCTCATATTCATTAGGTGGATAACACACCACCTGTCGAGTGGGATCTATTGGTGAGCGATCGGGGTGGTATGGCTGTCCCTTTGCCCTCCACCCTATCACTCCCATTTATCCCACCCCCCAGTTTTTAACAAACCCCCATTGACTGATATATCTTCTCGTGGGGGGGCCTCTTATATTACATACTATGACCTTTAGTCTATTATTTCACAACATTTAACCCCGATGCAACCATTCACCACAGATGTCCATTGGTTTAGCCAGACATAATCTATTTTCATATTATAGGCTACCCGCCCAATTTTCCACATGTACCCAATCATGTGGTTCTGTCTTCAGCCATTTTATATATATATATATATATATATATATATATATATATATATATATATATATATCGTTTATATGTATTTAAGTTTTTCCATGGGCCCCTGTCTTGTTTGTGACCACATCGGTTTCTTAGGGTATTTATTTAATCCCTATTTACGTATTACAATTCATTATATGGTACATCCCTTTTCTATTACTGAATTAATTTCATGTATGCTTCACTGTTTAGTACTTCATTGTTTATCTCTATAAATGGAGCCCTGCTGCTTCCCCTCTCCCCCTTCTGTCCCTCAATGAAAGGGGGCTCTCCACCGGTGCTCTTCCAAGGCGGCCCCATGGGCTCCCTGGCGGAGGAGTCGGTCCCGGACACGAGCCGTCTCCTCCTCTTGCACTGGTTCTGGCGAGGACCATGTCCCCTTGGCCATAGGGCGAGTGCGCATGTGCGAGCACGATTACCTCGCGCCTGCTCTGTGCGGGATCTCTGACCTTGTGACGTCATGCCGACGTCCTGCCGGCATGTTGTTTAGCGTCGCTCGGTCGGGATCTACAAATAACAGGCATTTGCCTGTTCACTGATGCTCTGGAATCGGGATCTCCCGGGATGTTGTGCCTCAGCTAGCCCTTAGTAAGTGACCTGAGATAACTTAGCTTAACCATAACCATGTTGTAGTCCTTTACTTTAAGGCACTGGCACTGGTTTATCTAACCCGCTATCGCCCCCTTTTTCTACAGGTGCCTCAGGCATGGGTGGATATGCTCTATCATGCCTCCTCCCCCCTTTCTGTAGTCTCTAGTACTATCCACGCTAGTCACACTATGGCACCTGCTTTTCAAGCGGTGGTGCCTTCACCGGGAACCCTTAAAATTCTTATATCAGTACCAGGTATTTCTGTGCCTCTTACTCACCCCACATTCCCTCTTTTCCTTCTCCCTTTCCCCTTCATTCCCCCCTCCCCTCCTCCTCCTTTCCCTTCCCCTATCTATCTTTCTCCTTGTCTGTTTCCTCTCTTCCCCTCCCCTTCCCCTTCCTCCCATCTTATCTTTCCCCCATTTTTCCCTCCCTCCCCTTCTCCTCTTTTCCCCCTTTCCCCCTCCTTCCCAAGCCTTTCCGTTTTTCCCCCCTCACTCACCCAATGCTATGCCCACCCTTCCCCTCCCTTTCCCTTCCCCTCCCTTTCCCTTCCCCTCCCTTTCCCTTCCCCTCCCTTTCCCTTCCCCTCCCTTTCCCTTCCCCTCCCTTTCCCTTCCCCTTCCTTTCCCTTCCCCTTTCCCTTCCTTCCTTTTCCTCCCTTCCCTTATTTCCTCACCCCTCTACCCTTATCACGTCCCCCCTCACTTCATTTGTCACTCACCCGTCTTTATCATTTATATTATATTTTACTTCATTCTTCACTTTTTTTCCATTATGCACCTTGCACACCTTCACTACTTTTTCACATTTTTGACCATTATTTCAGTACCTTCTCCACTATCTTATGCTTCACTGGTTCACCTGATCCTGCTGTGGCAACACCAGTATACCCATTTCCTTTACCTTATCTACCCAGATTTCCATTCATCATTTTGGAAGCTCCCCCGGGTCGCCACAGGGGATCATTCCTTGGTGGTAGAGCCCTGCCCCTGGTGTCTGCTGGGACATGGGTAAGCAGCTTCGCTCCCTTCCCCTTTAATTTCATTAATACCTTGCTCAATTATGATGCTGCATTATAAGTTTTTATTGCTCATGTTTTTTGGCAACTGCATTGTTTTGTTTTTTTCTGATCCCCTCCCGATAAAGTGGCCATTGTCCGCAAAACTAGTCGAGGAAAATGACATCTGTGATCGATTGCTCTACTGTAAATCTCCCCCTTTGGGGTTAATTACTGCACTGGTGATATATCTCTACTACTATCACGTTTTAATGTGTAACTGATGATTTGTGTTTTGTGCATCAATAAAATCATCTGTACATTTTTTACATAATTGTTATATCACTTAATATTGCATTACTTTCTACTGTACCGTAATAGACCAAATGTCCTCACGTCCCTTTGGTAGCCTGATTGGGGACTAGGCTCCTAACCTTGTTAATTCTAAATTCTAGATTCCTGGATGATGGTACAAGTCTCTAACATGCTTACTTTAGCCACTTATCATAGAGGCCACTTGTTTTCTCAACCTTTAAACAAGAACGTTTGCCACCAACCTTTTAATTCAGGGGTGCCTTTAAGGTAACTTTTGGGTCGATGGAGAATCTAGTCAAATGCTGCATATACCTTTTGAATGCATGCAGCTGTGTTTAAATGGAAAATGTAACCCTTGATAAGAATTGCTGTGTTTGGCCTACTTTGCCTCTAGTTCAAGCACACCTTAAAATACATGCTGCGTCCAAAGAATTACAACACAATGCAAACACAATCTCTGAACTGACATATATACTGCTTAATTAAAAGTGAAGTATGGCCAAAAAACCTTCACTTATGGTCACAGGAGTGCATTTATCAGCTGACATGGTAGAGCTGTTGGCTTTGGAAGGATTCCAACAAGCCATCTGTGCCTGCCCCCTCTTCAGCCTGGCACTCCAATGAGCGCTGGAGAAGCACTGACAGTCACTGCTCTCCCCTCTGAGCAGAACAAGAAGTGAGTGATCATCGCTCATGTGATCTCTGACTTAGAGCTGACATGGGACAGCTGCAGCATCTCACCGGTGCTGCAGCACTGAGTGGACATTTTTTTTTATATACCCCAAACGTCTTCTTTAAAGTCAAAGGAAAAACATCTATCAACATGAGCTCTTACAGGGCAAGCCTCAATAAGTAGTGAGCCAGTCACACAAGTAGAAAATAACACTATTCGGGGAGTTTGATACACATACATTGTATAGAACACCTCCAGTTTTCCATATTGCAGGAAAACCACATTTGAAATGTTTTTACATATCCAAGATTTTGCTAATGAAAACAGTATCATTGGTAGTAATCCCAGCATGGATTCATGAAGGATTGTTCTTGCCAGACCAATCTATTAACATTCTATGGGGAAGTGAGCTGCCATCTAGATAAAGAAAGGCCTGTGGATGTGGTGTATCTGAATTTTGCAAAGGCATTTAATACAGTTCCCCACAAACATTTACTTTACAAACTGAGGTCTGTCGCATTGGACCATAGGGTATGTACCTGAATTGAAAACTGGCTACAGGGGCGGGTCCAAAGGGTGGTGATAAATAGCAAGTACTCAGAATGGTCAGGGGTGGGTAGTGGGGTTCCCCAGGGATCTGTCCTGGGACCATTCCTATATAATTAATTCATAAATGATGTAGAGGATGGGATAAACAGCTCAATCTCAGTATTTGCCGATGATACTAAGCTAAGCAGGGCAATAACTTCTGCGCAGGAGGTGGAAACCTTGCAAGAAGACCTAAATAAAATAATGGGGTGGGCAACTACATGGCAAATGAGTTTTAATGTTGAAAAATGTAAGGTAATGCATTTGGGTGCTAAAATACAAAAGCAAGTTACTTACTAGGGGGAGAAACTCTGGGGGAACCCAGGATGGAAAAGGATCTGGGGGTCCTAGTAGATGACAGGCTCAGCAATGACATGCAATGCCAAGCTGCTGCAAGCAAAGCCAACAGAATATTGGCATGCATTAAAAAGGAGATTTACTCCAGAGATAAGATGATAATTCGCCCACTCTAAAAGACTGGTCTGGCCGCATCTTGAGTATTCCGTCCAGTTCTGGGCACCAGTCTTCAAGAAGGAAGTACTGGAACTGGAAAGAGTTCAGAGAAGGGCAAAAAAGCTAATAAAGGAAAAATCCAAAAGACCACTGAAAAGCACTGAATGGGACCACTGGTGGATAGTGCAAATGGCAAGTGTATGCACTAAAACAAATTCCAGTGACACCAGCACCTGCATTAAAATGGGTAATAGGTTTTAAACCTATTACCTATTTTAATACTTGTGCTGGTGTCACTGGAACTTGTTTCTGTGCATACACTTGCCATTTGCACTATCCACCAGTGGTCCCATTCAGTGCTTTTCAGTGTTTTTTTTCTTTCTATTTTTGCTTGTTTTTAGCACCGCTCCTGGTGCTGAATTTCCACAAAGCTGCTCTATGGGCCCCAGTATGTTAATGCACACCACCATTGAGGAAGTTCCGTCTTGGCCCCTTTAGCACCAAACTTTTTTTGTAAAGCTAATAAAGGGACTAGAGGATCTCAGCTATGGGAAAAGACTCCAAGAATTGAACCTATTCCCTCTGGAGAGGGGATATGATAGCGATACACAAATACCTTACTGGTGACCCTACCATGGGGGAAAACATTTGAGAGGGAGTTTAAAAAGGCACGCGGCCATTCACTGAAATTGGAAGAGAAGCAGTTTAACCCTAAAGTAGAGGGATCTTTTCTATAATGTCGCGTACACATGGTCAGATTTTCCAGCGGGAAATGTTGGATGTGAGCTTGTTGTTGGAAAGCCCGACCGTGTGTATGCTCCATCGAACATTTGCTGTTGGACTTTCCTCCAACAAATGTTTGATAGCAGGTTCTCCAATTTTCTGCCAACAAAACTTTGTTGTTGGAAAGTCCAACCGTGTGTACACAAGTCCGTCGCACAAAAGTTCACGCATGCTCGGAATCAAGCAGAAGGAGCCGCACTGGCTATTGAACCTTTTTCTCGACTCGTCGTCCATCTTGTACTTCACCGCGTAATTGTTGGCCAACATTTGTGTGACCGTGTGTATGCAAGACAAGTTTGAGCCAACAATCTTTGAACAAAAATCCACGTTTTGTTGGCGGAAAGTTCGATCGTGTGTACGAGGCATTAGAGTGGTAAGGATTTGGAATTTGCTGCAGATTCCTTATAAGCAGTGGTATCAGCATGGAGCGTCAATAGTTTAAAAAAGCTATTACAAGGGCACCTTAACGATCTCAACATACAGGGAAATTCGATTTACTATTCACATAAACACTTGCACACACACACACCACAGGTTGAACTGGATGGACTGGTGTCTTTATTCAACATTACCGACTAACTTTTTTTAATAAAAGTGGAACTTTCCTTTAAATATATGTTTTACAATGAAGAACATATTGCTGCAGATTCCGTATAAAAAACAATTATAAAGAATGCACATGCATAATGTTTACAGTATGTATTATCAACACAGCCAGCAGGGGATGAACATGCTGGGTGCTGGAAGTGACAGACTGCTGTGAGGGAGGGGTGCCTATTTTTTAGTTTATAGGAGTGATAGAGCATCAACAAAGTCACTTCTACGGTTCTCAAACAAGAAAGAAAGATTGTTGCAGCTGAGAGCTTGTCTTAACCCCCCATGAGAACCAGCTTCAAATGATATAGCTTTAAGGACACAGCCACTTGCTTAATTCCTTTTTTAAAGGGCTTTTCTTGTCCAATTTTATTGAAAGAAAGTTCAACAAAAACAAAATCAATACATGGATTTCCCCCACAGGGGTTTTTCAGCATGTCTCCTCCATCTAAAGAAATACTCATTCAGTCTCTTGGCTTTCTCATGCAGTGTTGCTGCTGTGGCCTCTGGCAGAAAGTCTTCATGCCAACTTTGTCCGTACCTTGCAGCCCGTTGCTGCTCTGGCTCCCACCTGTTTCCTAGGTGGAGCCCTTCTAAATCCTAGGCAGAGACCTCCTGTTAGGACCTGTATCATCTGCTGGTGGCACTGTGGTTCCCAGAGCTGAAGGGTGCAGTTCTGGTAAACCCCAGTGGGTGTCATTGAGCAGCCAGCAGATCCCAGTAATAAGGCCCCACCTGTTGCTGGCTGCTGGGAAGGTATATAACCCATCCCTTGACTTTTCATCACTGTTTCAGTTTTTTGCCTGTTAGCCATACAGTGCGGGAAAAAAAGTATTTGATCCCCTGCTGATTTTGTAAGTTTACCCACTGACAAAGGAATGATCAGTCTATAATTTTATTGGTAGGTTTATTTTAGCAGTGAGAGACAGAATAACAACAAAAATATCCAGAAAAATGCATTTTAAATTTTTTTTTAATTGATTTGCATTTTAATGCAAGTGAATACAATTTTTGTGTAGGTCATTAGAGACTATATTGGCTTGCTAGTCTGTGGGGATGAGCTTGTATAGGTGATCGTCCAGTTTTCCTTTTGCAAGGAATCGCTTATTATTGTGAATTGTGCATTCATCACCCTGGAATTTAACTGTGAGGACGTTGTTTGCAAGACTTTTCAGTGATAGAAGGCTGCCTTCTAGTTCTGGAACATACAGCACTTTCTTTACAAGGATACTCTGCTTGCCTCCTTGTGGTGTAATGCAGTTCAGTAAGCCCAGGCCTTTACCTTCTGAAATTATGCTTTTCCCATTTGCTAGGAAAACTTTGTCTTTTGCACTGTAGTCAATGTTTGTGATGAAGGTCTCATTGCTAGTCATGTGGCTTGTCGCTCCTGAGTCTATGCACCAGCCAAGTGGCTTGCCACTCTGTGTCACTTTAAAGGTGCCACTCCATGATGTGTCTGCCATCTGATTGCTTTGACTCTTTCTTTTGTGGACAGATTAATTTCCCTTTGACATATTCCAGTGTCAGCTCCTGCTTAGGTCTGGTTTCTAAAGCATTAATGAGAACAGTATGTCTCAGGAAGGCTGCAGAGGAGCAAGGCAACAATATGGCTATTTTTGATGTCCTCTCCGATAGCATGCAGCTGCTCTATGATTTATAGCATAGCTTTTTCATGTGGTCGCACATTTGCTGGCCTTCTACTAGTGACATCTTATACAATTTTCTTAGAAAAAACTGTTTGCTGTTAAGACTTGAATGCTCATGCAGCTTTTGTAATGAAGTCCACATACCTTTTGGCCGTTTTCTCTGTTCTTATGTGGATAAGCTGGTCATCTTCCACTAGTAAACTTATAATTGCTTTTGCATGTCTATCCTTCCTGTCCCAGTCCTCCTATCCTGTCTCTCTGTCTGTGGGTCTGTCTGTCTGTCTGTATTCAGCACTTGCCACAAGTCATCCTTGGTGATAAACACTTCCAGTTTAAATTTCCACAGGTAATTGTCACGGTTCAGCCTTGCAATTGCAAACTTCACATCTGAACCGCTTGCCATGTTTCAGTAGCTTGTATACAGTACTCTCTGTACTCACTAAGGTGTCCGTTTATGAAGCAGTGAAATCTATTCACTGCTTCATTCTCCGGCATTCACAGTGAAGATCTTTCTCCTCTGTGTGCCAGTTTATGAAGCGGTGTAGATCGCTTCACCTTTTGGAGGACAAATGCTTCAAACAGTGGAGAATGGCCCCTGATACTGGAATCTCGTGAGACTTTACGAGATTACAGTACCAGATGTCAGTTTATCAAGCAGTGATAAATTATCACCGCTCAACGGCGTGGATTAATGTTAATAAAATAATGAGTCCCCCTACATTATACACATATGTATACAAACACACACATTATATATACATGTATATACACACACATGATATATATATACATATACACATTATATGTATATATGTATATATATGTATACACATAAATATGACAGGGGGACATGCTTACAGTGTTGGGGGGTCTGAATGAGGCATAAGGAAGTTAAAAATCTTCCTCCTTCCCCCTCAGATCCCCCCAGATTTCCTCTTCACTCCCCGATTCACCACTTCTGAGCTGGTGAACCTGGGAGTGTGAATTCTGACTCAGATCGCCAGTGAAGCGGTGAGATCACCGCTTCATAAACTGGCCGTTACTGTGTCATTCAATGAGGATTCTCCATGTGTAGAGATAATCGGCGGGAGAACAAGTTCAAACATGTTCTCCCCCGATTATCACTGTTTCATAAACTGTTTATGGACTGTGATCAGCGGCGATCCTCGGGATCACCGCTGATCACTGCTTCATAAACGGACACCTAAGTATTCTTTCCAGTGCCTCTGGGTGCTGCTGAGTTTGCTGGGTGCCTGGGATATCCTCTCCAATGCCTGGGTGCCTGGGACATTACCTATTAGCTGAGTATTGAAATCCATGGTTTGGAAGCTTCTTGGATACAGCAAACTGCTTTACTTTTATGGAGAAATATATTACATGCCTTTTATTATCACAGAGACAGACAGGAAGAGAACACAAACCAGTGCATTGAGCATAGATAGACAATACATCCTTTTATATCATAGAATATAAGAATTATACACTATAATACCACAGCGCCACCTGCTGCATAGATAGATATAATGCATATAGTATTGTCAGTTTATATAACTTGCTGTTGCTTTTCCAACATTCCCTGTATCCTGTTACACCATTTCTACTCTGCTTGCTCCCAGCCCTGGTCATGCCTTGTTATGTCATCTTCTTTCCATTGGTATATAGTGTATTATAATTAGGTTGTTTGCGTCAATATCACATTTTTCACTTTCGCTTTTCTATTTGTTTTTTGTTGATGTTGGATTGGTGTTTTGTGCATTAATAAACTTTATTTTTAATCTTACTCAATCTGATTCCAGTATCCTAAATATAGCTTCACCAAACACTTGGTGTTCCTTGCACTACCTCTGTCTGTCGGGCTAGAGCCCAGAACCATAGTCAGGTCTCAACTAAAAGCTCAGCACACATGTCCAATGAATGTGCTGGTTGTCTGAAAAACCTGGTCCCAGGATTGGAGACTTCATCAAACCTAAGTCTCTACAAAGTCTCTGAACTTCAGGTCCCAAACCAGGTTTTACCAGTTGGTAGAGGAATTGAAAAAACATTTTCCTCTGTGTGAGACAAGCACCTGGAAGTCCCTTAACCTGCCTGGATGAGAATCCTGGGTGATACAAAACCCGTTTAACACCGCGGCAGGGCACAGAACTGTCACATACCATTTGATTGTCATGATGTTTAGTATACATCATTGGACAACTAAGAGAAGAACAATCATGATGTTTAGAATACCTCCTTGGCTGCAATGGAATAAACCTAAAATCTGGACACACTAAAAGTCCTAAGGAGGCTTTGTAAAGTTACATTAAAAAAAAGAAAATCGAATTGGGCAAGGCCATTTTCTCTAAAGAAAAAATTATATACCATATAGTTGGATCCTCTAAAAACTGAAAATCATTGTAGTAGGACCGCTAGTAATCTCCACTAGCTTCCGTGAACACAAGACGTTGAACACTTGGCACAGGCACCATTCAGGGATAGAGAATTGAGAAATTCCAAAGCATTCTGTGACTGGACAAGGTGGAGAGGCAGGATGGTGCTGTCACACTCTCCACCTTGTCCAGCCAGAGAATGCCTTGGACTCATTGACTAAATGCAATGCATTCTGTGACTGGCGCTCGTGCAGAGTGGCCGACCTCTTGTTTTCACAATGCAGCAGGGCAGACGCTCAGCACAGGACCCAAAATCTAGTGGAGATAGCTGGAGTAGTGGACTCTACTATAGTGATTTTCAGCTTTAGAGGGTTTCAACATACATATGGTATACTTATATTTATACTTGCATACTTATATTTTTATAGGTTAAACTAGATGGACTTGTGTCTTTTTTCAACCTGACTAACTATGTAATTATATTAGTCCAAGCCGGACTAATGTAATTATGTATAAAACACCATAGCTCAAATCTTCTTTAACCACTTCCCGGCCTATAGCAGAATGCCGGCCTGGCGGTGGTTCCGTTAACCTGACTGGACGTCAGAATAACAAGCCAGCGCGCAGCGTGGCGATCGGTTGTCCGGTGTGTCAGTCTGACACACCGCAACTCTGATCTAGGTAAAGAGCCTTCGTCAGTCCAATCACAGCTGATCACTGTGTACACTGTGTACACGGGAAAAGCCCAAAGAAAGCTCTATTTGTGGGAACAAAATGATAAAAAATTTGATTGCATACAGTGTAGCATGACCGCGCAATTGTCATTTAAAAATGGTATTGAAGTGGTTTAAGTTGCAGAGGGTCTATTGGCAACAACATTTAACTAACTACATTTTCTGAAAGCTGAAATTAAACAAATGAAATGTGTTGTTACATGCAATGCTGTAATACCTGAATTTGACTTGGAACTCTTTGTACAGCAGCACTTAAATAGGAAGAGAGATGGGACAACACAAAGGGCCAATCAGGTGTGCTTCATTCACATGTGCAGACAGGAGAGAGCAAAAAAGATGATCCTATTGGTTTTTTCCTACTTCTACACCATTCAATTACAGGTGGGGGTGTGTGTTTGTGTGTGTGTAAGGGAGTTGACTCTGCTGTGGAAATCTCTGAATTGCATGGAAAGGAATACAAATTCTTTGGATGGTAAACAGTTCTCATATACGTATGTGTTTTAATGGTGTATGTAGATGTTTGCCGGGAGGCGAACAAACTGTGTTGCTTAACTGTAGCAGTAAAACATGCAGGTCACCAGGCTGGCTGTGTTATGTAGCAGGGCTGTGTAAATCTCAGAACTTGATGAAAACAAATACATTTTTACTTGCAGGTAAAGTGTTTCTATTTATGTGACTTAAAGTGGTTGTATACCCTATTTTTAATTTTTACCTACAGGTAAGCCTATAATAAAGCTTACCTGTAGGAAATATGAATATCTCCTAAACCTATACGGTTTAGGAGATATTCACTTTGCATGCAGCCGCTGATGTCAGCGGCGCATGCGCTGTGAAGGCCCGGCTGAAGGTCCGGCAGACCCTGCCAGACCTTGCTGGGAAGAAGACTCCAGCGTGCATGCGCCAGAGTGACGTAATCGTAGCTCCGGCTACTCACAGTGCCGGAGCTGCGAACCCGGAAGAAACTCAGAGGGAAAATGTCAGCTCCCTTGGCGTGGACCGGGCTCAGATGCCGACGCCTCATTCTAAGGTGAGTATTTCATAATGAGCTAGTATGCGCTGCATACTAACTCATTATGCCTTTGCCTTACAAGTTTTGTTTTTAAAAAAAAAAAAATTCTGTGCGGGTATACAACCGCTTTAATGGTGTATGTAGATGTGTACAAATTGTCAAATTGATTAAGCTCTGTTTTAAAGTATCCTCTGTTGTCTTTTCAGGGTATCCTGACATCCACAACACGGAACAAGATTTACAGTTCCACCATGCAGGGCTGCAAAAGGTGGGCTAGTGTACTATATTTATAGATAGATAGACTCATTTACAACATCAATATCCATTTTACATGTTTGGAGTGACATATTTTTTGCTAGTGGAGCAGAGTTTTTAATTTTGGGGGGGGGGGGGGGTGTAATTGGTGATGTGGGGATCTGCCCATATATTTGACACCTTGCTGGTAATAAATATTATTTTATAATACAGGAATTATATTACAACATAATAAAAGAGGAGACAATGACCAAAGGAGTGAACCATGAAAATAAGGTACAGGCCAGGAACACTGTCAATGTAACCATAGACGGCACAACTTGTGTTCTTTTTGGATTTAAGAGAATAATAATCAGATTCAAGAAACAGACTCAACTGGATTTGACAAATACGAACTTAAGCTTATATGATTCTGTAGACATGGAGGACTCGAGCTGTAATGAAGAAAATACCACGTAAGCAAGTATGAATTGTCCTTGAACTGATAACGCATTTAAATTGTACCTAATTTACTGAAATGCTACTATTGTAAATTAAACATTCACTGCACATTCACTGGTTTGATTGTTCACAGCCATCACATTCACCAAGGTTTAAACACAGTGAATGTTATCAGTAGCGGTGGTAAATTTCAGTGAATCCATCATGGTAAATGCACTTGTATTCAATAGAGGTCTATAACCATGTTCCTGAAACTTAGTTAAAACTTTTTTTATTTTTTAACATTTTTAAAAAAATATACAATGAGGGAAATCTGGGAAAGCTACACATGGCAGCCAATTGGCTTCTATCTTTAGCTTGTTCAGTTTAGTTCTAAAAATGAAAGATAGAAACTGATTGGTTGCCGCAACAGCATGGCAGCAATTTCTCTTTGGGATTAATAAAGTATTCTGATTTTGACAACTACTCCATATTTGAAAAATTCCCCGATGTATTCTGCTTTCACATGAACATACCACTTTGTGTGTTATAGCAAACTATAGTAGCTGATTGACAACATAATAGCAGCTGTGTCATGCCTAAGGAGTGTTTTGCCAAAAATATTTCCTTCCAGTGTGTTCCATGTGATTACATCACATGTTCCTAATTGGAGCTTCTACAGTGATCCTTCATCCTAGGCTTCAGAATTGTAATCATTTGGAAGCAAACCAGCCAGATCATGTGACATGATTTTAGAAAACAATTTTATGATTCTTTCAAAAATTCTTTTTTTTTTAATTAAGGGTTTCATTGCATGTACAGGAGGGTTTCTCCCAGAGTTATGTCCAATAGCTAAGGCTTTTATTCTAGTGCTCTAACTTTCACTTTCACCTGGCTCAAGGGACGCAACATGCCCGCTGAGCTCCTTTAATTTCCATATTGATAATTGCCATTTCTATCTATCTCGGATTAAATATTAATTCTTTATGTTGGATAACTTTAACACAGTTAAAATATGTCCTAGATAGCATTGGCAGTCACTGACTGATTTTATCTTTTGCCTTGAGCGGTCCTTTAAATAATTAACCTTCTAGGATCTAATGCTGGCTACACAGGTAACAATTTTCAGGTCATTTCAACCAGATTTTAATTGCTATGGTGAGTGATTGAAAGAATGTAAGCAGCTTACCATTCATTCTATAATATGGATTTGTTATATGCTATAATGTTATAAAAACTATTTAGAGTGAGTCTCTAATGGGCTTTTGCTGCACTTCACTGTGCTCTAGCACACTTTTTTTTATGTTTTTAACATAGCAACATAGAGGTCAAACATGTATCAAATGCATAAAAACAGACCAAGTCCGTAGACTGGGTCTTACTGGCTTTCTTCCATGTACCCCTATTTGGTGCAATAGGTCCTACAGGAAGCTGACTAAACTGTAATTGTTCAACCTGGATAGCTGCCAGAGCTAAATATTTATCCCAACTTTTTGTGGGACAGGATGTGAAATCCTTTGACCAATTATGTAAAGAGCTCCTCTTGCTTCGGAATAGATACTACTTGTACATGTAACTGCGTCATGCCCTCAGGGTGCAGAGTAGGACCTCTACCTTACAGGTCAAAGAATCTATGTTCCTTCATGATATTTTCTCCACTTCTGGTAAGAGAGGGATTATCTCTAGGATATATGCCTTTTTATTGTCATATATTCAAGCCCCGGATTTGTTACCTTGTAGAGAAAAGTGGGAGATAGATGTAGGTCCTTTAGATAGGGGCACCTGGGAACAAATCTTAGTGAATAGCCCCCCAGTATCAGTGTCCGCAGCACCTAAGCTATCTCACTTGTTTATCCTTCATCATGAATACTGCACGTTGGTCCAACTACATAAGTGGGTTAGACGAGATTCTCCCTTATGCCCGAAGTGCCAAATACATCAAGGTACTCTAATTCATATGCTATGGAGATGCCCCAAACTGGTGAGATACTGGAAAGACGCAATTCAAATGATTAACAACATATATCAGGTTCAACTTGACTTCAACCCAGTTCCGTGTATTTTAGGTGGACTGGTGGAAGACCTATACCCCCACTCCACTTATGTAGCGCTTCTCAGACTGCTGAACTTAGCTAGGAAGTTGATAGCGAGATACTGGTTATCTCCGCACACACCTACCTGTAGGCAATGGATACAACAGGTAAGTCATATTCTAGTACCAGAAAAAATTACGTACCTTCACAGGAATGCCACTCGGAAATTTCAAAACATATGGCAAGAGTGGTTGAACAGACCTGGGGTAGCTCCCTCTCAGCTTGTACTTACCAGGCTACTTCAAACTTGAGAAGGTCCTACACTGCTATGCAGAGTTAGGAGAAGGCAGAGGGCAGACTTAGGATTTATACCTTTGTAGGGATGAGACGTGTACACTGCAAGAGTTTTGACTTTGAGTAATCCTTTTTATTTTCTTAATTTTATGTATTTTGTTTGTGTGAGGTTTTGTTTTTTATTGTACTACTCCAAGAGAGGAATTTACCACTGTTTGAAAAGTATGGACTCTTTGCAAACAAGCTCATACTTCATGTAGAGTAAAACGTATCTCTAAATATCCAATGATTGCACATGAAGTCTATACTTGAATGTTTGTAATCTATATTTTCTTGTACAATAAAACTTTCTTTGATTAAAAAAAAAAAAACAGACCAAGTCAAGCTAAAATAAAAGTAGAACAAACTGCGATAAAATGTGCATTAGGGAAATTAATTAATAATGCAGTGATTTTATGACCCTGTAGTGTGTTCAGCCTCACTGTGGTATGTAATGTAAAAGGGACATCAGTTTCCAATGCACGGCTGTAAATGCTTTGTTTTTACTTGGGATATGATGTCAGCCACAAAAAATGATAATGGTTTTTATTACTTATCAGCACAGCATAATTTTATTGTTAAACACAGTTGCTTGGGCCAACACGTTGGGTATGTTTATAAAGGAGATTCCGTTATAACAATTTGTACCATTGACTACATGAACGACAGCTGTTCTCTGACTTGCTGACTTATCTTAACACAGTTACAGGTTTATCTTTCAGGGCTTTGTGAAAGTAAACAAGAAATAAAAATTGATGGTTGCCATGAATAAGCTATGTATCAAAAATTCATGTTTATTTTCTATTTCTAGACTTTCATTGACATTTCATAAGGCTGCAAGTATGAGAGGACTTACTTTAAGGTAGGTTTTACAACTCAATTTTAAATAGGAAAGGTAAAGAACAAAAGTATTATTGCTAATAATAATAATATGTATGTAATAATAATATGTATGCTAGAGTTAATGTTGGTATAATCAGGGCCGGATTAACATAGGGGCTGGTGGAGCTGCAGCTCCAGGCCCCTCCCTCAATATAGGCCCATGGCAGTGGCTTATGAATATCTGTGTGCCTTCCTGAAGGAAGAGGAGCCCTCTGTGCACACATGGAGGAGACAAGTGTTAGTGCAGCCGAGTCCTGTCTCTGCCGATGCCTGACTCCTATCACAGGATCTGTTACACTCACACAGATCCTCCTCAGTGTCTGGGAGCTGTCTGGGGGAGGGGCGCTGATGTTCTCCTAACCAGCAGGAGCCCGGGAGGAAGGACATCTTACATGCTGTTATGATAAGGTTAGTACATTTGTTAGGGGGATGTTGTGTAATCATTGTGCTAGGGGACAGACTGCTGCCCCCCCCCGTGTAATGTGCTCTCTTGTGCCCACCATGTCATGTGCAGTTCCTAACATGTAATGTGCAGTTGCATTGCCCACCATGAAATCTGCTATGCCATGCAGTGCCCACCATGTAATGTGTTGTGCCCACCATGTAATGTGCTGTGCCATGCAGTGCCCCCCATGTAATGTGCTGTGTCCAGTATGTCATATGCTGTACATTGCAGTGCCCTCCATGTAATGTGCAGTGCCCACCATGTCATGTGCTGTGCCTTGCAGTGCCCACCATGTAATTTGAAGTGCCCACCATGTCATGTGATGTGCCATGCAGTGCCCACCATGTCATGCACTGTGCCCGCCATGTAATGTGCAGTGCCCACCATGTCATGTCATGTGCCATCCAGTGCCCACCATGTCATGTGAAATGCCCACCATGTCATGGACTGTGCCATTCAGTGCCCCCCATGTAATGTGCAGTGCCCACCATGTCATGTGCTGTGCCTTGCAATGCCCGCTATGTAATTTGCAGTGTCCACCATGTCATGTGCTGTGCCATGCAGTGATCCCACCATGTAATGCGCTGTGCCATGCAGTGCACACCATGTCATGTGCAGTTCCCACCATGTCATGTGCTGTACTGTGCCCACCCTGCCATGTGTTGTGCCCAGCATGTAGTGTGTTGTGCCCACTGTGTAATGTACTGTGCTGTTCAGCAGTGCCCACTATGTCATGTGCAGTTCCTAACATGTAATGTGCAGTTGCATTGCCCACCATGAAATCTGCTATGCCATGCAGTGCCTGCCCACCATGTAATGTGCTGTGCCCACCATGTAATGTGCTGTGCCCACCATGTAATGTGCTGTGCCCACCACGTCATGTGCTGTGCCATGCAGTGCCCACCATGTAATGCGCTGTACCCACCATGTAATGTACTGTGCCATGCAGTGCCCACCATGTAATGCGCTGTACCCACCATGTAATGTGCTGTGCCATGCAGTGCCCACCATGTCATGTGCAGTGCCCGCCATGTAAATTGCTGTGCAGTGTCCACCATGTCATGTGCTGTGTTGTGCCCACCATGTCATGTGCTGTGTTATGCCCACCATGTCATGTGCTGCACCATGCAGTGCCTACCATCTAATGTGCTGTACTCACCATGTAATGTGCTGTACATTGTCCACCATGGCTTGTGCCGTGCAGTACCCACAATGGAATGGGCTGTGTGGGGCTCACCATGTCATGTGCTGTGTCCACCATTTAATGGGCTGTGCTCACAATGTAATGTGCTGTGTCGTGCAGTGCCCACCAATGTGCCCAATGGAATGTGGTGTGCAGGGCTCAACATGTCATGTGTGGTGTCCACCATTTAATGTGCTGTGCTCCCAATGTAATGTGCTGTGTCGTGCAGTGCCCACCATGTCATGTGGTGTCATGCAGTACCCACCTTGTCATGTGCTGTGCAGTGCCCACCATGCCATGTGCAGTGCCCACCATATAATATGCTGTGCCCACCATATAATGTGCTGTTCAGTGCCCACTTGTAATGTGCAGTGCCCACCATGTAATGTGCTCAGCTGTGCCCGCGATGTCATGTGCTGTGCCCATCATATAAGGTCCTGTGCCCACCGTGTGCATGTGCTGTGTTGTGCCCACCATGCAATGTGCTGTGTTGTGCAGTACCAACCATGTCATGTGCTGTGCCCACCATATAATGAACTGTGCCTACCTTGTAATGTGCTGTATTAGGCAGTGCCAACTGTGTAATGTGCTGTGCCCACCATGTAATGTACTGTGCTTTGCTTACCATTAAATGTGCTGTATCCATGTATCCACCATGTAATGTGTTGTGCCAATCATGTAATGTACTGTGCTATTCCCCCCCCCCCCCCCGTGTTATGTACTATGCTGTGCCTTCCACAGACTCACCCCCTCACTCCCATCCCCCTCTCTCTCTTACTCCCCTCACCCCCTCTCTCTCTCATCCCCACTCTTTCACCCTGTTCTCTCTCTCACCCCCTTCACCCCTTACCACCCTCTCTCTCTTTCACCCTCACTCTATTCCCCTTTTTCTCACCCCCTCTCTCTTGTCCCCTCTCTCTTGTCCCCTCTCTCTCTCACCCCCTCTCTCTCATTCACCCCCTTTCTCTCTCTTTCCCCCTCCCTCTCATCCCCTCTCTTTCAACCCCCCATCTCGCTATCACCCCCCCTCTCTCTCTCTCTTAACCACTCTCTCACACCCCTCTCTCTCTTTAATTTAAATTTAACAAAAATTGTTTGCGTTTTCATTTTATTTATTTCCATAAAAAGGCCCACCAAAATCCTTAGCACCAGGCCCATGTTGCTCTTAATCTGGCCCTGGGTATAATACTTTAGATATTCAAACGTTATGAATTATGAAAATACATACATACACTGCTAATTATGCTAACAATAATAAATTAATATGATTATTTAAAATTTATGATACTTTTGTTGTAATTTATCTGATATTCAATGTAAGATTCTTGTGTAAGAAATACCTTATGGGGGGACATAAATAGGGGTTCTCCTTTTGCTCCCTTCCCCAATTCTTTATGGCTTTTTTTTAATTGAACACTAGAATAGGATTGTAGAATCAAAAATCACTAATTGTTTATCTATTGATTATAGTAGAGATGGGCCGAACACCTTCCTGTTCAGTTCGCACCAGAACTCCTGAACAGAGAAAAAGTTCTGACCTGAACGTTGAACCCTATTAAAGTCTATGGGACCCGAACATGAAAAATCCAAAGTCCCCATTTTGAAGGTTTATATGCAAGTAATTGCCCATTAAGAGGTTATGGGGGCCTGAGTACTGCCCTAGGGGACATGTATCAATGGAAAAGTTTTTAAAAAAGATTGTTTTCACATAGTTACTTAGTTACATAGTAGGTGAGGTTGAAAAAAGACACAAGTCCATCAAGTCCAACCTATATGTGTGATTATATGTCAGTATTACCTTGTATATCCCTGTATGTTGTGGTTGTTCAGGTGCTTTTTTTGAAACTATCGATGCCCCCCCCCCTGCTGAGACCACCGCCTGTGGAAGGGAATTCCACATCTTTGCCGCTCTTAACGTAAAGAACCCTCTACATAGTTTATGGTTAAACCTCTTTTCTTCTAATTTCAATGAGTGGCCACGTGTCTTATTAAACTCCCTTCCGTGAAAAAGTTTTATCCCCATTGTGGGGTCACCAGTATGGTATTTGTAAATTAAAATCATATCCCCTCTCAAGCGTCTCTTTTCCAGAGAGAATAAGTTCAGTGCTCGCAACCTTTCTTCATAACTAATATCCTCCAGACCCTTTATTAGCTTTGTTGACCTTCTTTGTACTCGCTCCATTTCCAGTACATCCTTCCTGAGGACTGGTGCCCAGAACTGGACAGGTGCGGCCGGACCAGAGTCTTGTAGAGTGGGAGAATTATCGCTTTATCCTTCATCCCTGGAGTTAATCCCTTTTTTAATGCATGCCGATATTCTGTTTTCTTTGTTAGCAGCAGCTTGGCATTGCATGCCATTGCTGAGCCTATCATCTACTAGGACCCCCAGGTTCTTTTCCATCCTAGATTCCCCCAGAGGTTCTCCCCCCAGTGTATAGATTGCATTCATATTTTTGCCACCCACATGCATTATTTTACATTTTTCTACATTAAACCACATTTGCCATGTAGTTGCCCACCCCACTAATCTGTTCAGATCTTTTTGCAAGGTTTCCACATCCTGCGGAGAAGTTATTGCTCTGCTTAGCTTAGTATTGTCCGCAAATACAGAGATTGAGCTGTTTACCCCATCCTCCAGGTCGTTTATGAACAAATTAAATAGGATTGGTCCCAGCACAGAACCCTGTGGGACCCCACTACCCACCTGGTCATTGAGCAGCCAAATCTTCCAGGGCTGAAGTGGTTAAGAATGCTTTCAGAAATAGAAGTGTTAGTAGTGTATTGTTATCAATTAACAAAACGGAAAGTAAATAAATAGAAGAGAAATCCAAATCAAATCAATATTTGGTGTGACCACCCTTTTACTTCAAAACAGCATCAATTCTTCTAGGTACACTTGCACATTTTTCGAAGGAACTTGGCAAGTTGTGTGTTCCAAACATCTTGGAGAACTAACCACTGTGTATTTAGGCTGCCTCAAATCCTAATGTCTCTTCATGTAATCCCAGACAGACTCGATGTTGAGATCAGGGCTCTGTGGGGCCAAACCATCACTTCCAGGACTCCTTGTTCTTCTTTAAACTGAAGATAGTTCTTAATGACATTGGCTGTATGTTTGGGGTCATTGTCCTGCTGTAGAATAAAATTGGGGCCAATCACACCCCTCCCTGATGGTATAGCATGATGGATAAGTATCTTATTGTATTTTTTTAGCATTGAGGACACCATTGATCCTGACCAAATCTCCAACTCCATTTGCAGAAATGCAGCCCCAACTTGCAAGGAACCTCCACCAAGCTTCACTGTTGCCTGCAGACACTCATTATTATACTGCTTTTCAGCTCTTCGCCAACAAACTGCCTTTTGCTACAGCCAAATACTTAAAATATTGATTCATCAATCCAGAGCACCTGCTGCCAATTTCTGCACCCCATTTTCAATTTTTTCGTGCTTAGTTGAGTCGCTTAGACTATTTCCCATGTCCTGTGCACAAAAAGATAAGAACTGGGGTGAAGAAAAATGTAGCCAACAGTGAAGCATGGTGGAGGTTCTTTGCAAACAGGTCCACTGCTTGTATGTGAAATGAACGAAATACAATATATGGAAGAGCAGATAAGGAAAGAGGGGACGGAAAAGGACCAAAAGCCCATAATGTGGCATCAATGGGAAAAGTTTCAGACCTCAACAAAAATGATACAATTTTTATGAAAGGGAACAAAACACTCCCTAGAGACAGGAGAGATCCCTTCCTTTTTCTTCCCCCCCCCCACTTTTTTTTTTTTTTGAGAGTATGTGTGGAAAATAAGATAGTGATGAATGATAGGGATGAATAGATATGTATGAGTACCTGTCTAGAGTGTATGTTTCAAATAAGTTAGACAGGGATGAATGGAGTATGGACATTGTAAAGAAATATAAGTCAGATGGCTCAGTATAGAACAGGTTATTAGAAATTTTGGTGGAATGATGCTATGTTAAAGAGAGGATGCTATACAATAACGTAATGTTCAACTTGGGATGAAAGATATTTAAATGTATTTGTATAATTGTTTTAAAAATTAATAAAAGAATATTGAAAACAATTTCTTATATTTCACGATAAGCCCATCTTAGGGGACAACATTTTGCTTCATTGCAGACCTTTCTATTTTCATAAGTAGATCTCAAGGTATAAAGTTAAAGTGGTATTAAACCTAAAACCAAAAATGTAATATATTATAGAATATAATATACCAATCATTAGATGTGGTGGCTGCATTCATTCTCTTTTTTTATCTCTTTTTTCACCTGGTGAACTGGCCAGTAGCGCTCCCCCTGTATTACAGTGCCCCCACTCTGGATAAGAGGCACAGGGGGCACAGCAAGCAGCAGCATTGTCAGTCTAGGGGGGTGGGGAGTGTTAGATGGACAAGCAGACTAAAGCTCTGTACACACGGGCCAAATGTCGGGCCACATTGGCCAGTTCAATAAAAAAAAACGTCTGACGTTCGGCTCGTGTGTAAGGCAGCCGGTCCATCAGAAGCCGTCTGTTTGGCCTGCTTCTCTTGGACGAGCATGCTGGAAAACCAGCAGCTGACCGACTCCTGATCAACGCTCTCAGCCAATGGCTGAGAGCGCTAACCAGAGTGTTCTGGCGGGGGCAGAACACGACAGCTCAACGGAGGGAGACCCGCTGTACTAACCTCGAATCGTTAGTACAGTGGCTCTGACCGGAGCTGACAGTTTTTCTGTGTTTAACCCCAAAAAATTAGTATGTATCAAGATTTAGATGCACTAACAAACTGAAGCCAAGCTCCAGCTAACAGTTTATAAGCAGTTACAGTTTTTTTTTCCTTTTGGGATAAAGGTTTTTCATAAATAAATAAAAGCTAGTTATTGTAAGCTCCCCTGTCAGTCGTAAAATGGTTTGTCTCATCTCTGTAACTGCTACATCTGGAAGAGAGCTTGTTCTTTTGCAAAACAACAGACTTCATGGCTGGATCACCAGGTGAAAACAGAAGGAAGCCTAAAAAAGAAAACAAATGCAGCTATCACATCTAGGAATTGGTAATCTGCAAAATAATAAATGTTTGCTTTTGGGTTTAATACCACATTATACCCAATCCTTTTTTTCTAAATTGTTTTTGTTAGAATGAGAAATGGTTATAGCTCTTGAAGGGTCCATCTCTGACCCATGGGGGAGGTTCCTTTTTATTCCCATCTTGTAGGCACAACAGGAAATAAGAAAAAGCTCTCTGAAGTGAGGTTGTCACTGAAATAAGTGTCCCTATTGAAAGATTTCCTCTCTGTCCCTGTTCTCGTGACAGTTCAAAATATTGGATTTTCCATTATTTCCAGTCTTGATTAACCGCTTGCCGACCAGCGGCCGCAGTTGTACTGCGGCAACATGGCTCGGCTGTCATGTTACGTCGGTAACGTAGGCCCCCGCTGCTCGCCCACGATCGCTCGGGGCACACTGAGAAGCGGGATCTGTGTGTGTAGTTCTCTGAGGGGAGAACAGACAGATCGTCTGTTCATACAGAGTATGAAAAGCTATCTATCATCTCCCCTGCACTGTCCCCTCCCCCTTCAGTTAAAACACACACTAGGATACACTTATTCCCTTCACTGCCCCCTAGTGGTTAACCCCTTCACTACCAGTGACATTTATACAGTAATCAATGCAATTTTATAGCATTGATCGCTGTAAAAATGCCAATGGTCCCACAAAAGTGTCAAAATTGTCCGACATGTCCACCATAATGTCACAGTCCCGATAAAAATCGCAGATCTCTGCCATTACTGGTAAAAAAAAAAAATTGATAATAAAAAAGCCATAAAACTATCCCCTATTTTGTAGACGCTATAACATTTGCACAAACCAATCAATATACGCTTATTGTGATTTTTTTTTAACCAAAAATATGTAGAAGAATACATATCGGCCTAAACTGAGGAAAAAAATTTTTTTAATATATTTTTTGAGGATATTTATTATAGTAAAAAGTAAAAAATATTGTGTTTTTTTTTCAAAATTGTCGCTCTTTTTTTGTTTATAGCGCAAAAAATAAAAACCGCAGAGGCGATCAAATACCACCAAAAAAAAGCTCTATTTGTGGGAAAACAAGGACGTCAATTTTGTTTGGGTGCAAAATCGCACGGCCACGCAATTGTCAGTTAAAATGACGCAGTGCCGAATCGCAAAAAGTGCTCTGGTCAGGAAGGGGGTAAAATATTCCGGGGCTGAAGCGGTTAAAGTCATCATTGGGACAAATAGAAAGATTACATTGTGATGTGTCTGACAAGAACCTAATCTGTGTGGAGAGAATGGGGGAGTAGTACTGGATGCTGTTCCTGTCTCCTTATTCACAGGTCAGTTTGCATAGTTAGATGGCATGCGGAGACTTCATGAACAGTACTTATTTGAGGCCATTTGCTCTACTACCCACCAGGGCCGGCCCTACCATGGGTCCCAGTGGGTCCATTGCATCCAGGCAGCACTTTGAGAGAGGCAGAGAATTGAACCACGGCTGCTTCTCCTTCTTTTCAATGTGCTGTTGCATGTAAACCTGACTTCCTGATAAATTAAATTTTAGTTTTAATTATCATGGATGTGGGGGCAATTTGGTGGGCGTGATTTTTTTTTTGGGGGGGGGCAGCATTTCATTCTTGGACCCAGGCAGCACAATGTTTTGGGCCAGCCCTGCTACCCACGCTTCTGACCCACTGGGGTGTGAAACAACTTTTATTTAGAAAATTAAACCATATCCTTTATTTGTATTTTGTTGATACCTCACACAACCATGTGAACAACCATGTGAACAATTGAACAATCTCTATGTACTATCATTACAGTGTATATATAGATTATACCACAATCTGAGACCCTGATGAAGTGGGTCATCCCGTGAAATGTGTAGGCTAACCATTCGGATTTTCTAGCCAGGATAACAACACCCTGGACAGCACAACTGAAATAGTGTTTCCTAACCAATTCTTTCTTGAATGTTTTTATCAATTTTTTGTATGTGTAGAATAAATAAAAAACTCTGTTCATTTTCCTTTTAATCTCCGTGATTTGTGCATTCATTTAACCCTACAAGGTACATCCAAAGTCCCACCCAATCCTGTCCTAGTTTTGTATACAAGAATAAATAACTATATCTGTATTTGTAGATAACAGGCATTTGGCAGATTGTGTGTGTTTTTCAAAAGACTGAGATGTCCAATATAATATGGTACCTTTTTATATTTTATTTGATCCCCCTTATTCAATCATTTTGTTTTCTATTATTATCTTTGAAGACTTTTACTGGTGAAAAATTACTACAAACTTACAGTCCAAAATTGGTATCAATTGCAAAGCATTCAGATCCTCTTCAACCATAGTGTGCAAGCGACATTCAACAGCATCAAAATCTTTGCTCCAATCAGCTATTCTTATCACTGTCAGCATGTGAGCAGTCTACAGAAATACGATTCTCTGTTATTTCCCAGCTCTGAAGACAACAGCTCGGCACTCTGGGATGTCACTTTCCTGGATTTTCAGGTAATAAAAGGTGGTTAGCTTTACAGACATATAAGAATTATTTTAACCATTGCACCAGTGTATTCAGAATGAGAGGAATAGAACTAAAGAACAGCTTGGGTTGTTATGTTGTACTTTCTTGTACAAGCTAAAAGCTTTGGGGGATTCAGATTGATCATGTTACAAATAGCAGACATTTCTGCTACAGCTTTCAAGTCTTTAGTACCTTAAATGCTGCTGTAATATTCTTCAGGCGGTGACATGACCTTTGATGATTGCCAATCTGAAAGCTCCATTCCATCATACTGCACAATGGTACATACTGTATGTGTAGATTAGTTATACCTGTAGCTGATTTGCAAAAATATGGAAATGGCTCATCAGGACAATTGCCTATAGCAGTGATGGCGAACCTTGGCACCCCGGATGTTTTGGAACTTCATTTCCCTGGCTTTTGAGGAAGGCCTAAGGCCGAAACGCGTCAGCATTTTTGGATGCTGTTATTGCTGTAATGCTCAAATAAATATTTTCTATGGAGAAGCTGTACAGTTGCCGGCCTGTACTTTCTGTGGATCGTTTTCCATGATGCTCATGCACTCTGCAGTGTAGTTGAGCATCATGGGAAATATAGTTCCAAAACATCTGGGGTGCCAAGGTTCACCATCACTGGCCTAGAGCAATCAAACTCATAGTAGCCGTCATTTTGTAGCCTACGTTGGAAAATGGACAGCCGGAGGGTAATCTGCTTAGTATGACTATTTACAGACATAAGACTGCGGTCAGAAGTTCAGGTTCAGTCTGCCCTCTGAAATATTTTTCAGAAAACACATATATTGAATGCTCTTGGTGGTCAGGTTTTTGGTCTTAAGAAGGGAGGATGAAAGCAGAAAGACATCCATTAGTTCAAGAGAAAGCTGGGAAAATTTAGCTCAGCTGATTGATTCTTCCCACAAGTAATAGTTTGCCAGGTGAAGTCTGGAGAGGTCAGTGAGTGTCCACATACATGCAGTCATTTACAGCCAGCTTAGATGAACGGAATCCACTGTGCCTGTGGGCAGCTTAACCATTATGATTATGAATATTTTGTACATTTGTGTCGAGAGTGATTCCAGTCAAAGGTTTTAGAAGTGCAGCCTTTTCAGGTCATCTACTGTATATACATTGCAAGACTTTTAGCAGCATTTATTGCAGATCCTTACCTGCTTTTTCCTGGCGATATTAAGATAATACCTAACAGAGCATTTGTTTAAACCTAAATAAAAGACGATAAAAAAGAAAAAAAGTGCAGGTATGTGTTCATTAAAAAAATCAGTAATGTGTGTATAAACCTTGAATATCTTTTTCAGTATGTGTGGCATTGTTCTTCACTGTATAAAGTTTTCATACGCAAATTATTTTTTGTGAATCTCTTGCAAAGTTTATTAACTGGGAATCCTGCCATTAACAACAATTGACAGCAGTGTTGTCAGCCTACAGTGCTTCTTCAGTTTGTCATTAAGTGGCCTGTACACATGTGTGGTTTGTTTCGTTCCGAATAAAAATTTGCACAAAAGTTTTGTTATTCTGAAAAACGGATGCATCCGAATTTCTGAATACAAAAGTAAAAAATTTTAACAAATCCGAAATAAATAATAACAAAATAACAAAATTTATTTGCTTAATTCGGATGTTTGAAGTATCCGAATGAAACAATTGATTCAAATTCATTCGATAAGGGCTTGATAACAGGGGGCCCCCAGATCCTGGCCCCCCACATGTGAATGAGTATGGGTTACATTGTACCCCCACTCATTCACCAAAGTGTCAAAAATGAATAAAAAAAGAACACAGTTTTTGATCAGTCCTGTATTAAAAAACAAAACAAAAAAAAAAAACAAGAATAATTTCCCCCAAAGTAAATCCAGAGTTAATCACGATAACCTGCCGCTTGCCTCCCGCCATCTGACATGTCCGGTTCCCACCAACGGTAAATAAACAAAGGGGCGGAGTCACTGGTAACAGCAGGTGGCCCCGCCCCTTTGTTTATTTAGCATCTCTAGGCACCGCCGAGTGACAGCTCCGGTTCCAAGTGGCGGCAGTAAATAAACAAAGGGGCAGGGTCACCTGTAATCGATTTGCGGCTAAGTCTGCTGGTTGAAAATTTGTGGTCTCTGCTAGTTTTTGTGAAGATTTTCTTTGGATACGTTTTTTTTAATCTTAAAGTAATCAGGCATGAAGGGGCCAATAAGGGGCCTTTTAGATAAGCCAGACCCTTCACTATAAAAGGTCATAGAGCAGCCATAGTGTCAGTGAATTGGAAGCTACTGTAAGGAAAGAATGGGGAAGGCTGACAGATTGCATAAAGAAGAGATTAGCCTCTGTTAGGAAACTGTACTTTAATTTTAATTGCTAGTTTTTTGGCCAATCAACCCCTTTGATGCATTTTTTTGTTCTTATTATTGTAGTCTATATTGTCTTTCATTTTTTTTTTTCTTGTGGTTGATTTGAGCTCAGTAGTCACTATTTTCTGTGGTACCATTCGTAGCAAACTTTTATTTGCTTCAAGACTTCCCTTAAAAATATGTGCTTTTGTTTCAGGGGTGTTATTTGGGGTTTTCATTTGTATTTGGAGTGTACTGGTTTTTATTGCATGGGGCCTTTATGTTTTTTTTTTTTTGGTTTTTTTTTGATGCAAGACTTACAATTGAAAATAATGGTCTTTTGTTTTAAGGGTTCTCTTCGGGCGTTTTCATTTCATTTGTGATTTTGTTTAATTTCAATATTATGCCTTTTTTATTATGTTATGGTATATCTTATTTGGCCTTTTAGCAGCAGCCTCAAAAATGAACTGATAAAGAGGGGATATCCAAGTAAATCTGTGACGCTCTGGGGTTGATTTACTAAAACCGGAGCACTCAGAATCTGGTGCAGCTGTGCACGGTAGTCAATAAACTTCTAACCTAAGCTTGTTAAATTAAGCTTTTGAAATCAAACCTGGAAGCTGATTGGTTTATATGCTGAAGCCTGACTTTGCATTCTCCAGCTTTAGTAAATCAACCCCTATGAGAAGTCACAGTGCTTCTGTAGCACCTCCTGTAGTCTAAACCCTTGAAGAGTACAGTACTTCAACACCCAAAGCTACAAGTGAAAGGTTCTACTCACAATGTTCAGGTGGCAGCTTCTGTGCAGCTCCCCTGCAACACTCCTTAAGCCTCCAGCAAATAGCACCTGCTGAGGCCTAGTGGTAGCTTCTCTGAAACATACACTTCTCCTCTCAGGGAAAGCCCCAGGTAGAGAGAGACTCTGATAAGCTCCCCCCAAATATTTCTCTTCTCCCCAACCAGGCCTTTTGGGCCTCCCAGGGATAGGCTAAGGTCAGATAAACATTCATAACTCCAATGGTTGACCCTCCCACGCTAATGCTAGAGCATTCTCCTAGCAGCACCTAGTCGTAATCAACCACCAGGTTTAGGGAGATTCATAATTTAGCCAGCTAGGGCAGGGGTGCTACACAAGTTTGGGGTGCTCAAAGGGGAGCATTCACTTGTTGCTGACCAATGGATCCTTAAAGTGGTATTAAACCCAAAATTAACAGTGTAACATATTGCAGCTTACCAGTCCTTAGATGTGGTGGCTGCATTTGTTTTCTTTTTTAGGCCCCTTTCACACGGGACGGATCCGTATTGATCCGCCCCGTGTTTATCCGCTGCTCAGCGGGGATCGCTCCGCTTTCCCCAGCTGAGCAGGCAGATGACAGGGCGGGACCCGCACACTGTGCAGGGACCGCCCTGTCAGATCTCCGCTCTCCCCTATGGGGGATCGGAGGAACACGGACCGTCTGTCCGTGTTCCTCCGATCCGCTCTGCAGACGGATAGAAAAATAGGATTTTCTTCCGTCCGCAGAATCGGACGAGAGCGGAGGCGGACAACATCGGGTGTTAGCGGATGTACATCCGCTGACACCCGCTATCCCATAGGGATGCATGTATGTCCGTATTTCATGCTAAAACGGATGCATGAAATACGGACATACGGTCCGCACGTGTGAAAGGGGCCTTAGGCTTTTTTCCCTCTGTTTTCACCTAGTGATCTGGCCAGTAAAACACCTCCTGTATTAGCATGCTGCCACTCTGGAATAATAAGCACAGGGGCACAGCAGACAGCAGCATTGGTAATCAGGGGGAGGGTAGTATTAAATGTACTACCTGATTTACATACACTAACATATTGAAGCCAAACTTCAGCTCACACTGCAGTTTTCTTTTTGGATAACTATTTTACATGAATAAATAAAAGCTGACAGTTGTAAGCACCCCTGTCAGTGGTAAATGGTTTGTCCCAAAACACCTAACTGGTACATTTTCAGGAGAGCTTGTTCTGTTCAAAAACAACACTGGCTGGTTCACCAGATGAAAATAAAGGAAAAAAGCCTAAAAATAAAACTGATACAGCCCTAACATCTAAGATTTGGTAAGCTGCACTATAATAAATGTTTGTGTAGCCCCCTGTTCCTAAAAATGGGACTATAGTGTAAATTTAGTTTTTGGCTAAGCTGTAAACAGCTCAGATTTGATTGTATATTTGGTTCTGTACTAAACTTGAGTGCATTTCTCACTGTTGCCAGTAGGTGTCACTGGTACCACAGGACAGTGTGAGAATTACAACTAGGCTGCACTGTAATGAATATTCTTTTTCCGGAAACAGCCCAGTAGGAGGTGCCTGGCCACTGTGCATTCTGGGAAGGGGTATTTATTGGACAGATGCCATCTGCTCTTAGTTCAGTCGTTACCTCGGGGCCCTTCTGGTCTGAGGATGTGCTGCCGCATATAATGCAGTAGGCCCAGAATCCTGTCTGGGGCCTACTAATCCTAAGGTGGCCCTTAGGCTGTCTTGCCTATGTGGAAGAAGCCAAACCAAGCTGAGGAGATTCAGGGGAGGACCCTTGCTGGACAGTGTTGCCAACCGTCAGTATTTTTACTGGCAGCCAGTAAAAAAACATACAATTTTCTCCAGCCAGTAAATGCCAGTAAAAGGAAAAGGTTGGCAGTAAAAAATATGACTGTGACGCTCGGCTCGGTCTGGAGCCGGCCGAAACAATCCGAGTGCCTGCTACAGTGTGCAGGCGACTCTGACGGAGGTGGTGCCTGGGCATGTCATGTGATCTCATAGTGCAAGGGAGCAAAGCAGAACAGCCAGAGTCTTGTGTGCAGGTCAGGAGCAAGGCAGGCCAGAAGTGGGACTGTCAGTGCTCTTTAGACTGGAGTGGACTGGAGGGACCACTTGGCTTGGAGAGGGACTGTCACTGTGACTCAGGAGGGGGCGTGTCGTATCGGTGATCTGTGTTGCTGCACCCTGCTGTCAATGTCACTGTGAGAGTCAGTTTCATATGTGTGCCTGATCCAATCTAATTTCTTACCCTCCTGAGTCCTGTCCCTGAGCTACTTACTTACTATATCGAAAATAAAATAAGAAATATGCTTTTTGCCTTATTGTCTCCCTTAAATCATATTACTAATTGCATATTGTACTTGTTTGTAGCCCAAATACTGAAATTTGCACTTAAAACAGTAAGTTTTAACTTTTGGAAATGCCAGTAAAAAACGTGGCTGTGCCAGTAAATTTTGGGTGTCGTGCCAGTAAATTTTAATCTGGTAGGTTGGCAACACTGTTGCTGGAGAGAGCCAGGATGAAGGCTGGTCTCTCAGAAGGGCCTGGTAACTCGTTTGGAGGACACACCTACATCTAACTACCCTTACAGTACCGCCGGGTCGGCTTAAAGGTCCTAGTACTGTTAAGCTGTTCTGCAACCCAATCAAGGTAACTAGCTCCTGGCTGCTAAGTCTGTGAGAGAGACTTATCCAAGAGTTCTACTGGCTGCTAAGTCTGTGAGAGAGACTTATCCAGGTATTCAAGATCTTCTAAAAGAAAGCTGTTTTGTTTTTTGGATACAAGGAGTCTGTAAGTGATCTGCTAAAAAGTGTATCTGAAACCTCCCCTAAACCTCTCCTACTACTTTTCTAAAGTTCTCATTAAAGCATTGAAAAATACCTGTGACTGGCGCCTAAAATCTGTTCTAAATTCCCATTATAGCCATGGACTCAGCTCTGGGGTGAATGTAAGCTCGCTCCCCTTTTGCTCCCAGTAGACCTGGGGGGGCGCTACATTTGCTTTTTGGGTTTAATACCACTACCGCAATGTCTTTTGTTCCCAGCTTACAACTGCATCGTTTTAAAGGAAAAAAAAACAAACAAGTACAAGAAGAATGTGCATCTAAAGCTACTGGAATTATATCACACACAACAATAAAATAAAGGTTAGGCGTGAACCAGATAGGCCTATTATCACTGATTAAAACTGTTCTGCTGCTGGGAATTTTTACACTGCTGCATACCTCCCAAATTTCATAGATGGGAATGAGGAACACCTGTTGCAAAAGTATGTAGGCATGGGACACACCCCCTTCCACGCCCCGTTGAAGGAGAATTCTACAAAAAAATGATTGGTTAAACTCACAAGTGATTTTTTTTTACCACTACTATTTATTTATACTAGCTTTTGGAATTTACAAATGCACTCATTTAGAAATTGGATGAAAGGTTTAGCACTGGCAAACACTTTTTGAAAGATAAATAGTGCATTTTATATACAACTATATAGATCAGACCAAAATGAGGGACAAATGAGGAGAAAAAAGGGACTGATTGACTTTGTTTCAATGAAGGACAGTCCCTCAAAATCAGGGACAGTTGAGAGCTATGCTGCTGTATCATCTGCAGGCTTTATCACAACCCCATCCGGCTGCCAATGCAGCTGAAGGGCAGCAATTGGATCATCTGCATATCTTTTCACCTCCCCCTAGGCCACGAGCGTGAATTAGTCCTTAAGCATTCATAAAGCCAAATAATCTGCATTCAGTGTCAAAACTACAAATTAAATAGTCAGTGTGAAAAAAAATCTCATAATGTGTGGTATAACTCCAAACCTTCAAGGGACGTGATAAATTCAATGTGTCCAATATGTGAAAGCCAGAACAGCAGCACTCACTGATATAGGGATACATATATTGTACACTCAAAAAAGGTAAATAATGTTGCGCTGTCCCTTTAAATCATGAATATTCACAAAAGCTAATATGGTGTCCAAAAACTCAAATAACTGGGAACACAAACTCCTATGACATAAGTGAAATCAACGCTCAAACACAATGTGGGCGAATCAAGTCCAGTAAAAACGAATGTCTCAGTGATCCTCTATGCAAGTGCTTCTTTCTTTAACCACATGAAAACATAAAGCTGCTTACTAGATGCCTAGACCCCATAATGAAAGAGGTCTAAATGCACTTAATCTCAGTGGTGTAAAACATAGGCACCAAGGATGCAGCTTTCCCACACATGAACTCCAGTAAAATCAGACCAGGCAGTGTTGCACCATAGAAGAAAGAAGGAAAGACTCCATAGTGTAAAAAAAATACTGGCCCGTTTATTAAGAAAAGTAGAGGTACCCACAAAGTCCAGTATCTCCAGAAATGAAGCAGGTAAGGTTCTGTAATAAATGTTAACTTTCTTGCAATGTAAAAATCTGACCTGGAGGGGTTGCACAGTTTCAACAAAACTAAAAATCACTCAGTACAAACCTTTAACACTCAAAGTATTTTTGTTGCAGTGAGTGAGCAGCTAACGTGAAAATGACCAGCTATCAATGGATACTCTAGTAGGCTATATGTTTATGCTCAAACCTTCCATTAAATTGAACTGGTTGGCAGTCTGTAGACAGGTGCAGTCTATTTCCTCCGCTGCAGGGGGTGCTCAATCGCAGCAGCACTGCAGAGAGAGAGGAAGTTAAGAGGAATGTGGTTCCTCTATAGTTTCTTGGGTTTTTGGGGCAGCAATCCAGTTGGATGCTGACAGCCCATATGACTCTTGGGTCAGGCAGAGTCTATTTAACACCCTGGCTCCCGAGATTAGTGGGCATTTAGCGTGTGGGTAGTGTAGGGACAGGTCACCCTTCTGTCAGAGACAGTAATAACAGCAGTTGAGAAGGGAAAGCCTAGGGATCCGCCACTCTTCCTGGGAGCCTCCAAACTTGGGTAGGCTAGGCTGCATTGCACCCCTCAAGGCAGACGCTGTCAATTTGGCTGAGACCTTTTCTGCTACAATCAGCTGTTCATCTGTGAGTTTTCCTGGTCAGGCTGCATTCCCGCCGGACTTGTTGTGAACTGTTCTACTTTGACTACAAGTTCTTTATAGTCAAATGGAGTGCCTAATATTAAATGGTAAAAAAGAGGGATAACTTCATGCTATATCAATATAGAAGCAATTAGTTATGAGGCTGAAGTGGACTTTAATGGTACCATAATACTTGGGATTCACACATATTAATAAAACAAAATAAATTTTATTGCGTTTTACAACATGTTTAAAACATACAATTTTAAAACTCTGTTGAATCTTAAAAAAGGGATACAACTGAGAAGAGTAGTGATACCTGTTCACCCTGTAGCAATCATATTAGCATGCTCGACATGTTTCGCAGACAGTACTCTGCTTCTTCAGGAGCTTTGTTTGCATGTATATAACGTTTATAGAACAGAGATCATGTATAATACTACAAAATAGAAGAAGAAAATCATATTTAAGCATAATAACAAGCAAAAACACATTAAAGGCCATTGAAATGGGCAAATAGCCATAAGCCCTGGTTCACATTGGTTACAATTTGACATGCGATTTGACATGTCAAATCGGGGGCAAATGCCGGCAATGGCACCGTCCTAATCGGTGCGACGCTGCATTTGCGGCTTTGCACCGATTTCAAAAAGTAGTTTCTGTACTACTTTTTTTGCAATTTCGGGCTGCGATTTACATTGACATCTGTGCAGAAACCGGCACAGATGTCTCTGAAATCGCGGCTGAAATCAAAACTGACATGCAGGAGTGAAATCGTGTGAGTTCAGCTGAACTCGCATGGCTTCATTCCCGCAGCTCAATGTGAACCTGGGCGTCACCCCCCTCATAAAATGCAGCCCCTAGCCTAAGCAAAAACATGCACCACGTTCCAAAGGGATTGGGTCCGCCCTGGTGGGCATGGGAGCCCCCACAGACTGTATCCTGTTTCTTCCTAATTTACATGTGCTTAGGTGTGGCATATAGAGAAGATGTGGCCGCATACAGGAACAAAAAACATAGATTTTGCACGTATACACAGCAGCAGACACCCTAAAATCATAAATTTACCGTAAGATCATTTGTGACTAGTGCATGTATGGATATATGAGTTTGATGCATATTTTGTATTGCAGATACAAGGATTTAACATTGAAGAAGGAGAGTTTTCCTATGCCAAAGACTGTACAACTTACTTTTCTCCAGCTATTCTTATGGGCCTAGTCATGTCACTCATCCTTCTATTAGTCCTCGCCTATGCTCTCTACATGCTGATCCATTTAAAATCTATGGACAGACATTACCAGAGGAAATGTTCTGCCACCTATTTCCCTAAAACAAAAGACAATTATATGGAAGACGAGAGGGAGCCCCTCAGAGGCCGTGGACAAGAGTTCTATGAACTAAGACAGCCGGAGTACTGTAGACTAAGCATTCAGCAGTGTGCATCTGTTTCTCATTAGCTCTATAATTGACCATTGTTTCCCTTTGTGTATTTCTGTTATTTTGATTTCACATTAAACACAGTTTCCAAGAAATGACTCCCCCCGATAAAGGCATTATAAAATAAACTCTTGTGCAACACAGTCACTCCAGAGACCCGCGACCCCAGAGCACTCTTGTGAAACTGCAGAGCGTTCTGTCACCAAAACATGTTGAATAATTGTTGGCCATTGTATGTAGTGGATGTGTTAGGCTGTGAGTCATTAACAGTAAAGGTAATCAAGTCTGACAAAGACCTCATGTTTTTTGTTTCAGTTAATCTCAATATTCACATTTCAATTGTGTTCCAATTAAAGCTGGCTATAGACACTACAGTACAGTCAGACCTACAGTCATGATTCAACAGTATTTGTGTCTTTGTCCCTAAACATGACCCATTTCATTTCCAATGGTTAGCCTCAGCTGGTGGTCCCTGAAGGTAGCTCATAAACTTTAGAATGTTGCTTAGGTTAATTGATAATAGACATATTGGGAGACAGCCATCTAATGTCTATGGGGACCCTACATGAGAATCCCACCTCGTGTCCTGATTGCATATAGTCATAGCAGCGCAGCCATTGGCTCCCGCTGCTGTCAATCAAATCCAATGACCCGTGTCCCAGGGGGTGGAGCCGAGTCCTGCTGTCTATGTCTACGGACGCAGCAGCAGGACAAGGGAGCGTACTCGCACGGGTGTCCACGAAGGAGAGCGCCTCTCCGACGGGGCACTCGAGAAGAGGAGGAGAGGGGCCACTCTGTGCAAAACCAACTGCACAGAGGAGGTAAGTATGACATGTTTGTTATTTTTTATTTTTTTTTAAACTGAACCTTTACAACTACTTTAAAGAGAAGCTTCAGTCACATGTGCAAAAATTAAAAGTCAGCAGCTATGAAAACTGTAACTGCTGACTTTCAATAAACAGACACTCACCTGTCCAAGGATACATCCGGACCGGTTCTTTCTCGGTCTTAAGGTCCCTGGCACAGGCATGTTAACTGTGGAGCAGCCAGCTGGGACTCCTTACGAGTACACAGCCAGCTTCCCCCTGCGTATGTACAAGCCATGCTGCGTTTTGTGAATGGTCCTGCAGCCTTCTGGGACCCGTGATAATTCCCAGAAGGTTGGGGTGGGGTAGAACTTTTGGTGGATCTGAATAATCTTAAAGCCCAACTCTAGCCAAATATTTGGTTTGTATAGAATAGGAGTGAGTTAGAGCCTCTGTTAAGCTGGGTACACTACTAAAAACTGTCAGCTCCGGTGGGAGCCGCTGTACTCACTATGCAAAGTAAGTACAGCGATCTAGATCACTGAGCTGTTGTATTCTGACAAGGGGATGCCCCCCCCCCACAACAACACTCCAGAAACACCATTGGCAGAGAGCGCTGACCAGGAGTCGGTCAGCTGCTGGTATTCCAGCATTCAGCCCTTTAGGGTCTACCTCTAGCGGTGTTACCCTGTTTCCCCGAAAATAAGACCTAGCGTGAGTGTCGGTGATGGCTGCAATATAAGCCATACCCCCCAAAAAAGGCCTACCCTGTTTCAGTGAAAATAAGCCCTACCCTGAAATTTAGACCTTCAAGGACTTTAAATAGGGCTTATTTGGGGGGTAGGGCTTATATTGCAGCAATCACGGACATCATGCTATTTTCAGGGAAACAGGGTAGTACCTTTGTAGTGGTGTAAGTTTATACCCCTTTGTGCTTTACAGACCCTGGTTCTTTAGATATACTAGAACCAACATGCATCCCTTTGAATAACTTCAGACCAGGCTCAAAACAGTTAATGTAACTTTAATGAATAAGTTGAAGCATAACCAGGGCTGCTGATCACGAGGCTCTGTACAGCCTACTTGACAGGGCCCCCATTCCTCCAGGAATAGCTTTGCAGCCATGGCAGAAGACCTATTCAAGTAATTAGCAGCACAGAGTCATTATTTGCAACCCCACAGTGTTCATTCAGGGTGGTGTGTTCATTCAGGATGGTGAGACCCCCCCCCCCCCTCTTACCACCCTGAAAAAACACAATAACCTGCCTGTGTGCCCTCAGCAGCTGCCAGCAGGAGAGGAAAGGAGGGAAAACAGCAGCACTACAGGGAAAAGGGGCACACAGGTGTGTTAGTAATGAGGCAGTACTGCTGGCCCTCCTGCTTGGCAGGTGACTGGCCCCCCTTTTAAACTGATGAGGCCTGAGCCCAGTATAGAAGGGCTGGCTGTACTGCCTTATCAGCGGCTTCAATAAGAACAATGTCCATTTCCTAAGCTAACTACTGTAGTATGGCTGCCCAGGTATACCTACATGAGGTGAGAGCCCATCTTGGCATTCTCCATGACTTGGATATCTCCGAAAATCACAGTGCCTTCAGGGGCCTGCAAAGTGTAGCAGTCTCAGTACCTCCAACCATGAGTAGGAACAGAACCAACCGAAAAGGGCCCTGGACCTCAGCCTTCCCCCTTTTTATAGCACAGGTGGGCTGGCAAGGCCCAAAAAGCCTGGGAACTGAGCTCACAACAGTTAACTGCTTCCCTGGCCTGGGCCAGCTGCTAACTCGCTAAACCATGTGTACTCCCACTGCTTGCATTTAAAAATACATTTATTGGTGTATTAATGATGATCGAGCCGACTTGCTTTTTAAAGCTGCCAATAAAGTGGATCTTGAACAGAAAAAAGGATTGTGCATGTATCACATTTATTTGTAAAACTTTTCCTGGAGCAATGGTGATGTAGCCCTGGCTGCACAGGTGCACCTTGGAAAGGCAATGTCACCAGTGCCTCCAGGGAAACCAAGCTTGGTCTGGCACATCCACCATACATGATCTGGGGTGGCTTGGTATTGAATAATACCATGCCAGGCCGAGGCCATGTCAGGCCCAGACCATGTATGGCGCATGCACTGCACCAAATAGTTCTTCCAACTGCTCCTATCCCACGCTGCCATTTTTAAAAGGTGACATCTGTGACTAGCTTCTCCGATGGCCAGCCCACCAATGACACAGCTTCTGATCTTGTGCATGAGCTGTACATGATCTAGAGTGACTTTTTTATTGTTCTATAACAAGCCGTCATGATATTGTATGGCACATGTTCGAGATCAGAAGCACCATCATCGGCTGGCAAAGAACAAGGAACTAGAAACTAGCCAGTGATTGTTCTATAACAAGCTGTCATGATCTTGTATGGCACATGTTCGAGATCAGAAGCACCATCATCGGCCGGCAAAGAACAAGTAGCTATAAACTAGCCAGTGATTACATCATCTTTTAAAAATGGCAGTGTAGGATAGGAAGAGGGGCTACAGCAAAGGAGGAGGCATGCATTGAGCCCTAAATGTACTGCTACAGACATTACTACCTGCACATGGAAGACCCAAGCTTAAGGCCCCATTCACACCTTGGCATTATGGGAACCCATGCAGATAAGCACCAAAATTATTTTTTTAATGGTTCCCCAAACTTGGGTAGCAGTAACGCATTTTGTCACACAGCAAAATGTGTGAAGGCTCACTGCAAAAAGGCTGCTGGAGCTACTTTGGCACGTGTGTAGGACAGCTCATTCAAGTGAATGAGCTGTCCTTTGCTGTCACATGACAAAATTGCAAAAAAAGTTTTAAACAAATACGTTAAGTCACGCAGGCGCGAGTGCCATCTAATGCAACTTTTGTTTACCTGTAGAATCAGAGTGCCCATGTCCTTTTCAAATAACTTTACATTATTATTATTATTATTATTATACAGGATTTATATAGCGCAACGGTAGGGCAGACAGTACAATTACAACACAAATCAATACAGAAGGAGTCAGAGGACCCTGCTCGTTAGAGCTTACAATCTAGGAGGGAGGGTCAAGTGATACAAAGGGTTTATAACTGTGGGGATGAGCTGATGAAGAAAATAAAAGAACAGTTGTTAGGTGGAGGCAGGGTAGGCTTCTCTAAAGAGAAATGTTTTCAAGGATCGCCTAAATGTAGATAGATTTGGAGATAGTCTGACAGATTGGGGTAGGGTATTCTAGAGGATGGAAGAGGCTTGGGAGAAGTCCTGGAAGCTAATATGGGAGGAAGTGATGAGGGAGCTAGAGAACAGGAGGTCTTGGAAGGAATGAAGAGGACAATTAGGTTGATATGTTGAGACTAGGCTAGTGATATACAGGCAGTCCCCGGAAAACAAACAAAATAGGCACTGTAGGTTTGTTCTTAAGTTGAATCTGTTTGTAAGTTGGAACAGGTACATTTTTTAGGTGTAGCTCCAGCCAAAAAATCTATTTTTAAGCTTTTTGGATAGCATAGGGAATGGTTAACACCCCTGTAACGTTTGTTTAGCTGTCTGTACCCCTGTTCAGAAGATTTAACCTCACTTTCTGTCCCAATGACAATTGGATTTTGAAAATTTTAGGCTGTTAGGGAAACATGGTCTGGTGATAAATCATCAGTGGAGACACCTTTTTCCCATATTAACTCTTGCAGGAGTGAATTTCCTTTCCTAGGGGTAGATTTCCTCTCACTTCCTGATGTTTCCCTCTGTTTGTAAGTAGGAGTCGTTTGTAAGTCGGACGTTTGTAAGTAGGGGACTGCCTGTAGTTGGGGGCAGAGTTGTGGATGGCTTTGTAACTTATTGTTAGTATTTTGAATTTAATTTGTTGGGTGAGTGGCAGCCAATGGAGGGATTGGCAGAGAGGAGTAGCAGACGCTGAGTGGTTTGTAAGGTGGATGAGTCTGGCAGCAATATTTATGATGGACTGAAGAGGGGATAGTCTATTTAAAGGTAAGCCAGTGAGGAGGGAGTTGCAGTAGTCGAGGCGAGAGATAACCAGGGAGTGAATGAGGAGCTTTGTGGTTTCATTGGTTAGGAAGGGACGTAGTTTGGAGATGTTGCGGAGGTTGAGTCGGCAAGCTTTGGAAAGGGATTGGATGTGGGGCCGAAAGGAGAGTTCAGAGTCCAGGATAACACCTAGCACCCTGATATGTGGGGATGGGTGGATGGTTGTGCCATTGCTCTTGACAGAGAAGTCAGGGAAAGAAGCACATGGGGGAGGAAATATTATGAGCTCAGTTTTGGACAAGTTGAGTTTGAGGAAGTGGTGTGACATCCAGACAGATATGTCTGTTAGTAAGTTAGTGATGCGTGAGGAGACTGATGGAGTGAGTTGAAGGGTGGAGACATAGATTTGGGTGTCGTCAGCGTAGAAATGATATTAAAAGCCGTGGGAGGCAATCACCTGACCCAAGGAGGAGGTGTAGACTGAAAATAAGAGAGGTCCAAGAACAGAACCTTGGGGGACCCTGACAGAAAAGGGGAGAGGAGAGAAGGAGGTAGAATTGTAAGTGACACTGAAGGTGCGTTGGGATGGGTAGGATGAGAGCCACCGAAGAGCGCAGTCACGGAAACTGAGGGAGTAAAGTTTTTTGAGGAGGAGGGGGTGGTCAACCATATCAAACGCAGCTGAAAGGTCCAGAAGTAGGAGTACAGAATAGCATCAGTTGGTTTTTGTGGTTAGTAAGTAATTTGTGAGTTTTAGAAGAGCAGTTTCTGTGGAGTGTTGAGGGCGAAATCCAGACTCAGTTGGTTGTAGACCAGGCATTCAAGGACTCTAGAGGAAAAGGGGAGCAAGGAGATAGGGCGAAGATTGTTAAGATTGGTAGGGTCCAAGGATGGCTTTTTAAGTATGGGGGTGACCAGTGCATGTTTTAGAGCGTTGGGGAAGATGCCAGAAGAGATGGAGAGATTGAAGATGTAGGTTAAAGAGTGTAGGATAAAGTGAGAGGGTGACCGTAGTATTTGAGAGGGAATAGAGTGCAGGGGACAGGTGGTTAGGTAGGTGTTAGAAAGGAGTTTAGCAACTTTAAAGTAGCAGGTATGAATAAGGGGAGTGTCAATTGTACCTGTTGACATGGGGTGTCAACTGGGGGAGATACCTGTAGAATGGAGATTTCATCACGAATTGTATCGATCTTTTTTTTTAAGTGATTTACATCTTTTTTAATGTGCTTTTATATTAAAGCGTAAGATGCATTTTGTCACCTATTAATTAAAGGAGCAGTAAACACAAAAATATGTATATTTCAGCTACAGGTAGACCCTAAAGGGCTGAATCATATACTGTTTTCTTATGATCCCATGGATTATGGCAAGATGTCTCTTTCCACCTTTTTTCACTGCCATTTCCTTGCAAGGAGCTCTTCTCCTTCATTAGGAGGAGTCTAACTTCTACTGCTTCAGCACCCTCAATAGTGAAAAATAAATTATAGATAGAGCATGTAGATTAAAACTATAACATTTATTGTATACACTTCTTACTAATATGCAGCTTTAGTGTTATCAGTTATTCTTATTAAATCAGAACTCCAGCCAAAAAAGATAATAATGAATAGCCTATTAAAAGATTAAATAGCAAAAACAGGTTTTGCCACAGTATTCATCTTCAATCCAGAGATTTATTTCACAATACTCTTTTCCTGACGCCTTCATGGCAGCACACACTGGGTTGTGACTCCGCCCCCACAACCTGACAGGATTGGTTTAGCTATAAAAGTTGAAGAGAGATGACCCCCACCATTCTCTTTTTTATCCTCACCTGACAAGATGGTTGGACATCGCAGAGCCTCTTACCGCATCGCCCCAGCAGGTTCAAGCCTCTCCTGTTTGGAAGTCCCTCCTGTACAGTCTCTAAAGGAGCTTCTATGGAGGGAATCCCCACTCTGGTGGTCTCAGGGCGGCAACATGGATTATCTGGCACAGAGTAAGCTTTAAAGAAGCTTCAGTTTGCAGTGGTCTCCACTTCTTAAACCTCATCTCCCCTGTAAGTTATTTTTTACTTATCTTTGCCTGGAAATTCTTATGTTTCATTTCTCTGGGATCTGTAGTCCCACAGCGCTCAGGATGGCCGGCGGCGCGTCTCGTTCCGCATTGCGCATGCGCGGAGGAGTCACATGGGGACAGTCTACTGTTTTGCCAGCTCCCAACATGGCGCCGGAGCCGTCGCGGCGCTTCTGCGCATGCGCGAAGCGTCATTTTTGGCGCGACGGCGGCGGTCTATTTAAAAAAGAGTTCTGGCTTTAAAAAAAACAGCACTTTGGTATTCTGCTCGTTTTTGCCTGCTTTTTCCTTGCATCCTGGAGCAAAATTCTCTCTGGAAACTGGTAAGCTCTTGTTTTCCTTCCTGATCCTTCGTTACAAGGGTTTTAAAAAAAAAAAAAAAAATAATAATGTATGTAATAATTAAATATATATATATATTATTAGTATTATCCAGGCATATGTCTATATATATGTATATATATATCTGTCCTCCTCTTTTTAACCTCTTCCAGACCTCCTTTATTCCTGCCTACCTTCCTCCTCTCTGCTCATGGAGACCACTGCCCAAGCAGACCACCCACGTCCAGTAAGGTAAGAGGCTGTCCGTATGGTAAGTATTGAAGAGAGAGAAAAAAGAGCGCACAGCTGCTGACAAGACTTCTTCTATCAGTCCCTCCAGGTCTGAATCAAGACGCAAGGAGAGATCAAGCCATGCCTCAAGCAGAAGATCCCGCAGAAGCCGATCACGCTCATCATCTCGTCACAAGCACTCACGCCGCAGCCATTCACGGCATGGCCACTCACGCCACAGTCGTTCTCGACGTAGCCGATCTCATCATAGAAGATCACCTTCGTCACATCGCAGGCAAACCCAGCACACTCGTCCCGCGGCCAATTGCTGTTGGGTATGTGGCGCTACTGCTTTGCCAGATAAATTGGTATGTCGCTCGTGCTTCAATGAAGCTACGAAGGATAGAGATTCAGACGTCAGGGAAGTAACGGACCTGATTCGAGAATCAGTCAGAGAATCTATAATGGAGTCAACTGCACCCCTGCCGACCAGGTCAGACCCGAGTACTTCCATGGCTCCTCCTCGCTCAGCGATCGAGGCAGGGGCAGAAGAGTCTCCTTCAGATAACGAAGATCCGGAAGTACCAACAGGTTTTGATTTCACCTTGGTCGAACCCTTTGCAAAGTCTGTCAAAGAGGCCATAGGTTGGGAAGAATCCGAGGAAATACCTCAAAAAACGCGGAAATATTTTCCGAACCTGAAGAGGGATCCAGAAACCTTCCCCTTCATCGAAGAGCTGAATGATTTAATTAAAGATGAATGGGAAAGATCCGACAAGAGACCTAACTTAAACAATAGACTTGCAAAGATGTACCCTTTAAGAGAACCTAACGTCACCTCCTTAATTAATGCCCCGGTGGTGGATGCCTCTTTAATGCGTCTGGCAAGACATGTCACCCTACCCATTGAAGATGCTGTCTCCTTCCGCGACGTCCTAGATCGGAAGATCGACCTAGAACTCAAAAAAGCCTACTCCACAGCAGGGGGCGCTTGCAGACCAGCAGTCACCACGGCAGCAGTTGGTAGAGCCATTACAGGCTGGGCTGTCAATATTGAAAAATCTCTTCAAGGAGAGATAGACTTGGAGAAAGTAATTTCATCCCTACAGGAACTTAAATTAGCGGGCGATTTTATCGCAGAAGCCTCCGTGGACATTATTAGGTGCTCGGCCCGGGCAATGTTAGCCTCGGTGATGGCAAGACGAGCTTTGTGGCTAAAACCATGGGTAGCCGACGCAGCATCAAAGACAAATTGGTGTAGAATTCCCTATGATGGTTCCAATCTCTTCGGCTCCAAATTGGATACAGCAATTTCTAAGGTGACAGGGGGAAAATCGGGGCTCATTCCCTCTGACAAGAGACCCAAGAGACCAAGAGGTCCTGCTTATAAAGGTAACCTTCCCGAAAGGTACAGAGAAGCCAAAACCTACAGACCAGGCAGAGAGTTTAAGAGAAATTGGAAGAACACTCAGTCTTCTTTCCTGAGGATGCGAAAAACCAAGACCACCCCTTCTACCGAGCAACAGAAGTCCTTTTGAAGGTACGCCCGCCCATCCTCCAAGGGTGGGCGCCAGACTAAAGAAATTCATACAAATATGGTCAGAAAACATCAGGGACCATTGGACCATTTCTACAATCAGGTACGGTCACAGGTGGAGATTCCTGAACAAGATACCCAGGAACCACTTTCTGCCAACCAAACTTCCAGCTTCTCCAGACAAGAAAAGAATCCTTCTGGAATACATAATGGAACTAAAACAAAAGGAGGCAATTTTGGAGGTTCCACCATGTCAAAAAGGAAGAGGTTTTTACTCCCCTCTGTTTCTGGTAAAAAAGAAAACGGGGGATTATCGGCCAGTACTGGACCTAAAGAGACTAAACAAAAATATCAAGTTAGAGACCTTCAAGATGGAAAGCCTACAGTCCATACTATTAGCTGTGAATCTAGGAGATTGGATGCTGTCCGTAGACTTATCAGACGCCTATCTTCACATCCCAATACACCCTGCTTTTCAAAGGTTTCTCCGCTTTTCAATCAAACAACATCACTTCCAGTTCCAATGCCTACCCTTCGGCATCTCATCAGCTCCCAGGACCTTCACCAAAGTTCTCCTGCCTCTCATCGCATACCTCAGAGAAAAAGGTCTAAGAGTACATCATTATCTGGACGATATACTTCTTCTAGCAGAAAGTCGCCAGATCTTGATACAACACCGAGAAATCCTACTATTAACTCTGCAAAAATTCGGTTGGCTGGTGAACTGGCAGAAGAGCAAGCTTCAGCCCACTCAGAAGATGGTTTTTTTAGGTGCGGAACTAGACACCATCCTAAACAGAGTACAACTTCCTCAGGAGAAAATCATGCCTCTGATTCAGAAAATTCAGAGACTAATCTCGGTTACACACTTGCCAGCCAGAGTATGCATGAGTATCCTGGGCTCCATGTCCGCAACCCTGCCCATGATCCAGTGGTCTCAATGGCACACAAGAATCTTTCAGAATTCATTTCTGAGGCAGTGGGATGGAGTATCAATGCTTCAGCGAATCTACATACACAGGTATGTGAAGCAATCGATGTGGTGGTGGACACGTCCCAAAAATCTCAAGAGATACAAACCTCTAGTTTCTCCACAACCAGAGGTGGTCACCTCAGATGCCAGCCAGCTAGGATAGGGAGCCCATTACCAGAATCTAGCATCTCAGGGGCAATGGAAGTTCCAGGCTCATGGGATGGTATCCAATATACTAGAGCTCAGAGCAGCTTTTCAGGCACTCCTGGCCTTCACTCCATATCTGGTAGAGAAGAATGTCGTAATTCGAATGGACAACAAAGTCGCTGTAACGTATATCCAGAGGCAAGGAGGGACGAGGAGTCGCTCTTTGATGCAGGAGGTACGCCCTATCATGGAGTGGGCTCAAGTACACCTAATAGACCTGAAAGCGGTATATGTCCCAGCAGCTCAGAACATGCTGGCCGACTATTTGAGCAGGGAACTGCTCTCAAACAACGAGTGGTCATTGAGCCAACAGGCCTTCTCCCTTCTTTCAAGAACCTGGGGAACACCAGAGATCGACCTAGCAGCCACACCTGCAAACACCAAATGTCGAAGATTCCTGGCGAGAGCAGCCTTCCCATCGGCCGAGGGGATGGATTGTTTGACCCATCCGTGGAAGTTCAAGTTGGGTTACATTTTTCCTCCAGTACCCTTAATTGCAAGGTTCCTATCCAGGCTTCGGAAATCATCAGCAACAGTAATAGCCATAATTCCTTTTTGGCCTAGGAGACCATGGTTCACAACCTTACTACAGCTCAGCTTACAACAACCGCTTCCTCTCCCAGTAACATCGGACCTTCTGTCCCAGGGTCAATTTCTACACCCAGCTCCAGAGAAGTTACACTTGACAGCATGGAAATTGAAAGGACTCGGCTGTTAGAACAGGGATGCTCGCAGGAGGTCATTTCTACTCTTCTACAAGCGAGGAAAAACACCACCAACAAGACATACTCACAAGTATGGAATAGGTTTTGTTCTCTGGCCCAACAAAGAAAATGGAACCCAGTATCACCAGAGACACCACAAGTTCTGGAATTCCTTCAGTTGGGTATTTCCAAAGGCTTAAGCTCAAGTACTCTTAAAGTCCAGATTTCGGCTCTTTCAGCTAAAACAGGCATTAGATGGGCACTACATCCGCTAGTGATTCAGTTCATGAGGGCTTGCTTAAAAATCAGACCTCCAAAAAAACCCACATTTCCAGCTTGGAATCTCTCCACAGTACTCAATGCATTATCCAAACCTCCTTTTTGGCCAATTGAATCAATCTCACTTTGGAACCTGACTTTGAAAGTAACCTTCCTGATCGCCATTACATCCGCTAGAAGAGTTTCAGAACTCAAAGCGCTATTAATAACAGAACCTTACTTAGTCTTCTATCCCGATAGAGTGGTATTAAGACCCTCGGAACGTTTCACTCCCAAGGTATCATCTTCTTTTCATTATAATCAAGATATCAACCTTCCATCCTTTACTAACGACCAGGGTGAACCTCATGCATTGGATGTTAAAACTATCATTACCAGCTATTTGGAAGCCACAGCCTCTTTCAGAAAATCAGATACTCTTCTCATAATCCCTCACGGTCCTAGGAGAGGTCATCCAGCAACTTCCCGAACAATCGCATCCTGGCTGGTCAACACCATTAAGAAGGCATATTCATCTCAGCAACTAGCCATCCCAGAAGGCATCAGGGCACACTCAACCAGGGCAGTGGCAACCTCATGGGCAGCATACTGCAGAGTTTCACCGGAGACAATCTGTAAGGCAGCTACCTGGTCGTCAAGACATACATTTACTTCTCACTATAAGATTGATTCTGCGCATCTAACTACAGCAGACTTTGGCAGATCCATTATTACAGCCAATTCCACAGCTCTTTAGTATAATAAAACTTTAATTGCACCCTCCCGACTGGCGAGTTATTTCCCAGTGTGTGCTGCCATGAAGGCGTCAGGAAAACGGAAAATTGTATACTCACCTTTCCGTAATTTTCCTTTCCTGACGCATCTTCATGGCAGCACACAGATTCCCACCCTGTCTTAAGATGATATATACTGAGAATGGTGGGGGTCATCTCTCTTCAACTTTTATAGCTAAACCAATCCTGTCAGGTTGTGGGGGCGGAGTCACAACCCAGTGTGTGCTGCCATGAAGATGCGTCAGGAAAGGAAAATTACGGAAAGGTGAGTATACAATTTTCCGTTTTTCCTGTCACTAGATGTCCCATGTCTGATGACCAGCATAATTCACCCCACATCCTCTGAGCCCAAGTCTTCGTGGACTATCCCCAGCCAGTTGCTGCACAGTGAAAGGAGAAGCAGCACAGTAATGATCTCATCTGTCTGTCACTCGATGAGCTCATCTGTCTGTCACTCTTTCTCCTCCTATCTGCATGCTTTCTGCCAGCACATAAACTGATTGGTTCCATTTACTGCTTCTTGCTCTCACACCCCAGCTCTGCTCTAGAGGGACTGTAAGAGGCCGATACCAGGTCAAATTCAAATACTTACATTGCTTGTATTTAACCACTTGCCACCAAATCACATACATGTATGTATACCTCTCAACTTTCTGAAATGGGGATGAGGGACACCTATTAGCAAAAGTATGTAGGCATAGGACACACCTCCTGCCACCCCCCCCCCCCTTAAAGGAGAATTGTACAACAAAAAAAGATTGGTTAAACCCACAAATGCTTTTTACCACTACTATTCCTTTATATTGTCTTTTAGCAGGGCTTTTTTTCAGCGGGAATGTGGGGGAATGCAGTTCCGGCACCTCCAGCACTGAATGGCAAAGTGTGCTGGAGAGTCAATTGATGCTGACTGCTGGGGGATCTATTGTCATTGGGGATCTATTTTTTTGTGGGGGTCTATTGTTGCTGGGGTGGTATTTTGTTGTTGGGGGTCCATTGTTGCTGGGGGAAGGTCTGTCGTTGTGTGTGGGGGGATCTATTGTTGCTGTGGTCGGGTCTGTTGCTGCTTGGGTGGGGTCTATCAAATTCCATACAATTTAGTAGCACAAAATGATACTTGGTTCTGTATTCTCTAAAAAGGGGTGGTACTGGGAGGTGGGTGGAGCCAAGAGACAGTGCTCGGAGGTGGGTAGGGGGGCAGAGACGAAGGGTGACTCATAAGGGGTGAGTTCCTGCACCTATTCTCTGAGAAAAAAAGCCCTGGCTTTTAGTATTTACAAATGCAGCAATTTAGAGGTTGGATGAAAGGTTTAGCACTGGGAAACAGTACATTTTATATACAACTATATAGATCAGACCCAAATGAGGAGGAATGAGGGACAGAGGGACATTGTTCCAGATCAGGGACATTCCCTCGAAATCAGGGACAGTTGTGAGCTATGATGTTTGTGATGGACTTCAAGTGGTTTTACTGTATGATGCCTGTAGCTGCTGTAGCTGTATGATGCCCGTATGATGCCTGTAGCTGCATTGTGCCCCTAATGAGCTCTATGGTATAGGAAAGCAGAAGCAACAAGCGTTTTCATCACTTCCAGTTTCCCCAGATGTAAACAGCACCGTTTTTAAATTGTGAAAGCATCTGATCACACTGATCTTGGTGTGATCAGATTCTTTTAAGGGCAGAGGAAACATTTGTGGTCTAATAGACCCCAGATCTGTCCATAAAGAGTACCTGTCACTGCCTATTGCTGTCACAAGGAATGCTTACATTCCCTGTGACAGCAATAAAAGTGCTACAAAGATTTAAAGAAACAATGTCAAAATTAAGAAAAAACAAATTTTAAACGCACCCCCTATCCCCCTGTGCAAAGGCGAGCACATGCATTGGTCCCACAAGCATACATAAATGGTGATCACACCAAACATGTGAGGTATTGCCCCAAACGTCAGAGCAAAAGAAATAATTCTAGCACAAGACCTCCTCTGTAATTCTAAACTGGTAACCTGTAAAGTCTTTTAAACGTTGTTTATGGCGATTTGATGTAGTTTGTTGCCATTCCATGAGTGTGCGCAATTTTAAAGCGTGACATGTTAGGTATCTAACATGTGACATGTTACTCTGCGTAACTTCATCTTTTATATTTAAAAGAAAAAAAAAAAGATCTATTATACTGTGTTTCTGTGCATTAAAGTTCATTCAAGGAGTGTTTTTTCCCAAAAATCTGCGTTAAAAAACTGCTGCGCTAATATCGTGTGACATAAAAAAATTGCTAAAAAAAAAAAATATAAGGTTTGGGGATTCTAAGTAGTTTTCTCGTAAAAAATACAGATTTTTACTTGTAAACAAAAGGTGTCAGAAAAAGGCCTGGTCTTCAAGTGGTTCCAAAAAAAGGCGACATTGTTGTGCAATGCAGTGCAATGACAGATGCAGGAAAAATTGCACTAGTGCGAGCGGGGCATTAATAATGACAGAGCTTCATTCATTTGTGTCTTTTATATTTGCCCAGAGTTCAGCTTTAAATAAAAAATGAGTGATGAATGAGACTTTGTATTCAGTGAAAACTATTTCATAATATAATGACATTTCAGATGGTTTTGCTTTGCAGTGTGCACTTTTTATAGGGACACCACAAGATGGCAGTAGCATGCAAGTGATAGAACTTTCTTTCCGTTTCAGATGTACTGACATTGTTGAATTAGTCTTTCTCATTTTATAGTGAAAGCTAAAACTCTTTTATTACCAAGAAATGGATTCAAGTGCTGTGTTTGGAAAAAAAAAACAGGGACATGCACAAAAGTAAAGTAGAAAATGAATGGATATAAAACTGAGTCATTTATATAGAGAGTTGAGATGATGCTCGAGGCGACAAAACACCACTTTTATACAGATTTTGTCAATGAAACATAGCGATCGTAGCAATTTTATGGCGGGTAGTTGAGATAGAAGAAATTTGCATGTCTGCAGTGCCTCACTGATATTCTAGGTATCATTTTCACTTTTTTAAATGGTTTAATAGGTGATAATTGAAACGGTATTAAACCCAAAATTAAGAATGTAAAATATTGCAGCTTACCAATTAATAACACAAATACATTTAACTTTTTCCCAAACAGTTCCATTCAAGGCATGCAATGAATGATAACTATCACACTTGTGCTGCCAACCTTTATTTTTACCTGGGAATCTGGTCAGTAACAAACTTTCTGTCCTAATGTGTCTCCACTCTAGATGGAGGAGCAACGGAGACACCTTTGGACAGCAGCATTGTCATTTTGGGGAGAGGGTAGTATTAGATGACTAACAAATTGAAGCTGAACTGCTAACACTTTTTAAGCAGTTACAGCATCCCATTTACGGTCATTATTATTGTTTTTCTTTATGCCCTATTATGATAATAATTTGTATTTTTCTTTATTTTGTTATATTTCTTGCATTTTGCTCAAAGTAATTGGTGTATTCCTGATTTATGAATTTATTTATATCTAAACTTGAGTATTTTTCTTGCGATTTTTAGTATAATATGATGCCACACCTAAAGTTTCCTGAGGAAGCTCCATAGAGCGAAACATGTTGAGAAAAGTGGTATTCTTTCATGATGTCTCATTGAGTTTTATGAACTTTCTGTATTTAGTCTTGTCTCATGTTTTTTAAACATTGTTAAAAAAAAATTCTGTTTTATCCAATACCGTTGATGAATTGATATTCCCTTATTACTCACACAACACCATTAAAGTCCCGGGGTTTGTTACCTCAAAGCCCCTCATTATTTTCTTCATTTGTCAAAATTGGGATGTGGTGTTTCTATGTTTGGTCTCCCCCTTTCCATACTATATTGTAGTTACAGCATCCATTTTCTCTCCTCTTTGGTTTTACATAAATTAATAAAAACGGACCATTGTAAGCACCCCTGTGAGTGTTAAAGGGTTTATCTCAGCCCCCCCCCAAACTGCCACAGGACAGTTTTGTCTTTTAAGGGAAGTTGAAAAATAATAGACCTAATGGCAGGATCACTAGGTGAAAATAAAGAAAAAAATATTGTCGCCACCATATCTGAGAGTTGGTAAGCTGCAATATGTTACATTTTTTGAGGCTTTAATACTGCTTTAAGCCCCGGTTCACACTGAGGCAGTGCGACTTGCAGCGCGACTGCCTCAGGCGACCTGGACAGGACAGGGGCGGCGACTTGCAAAACGACTTCTATATAGAAGTCTATGCAAGTCGCCTTAAGTCGCCCCCAAAGTAGTACAGGAACCTTTTTCTAAGTCGGAGCGACTTGCGTCGCTCCGATTAGAACGTTTCCATTGTACAGAACGGGACGCTACTTGTCAGGCGGCTAGGTCACCTGACAAGTCGTCCTAGTGTGAACCGACCCTAAGGGTTTGTATTCCATGGTGGCCTTGTCTTTCTCCTCCTGTTTATCTTCATGGCATTCTCCTCACCTTTCTCCTGGACCTCCTCCAGGGAGGTTGCTAGGATTGTGAAAGACGTGGGGCATCCCAAGGAGAGGAACGAGACAACACAAGTAGCGCAGAGTGTAAAATGGTCATTGTGGCCCATCTGCACCAAAAATGAAATGGCTTCTTCAGAAGAAGATTCAAGTTTTGAAATGGGCCAGCCAGAGCCCAGACCTGAATCCCATTGAAAATCTGTGGGGTGATCTGAAGAGGGCTGTGTACAGGAGATGCCCTCGCAGTCTGACAGATTTACAGTGTTTTTGCAAAGAAGAGTGGGCAAATATTTCCAAGTCAAGATGTGTCATGCTGATAGACTCATACCCAAAAAGACAGTGCTGTAATAAAATCAAAAGGTATGTTAACAAAGTATTAGTTTGAGGGTGTGCACACTTATGCAACCATTTTATTTATTTATTTTTTACTCTTTTATTTTTATAGTTTTTCATACATACAAATGCAAAACAATACATCTTCTCTCAAAAGTCTCTTATGACTCATGGACAGTTTGTCCAACCATAACTATCTCACCTGAAGACCTTACCAGGTTGAGTAACTGACCATGCTTTATTATGCTCTGTACTCAACCACACAACCTGGAGTAAAGGGGAGGGGTCCAGAAGGGGGCACAGTGTTCCACACGTGATCAAAAAAGGAGTTAAAAAATGATAAATCTATGTGGTCCCCCTTAGCCCTGTACCATCCCCTCTATTTGATGCCTGTTAACCTTTATACCCACCCCCCCCCCCTTACCCACCAGTGCAATTTTTAAACATTCCTCGCAGTGCATAATATTCCTTTTTAATATTAGTTTAAGTACAATATGTAACTTTTAATTCTCTCTACTCTCCCACTTTCCCCCCTCCCCCGTCCTCTCTATACCCCTGTCTTCTCTTCTCTCTCCTCCTTCTCTTTAAGTGTGACCTCTATTCCCCTTATGGTGGGCAACCTATTTTATTTAGCCAAGGGTTCCACATTTTTAAGAATTTCTCCAAATTCTTTCATCTTGTAAATTCCACTTTTTCCCTCCAGACATTAGCGTCTATCACCTTAACCCATTCTTCAAATGTAGGGGGCCTTGCGGATTGCCAATTTTGGGCAATTATCCTTCGAGCTTGGCATAAACATCTTATTACTGTCATTTTAGTGGTTACAGATATACTATTTTCCTCTATTTTCCCCAGCAAGCATAATGTAGCATCCATCTCCAATTTAATCCCAAAGGTACTGTTAATCTCCTCGATTATCTCCTTCCAATACCTGAACAATTTTGGGCATCTCCACAACAAGTGGATCAAATCGCCAGTTCCTGGACACCTGGGGCATTTGTCATCTGCTCTGTAACCATACCTAAAAAGCTTCTTTGGCGTATAATAAACTCTGTGTAATAGATACATTTTATTTTCGTTTTTTATTTTTACTTCCCTCCACCTAAGGCCCCTTTCACATGTGTTGATCCGACCCGTGAACATCCGCTGCTCAGCGGTGATCGCTCCGTTTTCCCCAGCTGAGCCGGCAGATGACAGGGCGGGACCCGCACACTGTGCAGGGACCGCCCTGTCAGATCTCCGCTCTCCCCTATGGGGGATCGGAGGAACACGGACCGTCTGTCCATGTTCATCCGATCCGCTCTGCAGACGGATAGAAAAATAGGATTTTCCTCCGTCTGCAGAATGGGACGAGAGCGGAGCCGGATGACATCGGGTGTTAGCGGATGTACATCCGCTGACACCCGCTATCCCATAGGGATGCATGTATGTCCGTATTTCATCCGAAAACGGATGGATGAAATACGGACATACGGTCCGCATGTGTGAAAGGGGCCTTAAAGATTTCAGTTTGTTGTTCAACTGAGTTTTACAGTTTATAGGTCACATTAAAGGTGGAAAAAGTTCTGAAATGACACATTTTTTTACATCACAGAAACATTTAACATTTAACTGGGTGTGTGGACTTTTTATATCCGCTGTATAAGAAGCACAGTGGCTAAGTGGTTAGCACTTCTGCCTAGCAGCACTAGGGTTGTCCGTTCAAATCCCAAACATGGCAATACCTGTCCAGAGTTTGTATGTTCCCTCTGTACTTGTGGAGGTTTCCTCTGGGTACTCTGGTTGCAGCCCACACTCCAAAAACATGCTGGTAGGTTAATTGGATGCTATCTAAATTAGCCCTAATATGTATGAATGAGAATTAGGGATCTTAGATTGTAAGCTCCTTGAGGGCAGGGACTGATGTGAATGTACACTATATATGTGAAGCGCTGCATAAATTGAAAGCACTCTATAAGTACCTGTAATAAATAACTAATAATTATATAAAAAGACAAAAAAACTGGTGGCTTATCAGTAAATGATCATTATCTCGTCAGTGATCAGGGATGGATGTGGTCAAACTGTTCTTTATTTTGTTTAAATAACAACATCGGCTTCATTGGCTACATCTCTCCACCATAATATTTGGCACAACACAGATAAAGTAATATGTATTTAAATTTGAACTCTAGGCAGATATTAAAGACATAAAATAACGCAGCTTAATATTCATGAATACATTAGTAAATGTATTTTTTAATGCAATCAGTGCAAGTACCTGAATTTGACCCGATAGCCTCATGTAGTCCCTGTACAACAGAACACAGACTGTGAGAGGAAGAAACAGAACACGGTAGAAATTAATTCATATGCTGACAAAGAGTCACATAGAAAGATAGAAAAGTGTCGGCAGAAAACGACAGAGTAGTCCATCGAGTCTGCCTATTTTTATTTTTTGGTTTCTAATTTGTTTTATTTGTTGTTTTTTTTTCATTAAAGCGTAACTCCACTTTTTTTGAGAAAAAAAAACATTCCCCTCTGGGTGATCTATGTGCATTGCAGGGATTTTAACAAACTTTGTTCCAGATTCCTACCTTTAGTTATTCTGAATAAATCCTCGTGTTTGTCTGTGCCCTTGTGGGAAAGTGAGTCTGATGGGAGTGGTTTCATAATTACCAATCAGCTGTGCACCTGCAGAGCCCTAATGAGGAAAGATGCTGGGCCTGCAATCCCTTTTGTCATGATTTCCTATTGGGAGTATCGCACCAAAAATTACATTTTTGTTGCAGGGGACGCTTGAAATTTGACTTGCATCTTGGTGCAGACTTCTGGGAAAATCAGTGAGCCAATCACATGAGCAGGAAATTATGTTTTGGGGGGGGGGGGGGGCATTCGAACATTTTCAGGTAGCCATATTGCATTACATTTTTAGAAAATTACAGAGCTGCAGATTGAAAAGGAAAGGTAATTTTTAATAACATTCAATTACAATATGACTTGTGTCCCAGCTGTATACGCTATATCATTTTTTCTTTATTTGTTTTCTTTATTTGCTATTTTTTTCCCCCACGAAAGTGGAGTTACTCTTTAACTTTTTTGTCTGGGTATAGATCTCTGTTTGTCCCAAGCATGTTTGTGGCTGGATTCACACTAGTGGGAATTGGGTGTGGCTGTTTCCACTGTAAAAAAGAAGGGAGGGCGCACGACCCTGTGCATTACCAAAAGTATTTTAATAAAAGTAAAACAGCAATGGTTATACTCACATGTTATGTGAGTATAACGTGTTATACAAGCATATCAAGGCAACAGCAATAGCGAACGGTATCTCTTGAATCTATAGTTGAAACCAAAGATGTCAGAGGACCAGACAGTATTGCAGGATGGCTAACGTGTTTCGAGGGAGGACCCTTTTCCTCAGAGCCAAAGCGTTGAATGACTGGCCTCTTCTAACTGTTTGTATATATATATATATATATATATATATATATATATATATATATATATATATATATATATATATATATATATACACACACATATGCACCTATAAAGACGCCCACATGATGGCAGATCCTGCCATGCCCATCCACATAGACACCACCTCCCCTGTGGACAGAAGGAAGGTGTGTGCCACTGACAGGCATCACAGGCCCACCTTTCTCATAATGACAGTTTCTGTGTAAAAATATAGCATTATAGCCTCATAATACATGTAAAAAGCATGTGTATCTTCTGATGTGTCCCTCTGGCATCCATCTATGGTAAATGGTTTCGATCTGGAGTCCAGGAGTCATAACATCATGTATAAACTTTCATGGTCCATCCATTGTCGGTGCTCCCTACCTTCCCCTGCAGCAGCTTCTATCTGACACAGGGCAGCCAAAGCTGCTGAATCATGTGACTGGAAAGGACAGGATTAAAAAAAGGTAAGTACACTGATCTTTTTTTTTTTTCTTTTACAGGGTACGCAGGATAGGTAATAAGAAGGGGTTGGAATGTTTTTAAGATCAGTTGTAGTTAGACTTGTAGTTGTAGTTATCTTCCACTTTAAGATCTCTCTTATGCTTCATCTTCTACTTTTATATTTACTAAATTATCTTTTTGAGGTCTCATATTATCAGTTTTCTTATAGTACATGCATTGTAATGGGGCTGATACAGACAAGATATACGCTGCATATACTGTAGATGCATACCATTTTTTGGGGTATTGATATAGAGTGGATAGCCATTGATTGTTGTATTGCTATAGGCAGGATATACATCCCGGCAGGTTACAGAAATTTTAATATTAATAGAGTCATAATATACAGTGGGGGCCAGGCCCGGATTTACTCCATTTGCCGCCCCAAGGCCGGGCCCTTCAATGTCGCCCCCCCCCCCCCCACACACACACACACACCACCAGAAAGAGCCCCCAGACATAATACGGTCAAAGACTGCAGACATGATAGAAGAGATGGTCAGAGACTGCAATCATAGTACAGGAGATGGTCAGAGACTGCAGACATGATAGAAGAGATGGTCAGAGACTGCAATCATAGTACAGGAGATGGTCAGAGACTGCAGACATGATACAGGAGACGGTCAGAGACTGCAGACATGATACAGGAGACGGTCAGAGACTGCAGTTCCTATGGACATTAGTAGATAATGGCCGATCGGCCCTCTCACCTGACCCAGCGATACAGCAATGGTTCCTCTGATCAGTGGTCAGCTCACTCTGAATTGCCCGTGGCGACTCCGCTGGGTAGCACCCAGATCTGTATTCCTGCAATGACTCCATTCCTTTCTCCGCCAGGGATGGCACCAGGCTGTGTGGCTTTCCCTCTGGTGGCGCAGGGCAGCGGGGTTCTCTCTCTAATGGTTTTCCCTCAGCAGTGTCCTCTCCCTCTGGAGTCCTGGGTGTAGACCCCCCAGGACAAACCACCCCCCTCCATTAGTACAGACCTTCACCAGGACAAACCCCCCTCCCTTCATTAGTACAGATCCCCCCAGGACAAACCCCCCTCCCTTCATTAGTACAGATCCCCCCAGGAAAAAAACCCCCTCCCTTCATTAGTACAGACCCCCCCAGAACAAACCCCCCTCCATTAGTACGGACCCCCCAGGACAAACGCCCCACTATTAGTACAAACCCCCCCCAGGACAACCCCCTCTCCATTAGTAAAACCCCCCCCAGGTCAACCCCCTCCATTAGCACAGACCCCCTCAGGACAAACCACCCCTCCCTTTATTAGTACAGACCCCCCCAGGACAAACCCCCCTCCATTAGTACAGACCCCCAGGACAACCCCCCCCTTCATTAGTACAAACCCCCCGGACAACCCCCCCCCTTCATTAGTACAGACATCCCAGGACAAACCCCCCCTTCACTAGTACAGACCCCCAGGACAACCCCCCCTCCATTAGTGCAGACATCCCAGGACAAACCCCCCCTTCACTAGTACAGACACCCAGGACAACCCCACCTCCATTAGTGCAGACATCCCAGGACAAACCGCCCCTTCACTAGTACAGACCCCCAGGACAACCCCCCCTCCATTAGTGCAGACATCCCAGGACAAACCCCCCCTTCACTAGTACAGACCCCCCAGGACAACCCCCCCTCCATAAGTGTACAGATGGAGACAGGCTTGGGCGGGAGTGAGAGACACAGGAGGACACAGGAGAACACGCGCCCCCCTCCCCCGCACAGAGACCAGCCGCTCCGATCTCATTCGGCTGCTCTCCTTCTCTGACAGGAAGAGGGAGGGGGGACAGGCTCGAGCATCGAAAAACCAGCAGCGGCGGTGACCTGCGGAGGACGCCGCCTCAGTCTGGACACACACAGAGAGGAGGAGGAGGAGGGAGAGGAGCACTCTAGTGCTTCAGCGCCCCCACCTCTCTGGCGCCCGGGTGCGCTGCATCACATGCTGCTATGTTAGTGTGGGGGGCGGCCGAGAATTCGTTGCAGGAGCGGCGCCGCCCCTGTACCACTGCCGCCCCGAGGCCTGGTCTCGGTGGCCTTGTGGGAAATCCGGCCCTGGTGGGGGCGGAAAGTATACAGACCCCCTTAAATTTTTTACTCTTTGTTATATTGCAGCCATTTGCTAAAATCATTTAAGTTCATTTTTTTTCCTCATTAATGTACACACAGCACCCCATATTGACAGAAAAAAACTGAATTGTTGACATTTTTGCAGATTTATTAAAAAAGAAAAACTGAAATATCACATGGTCCTAAGTATTCAGACCCTTTGCTGTGACACTCATATATTTAACTCAGGTGCTGTCCATTTCTTCTGATCATCCTTGAGATGGTTCTACACTTCATTTGAGTCCAGCTGTGTTTGATTATACTGATTGGACTTGATTAGGAAAGCCACACACCTGTCTATATAAGAACTTCCAGCTCACAGCGCATGTCAGAGCAAATGAGAATCATGAGCATCATGCTGTGGGGGTGTTTTTCAGCTGCAGGGACAGGGCGACTGGTTGCAATCGAGGGAAAGATGAATGCGGCCAAGTACAGGGATATCCTGGATGAAAACCTTCTCCAGAGTGCTCAGGACCTCAGACTGGGCCGAAGGTTTACCTTCCAACAAGACAATGACCCTAAGCATACAGCTAAAATAACAAAGGAGTGGCTTCACAACAACTCCGTGGATAAGATATATAATGTAGCAGCGCTCAAGTCCGTAGGTATAAAAAGTGAATGATGTTAAAATTAGTATATTTATATATATCTCTCTCTACCCACACGATTATTAATATAATAATCTATAAAAAGGATTAAAAATAGATAAATAAACAATAGACAGTAATCACATAAAAATAGTCCAATGCTAAAAAAAGTAGATGATGTGTGGATCATCCGTAATGTAGATGGATGTGGGAGCCAGGGGGATCTATGCAACCAAAATACCAAGGGCAGCTTCCTGTTGAGTGAAGTCAGCTCTCCATATAGACATAAAAAATTCAAAGAGAAAGCGCCTCTTAAGTATCAGTGATTTATTCAAATATTAAAAGCATACATGAGCACTTACATTAGGGCTGAGGAGTGACAGCTTCCATAGAGAACTAGACCCGGTATCGTCAAAACTCCAATAGTGTGGGGCTGGATGGATGCCAGGCGGATGGCCGCGGACCTCCGCTCGGAAGCACCGGCTGTGTGCGGTGAAGTGGAGAAGTCACTTCCGCGTTCCAACAGGTCACATGGGTGATGACGTCACTCGGGTAGTTCAGATTCACAGGGGTCCACTACACGTTTCTGAGCATGCGCAAAGCTCGTAACGGGCATGCGCGCTCCTTTATCAAGTGTGTATGGGACAGCAAACCAGGAAGCTTAAATAGCTCTATGTGAGAGATAAATACTGATCTGGACCAATTAAAAAGAGGGAGGGGACGTATCTGGGAAGATTGAATAACGATAATAGGAGTAAATTCTCTATGGATTACAAGTTGATATAGAAGTAATAATATAAAAAAAAAAAAAGTAAACTAGTAAGGCTAATAGAATTTATCAAAAGACATGAAAATATAAAATTGAGAAGATTGGAGATAAATGAATAAATATAAGATATATGAATTATTAGCAAGAATAATACAGAAAAAATAAAAAATAAATAAATAATGAGTAATAAACATGGGAAAATTATGTACAATAACTCATGTTATATGAAAAAATATAATAAATACCAATATATCATATGAGACAATAAATTATTTGTAATGATAGAGAAACATTACAAAAAATTACAAAAAAATTACAAAAAAAATGGAAAAAATACACGAAAAATGGGAAAAAATATATATAGAAAAATATATATATTAATAGGAGTATAGTCTAAAGTTCTTATGGTAGGGGGGGGGCTCAATACATTTATTTATTTTTATTTTTCTATAGCAAAGGCTATCAAGAATGAACTGATACCAAATATGATAAAAAGCTTTAAAAATGATTAAAGGAAAGGAGGGGGAGGATGAAAGATGGAAAGGGAGGAGGGGCCAAAGATTATGTAAAACTAGGTTCACAGTACATGTGTGCGTATGTGCGACATGTATTGTTATACAATAATAGTATGGTAAAAACAGATAATAAAAAATAAAATATAAAAAACAGACGGGACACGCTAGGTTGTTAATGTAATGTAATAAAATGAATAAAATTGATCTATAAATACATTCTATATAATGGTATTAACCTCTAATTCCCCATTTAACCCATTGGGTGCTAAAGTGTCCAAAATAAAAATCCAAAAAGTTTCACGCTCACATAGTTTAGAGAAACGCTCGGCCTCGGATAATTTGCGTGGAATGGCCTCCTGGTTTGCTGTCCCATACACACTTGATAAAGGAGCGCGCATGCCCGTTACGAGCTTTGCGCATGCTCAGAAACGCGTAGTGGACCCCTGTAAATCTGAACTACCCGAGTGACGTCATCACCCATGTGACCTGTTGGAACGCGGAAGTGACTTCTCCACTTCACCGCACACACAGCCGGTGCTTCCGAGCGGAGGTCCGCGGCCATCCGCCCGGCATCCATCCAGCCCCACACTATTGGAGTTTTGACGATACCGGGTCTAGTTCTCTATGGAAGCAGTCACTCCTCAGCCCTAATGTAAGTGCTCATGTATGCTTTTAATATTTGAATAAATCACTGATACTTAAGAGGCGCTTTCTCTTTGAATTTTTTATCACAACAACTCTGTGACTGTTATTGAATGGCCCAGCAAGAGCCCTGACTTAAACCCAATTGAGCATCTTTGGAGAGACCTAAAAATGGCTGTCCACCAACGTTTACCATCCAACCTGATAGAACTGGAGAGGATCTGCAAGGAGGAATGGCAGAGGATCTACAAAAAAAGGTGTGAAAAACTTGTTGCATCTTTCCCAAAAAGACTCATGGCTGTATTAAATCAAAAGGAACTTCTACTAAATACTGAGCAAAGGGTCTGAATACTTAGGACCATGTGATATTTCAGTTTTTCTTTTTTAATAAATCTGCAAAAATGTTAACAATTCTGTATTTTTCTGTCAATATGGGGTGCTGTGTGTACATTAATGAGGAAAAAAATGAACTTAAATGATTTTAGCAAATGGCTGCAATATAACAAAGAGTGAAAAATTTAAGGGGGTCTGAATACTTTCCGTCCCCACTGTACATTATATGGGGGATTGACAATGACTGGGAACATATACAGTATTGTAGAATTTAAATCTGCAGCACATGTTTTTTATTTACTCTGATTATATTTGATATATGAATACACTGTACCATCAAGTACATTCTAGTGAAGCATGACATATTCCAATGTTTCCTTACTGTCTTGTTTTTATAAATGTGGCTAATGTCAGCTGAAAGTTATTAGTAAGTCATTCTTTTACCAGGATGAAACAGTGGGAAAAGCCAAAGGCCTGAACTAGGCCTCTGGTCCTTAATCATTTGTTATTATCTATTCCATCTGATAGTGTCATCACATTGTAAATTCTTTGTTCCTATAAATTATTCTGTGCTCTGCAGTCTCCACTGTGAGAATTTCTCACATATTGTAAAATCCCCACTCTACAATATAGCATATGATTAAAGTGGAACTTCGGTCATTTTTTCATCTATCCATAATCTTAATCTCCTGCCCTTGTTGTTTTACCTTTGGATAGTATTTTTTTTTTTTTCTGCCAGTAAATACCTTTTGCAGCCCACTTCCTGTTTCTTGTCTGGTGAATAGCCTAGGCTTATGACATCATGCACAGCTCTCTCTCTCACTCTCGTGATAGTTTGCCAGGAAGGGAGGGGGGGGTGAGTCATAAGAGGGCCAATGGGACCTGCAGGGCTGCAGAGCTGGAGGTGTGCCTCTGTGCAAATCCAGGAAGTGAGCAGGCAGCAGCTGCCCACAGTTAAAATGGTTGCAGCCAGACTCAGTGGAGGGAGATTTCTGCAGCATAATTGGCAAGTACAGAATCACAGTAAATATGAAATAATATGCAAAGGTGTTGGAGGGAAGCTTCAGAATGGCAAAGATGTTTTTATTACAAATTATGTGAGTAGACTGCAGTTAGGGTTGCCACCTGTCCGGGATTCACCCGGACAGTCTGGGTTTTGAATCATGTGTCTGGGTTTCAGGCTGACTAAAACCTGGACACATTATTCAGATGGGGCTGTGGCTTCCCAAGTAACCCATATAGTCACACACAAATCTGTTGCCCTTCGGGAGCTGTGGATGGCTGCCTGCGGGCAGGTTCGGCATCACTGGGGGGCAGGGCAATGATATCCACAAGAGCAATTTGGCCACACCCACTGTTCACTGTGGCACTCTATGTGCGCCACATTACTACTCTCCTTGGGGCACCCAAAGTGTCCCAGGCCGCTAAAGTGTACGGGTTTGGCTTGAAGAAAAGGTGGCAACCCTAACTGCAGTTCCTCTTTAACCGGCTCCAGACCAGCCGCCGCAAGTACACTGCGGCAGTTTGGCCCGGTTGTGCGAAGCATCGTAGCTATACGTCGCGCGCACGCCCCCTCGGCAGCCGTGACGATCGTATTCATTCCAGAGCCCCGATCAATCCCCAGGCCCAGGCCAATGGTATCTGGCCTGGACCTGGTGATCGAGCCTAGAAAATGAGATACTTCCCCTTCATGTGTAAGTGTAAACACAGCAGGGAAAGTGATGTCATCTCTCCTCGTGGAAGTCTTTTCGTTCCAGAGAGAGGAGAGAAGACATCTCAGAGTAAGTGCACCAACACTACACTGACACCAGTTCACGTAGGTACACTTGCCACCCCCCGATCACCCCCCCCATTAACCCCTTCACCCCCTGTCACTATGTCACCCAGTGCAGTGTTCATATTTTTTTTTTGATCACTGTACTGGTGTAGGCCCAGATAGGTCTAGGGACCCCCCCCCAACCCCCCAATAAAGGTTTAACCCCTTGATCACCCCCTGTCACCAGTGATCACTGTATAAGTGTCACGGGTGACACTGGTTAGCTAGTTTATTTTTTATAGCTTCAGGGCACCCGCCGTATTTTACCTGAATAAAGGTTTAACCCCCTGATCGCCCGGCGGGTGATATCAGTTAGGTTTTAGTGTCAGTCAGGGTCTGCGTCGCCCCAGGCAGTGTCAGATTAGTGCTGGTAGCGCTAACACCCACGCACACACCATACATCTCCCTTAGTAGTAGAGTGTCTGAACAGATCGCTATCTGATCTGATCAGATCTATACTACCGTCCCTAGCAATTTAGGGTTCCCAAAAATGCAGTGTTAGCAGGATCAGCCCAGATACCTGCTAGCACCTGCGTTTAGCCCCTCCACCCAGCCCAGCCCACCCAAGTACAGTATCAATCGATCACTGTCACTTACAGTACAAAACACAACACACATAACTGCAGCGTTCGCAGAGTCAGGCCTGATCCCTGCGAACGCTAACAGTTTTTTTGTAGCGTTTAAAGCAGTCGCTCATCTGTCAGATTCAGTCTCATAATACGAACCGGTAGACAGCATCTGCACCCTAACAGATAGCTCTGATGATGGAGTTGTGGTCCCTGCCAAGGTCAGGCGTACCCGACCCCGTTCTTCTGCTGTCGTTGAGGTGCAAGAACCGCAGGGCTCTCGTATGGAACAGAGAGCCAGTACTAGTGCCGCTCATCCTTCTGGTGAACTGGCAAGCACCAGCGGCCTAGTACACCCTGGTCGTACATCCAGCACTGCAGTAACACTTGGTGACGTGGTGAGTCCCATAAGTGCAGTTCAAGCTGGCGAGGTAGCTAGCACAAGTAGTGTCCAGCTGCCACCAAGAAGAAGACAAACACAGGCCTGTCGAGCCCATAGTGCCCTTCCTGCTGCATTCACCAATCCTAATTGGGAGCCCACCACTTCTGCAGCACCCGTACTTCCCCCATTCACTGGCCAACCCGGAATTCAGGTGGAAACAGTTGATTTTACGTGACTTGATTTTTATTTTTTTCATGGAAGATCTCTATAGATCTATTGTGGATCAAAGCAATTTGTATGCTGGTCAATTCATCGCTAATCCTAAGTTGACCCTTGCAAGAGATTGGAGACCTATTACGGTCTCCGAATTTAAGACCTTCCTGGGCCTATCCCTCCTCATGGGCATAACAAAAAGAGTGAATTGCGGTTATATTGGTCCACTGACCCAACTCACCATATGCTCATGTTCTCTGCCTCCATGACCAGGACACGATACGAGCAGATCTTGCGGTTTAATAACTTCAGTGATAATGAACTCTGTCATCCTCAGGGTGATCCTGGATTTGATCAGCTCTACAAAATTCGGCCCCTCGTAAAACACTTCAACCAACAGTTTGCAGCCTTGTTTACTCCAGATCAAGTTGTCTGCGTTGATGAGTCCCTGATTAAGTTTTCTGGCCGCTTGTCTATCAAACAGTACCTTCCCAGCAAGCGTTCCAGATATGGGTTCAAGATGTAAAACCTCTGTGACAGGGCAGCAGGCTATACATATAGTTTTATGGATTACGAGGGAAAAGATAGTCACGTAGAGCCGGAGAACTGACCAGACTACATAGGGAGCGCTGGTAAGATTGTGTGGGACTTGGTGTCACCCTTATTCAGAAAGGGGTACCACTTGTACATTGACAATTATTACATGAGTGTGACACTTTTTAGTCACCTTTTTTATTATGGAAATGTCGCATGTGGCACCGTGCGATCTAATCACCAGGGCTTCCCCCAACGGCTTGTAGAATCCCGACTTAGACGGGGGGAGAGAGCCTGCTTGAAGTGTAATGCCCTGTATACACAATAGGATTTTCCGATGGAAAATGTGTGATAGGACCTTGTTGTCGGAAATTCCGACCGTGTGTAGGCTCCATCACACATTTTCCATCGGATTTTCTGGCACACAAAGTTTGAGAGCAGGCTATAAAATTTTCCGACAACAAAATCCGTTGTCGGAATTTCTGATCGTGTGTACATAAATCCGACACACAAAGTGCCACGCATGCTCAGAATAAATAAAGAGATGAAAGCTATTGGCTACTGCCCCGTTTATAGTCCCGATGTACGTGTTTTACATCACCACGTTCAGAACGATCGGATTTTCCGACAACTTTGTGTGGCCGTGTGTATGCAAGACAAGTTCGAGTCAACATCCGAAAAAATCCATGGATTTTGTTGTCGGAATGTCCGATCAATGTCTGACCGTGTGTACAGGGCATAATAATTTGTTAGCGGTGAAGTGAAGGGATTCACGGAATGTTTTCGCTTTGTCCTCCCTTCACGCAGATACGACAGTCCAAATTTCTACGGTGACTGGTGTTGTGGAGAAACCCCTCTGTGTCCACGAATACAACCTTAATATGGGAGGGATGGACCTCAACGATCGGTTTTTGGCGCTGTACCTAATTGCCCGTAAGGCCAGATGCTGGTACAAAAAAGTGTCTGTTTATTTATTTCAATTGGCTCTGCTGAACGCTTTTGTGCTATACAAAGCTTCAGGACGGACTGGATCCTTCCTTAAATTCCAGGAAGAGATCGTCACAGCCCTTCTGTTTCCAGATGGTGCTATGGCCCACCTTCCCAATGGAGTGAGCCAGCCGCATGAGAGGCATTTTCCGTATGTCTTCCCTGTTACCCCTACCCAAAGAACACCCCAAAGAGGATGTCGTGTCTGAAGTAAATGTGGATTTAGGTGTGACACCCTCCTGTCCTGACCAACCTGGTTTATGCATCAGTGACTGTTTCAAAAGCTACCACACACTAGTTGAGTATTAGCGTAGGGTTCAGCACTACGCAGTCCTAGGGCACACTAACACAGGGTCTCGAAAGATGTGATGGCCATCTCATTTTGAGAGACCCTAATCTGCAACGTTCAGTTTACAGTTTTTATAAAAGTGTTCTTTCTCTTATGTTCGCTCTATACTGTCCGCTCTATTGTTCGTTCACTATTGTTCTATATCTATTGTTCTCTCTCTGTTTTATTTTTACAATGTTTATTATATTTGCTTTGCAGGTATGGTATGTTATTTACATTGTTTTATTATTAGCCATCATTTGCTTAGCAGGTACGCCATTCAGCTGCAGCACGGGTTTATTTATCTTAACAGCAACAGCGTTTTCTCCCACGATACGTAAAGCCGTGACTCCAGCGCTGTCGAAGGTGATTTCACCACCACAGACATCCCAACCTGCAAAAACTAATTTCAGGGAGGTAGCAAACTTGTTTCAGGATGGTGGCGCTCCGCACCCTCCCCCCCGCGGCAAAAAAAAATTTAAATCACATTTTCAATATTTTTTCACAGTGCTTCTGGGGCCCTGGCCATCGCAGCCACCTACCTTCCGCCACCTGGGACATAAGCAGTTCCACCGATTGTAGCGGAGCTCAAGGGGAGAGAAAAGGCTGGGCCCAGGGTGGGGAGGAGAAGGGATCTGGGCCAGGTGGCACTAGAAGCAGTATTACAGCATGGTAGGTAAATCAAGAGGAGGAGCAGGGAGGGGGTCTCCATCATTATCAATGTGCTGTAAAATATTACCATATGGCTGAGACCAAGTGATGTAGGATAGCACTCCCAACACTTAGTACTGCCGGTCCCACAGCTAGGAGGAGCCATGCTGTCATCCTTACTGACCTACCTACTGTCCCATTCACCTCTTCTTCCAGCACTACAATTGCCCTGTTTGTATAACTTAATACCCCCAAGTCCTACTGCCCCCAAGCCATGCACCAGTCGTGGGCTGCCTAGTACCTACAGAGCCTCACCTGTAAGTCCCACATTGGGAGGGAGAAGTATGTGCCTTCCGGCTCCTCCCACATCACTGTGTAAGAAGTGTGTGTGCCTGCCCGCTCCTCCCCCTTCCTCTTCCCCTGAGCTCTGCTATGATCTCCGCAACTGCTCATGTCCCAGGTGGCTGGATGTAGGTGGCTGCGATGGCTGAGGCTCGCCATGCTTTCCTCTGTCTGTCAGCAGGGGGGGGGGGAGGGGAAGCCGATCGATCCTATTCTCCCATTGAAATGTCAGTGCAGACTATTTAGAGCCCCTACCCCCAGGATCTCACTGACCAGTGGAGAGCAATCTGTCACTATCGCACCTCAGCAGCTGCATCCGTGCGCACCATCATCATGGGGCCCCCGGCAATTCCCAAATGGTCAGTCCACCCCTGCTGTGTCCAATTTCTGACAGTTCCCCGCCCACAGCCAGCGGGAGAGGAGAGGAGGGGAGCCAGCTGTGGGGGACTAGGGGGGTGGAGGAGGAGAACAGGAGGGGCAGATAACGGGGGGGGGCGGAGAAGGACACGGAGGGAGCCTGGGGGGAGGAACACACAGAATAGCTGGGAATGATCGGTGCGGCGGTGAACAGCTGTGATCACCAATCTCGCTCTATAGCTTTTAACTGACAGCCGTGGGAGGAAGAGAAGGAGAAGCGTCTCTCAGCTGAAAAGCTATACAGGGAGATCAGTGTTCACAGCTGCACCGATTATTCCCGGGAGATCGCGAGGCATTGTATGTGTGCGGGAGCCGCCACAGAAATGCGAGAGACTCCCGTACCTTGCGGGAGACTTGAGAAGTCTGCAGTTAAAAAAAGAGCATATATGCCGAAGCATGGGGGCAGGGGGGGAGGAGTGATTTGCTCCTAACATTAGGGGTGGATTGCCCCCATGCTTCGGCATATATTTTTTAGGCACAGATTGCGTTAAAAAAATGTTTTATTTTTACTATGTTTGTAGTGGGATGCCCTTTTGTCCAGATTCTGGTGCAGGTCCCTTTAACTCAACTCCCCACAATCCTCTGAGCCCGGGGGATATAAAAGTCAGCTCCACCCAGCTTCCTGTGCTCAGAGAGATCCTGCCTGATGGGACAGCAGTGACTGGGCAAGTGAGCTGTTCCCAGGTGCTGGGTCCTCCCCTGTTAAGTCTGGTGTGCGGGCCACCAGCAGTGAGCACAAGAGCACGCAGTATCTTTCCAAGCCCCAGTCACTGGAGAGGACTCTGTTACAATCCATTGGTGGAAGCTGTCCATTAAGTGAGTTGGCCCTATCTCCAGCCACCAGAACCCCCTGACCAAAGCAAGTAGAAAGCAGTGCCAGCGTGAAGTTTGTGTCAGCAGGAGGTCCACTCAGCTCACAGACTGTGGAATGAACGATTACTATGTTGGAACATGTGAGATTCTTAAGTTTACATTTCTATCTGTAGATTGGACTCAGAACACGCTGCTGCCAAATTGTGGACATTAGTTGAAAGGCAGTGAAATTGTTATATCCTCTTCCTTTATGGTTCATGTTAATGTTCTGTACTGTATACCCAGTTTCACACGATTTCCGGTACAATTTATGTTGAACTTCACTGTTAAGTAAAATAGAGATTGCACATCACCACTGGTCTGATTATTTGGCTGTGACCGTTACACTACCTGTTTTATTGTATTTGCTTTGCAGGTCTGGTATGTCTTACTGTTATACTGTAATATTACTTTGTTTTATTGTTAACCATCATTTGCTTAGCAGGTATGCCATTCAGCTGCAGCACATTTATTTATCTTGACAGTTTGCTCCCACGATACGTTAATCAGCGACTCCAGTGCTGTAGGATGTGATTTCACCACCACACCAAAAAAATGGTACATGTATGCCCATCATTAGAAGTGGGTGGATGAAGGACGGTATTCTAATGGTGGGCATACCCACCGATCAATCTCTTTTTTCCGTTCAGCCCACAGGCTGCATGAAAAAAAAAGATCATTACAATGTATGCACAACAAGGACCAGCAACAAGGACCTGGACCACTTTGAGTGGTTATACCAGAATGATGTCTGCAGATTTAGGTATCATCTTGGTATCATTCTTTTCAGCCAGCGGTTGGCCTTCATGTGAAAGCAATCCTAGTGGCTAATTAGCCTCTAGACTGCTTTTACAATCAGTCTGAGGGAATGTCCCCCCCCCCACTGTCTTCCATGGTTTTCTCTGGCTCTTCTGTCCCAACAGGGAACCTGAGAATGCAGCCGGTGGTTCTGCCAGCTGACCATAGAGCTGATTAGACACCAGAATTGCTCCAATCATCTCTATGGCCTAAGAAACCGGAAGCTACGAGCATTTCATGACTTAGGTTTCGCCAGATATAAACAGCTCCATTGAGAAATTAGCAAAGCATTTTATCACACCGATCTTGGGGTGGTCAGATGCTTTGAAGGCAGAGGAGAGATCTAGGGTCTAATAGACCCCAATTTTTTCTATCTAATTCTATCTATTGCTATCATAGGGGATATTTACATATCTACATCTCGGCCCTGAGCAGCCAATAGGGTCCATTGACACTGGATGCATGTAAACATTACACATGAACAGTGTGCAAATGCCTCTGAATGCATGGCTGTGAGTGCAGATGTTTCCAGTTTTGGTATACATAGCTAAATGATGATTCCCTGGTCAGCTGAGGCAGTTCTTGGCTAAGTCAAATCACACTGGCACCAGGGCCCTCCAGCAGGGGTGACTCCCACAGCTTCAGCTCCCATGGCCCCCTTATGATGATGCTTTACTCCCTGGCACACACACTCCCTCAGGAGGAAAATGGACTCAGCTTTTCAGGCCAACATCTGTGCCATAAGGTCTTCGGGATAGGGCATCTGCATCTTGATTTCCTACTCCTGGCCAATACTTCAGGCTGAATTGAAACTTAGACAATGCGGCCAACCACCGATGTCATGGGGCATCCAATTTAGCAGTAGACAACAGGTAGGTCAAAGGATTGTTGTCCGTTTTGACCACAAACGTAGCTCCATATATGTAATCTTGCAGCTTGTCTACTGCTACCCACTTGAGGGCCAAAAACTCTTACTTGTGCACAGGATAGTTCTTCTCAGGGGGAGTGAGACTCTGACTCACATTTGCTACTGGACAAAACTTCCCTTAGTTTCTAGATACAAAACTCCCCATAGCCCATCTTGGCTAGCGTCCACATGCAGCTTATAAGGCCTTGAAGGGTCGGCGTAGGCCAAGACTGACGCTTCAGTGAGGCTCTTCTTTAAATGACTAAAGGTCCTCTCAAACTTCGGCATCCACTGATCCCGAACAGACTCCCGTGGCTTTCTGGGTCTCAACTGTTTGAGCTTCCTTGAATTCGGCTTCTGTGAATCCTCGTTCACTTCCCTCTACAACAGGTCATTGAGAGGTTTTGCAATTTGTGCAAAGTTCTTCACAAATCTCCTATAATAGGAACAGAATCCTAGAAATGACCTCAGTACAGTTATGCCCCGTACACACGGTCGGACTTTGTTCGGACATTCCGACAACAAAATCCTAGGATTTTTTCCGACGGATGTTGGCTCAAACTTGTCTTGCATACACACGGTCACGCAAAGTTGTCGGAAAATCCGATCATTCTAAACGCGGTGACGTAAAACACGTGCGTCGGGACTATAAACGGGGCAGTGGCCAATAGCTTTCATCCCTTTATTTATTCTGAGCATGCATGGCACTTCGTCCGTCGGATTTGTGTACACACGATCGGAATTTCCGACAATGGATTTTGTTGTTGGAAAATTTTATATCCTGCTCTCAAACTTTGTGGGTCGGAAAATCCGATGGAAAATGTGTGATGGAGCCCACACACGGTCGGAATTTCCGACAACAAGGTCCTATCACACATTTTCCGTTGGAAAATCCGACCGTGTGTACGGGGCATAACAGTACTTGGTTGAGTCCAAGAGGTAACAGCTTCCAGCTTTCTTGGATCCGTGGCTACTCCATCAGCTGAGACCACGTGCCCCAAATAGGTAACTGAAGTCTGGTAGAATGGACATTTCTTCGACAGCTTCAGTCCCTCTGCATGAAGTCTCTGGAGGACTTTCTGGAGTCGTGCTTCATGCTCCTCTAATGTTTTGCCAAAAACAATGATATCATCCAAGTACACGAGCACTTCTATCAGATTTATGTCGCCCACTATGTTCTCCATCAACCTCTGAAAGGTGACCAGGGGCTCCCGTCAATCCGTGCGATCAAACTTAAAGAATCCTAACGGGTTGATGAATGCCGTCTTCTCTCAGTCATCAGGATGCATAGGTATCTGGTAGTATCCACTCTTCAGATCCAATACACTGAACCATTTGGCTCCTGACAGACCCTGCAAAGCATCTTCTATGCGAGGTGTGGTATACCGAACAGGAATAGTTCTTCGGTTCAGTGTTATATAGTCAATACACATCCGAATGGACCCATTTTTCTTGTTCACTACCACAATGGGGGAGGACGTAAGAGCTCATGGATTCTTTAATGACTCCAGCCTTTTTCAACTTGACCAGCTGCTCCCTGAGATCTTCAAGATTACTCAACGGGATCCGCTGAACTCTCTCTCTCGAAAGGGTCTATCTTCGCTCAGTGGAATTCGGTGTTGGGCACTTTTGGCACAGCCCACATCAAAATTATTCTTAGAGAACATCTTTTCCCACCTGGCTAGCTGAGCTCTAACCCTTTCTTCCCATCTGGGAGACAAAGTGGGACACTGGACAGGAGGCTCTCTCCCAGGGTCGTTCCGAACCAAGTCATCCCCCGTCACTGGAGTAGCCGCACACACTCTTCCTATCACCATACGAGGCTTCAAGCTGACTGGCTGACTGGTAAAATTTCGAACACTGACAATTATTATTCCCCCATTCCTCAGTAACGTGGATACGATTTCCGGGACCAGTTCTATTCCAATATCTTCCTCCAATGGGTCAGCTTCCAATACCACAAAAGGACCCGGCTGGTCCCAGGACAGCTTGACGGTGGACTTCTGTCAGGGATGGGCTCAGCCCTTCCTTCTCTGAGCTGGCTGCCAGCTCCTATCTCTCCACAGCGACTCACCTGTTGATGATATCCTGCTCGTCAGTCCTGCCTACTTAAGCCATTCAGCACAGATGATCTCTGCCTTCGCCTTGGTCAACATCACAGAGACTATCTCCTGCGTTCCTGTTTTTTTTTTTTTTTTTATAATCAGAATTTTTTTTTATTATTTCCATTTTACAATACAACAATCTTCATACATTGTTACAAACAGAAAAAAAAGAAAAACCCCTCCTCACCCACCCCAGACCCTTATTACATTACATTTCTACTACCACATTTGCTTAAATCTTATCCCTCCCTCCCTTTCCAAACCACTTGGTAATCCTGTAGTTACTCCTTTCCCCTCCTCTCTTTGTGCAAGAAGACCTCTTACCCTTCGTGAGAAAGAGAGAGGAAAAAAAAAAAAAAGTGTGCATGTTTATCAATTTGTATTTGTGTACGCGGCCCTCATTGGCCAAACTATTCTAGTAAGTGTTGTTACCCATCAAAACACCAAAACAAAACAAAACAAAAAAAAAACAAAAAAACAAAAAAAACCCACCCCAAACACCATGTTGTCATTATATTTAATTGGAGAAGAGGCCCTCAACCCCACCCCCTCCAAACCCTCCCCTACATATTGGGCCAGCGAACTAATTCCAATATTCCTTTCATCTTTCTTTCCTCTTCTTTTTTTTCCTTTTCTTCCTTCCATAGGTCAGTCTCTTTTATTTTACATATTTACAAGGGCTGTACCTCCACCTCCTTCTCATTTTAATCATCTCCGTCTTCTTTTTCCATCTCAACTAAACATTCCTTCCAGCCTGCCCATTTCTTTTCAAATTTCCTTTGTTGGCCCTTTAGCATATGAACCCATCTTTCCGCTTCCATTATTAAGCTCACTTCCCTTCTCCAATCTAATATTGAGGGACCCTTTATCTGTTTCCAAAATTTCGGTATTATTTTTTTCGCTGCGTTTAATAGGTGGGGTGTTATGCCCTCCCGATATTTTCTATTAGAGCCCGGCATCCCATGGAACAAATAATGTAGTGGTTGAAATTCCAGGTGTCCCACCGTCAATTTCCTGATCCATGGAGACAACGACTCCCAGAATCTTTTAATTACTGGGCATGTCCACCACAGATGGAAAAATGTGCCTTTCTGCCCACATCCCCTCCAGCATCTATCACTTATGGTTGGAAACATTTGTGCCAATTTGACTGGGGTCCTATACCATCTTGACAAGAACTTGTACGCCATCTCTTGTACCTTTGAGCTGATGGATGAGGAATGTGTTAGTGTAATCATCCATTTAATTTGATTGTTAGTCAGTACCTGTCCCAATTCCTTCTCCCATTCCCTTATATAGTATGGAGTTGTACCTTCCTGTCCCTTAAGTATCCCTTTATACATTTGCGACAGCACATTCCTGGGACTAGATCTCTGCACACATTGTTTCTCAAATATAGTGAGAGAGTTCATAGGTCTTATTGATGATTTGCTTTTATTAAAGAAACTCACTAATTGATTGTATTTCCACTCTGCCATATGCACTGTCCCATATCTAGACACCATCTCTGTCAGAGATAACAAAACTCCCTCCGGAGCAAACCTGCCACAGGTGGAATCTCCACCTCCACCCCAAGCCCCCAGATACCCCATCTCCTCCCCCGGGGGGAACCAGGTGAATCCCTCCAGAGGAGCCAGAGGTGATATCCAGGGGGCGTAATCCCCATTCTTATTCAACTTGTCCCAAACTTCCAATGTATTCTGGGTTAATGGTGACACCCATTGAGACAACCCTCTCCTGCGTTCCTGTTGAAGACTTGCTTGGCTGACATTCCTTTTGGCTCCAGATCCTGCTTGCTGTTCCACTACGCTGTTCCCTGGCTCCTGACTTTTTGGCTTGTCTGACTATGCGTTCCAGTTACCGAACTTTGGCTATGTTTTGACTACGTTTGTTCTATTTACTTTTATTATTATACAAGTGTGATTTCACTGTACTTCTGTCTCGGTCTGATTCATAGTTTCTGACACCTTCATGCAAGTCCTTTCTCCGGGTTGTAGGTCTCTCTCTTGAGTGTCACAGTCTTCCCACTTCTTCGGTGGGTGCCTTTTGTTCCTGCACTACACGTTGGAAAGTTTGCCTCAGCTGGGGGTGAATAGTCTTTACTGTAGCACCTTTCACGGCCAACGGGTGAGCAATCTTCTCACAAGGTTTGTATTAGTTCCTTTTAACAAGGAATTTCGTCCTGCCCCAGGGGGCCAAGGGCAAACAATGTCCAAGGTGTCAAAGGTTTCTGGCTTCCCAGCCAATGAAGGATCGAATGTTATCTAGATATATCCAACATAACGTAACTTTTGGGTACCTATGCCCCAGATCTTTAGCTCCTCCAGCTTACACAAGGGAATATGCTTCAGATGTTTGTCATATAAATCCCTAACCCTAACAGCGTCACCTGGGCTCCAGTATCTAGCAGCATTTGAGTGTAGATCCCTTCCACTTGAAGCAAAACTTCAAGGGAGAAGGCCCTACCAGGTTCTTTGGCAGATTCCTCGCTTGTGACTCTATAGTCTGAGCCCTAATCAGCTCCTCTCATGACTAGGGATGAGCTTCGAGTTCGAGTCGAACTCATGTTCGAATCGAACATCGGCTGTTCGCCAGTTCGCCAAACAGCGAACAATTTGGGGTGTTCGCGGCTAATTCGAAAGCCGCGGAACACTCTTTAAAAGTCTATGCGAGAAATCAAAAGTGCTAATTTTAAAGGCTTATATGCATGGTATTGTCATAAAAAGTGTTTGGGGACCTGGGTCCTGCCCCAGGGGACATGGATCAATGCAAAAAAAGTTTTAAAAACAGACTTTTTTTGGGAGCAGTGATTTTAATAATGCTTAAAGTGAAACAATAAAAGTGTAATATTCCTTTAAATTTCGTACCTGGGGGGTGTCTATAGTATGCCTGTAAAGGGGCGCACGTTTTTTGTGTTTGGAACAGTCTGACAGCAAAATGACATTTCAAAAGAAAAATAGTCATTTAAAACTACTCGCGGCTTTTAATGAATTGCCGGTCCGACAATACACATAAAAGTTCATTGATAAAAGCGGCATGGGAATTCCCCACAGGGGAACCCCGAACCAAAATGAAAAAAAAAATGACGTGGGGGTCCCCCTAAATTCCATACCAGGCCCTTCAGGTCTGGTATGGATATTAAGGGAAACCCCGGCCAAAATTTAAAAAAAACAATGGCGTGGGGTCCCCCTCAAAATCTATACCAGACCCTTATCCGAGCACGCAACCTGGCAGGCCGCAGGAAAAGAGGGGGGACGAGAGAGCGCCCCCCCCTCCTGAACCGTACCAGGCCACATGCCCTCAACATTGGGAGGGTGCTTTGGGGTAACCCCCCAAAACACCTTATCCCCATGTTGATGGGGACAAGGGCCTCATCCCCACAACTCTTGCCCGGTGGTTGTGGGGGTCTGCGGGCGGGGGGCTTATCGGAATCTGGAAGCCCCCTTTAACAAGGGGACTCCCAAATCCCGGCCCTCCCCCTGTGTGAAATGGTAAGGGGGTACAAAATTACCCCTACCATTTCACAAAAAACTGTCAAAAATGTTAAAAATGACAGACAGTTTTTGACAATTCCTTAATTTAAATGCTTCTTCTTTCTTCTATCTTCTTTCTTCTATCTTCCTTCGGCTACCCCAAAGCACCCTCCCAATGTTGAGGGCATGTGGCCTGGTACGGTTCAGGGGGGGGGGCGCTCTCTCATCCCCCCTCTTTTCCTGCGGCTTTGCCAGGTTGCGTGCTCAGATAAGGGTCTGGTATGGATTTTTGGGGGGGACCCCACGTCATTTTTTTTCAATTTTGGCGCGGGTTTCCCCTTAAAATCCATACCAGACCTGAAGGGTCTGGTATAGATTTTGAGGGGGACCCCAAGCCATTTTTTTTTTTTAAATTTTGGCCGGGGTTCCCCTTAATATCCATACCAGACCTGAAGGGCCTGGTATGGAATTTAGGGGGACCCACATCATTTTTTTTTTCAATTTTGGTTTGGGGTTCCCCTGTGGGGAATTCCCATGCCGTTTTTATCAATGAACTTTTATGTGTATTGTCGGACCGGCAATTCATAATTAGACACGATTGTTTTAAATGACTTTTTTTCCTTTGAAATGTCATTTTGCTGTCAGACTGTTCTAAACACGGGAAACATGCGCCCCTTTACAGGCATACTATAGACACCCCCCAGGTATGAAATTTAAAGGAATATTACACTTTTATTGTTTCACTTTAAGCATTATTAACCACTTGACAACTGGGCACTTAAACCCCCTTCCTAACAGACCAATTTTCAGCTTTCGGTGCTCTCACATTTTGAATGACAATTACTCGGTCATGCAACACTGTACCCATATGAAATTTTTGTCCTTTTTTTCACACAAATAGAGCTTTCTTTTGGTGGTATTTAATCACCGTTAGTTTTTTTATTTTTTGCGCTATAAAAGAAAAAAGACTGAAAATTCGGTAAAAAAATGAAATTTCCTTTGTTTCTGTTATAAAATTTAGCTACATATCTTTGGTAAAAAATAAGTACAAATCGGTGTATATTATTTGGTCTTTGTGAAAGTTATAGAGTCCAAAAGCTATGGTGCCAATATCTGAAAATTGATCACACCTGAATTACTGACGGCCTATCTATATTCTTGAGACCCTAACATGCCAGAAAAGTACAAATACCCCGAAAATGATCCCTTCTTGGAAAGAAGACATTCCAAGGTATTTAGTAAAAGGCATGGAGAGTTTTTTGAAGTTGTAATTTTTTTCCCACAATTCTTTGCAAAATCAAGATATTTTTTTTTCTTTTTTTTTTTTCCACAAAAATGTCATATTAGCAGGTTATTTCTCACACACTGCATATGCATACCACAAATTACACCCCAAAACACATTCTGCTATTACTCCTGAGTATGGCGATACCACATGTATGAGACTTTTACACAGCGTGGCCACATTTTGAGGCCCAACATGCAGGGGAGCACCTCCAGGCGTTCTGGAGCACCCAGGCCAATTCTGACATTTCTCTCCTACATGTAAAAATCATCATTTATTTGCTAGAAAATTACATACAACCCCAAAAACATTATATATGTTTTATTTAGCAAAGACCCTAGAGAATACAATGGCGGTTGTTGCAACTTTTTATCTTGCATGGTATTTGCACAGCACTATTTATCTCGCTTTTTTTTGGGAAAAAAAATGTTTTGTGCTTAAAAAAAAAACCAAAACAGTAAAGTTGGCCCAATGTTTTTGCATAATGTGAAATATGAAGTTATACCGAGTAAATAGATACCTAACATGTCACCCTTCAAAATTGCACACGCTCGTGGAATGGCGCCAAACTTTGCTACTTAAAAATCCCCATAGGCGACGCTTTAAAATTTTTTACTGGTTACATGTTTTGAGTTACAGAGGAGGTCTAGGGCCAAAATTATTGCTCTCGCTCTATGTTCACACCGATACCTCACATGTGTAGTTTGAACACCGTTTTCATATGTGGGCGGGACTTACGTGTGCATTCGCTTCTGTATGCGAGCACATGGACAGGGGCGCTTTAAAACATTTTTTTTCTTTTTATTGTTCATTTTACTTTATTCATTTTAGTTTGACACTTTTTTCCCCCAAAAAATTTTTTTGATCACTTTTATTCCTATTACAAGGAATGTAAACATCCCTTGTAATAGGAATATGGCTGGACAGGTCCTCTTTACAGTGAGATATGGGGTCAATAAGACCCCACATCTCACCTCTAGGCTGGGAAGCCTGAAATAAAAAAAATAAAAAAAACGATCCTGGTTTCGATCGTAGCGGTGAGTCGGTAGCAGCACCGGAGGGCGGCGGGAAGGGGGGGAGGTCCGTTCTCACCTCCCATAAGAACGATCAAGCAGTGGAACAGCCGCTATGATCATTCCTATGGTGTAGGGAATCGCTGGCTCAAAAAGGTGATATCTGAATGACGCCTGTAGCTGCATTAAATACTTAATCCAAACAATATTACTAAACACAAAAAGTTGCGCAAATACAAATGGTGAACATGTGTGTGTAAAAACACCCTTGAAATAATTAATGTAATTTTATAAAAATCGTGATAAACATGCAAAAAATGATTTATATGTAAAAATTCAAAAAATCTATATAAAAATTGAAGGGACTATGTGAAAAAATAAAAAAAAAATAGGTAAAGATGGGTTATATATGTTGCATGTGAAATAATGCCAGTAAAAAAGTTTCTGAAACACACCAACCTACAGACAAAAATAAATGATCAACAGTTTAACACACAAGTGCATATGAATGTGTATATATGATGATAAAACCTCAAAAAAGTCCAAAAACATACAAAAAATATATAAGTATAAAAAAATTATATATATATGTTTATAGAAAAAAAGTCCAGAGCGGGGAGATGAAAACAGCTGGTTTGATCCTACAGACTCTGTGGCCGTATCAAATTCATCCTACACAGGTATATCAGATATTGCACATCGATCCTTGCGGGGGAACAAAACAAGCAGCCAGATGGCTTCTTACCAGATCTGATGGACTCCTAATTACGGGAGTCAATCTCGCAAGAGTGACTGAAGGAATCAGATTCTGGTCTCCAGCTCTTCAGTAATCTGCATGCACACCTGCCTGTGTTTCTCCTCAATCACGGGGCTGTTTTCCTGGATGGTGTCCAAATTCGGTAGCTCTGTTCCTATGATCCGCTGTGCTGTTTTCACCACACGAAACAGGCACTTCTTATCCTCCGCCCTGCAGCTGGCATACCACACTACAGCGCAGTGGAGAAGAATACTCTCAATGGTACAATGATAGAAATTGACCAGAAGCCTTAAGGGCAATCCAGACTGCTTCAGTCTCCGAAGGAAAAACAGTCTCTGCTGCGCTTTTTTCACTAAAAAATTTTTTTTAACCATGACAACTCCCTTGTAATATGCACTCCCAAAAATGTAATAGTGTCCACCCTTTCCACCTCCTCACCACCTATATAAACTGGGCAATGATTGATCTTTCTTGTAAAAAATGGGGAGTTGGGACTTTAGATGAGGCACATGAGTGCCTCCATCCCGGCTTGGATGAAAAAGAAAAAGAGGGACTTGGGACTTTGAATGAAATGGTTGACTTATGTGGATGAATGAGATACAATTTAATAGAATAAAAGGTAAAAGTTGCATGAGAATAGTATAATTCATATAAAGTGAATCATTGGATAAATGCCATATTCTACATAATTTATACAAAAAAAAGATCAATGGATAAATGCCATAATCTATATACATATTTATGACAAATACCATCCAATTCATAGTGTATAACATAATCAGCACATGATAATAATATATAACAGATAATTCCATAAATCATTGGCAGTGATTAAATAGACAAAATATTGTTTAAAATAAATATTATATCCAGATATATATCATGATAGAACACACAGCTGATTGATCTTTCCTGATCTCCTATAATCCACTATTATTTCTTTAGTTTTTGCCGTATTGAGTATTAAATCATTTTCTCTACACCACTCAACCAAATGTTTAATTTCTTGCCTATAAGCTGTCTCATCATTATCTTGTATGAGTCCCACTAAAGTGGTGTCATCAGCAAACTTCACTATAGTTTTAGACGCATGTATGGGAGTACAGTTGTGCGTGAAAAATGTAAACAGGGTCGGACTTAAAACACATCCCTGTGGTACCCCTGTATTCAAAATAATAGTGTTAGACACCTGATTTCCTATGCTCACCATTTGTGGCCTGTTTATTAGAAAAACCATAATCCATGAGCGCAGCAATGTGCATAGGCCCAAAAGCTTTTAACTTTTTCACTAATTTGTCAGGGACTACTGTGTTAAATGCTAAAGCAAAAGAGCTAAAACCAATGAATAACATCCTAACATATGTGTTTGAGTGCTCAAGATGTGTCAAGGCAGCATGCAATGCAATAGCAATTGCATCACCTGTGCATCTATTTGCATGATAGGCAAACTGATACAACAGGAATGCTTGCCTTAAGATGTGATAACACGAGCCTCTCAAAACATTTCATGATGATAGGAGTTAGGGCAACTGGGCGATAATCATTTAAGCGTGATTTTTTAGGTATTGGGACAATAGTAGTAGATTTAAAACAAGAAGGTACTGCAGCCTGCTTCAATGACAAATTAAAAATATCAGTAAAAACACCTGCTAACTGGTCTGCACTCCCCTCAGTATACGGCCTGACACCCCGTCTGGTCCTGCTGCCTTTCTGATGTCAATCTTCCTCAAATTTGACCTGACCTCATGTATTTTTAATACCAATAAATGGTCATCCTCCACTAGTTCTTTACTATGGGTTTCACAGCTCATATTCTGACCCTCAAAGCGGGCAAAAAATTGGTTTAAGGTGTCAGGGAGCACTTTACAAACCTGTGTATTCCTAGATTTAAAATCTACCATTGTTTTAATCCCCTTCCACATGCTACAAGAATTTTGATTTTCAAAATAAGATTCAATGCGCTGTGTATATCTACGCTTAGCCTCCTTAATGCCTTTCTTTAATTCATTCCGAGCTTTCCTATAAGCCATAGGGTCACCCGATCTAAAGGCCACATCCCTTGCTCTAAGCTGAGCCCTTACTTTACCATCCAACCAAGGCTTTTGGTTTGGAAATATAAGCTAGAACAGATGAAGCATATTTCATCCTGTGCAAATACATTCCAATCAGTTGATTCAAAGCACTCTTGCAGGAGTGAATTTGACTCCTCACTCCAAACCTGTATAATTTTAATATCTGGTTTTATTCTGCAAACAAGAGGCTTATAACATGGGATACCTCATTAAAGAGGTATGATCTGATAGACTAAGATGTGGCAACAAGGTAGCTTAATATGCACTGGAAACATTTGTATTGTACATTAACATGAGCTAATTAACTAATCATTTAACCAGACTAGGTGACTCAGAGATATGACCTTTCAGGTCAGTCTTGTCGTCTCCTAGCTCACTAACTCCAATACACATTATTAAAAATATCAACACAAAACTCCTTTACACAATAGCAGAGTTAATTAACACAAATATCAATGGGTGAAAGACCCTTAGAAGCCACACTAGACTTATTTACAATAAACACATTATAGCAGACAACCCAAGACAGGTGGCTTGAGTTGATGGCATCAGCATCTGCTATGAGTCCCAACAGTGTAAAGCCATCACTATTCCTAATATGGCATATAGGCCCTATACAGGGTTCCCAGAGTCTGTAAGTCTTGGGGAGACATGGACTTGAATCCAAAGTAACATTACTCCAAGGGTCCCCAGGCATACAGCTCACAAAGAGTAGTGTTTCCTTAAAATCCAGGGCCCATAATCAGTAGGCAAGAGGCTAGCATTCAGTCCCCTCTAAAAGCCTCTGTCTATCACAGTGTATATAGTTTATTGTTGGAAAATCCTTCTATTAGTCAATTGTTTGCTACTGTAGCTCCTGGTTAGTAGAATAATTAGTTGCCTATCCTAAAATGTGCTAATCAATGGATAATTTAACGAGATTGTATTCTGTCTTTGGAGACCAAAGACTTTCAAGTGATGGGAGGATGTAGCCGACAGCAGACTACAGTTATCTGGCACTGCAGACTTACCCTCACATGCATCATCTTCCTGAATCAAGCAGAGAGCATTGTGGGAACTGTAGTCTCCTGAACAGACATCCTTGAGCTGCAGAACTGGACTACATCTCCCGGCAAGCCGTGTGCTCCAAGGAAAGAACTCTGGGAGAGGCTATAAAGAGGTCAGCAGACCAGGCCCAAGCATTCTTGCATCCTGGGTACCATCAAGTAGGCACCCATCCGCTGCTGTGCGAGAGGACTGCAGTCTACCACGCGGCAATCCCAGCTCTGACCCAGGCGGGTCCAACGCCGCTTGTTAAACGAGGGGCACCGCCGCAGTGTCACTGTAAATAGCAGGATCAGACGACTCACATTCCCAGCAGCCAGACTTTCATCTCCGCCAGTTCTGCAGAAGTAAGAATAGACTTGGATCAATCTTCAGGAGGGCTGAAAAGTTGACAGGGACAAAGTGGCAACGATGGACATGCAATTCTAAGCAACCCTAATGCTATATATATATATATATATATATATATATATATATAAATATATATATATATATATATATATATATATATATATATATATATATATAAATATATTGAGATTGATATGATTGTAAATATTCTTTTCTTTTAGCACTGTATATTTGTGATATGCTATATGATATCTATCTATCTATCTATCTATCTATCTATCTATCTATCTACTATACCTGATAGAACACCTTTGAGATGAATTAGAGCAGAGACTGCGAGCCAAGCCTTCTCGTCCATATCAGTGCCTGACCTCACAAATGTGCTTCTGGAAGAACGGTCAAACATTCCCATAGACACACTCTTTAACCTTGTGGACAGCCTTCCAGGAAGAGTTGAAGCTGTTATAGCTGCAAAGAGTGGGCCAACTCAATATTGAACCCTACGGACTAAGACTGGGATGCCATTAAAGTTCAGGTGCATGTAAAGGCAGGCATCACGATACTTTTGGTAATATAGTATATCTATATATCTATATATATCTATATATATATATATCTATCTATCTATATATATATATATATATATATATATATATATATATATACATAATGTGCTTCTGGAAGAACGGTCAAACATTCCCATAGACACACTCTTTAACCTTGTGGACAGCCTTCCAATCAATAGTACAGCACTTGCCCTGTATTCTGGGCTGGGTTTAGAATCAGCAGCCCAGGCATTTACAAATGCAGACAGTAGAGGGCAGCAAATCCCTACAAACTGCAGTGAGTGGAATGGCAGTGCAAAGACAGGTAACAATACCCATCTTTAGGTCATAACTTAAAGGCAGAAGGGTTTTGAGCATAGAGATCTTTCACATTTACTAAACTGGCAAAAGGAAAGCAAAAGGAGGAGAGAGAAGCACCAAGCCAATCCTTTAAACAGCTTAGGAATTTATTCAGTATATAAGTATAAAACAACACTAAAAACTTGTGTGAAAAATGTTGGAGTACTTGCAGAGTGCTAAAGCGGGTGGGAGCTTCCACGTGCAGTGTCACAGGAGCACAGGAGGACCACCGGGAAGTCTCTATTGAGGGATCCACAAGCGCCGTGTGTTAGCCGCAGCTATAGACTCGAAAAGCCTCATGGAGACATCGGCTGTGTGTCTCTGGGTGGGAGTGGTCCAGGGCGGTCAAACTGGGGAGCCGCCCACACATTGTCTGGCCAATCAGAATGCATTTCGAAGGCACGGCCTCGCCTTCTTCATCAGCTGACCCAGACACACACAGCCGATGTCTCCATGAGGCTTATCAAGGCTCCAGCTGCGGCTAATACACAGAGCTCATGGATCCCTCAATAGAGACTTCCCGGCGGTCTTCCTGTGCTCCTGTGACACTGCATGTGGACGCTCCCACCCGCTCTAGCACTCTGTAAGTGCTCCAACATTTTTCACGCAAGTTTTTAGTGTTGTTTTATACTTATATACTGAATAAATTCCTAAGCTGTTTAAAGGATTGGCTTGGCGCTTCTCTCTCCTCCTTTTGCTTTCCTTTTGTTCACAGTGATCGGGTTTCCCAGCCCGTGCCTGAAGCAGCCTCGCTTCCTTTACAGCCTCTATTTAGAGACTTTTTTAGAGACTAATTTTTAGGGGTTCATCCCCCAGAACTTTCAATCCACTCACCATTCACATGGTTGCACCTTCATGTATCAGCATGCAAATTCATTTAAATTTTAAACTTTAATCTTTTTCATCAGATGGTTTAGCGCTGAACATTATACCAATATTGTGTATGTGTTTCCTACTAAACTGGCAAATACATTGTTAAACTGAGCACGTGTACCCCTGAGACCACCTTGTTCTCACCATAGAAGCCTCAAAAATTTGTAGGTCTCTGTACAATGTCATCACCACCTGAATTATGTAGATGTGTATTTAGTACCGCAAAAGACACCCAAAATCTTAGCTGGAAAAATATATAAATACAGCTGACATTTCATACTTTGTCAAAGACTGAAGACATGTGAGAATAATAGTGTCCTATGCTAACCCACAAAATTATCTGTAAACATGAGCAAAGAAAAATCTATATAAATGGATTGGTTTGGAATAACATACTATTATAGGTAAAACTAAAACAATAATGTGAAAACGAAAAGTTCCTATTGAAGAGAAGCTGAAGACCTGTGCCAAAAAGGGTTCAAAGTAAAAACCTTTACACCAAGAAGATATTATATTTCTTTAAACAAAGCATTTATTTAAGTCCTGGATGTATCAGTATCATATGTATGTCCTGGAAGCTGTGAGAAGTCATGTCAGGACACGTCTCACAGTAGGGCTGTGTTTTTTATTAGCATATTCGGCACTGATGACAATTCATATAGTAATATATTTAAGTTGATAGTACACTGGAATAAAAGGAGCGTCTCACACATGTGGCAGATCCAGGCACCCACTTCCTGTGCTGGATCACAAATAAACACATTAAAGGCAATCCTCAAATATTGTATACAATGTTCTAAAGCAAACAATTACAAGTGTCTTAGCATAGATTTACACTATGCCGGTTTCCTGGTGGCCGCATATGTGTGGGCACAGCAGCTTTTCCTTTGAATGGGCTGCTATACCTACGTAAAATGCAGGGAAAATACCCCTGCATCTTTTCCAAAAATGCAGCTGCAGGGAAACCACATAGTGCTGTGTGGTTCCCAGTTCCCACGCGTCTTCTAAACAGCACCTCAGGTGTAAACCAAGAATAAAAGGATAGTGAAATTAAAACCCACATACATCATAATTCATTGCATTGTTACAATGTTTAGTTAACTTTAGTCAACAATGTAGACTAAAGCCTTGTACACAGGATCGGATTTTCCTCAGACAAAGCATCAGACTTTTGTCCGAAGGGTGAGTGCCGCGAACTTGTCTTGTATACAAATGGTATACAATTGTCTGCCAACAAAAACGAATGTAGTGACGTATTACGAGCCGATAAAGAGGAAATTCAATTGTCAGGTGCCACCCTTTGGGCACCTTCTGCTAATTTCATGTTAGTAGACGTTTGGTGAGTGTTGATTCGCGCTTTTCATTTCGCGCTTTTCATTTCGTGGTTTTTAGTTCGTTTCTGAACGGCCATTCATCAACCAGACATGTTGCGGAATGGGAGGAGATAACATGTTGTTTATTATTGGCCTTGGAGTTATTGCTTTGACCCAAGTCCAGTCCAGGAACAGGAGGAGGAGGATTTCTTGGACCAAAATTTGTTTGCTTTATTAATCGTGACCAATTATATCACATGCCTTTGCTGCAGGAGCTCCAGGAGAATAATCCGGGTGATTTTCAGAATTATCTCCGGATGACGGACCCCTGCTTTCACCAACTCTTGGCATTGTTGACCCCCTATATTAAGAAGCAGGTCACATGCATGGGGCTTTGATTTTAATTTTTGGTTGAATAATGATTTGATTTCTTATATTTTCTATATTTTTGGACGCATAGAATGCACTTTTTGGTTAAGTTCTATTAGCAGATAGCTTGTCTAATTTATTTGGTTTCTTTTTTTAATGCACAATAAAAAAATTGTGTAGAATAATACTTGGCTATGTGTTTTACTTCAAATAGCAGTTTGGGAGTAGGCAGTTACATTTTAAAAAATACAATGTAAAATTAACAAAGGACACCAACATAGTTGTATCTTTGATCTTAAAAACTACGGGATAATGGTGTTGTGGTAACTTGCCCCCCCAAAAAACAAAAACAAAACAAGCATAATAAGATTATTCTTGATATCACTAGAAAATAAAAGCTTTTTAAAATACTTTTGGCAGAACTCCATCAGTTTCACCAGCAAAGCAGCTTCATTATTATCCCATTAAAGAAGAAGAGAATGTGCGCTGCATTTCTAGATTTCATAATTTGCCGCATCACGAATGTTAATTCTCCAATACAAACTCTAGTACAAGACCGACCGCTTCTGGCTTGTCCTTGCTTCTGAGCATGCGTGTTTGTACTTTGGACTTTTGTCCGACGGACTTGTGTACACACGCTCAGAAAATGTTTGTCCATGGAAAGTTGGCCAACGATTGTCTGATGGAACATACAAACGGTTGGATTTTCCGCCAACAGCCAGTCATCACACAATTCCCATCGGAAAATCCGATCGTGTGTACGAGGCTTAAGGTGTCTTAGATCTGTTCCTTATTTACACTTCGTGTCATACTGTGAGATCCCTCTTGAGAAACAAATGGAGTAAGGGCACCCATCAACAGATACGGATTGTTAGCAAACAATTCAACAATCAAATGACCTAATTTTAACTTAATTCAGAGATGTACAAACATGATGAATTACATAGTGAATGCAATGTTGTGATATTGCGCCCTGGAGAGCAAAGAAATGTACTCCCTCCCAGTGGGTTCTTACTCACACTGCCATACTTAAAGTAGTTGTAAACTCTGTTATACCACTTGTACCTACAGGTAAGCCTATAATAAGGCTTACCTATAGGTCCCTTAAATATCTCCTAAACTTGCAGAGTTTAGGAGATATTCACTATATACGCTGCTGCCGACGTAATCGGCGCATGAGCACTTAAGAAGCGGCCCGCTGGTGCCATTTCTTCAATCCCCATGCCGCGACTGCGGCTCTCGCGCGCAATGCGCGTGAGTGACGTCATCGCGGCTCTGGCCAATCACAACACCAGAGCCCACGAACCCGGAAATAACTGCGGTGAAAGATGTCGGCCGTGTACTCGGTGTGCCGGCGCCAATTCAGCATCGTTCTAAGGTACGTATTTCATAATGAGCTAGTTTGCATTGCATACTAGCTCATTATGCCTTTGTCTTGCAGGTTTTATTTGTTTTGTTTTTTTCTGAGGTATACAACCTCTTTAACCACTTCAATACCGGGCACTTCCGCCCTTCCTGCCGGGGACAATTTTCAGGTTTCAGCGCTGTCACACTTTGAATGAGAATTTTGTGGTCATGCAACACTGTACTCAAACTAATTTCTTCCCACAAATAGAGCTTTCTTTTTGGTGGTATTTGATCACCACTGGGGTTTTTATTTTTTGCTAAACAAACTAAAAAAAACAACATTTTTAAAATAAAAAAAGGTTTTTCTTTGTTTCTGTTATAAAATTTTGTTTTCTCCTTCACTGACAGGCACTGATGAGGCTGCACTGATGGGCACAGATGAGGCAGCACTGATAGGCACTGATGAGTTGGCACTGATAAGGTGGCACTGATGGGCACTGATGAGGAGGAACTGATATGCAGCACGGATGAGCACTGATAGGCGACACTGATGGGCACTGATAGGTTCCACTGATGATCGCTGATAGGTGGCACTGATGGGCATTGATAGGCGGCACTGATAAGCACTAATAGATGGCACTGATGGGCAGCACTGATGATGAGGTACTGACAGTCATTACTGATGGGCACTGATTGGCATCTGTAAAGGGCACAGGCAGGCGTTACTGATGGGCACTGATTGGCACTTTGATGAGCACTGATTGCCACTTTGGTGGGCACTGACTGGCACTTTGGTGGGCACTGACTGGCAGCTGATGGGCAGTCATTGGCAGATATGGTGGGCATCTCGGATGGAGGCTGAGCTGATAATCAGTGCGCTGATTATCAGTGCAAACCCCCCTCTGACAGGAGAGCCACCGATCGGCTCTCCTGTCAGCGCGAACCGAGGAAAGACATTTACCGACACTTCCTGGTTACACGCTGTGATCAGCTGTGATTGGTCACAGCTGATCACGTGGTAAAGAGCCTACATCATAAGCTTTTTACCACAATCGGAGTTGCGGTGTGTCAGACTGACACACCACACCACCGATCGCAGGTTATCATGCTGGACGTTATATGACGTCCAGTCAGGATAACTTGACCACTTTGCGCACGTCATTCTGTTATATGGCAAGCGGGAGGTGGTTAAAGTGTTACAAAACCCAGGACCCTGCATTTACTATATCTGGTCTTCCACAGTACACAGAACATGGACATGCAATTATTTTAGTAAATATAAAAAAAATAGTAAAGTGCAAAATACCTTTTCTCATCAGCAATATATAGCAGTCTTGTGATTTCTATCAGTTCCTGGTAAAGCTTGTAGGAGGAGTTTTCATTCTGCACTGAGCTGTCCTATGAGGCTGCAGGGCTCCTGACCCTCTGTCTGGACATGCCTGTGTGCCCCTGTGAATGAGAATCCATATAGCTCTACAAGGAAACTGATATATTTCTGATGTTTGTAAGTAAAGATATAAAATGATTATTGATGTAATGTAACTTATGTTTGTAAAAACACACATTATGATGGAAGTCTTTAATTTCAGAATAGTGATTAATATCCCTGAGGAAGATATTTGAAACAGCGTTTGATAGCTAGTTCCATGTACTGCTGTTACTGAACTTTGGATCATACATTCATGGTTTTGGGTACCACCACTTTTCCATATAATTCATATGTTTTCTGCTATAACTTGAACAGTTTGAATATGTTTGTTTTAATATGTGCCTCATGTGAGGAGTTTTTAAAGTGTTAATAAAAAATTATATTTTATAATAATATAAAAATATAATAATATAATATATATATAATAGTATAAAAATAGTTTTTTGTAATTTAAAAGGATTTTTTGGTAGTAACTGTTTGGACATGCCTAGACAGTGCTGATTGGCCTTGTGGTGATCACATGCACTCTCCCGAGGAAAAAAAAAACCTCTCTAGCAACACACACCAAACTGAGCATGTTCAGCCTGACTCCAAAGGCTCTGTCTTATCTGGACTTGTCCAACGAGACAATGCAGAGAGGGGAGGATCTGTGCATACAAGATCAAGTAGCCTTTTTACACTATGAAGAGGATTAACCCCTTAGGTTCCACAATGAGTATAACAAGCATGCTTTACTGCATATACAGACTAATGTTACTGTTGTGGTGTTCCATGCATTCCTGTGCAGGCAGTTCCATTCATGTCTATTGGGATGCAGCAGCTGCACGAACAGCGAGCTCACACATTTGCATTTGGGGTCCCGCACCCACACCCACACGGCTGTATCCACGCAGCTGATGTATTCCATTTGACAGGAAAGGGACTGTCTGCACAGGAATGCCTGGAACACCTTCACATCCCACGCAGGCAAAGCATGGCCCTAACATGGGTGTACGCTTAAGTACGCCCATGTGAAAGAGACCTTATGCCCCCTTAGTTACAATGAGAAGGCTGAGGTTCTTGTCTCACAGATGTTTAATATACATATCAAGTTCTTACACCGACACTTACAGCAATACCGTAGAACTAAATAAAGAGAACAAATATGCAGGACAAATCATCAGACATTCAGTGAATTACAAACACACATAAATTGAAACTCATAAATAGACAGAAATAAATCTACATACCACTTTTTAAAAAGGAAAAAAAGAACTGCGCTGTATGCTAGTATACTAGTAGTACCCAAACTCTGCAGTGAGATATACACAGAGACAATATAAGTGAAGGAATAGAGTTGTGCTCTGAAACAAACAATAAACAACAAATTCCTCACAATAAATGCAAATTGTGATGTATGGGTTATGTAAGAACAAATGCTGCATAATAAATGTCCATGAATTCTTCAAAAATCAAAGTTCCTTGATAGGAGACACATGACGTCACATCCACCATAGGGGAGTACTTGTAAGTCTGTAATAATAAATTCTCCACATGATGTGACAGATCACATTAACAAACAAAGTGAGTATCTACCACCAGGGCCGTCTTTAAGGCAGGGAAAAAGGGGCAGCTGCCCTGGGCCCTGTCACTGTTGTGGGGCCCAAAGCAGCTACCTTATACTTGCCAACTCTCCCAGTTTAAATTCCCTTGTCCCTTGAAGTTTTAGTCCTGATATCTCAGTGTGAAGTGCTGCCCAGCTCTGCCCTATTGTTGTGTACAGATGACTCACCTGCAGACCCTGTGTTTACATGTAAATAACTGTCATTCATTTGTAAATAATGGGAGCATTCATATGTTAATAGCGGTGACATTCATATGTAAATAGCTGAGGCTGGTGGCAATCATATGTAAGTAAAGGCAGCATTCATATGTATATCACACCCCTCTGCAATGAAGAAATAATGTGCTGTAACCTCTAGCAACCAGTGAGTAGTATTACTCTACAGTAATCTCTAGCAACCAATCAACAAGAAGAAATCATGTGCTGTAACCTCTAGCAACTAATCAGCGAGCCGTAATGTGTGCTGTAATGTGTGCTGTAACCTTTAGCAACCAGTCAGTAAGTGGTAATGATATGCTGTAACCTCTGGCAACCAATCGCATTCACTGCCTGATCTGATACAGTAAACTGATTTTAAGTCTAGCTGATATTTATTGTATGTCTCAGAGCAGGTGGAGAGCAAAATTGCATGGGGGGCCCCAAGAAAATGTTTGTCCAGGGTCCAATCAACATTAAATTGCGTGCTTACCAGCTTACACAAGCTGAATCGCTTGTGACTAATACCCAGCCAGGGCCTTTTCCTCACAGGATGTCAGAGAGATACCACTCTCTCCGGGTAGACTTGCAGAGCAAAAGAAACCAGATAAACAAACTTTCCACTGGATAAAATCATCACTCAGGCACTATGATTGTGGATCCAAAAAGAGAAAGACTCACCATAGTGTAAAACCAAACTTAATCGTTCAACCCCTTGCCTACAGGGCACCTACACCCCCTTCCTGCCCAGGCCATTTTTCAGCTTTTAGCGCTCTCGCATTTTGAATGACAATTGCGCGATCGTGCTACACTGTACCCAAACAAATTTTTTATCCTTTTCTTCACACAAATAGAGCTTTCTTTTGGTGGTATTTAATCACTGATGGGTTATTTATTTTTTACAAAAAAAGACCAATTTCGAAAAAAAAATGTTTTTTTTACTTTTTTTCTGTCAGTAAATTTTGTAACTAAATAATTTTTCGCCTTCACTGATGTGCGCTGATGAGGCGGCACTGATGAGCACTGATAGGCTGAACTGGTGAACATTGATGAGGTGGCACTTATGGGCACTGATGAGGTGGCACTTATGGGCACTGATTTAGTGGCACTGATGAGGAGGCACTAATATGCCGCACTTATGGGCACTGATAGCTGGCACTGATATGTGGCACCGATGAGCACTGATAGGTGGCAATGATGGGCACTGATAGGCGGCACTGGTGGGCAATGATAGGCGGCATGGATAGGTGGTACTGATGGGCACTGATGGGCATTGATGGGTGGCACTGATGGGCGACACTGATGGGCATTGATCGACAGCAGTGATGGGCATTGATGGGCAGCACTGATTGCCAGCACTGACTGGCTTCGCTAATGGGCACTGATTGGTGGCACTTGTGGGCACTGATTGCTGCCACTGGTGGGCACTGATTGCTGGCATTGGTGGGCGATGGTGGGCACTGATTGGTGACACTGCATTTCTATATTGTAATCAGGGCACTGATGATCAGTGCCCTGATTACATTCCTTTATGTCCGCCTGCGTGGAGATGCTGCTGATTGGCTCTCCTCGCCACACACTCTGTCAGTGTGAGGCAAGGAGAGACGATTACCGGCATCTCTGTGTTTACATGTGACTGGCTGTGATTGGACACAGCCGATCACATGGTGGGGCCATTCTGGGACGACGTCATATGACGTCATCCCAGAACGAGAGCCGCACCGCCCCGCTGTCATTTGATGGAGGATGGGCGGCAAGCTGTTAATGGATAAAATGTAATGCACTTACATCATATAGAATGTTAAAATAGCAGATTATAAAAAGCCAGTTGGCTATGAACAAACACCCATCCTTCCGGGATGCAAACAATGTGGTGACGTCAGCACCTCCCTTCTTTCGACACGTTCTGGTCCTGGGGCACGGGCGGTGTGCTGATTCACCGCAATTTATACACAAGAACCACGCCTCGGTCTGAGCCTTGGATGGTAACGGCGGGATCCTACATTTTGAATAGGGGAAAAGATGCCAATGATAATGGATAAACTAACTAATCCCCATCACTCCACAAATCTCAGATATTCCAAAAACTAAGAACACCAAACTGATAGGGGACAAGATAAATGAGTCCCCATCCACTCTATATAGCTCACTAAGTGGTCATAATGACCAACGCACTTAAAAGGGTCCATAGAGCGAAATTATACTAAAAGTATATTTTATAAAACGGATGGGCAACATTTATAATAGAAAAATTGTACATACATTGCGTAGGATCACAAATGTATAATACAAAGATGGCATCTTAAGGTGACCTCTGATATTGTAATCGCACATCACCTCGGTCTACACCTAATTAAACCTCATCTCCCTATCTAGGGAGATAAGAATATAACCAAGATGAGGCCCCCTAGTGTTCAAAATAGGGATGACATCAATCATATTAAATAATAAAAGTTTTGTCATTGTTCTGGGATGCCATCATCAATCTCTCTCATCTTTATGACTTGTTCTTCTTCAGAGAATTCTCTTTGCCATAGGAAACTTGGCCCAGTGAACCAGTTCGACTTTACAAGTTGCTCTGCAGTGAGTCCACGAGAGGCATGGTCAGCTGGGTTATGTTCTGAAGCAACATATCTCCTTTGACTAGGCTTAGTGTTTGACCTGATCAGCTGAATTTGCATGGCTACAAATACATGGAACTGTTGATCATCATTATTAATATAACCAAGCACAACCTTGAAGTCAGACCAATAGTATTCACGGGTACCACACAAGTCTAGTTCACGCTTGAGCAAATCACCAATTCTTGTGGCCACAACTGCAGCTGAGCGCTCCATTCTTGGAATTGTTATTTTCCGTTTTGGGCCAACTCTTGCTTTACCCATAACAAGCGTGCAGTAGACTTCTCCAGACTTGGAAAAAGTTCTGAGGTATGAACATACTCCAAAAAAAGCTCCGCTCAGACTGTGGATAAGAAAATCCCCGTGGGTGCTGGCCCCGGCTTATCACCGTCAATGATAATTGAGAAAAGAGAAAATTGGCAGCACACCATGAAGGGAAAACTTCTGTAGAATGTATTCTTTATTGTCACCATGCCATAGGACGTTACAGGAACATATGTTGACGCGTTTAACACGGGTAACTCGCGCTTGTTCACAAGGAACATGCTCTATATCTGGGACACCCTAGCATCAGAAAAATGGTGGAGCTCATATTGCTCAACATCTTTAAATGTTGTTGGCAACTTCAAACAGGTGAACTTTCATGCAATACATTCCATGTTGCCTTCTTCCCACCACAGGAACCGAAGGTAGTCTCTATCCCTTGGAGCAACATGAAACTGATGGAACATATGCTCCACATCACACATGATGGCTACTTTGTCTTTCTGAAAATGACGTAAGACTTCAACAAGGGTATTTTTGAGGTCAGGTCCAGTCAGTAGATGTTCATTCAGGGAAGTATTCTGAAATCTAGCAGAACAATCAAAGATGACGCAGATCTTGCCCGGGTTCTGGGGGTGGTAACCCCCATGATGAGGGATATACCATGCTGGTTGATTGCTTATCTCCATCTCTGGAACCTTTTCAGCACTGTCTCTTATGCCCCGTACACACGGTCGGACTTTGTTCGGACATTCCGACAACAAAATCCTAGGATTTTTTCCGACGGATGTTGGCTCAAACTTGTCTTGCATACACACGGTCACACAAAGTTGTCGGAAAATACGATCGTTCTAAACGCGGTGATGTAAAACACGTACGTCGGGACTATAAACGGGGCAGTGGCCAATAGCTTTCATCTCTTTATTTATTCTGAGCATGCGTGGTACTTTGTCCGTCGGATTTGTGTACACGCGATCGGAATTTCCGACAACGGATTTTGTTGTCGGAAAAATTTATATCCTGCTCTCAAACTTTGTGTGTCGGAAAATCCGATGGAAAATGTCCGATGAAGCCCACACACAGTCAGAATTTCCGACAACACGCTCCGATCGGACATTTTCCATCGGAAAATCAGACCGTGTATACGGGGCATTACTGTTAAGTCCATTATGAAAGTCATGAAGTCCTTGTAGTATTGCTCATCTTTCTTCAGATGTTTCTCTAGACATTTGAGTCTATGTTCGGCACAAGCTTTGTTGTTTGTCAATTCCAGTCTTTTGTCTTTAAAGGCAATGGCATTTCATAGTGTCCATTTTGCCTTTGCTTAATTCCTTCTTTTAATGTTGCCAGAAACTGTATGTCTCTTTGTGACATAAAAACCTTTTCCCTAATCCTTTCACTAAAATCTGACTCAAAAACCTTCAATATATCTGCTGGAGTGATCATTTCCTTCACTTTGTTCCTACACACAAAGTAGATTTCAGATTTTAATTTTAGAGATGGTTTGACAGCGGGTAATCCTATGAATCACACCAATTTCATCTTCGTAGCCATTGTCAAAGTTATGATATCCAATGATGCTCCAGCCCAACACAGATCCCTGTGCAAATGGCTGATCTTCTTTACCACTGAAAACCTCTCTGGGCAGTAAGGCTTGAGGACAGTTATAGCCTATTAACAACCCTACTTCACAGTCAAGTTCAGGAAACATTTCATCTGCTAGATGCTCTAGATGGGGCCAGTTCCTTGCGGTGTCACATGTGGGTATATCCAATCTATTGGCAGGTATGTAGTCTCTGGTATATGTTGTTGGAAGTTGAATTTTTATTTCAGACTTGATGCCTCTTACTTGTAGACAATCAATTTCTGGCTGGACACAACCTTTGTTTTAGAAGTATTGGTAGAAATCTTGAGTTTGACTGGCTCTTTTTTAAAATCAAGCCTTTCAGCTGTATCTTTTAGGATGAACGTAGTGTCACACTGGGTGTCAAGCAAAGTGTATACTAGACTTTCTTTCCTTGGTTCAGTTATTGTTGAGACTTATAGTGGTGTAATTGATGAGGTATGATAGGCAACTTCTTTCTTGGACAATTCTGTTGGAAGTCACTTGCATAGACTCTTGTTTCTTCTGTGAATCAGCTGTACTTTCAGCGGATTCATGATTGGCCTTTGTCTGCTCTGGATTGGTTCTGACGCTTTGTTTTATTATCTTTTTTCTCATGATCTTGATGTAGGCATGTTGGGTGACGCCTTTCACATTTATCACACACATTTCTGGAGGTGCACCATAGTGACCGATTTTAAGACAGCCAAAGCACAAGTTCTTTGACTGTACAAACTTCACTCTTTCTTCCACTGGTCTTTCCATAAGTTTTACTCTTACAAAAGGCACACATGATGTTAATCCTTTCACTAGAACTAATATTAAAGGTTTTGACACTTGAACTGTGATTGCGTTGAAACTTAAAATAATTTTGATCTGTTTGCTTAGATCTTTCTTGTTATTTTGGCTTTATTGCTTACAGCGAGGTAATTAGATTGCATGCAATTCTAGTTTCTTTGTTAAAGAATTTGACAAAGTACTTGAAATCAGGGAATGCTCTGTATTCATCTTGAAACCTTGTGACAACTCTGTTCCAACGTGAACTCAACCACTCTGGTAGCTTGGCTGCTATCCTTTGATTTTCAACACCGTCATTTAGAGCTTGTAAACCTTGAACATAAGGCATAGCTGACTCAACGCTGCTTAGGAAATCTACAAATTCACAGAGATCTTTACTGTCTTTGGTGGCAATCTTATGCCATGCTTGTCTTTTGTCATGATAGGACTTTCCAATGACAAACAGATTAGCAAATCTGTCATCAAGTATGTCCCAGGCAGTTCAATAAGCGGTTTCTGTGCCAACCAAGAAGTGTCCTTCAATGGCTCTCTTTGCTGGGCCACTTACATACTTGTGTAAAAAAAAAAGCTTTTCTTGGGTTGGCAAGTTCTTGTGGTCTGAAATGTCTGAAAAGACAGCTTCCAGTCATTATACTTCAGAGGGTCTCCAAAGAAAACAACAGGTTCTGGAACTGAAATCCTATTGGCCATAATTGCTTCAGCGAGTGCTTTCACAAGGTCATTAGAAGCTTTATGGGAGGTAGTAAATATAGCTGACTGAGGGACAGGACCTTGGGTGAATGGAACCCTTTGAGGGGTAACAAGGGGTTGGTTTAAAGGAGCTGTGAGTTTAGTGAGCAGGACTGGCTGTGAAAGAGTAGAAGGAGCACTTGGTTGAGAAACATGACCTTCCTGTATTCATTGAGGAAAAGGAGTAGAACGTTGTTCTTCAGCCTCACTTTTGATGCTTCCAGCATACACTTGTAGCCTTGCTTCTGCTGCATTGTGCCTTCTTAGTTGGTGGTAAAGTAAGCCATCTGACCAAGATGCTGGACACAGTAGTTTCAAACACTGATTGGGAATCAGGCCAGATTATGTCTTCTGGACCTTCGTTGAGAAAGTGTTGAACCTTTTCATTTGCAGTATTAGTGATTGCAAGACAAGTGTAATTTTTTTTCCCGAATTTCAGGTTCAGGGCTTGTGATTTTTTTTATTTTCCTCTTTCCTTCCAGGATCGCTACCAATAAATATGGTCAACCTCTGACTGAGTGGCATTAATTGTGCTCACAACTTCAATAATCAATTCTGCATTATCACTTTTCTTAAGGGCTCTTTTCAAACCATTGATATGATAATTCCATCTTCTATATTTCTGTTTGAAATCCTTTATTAGAGAATTTAATTTAACATCTTGCAGTGCTTTACCCTTTTTGGTGAGTGTGGATGTACGTTGACTTCTTCTAATGTCTGGGAGCTATGTATTATCTGAGCTCACCTCGGGCTGTTGCATTTGTGCTGCTCTTTCTGCTTGCTGTGGTGGGTTGGCTTGCTCTGTATTGACAACATCTTGTGAAATAGGGTCTGCAAGACTGGCTTCTGGATTGGTCAGCACTGTATTTTCACTTGTGTCTTACATGTTAATCTGTTCCGTATTAAAGGTGCTTGCTTGTTCAGCCTTTACTTGCTACTATCTGCCTAGTCATTTAATTGCAATAATTTCCAGTGTTGTACTTCCCTTATCAAACGTATGGCTTTCCTTGCCAGCCAACCCCTGCGTACAGCTTCACTGTTTCATGGCCTTCACAGACACAGTGAAGTGTATTACTTTGCTAGCCAATTTTTGCGTGTAGCTTCACAGTTTCATAGCCTTCACAGATGCAGAAAAGTGTTCTACTATGCCGCCCTTAGTCACAATGAGAAGGCTGAGGTTCTTGTATCACAGATGTTTAATGTACCTATCAAGTTCTTATATTACATTCTCACCTACATCAACACCATAGAACTAAATAAAGAGAACAAATATGCAAGACAAATCATCACAAATACAGTGAATTGCATTTAAAAACACACATAACTTGAAACTCATAACTAGACGGAAATAAATCTACATACCACTTTTGCCTGCTTGTGAGCTAAGAGAGGGGGTTTGTATCTTGAGGATTCTTAGTCAGATAGCTTACTTTACACACAAAAAACACCTTAAAACTTGGATAGAAAGCACTGTTCTCCTTTCAGTTGTAAGAAAAACAGACAGGAAGCTAGCATATAATAATGTATGATGGGTGGGGGAAATAAATAAACAAATAACTACACATGTGCCATCTAGAGGAAATTAACATTATTGTCACGGAAATTTTGTGTATACCAGTACAGTGGACTGTCCAAACAGAGATGCATGTAGAAAAATTGAGCTAGAATTTCTGTGTGATATTGTAATAAAAGAAGATCATTCAGCACATACAATTTGGATTAGCAGCAAGGATGGGAAGTGTCATCATAATGGGGGATTTTAATAATCCAGACATAGACTGGGCGGAAGGAACTGCGCATTTGTCTAAGGCTCACCAGTTCCTAAATGTCTTGCAGGACAATTTCATGGTTCAGATGGTCGATGCACCAACTAGAAACAAAGCTTTACTAGACCTACTGATTACCAACAATACAGACCTAATCACGAATGTGGAAATAAGGGGAAATTTAGGAAACAGCGATCACAGGTCAATTAGCTTCAGTATAAATCACACAAATAGGAAACAAACAAAAACATAAACAAAATCCGTTGTTGGAAATTCCGATCGTGTGTACACAATTCTGACGCACAAAATTCCACGCATGCTCGGAATCAAGCAGAAGAGCCGCACTGGCTATTGAACTTCATTTTTCTCGGCTCGTCGTACGTGTTGTACGTCACCGCGTTCTTGACGTTCAAAATTTCCGACAACATTTATGTGACCGTGTGTATGCAAGACAAGTTTGAGCCAACATGCGTCGGAAATAAATCCAGGATTTTGTTGTCGGAATAAATGATCGTGTGTACGCGGCATAAGAGCAGCAAGGATGTGGAATTCCCTTCCACAGGCGGTGGTTTCAGCGGGAAGCATCAATAGTTTCAAAAAACGATTAGATAAGCACCTGAACGACCACAACATACAGGGATATATAATGTAATACTGACATATAATCACACACATAGGCTGGACTTGATGGACTTGTGTCATTTCTCAACCTCGCCTACTATGTAACTATGTAACATACAGTACTGTGTTTGACTACTGTCTAATGTGTAGTATCTGTCTAGATCACATGTGTCAAACACAAGGCCCATGGGCCAAATCTGGCCCTCCAGGCTATCTCATGTGGCTCTTGTACCTCTCCTCCAGCTGCAGCACCCCCCTTGTCTCTGCCCCCACCTTGTCTCAGCAGTTGAGAGCCAAGAGGAGGACAAAACTCCTCCTACAGATCCTACGCCCCCCTGTGCAGCTGCAGCACCCCCTGTCTCTGCCCCCACCTTGTCTCTGAATCGGCAGCAGAGAGGAGGACAGAACTCCTCCTACAGATACTGCGTCTCTCTGTGCAGCCGCAGCACCCCCTCATTTCTGCCTTCAGCAGTCATCAGCAGAGCAGACCGAACACCTCCTACAGATCCTGCAATCCCTCATCTCTACCTCCCCCGGTCTCAGCATTCAGCAGACTCCGGCAGCTAAAACCAGCCCTCCTCTGGCCCTCCTCCAGACCCTGCACTTTCTGCTTCCCAGCTCCTCCCCTAGCTTCTTTTTTGCAGCAGCACAAGGTAAGGGGGGTTTTGTGATGTAAGGGGAGTGAGGAGCTCTTGACTGCTGATGGTGGTAGGGCAATTGACATCTGATGTAAGAGGGGGTAGAGTCTTACCAATACAACCAGCTCCCTGAGTGCAACTATAATGCTCATAAGGCCCGCAATGAAATTGGGTTGTACACCCCTGGCCTAGATAATGAAATACTTACACTATGTACTACACACACACACACACACACACACACACTGTATATCTACATATACAGGAATATGTAAACCCCTTAATACACACTGAGTATCCATGTACATTGGTTAAACTTAGAGGCGTATATTTACTTTGAAGTGTATCAATAGCCAAAGTTTTTTTTAAAGGAAATCCTTTGTCTGTTTTTTTATTGCTGTCTGTATTCACTTGCAAAATACATTTTGCTTCACTTCCTGTCCTGAAAATATAACATTGAGGGGATATTCTGTCTTACAGTTGTCACCTAAAAAAGGCGTTGCAATCCTATTAGAGAGGCGTCACTCAAAAAAGAGTCCCAATCCTTTCACCTCCTGTTCCAGTGAAGTGTAAACATTTGGATTTCCCATCACTTTCTGTCCTGGTGACAATGAGCAACAGGACAAAATATGTAGATCTCACCAATTGTGAAATGGACAGCAAAAGAAAATTGAAAGATTGGAGCGTGGAACCCAGAATCCCTTGGAGAGGTTGTTGAAACCCTTGTTTCAGCTCCCCAAGCCCCTCTTTTGTATAAGTTACCCTGTGTCTATTAGGGGCACAGGGTGACCAAGAAAATGATGGACAGCTACTAATGGACATTGAGAATGTGGTTTAGATTTCTTCAGATGGGACAGTAATATTTATCCACAATATCTCCCAGGAAATATACAAAGACTATTCCTGGTTTATTTGATTCTGAACTATACATGTTAATTGAAAGAGCTGATCACATTGGCCTCTGTGCAATGTAGAAGACGGATAGTCTGCTACTGGTGGTCTCCTGCTATTGTGTGAAGGTGTCCTGTGTTTATACTTACGATAATGTGTATTGTAGCTTGTGAGCTAGGAGATGACCTCTGAGTCACCTAGGCTGGTTAAATGACTAGTTAATTAGCTCATATTAATTTATGTTTCTAGTTACAGTTTGTATTGTTAGGGTAATATGATCAGGAGGGGGGAACCTACTTTTCAAATGTATAAAAAGCCTGTATCCTTGTCCAATAAAACATTCCATGTTGCAGTTTTGTAACTGAGCTAGTCTCACCTGGTTCTTGGTTACAATATGTGGCTGTAATATCTGATATCTGAAGGTCCAGACTGGAGGAAGCAGTGTACTGATGGAAGCACTAGCGGAGTGCGACGGGGTTCCGCAACAGATATGCTTTAACTTATAAGATGGTGTTGTGGTTTCTACTATGAAGGCACTACTTCTTTCCTTATATTGTTATTAATTGTGGTATACTTCTCTATAGGCATTCTTCCCTACACATACATGCGGTACTATGTGTAGAGTAATGGTAGACAGACAATCAAAGACAGCACTCAGGCCCTATAACATTTAAATACAATTACAAGCAGAAAGGAGAGAACAGGTAAACTTACGACTTTAATGATCTTATTTTTTTTCTTTATGCACAATTCACAATGCCATCTATGTTAACTATTCACACGTAGAAAAGTGGCATGTGGTAAGCTGCATTCTGTACAGGTGCATAATATTGATACATAATTATATTACAAGAAGACAAATTTACTTTAGATCTATAGAGTAGAGTGGATATAAAAGTTTAGTGAGAGGTATAACGAGCCATAAAACCACCAGCGAGCTTCATAGTCTACGAGCAACTGAGGGCGTATGACATTTTATGAGCCCGATGGGAAATCACCTCTGGTCTTTTGCAGGAGCTCCGAGCTGTCCCTGAGATGCCAACATATAGGAAATATCCTCCCATTAATCTATATTCACGGCGTGCGTTAATATTATGATGTGATTCTTTCCACGACTAACTGGTCAGAGGAGGATCCTGTGACAGGATCCATAAATATAACAGCCCCGTAATTTGAACTTTCTACTGTCTAGTAAACACATGGCTTGAATTATGATGATATGTTTTCTTATGCTATGTGAACTGCTAAACTGACCTGTATATTAAATGTCTCATTTATTTTTTCGAGAGACCATTTCAAGACTTTTTCTTCTTAAAGTTTGCAGTTTATTATATAGTAATAATGATATAAAATACACTTTTTTTGTATGTGTTTCCACTTAAGACTAGTGTTGTAGGAACAAGGGTTGTATTGGTTCCAACTCAGATGAAGCCTGTATTACTAAAAGCCAGTAAGCTTCTACCTCAGCTAAAATCAAATACTGTTCTTAATTCAACCTATCCAATCAGAAGTCTAGAAAAGAAAGTAACAGTGGCAGCCGGTGTTTTTGTTTGGGGGGTGGCGGCAAACAATCCCCCCCCCATGCTGTCTGCCGGTCAGTCCGGCACTTACCCCATCTATACGGGCAGTGGGTGGTGGACAGAGTGGCTCTGTGTTCTCTTCTCCGTCACAGTGGATTCCAGCGTGTGGGTCCTCCCCTCCTCCTAGGCGTCCAATAGGATCGTTTATCCTTTCAGCCAATCAGGTCATGAGTCTCAAAACCTGCTTCCTGATTGGCCGGGAGGAGGATCAGCGTTACAATAGCGAATATTCATTCGCTGTTGTAACACACCTGGGTGGACTCGCATTCTCTGTGCCTCAAGCCCACCTTATTTTGAAGCCTCTGGCTCTAATCAGGTGCTTCAAAAAAACACCCCCGCCATTGTAATTCATGCATCCGGCGTCTTGCAAGGAGCCGGACACATGGATAGGGGGGGGGTGGTGGTGATTCTTTTGGGGGGGGGGGCGCGTGCGCTCTTAATGGATGGGCTGCCCCTGGTAAGTAACCTGAAATAGTCTCATTGTATTATTGGACCAGCTCAAAAAATCAAGAAATATAAAACAGAGTTACCAAAGCATCAATTAATCATAATAATAATAATACTAATAGTAATAATACCAAAGCATCAAATCAAAATATACCTTTCACTGATCAAACTACAAAAAAACAGAAATCTAATGAGTTGCTAGGGCTGGTTGCTGTATGCACTGCCCTTTTCTGTTTGAATAAGATTTTTTGACAGTACCAGCTTGATTCATAAAGTAAAATATACTGTATTTCATAGCTAATAATTTACTTAAACAGAAGATTTAAAAAACAGACAAAAGTTTAAAAAAAAGTTGTTTTAATTTCTTCCATTTGGGCCATTTTTTATCGGCCATAAAATCCAAGGACAAATGCTATAAATATTCACAGTTTAGGTGCCATAAGAGCCCAGGTGTCCTTTGGCAAGGATTTATTTTTTTGATCAGTGTGCAGCAAAAGTCATTATCATCAAGGAGATATTAAATATGAGGGATGTCAAGTCACAATCATTTAATCCCTGTAGTGCCAGCACTCTTCCAAAGAAATTCAGGATACACTATAACAAATCAGGCTCTACTGTATCATAGCTGTCATCATAACCTACTCAAGAGGATACTAGAGTCTAATCAATAGAAAAAAATGTCATAAAAAATGTCATGGATAGAGTTTTATGATGTTGACTGCAAAGAGAGGGTAATCTGCAATGTGCAAAAAGTAAAAAGGTGTCAGTATGCATTAAACGGGTATTACATATTGATGTGAAGGTACACTAAAAACAATTCACTAATTATAAATGCACATATGAATTGTCGTGTTGCTCACCATAACTAGTTGACTTACTGTACCTAATACACTAGACCATGCACACATATGCTTTTAAAGTGTTGAAGTTTACTTAGAACAGGCTGAAAAATTCAATATCTCATGTAACATCTATTAGCTATTTTGAATGGCCAATTCATTCTCGAACAAGACTGCATGAGGTGCACACCAATATCACTAAAGCTAACAGTTTGTTATATGCACTATATAACTAAAAGTATTGGGACGCACATGAACTGTAATGGCATCCCAGTCTTAGTCCGTAGGGTTCAATATTGAGTTGGCCCACCCTTTGCAGCTATAACAGCTTCAACTCTTCTGGGAAGACTGTCCACAAGGTTTAGGGTATGTTTGACCATTCTTTCAGAAGCACATTTGTGGGGTTAGGCACTGATGTTGGACGAGAAGGCCGGGCTCGCAGTCTCCACTCTAATGCATCCCAAGGATGTTCTATCAGGTTGAGGTCAGGACTCTATGCAGGCCAGTCAGGTTCCTCCACCCCAATCTCGCTCATCCATGTCTTTATGGACCTTGATTTATGCACTGGTGCGCAGTCATGTTGGAACAGGAAGGTGCCATCTATAAACTGTTGGGAGCATAAAAGTTGGGAGCATAAAATTGTCCAAAATGTCTTAGTTTGCTGACACCTTAAGAGTTCCCTTCACTGGAACTAAGGGGCCAAGCCCAACCCCTGAAAAACAACATGGACTCCACCGCTCAGGTAGATCCAAACCGAAAATGAATCCTTTACCTCCAGAAAAGGAAGAGCCCCAGAGCCCCAGGTGCTGTATAATGCTTACGCAGGAATAAGTCTGGACAGCCGTACACTGGAAGAAATTTCATATACCTTTAATCGTGGAACAGGATCATGAAGTACCACTTTGCCGTGGTGTCCTGTGTACTTCATGATCCTGTTCCACGATTAAAGGCATATGAAATTTCTTTCACTGTGTGGGTGTCCAGACTTCTTCGTTTATTCTTACCTGGAAAACAACCCCACACCATAATCTCTCCTCCACTAAATGATTTGGATCAGTGCACAAAGCAAGATCCACAAAGACATGTATAAGCAAGTTTGGGGTGGAAGAACTTGACTGGCCTGCACAGAATCCTGACCTCAACCTGATAGAACATCTTTGGGATTAATTAGAGTGGAGAGTGCGAGCCATGCCTTCTTGTCCAGATCAGTACCTGACCTCACAAATGCGCCTCTGGAAGAATGGTCAAACATTCCCACAGACACAATCCTAAACTTTGCAGACAGCCTTCCCAGAAGAGTTGAAGCTGTTATAGCTGCAAAGGGTGGGCCAACTCAATATTGAACCCTACAGACTAAGACTGGGATGCCATTAAAGCTTATGTGCGTGTAAAGGCAGACCAATACTTTTGGTAATATAGTGTACAGTGCCTTGCAAAAGTATTCACCCCCTTGGCTTTTTACCTATTTTGTTACATTACAGCCTTTCATTCAATGTTTTTTTTAATCTGAATTATATGTGATGGATCAGAACACAATAGTCTAAGTTGGTGAAGTAAAATTAGAAAACTATATACATAAAACAATTTTTTAGAAATAAAAAAATGATAATTGGCACATGCGTATGTATTCACCCCCTTTGTTATGAAGCCCATAAAAAGCTCTGGTGCAACCAATTACCTTCAGAAGTCACATAATTAGTGAAATGATGTCCACCTGTGTGCAATCTAAGTGTCACGTGATCTGTCATTACATATACACACCTTTTTTGAAAGGCCCCAGAGGCTGCAACACCTAAGCAAGACGCACCACTAACCAAACACTGCCATGAAGACTAAGGAACTCTCCAAACAAGTAAGGGACAATGTTGTTGAGAAGTACAAGTCAGGGTTAGGTTATAAAAAAAATATCCAAATCTTTGATGATCCCTAGTAGTACCATCAAATCTATCATAACCAAATGGAAAGAACATGGCACAAACGCAAACCTGCCAAGAGACGTCCGCACACCAAAACTCTTGGACTGGGCAAGGAGGGCATTAATCAGAGAGGCAGCACAGAGACCTAAGGTAACCCTGGAGGAGCTGCAGAGTTCCACAGCAGAGACTGGAGTATTTGTACATAGGACGACAATAAGCCGTATGCTCCATAGAGTTGGGCTTTATGGCAGAGTGGCCAGAAGAAAGCCATTACTTTCAGCAAAAAACAAAATGGCACGTTTTGAGTTTGCTAAAAGGCATGTGGGAGACTCCCAAAATGTATGGAGGAAGGTGCTCTGGTCTGATGAGACTAAAATTGAACTTTTTGGCCATCAAAGAAAATGCTATGTCTGGCAAAAAACACAACACATTACATTACCCAAAGAACAGCATCCCACAGTGAAACATGGTGGTGGCAGCATCATGCTGTGGGGATGTTTTTCAGCAGTCAGGACTGGGAAACTGGTCAGAGTTGAGGGAAAGATGGATGGTTCTAAATACAGGGATATTCTTGAGCAAAACCTGTACCACTCTGTGTGTGATTTGAGGCTAGGACGGAAGTTCACCTTCCAGCAGGACAATGCCCCCAAACACACTGCTAAAGCAACACTTGAGTGGTTTAAGGGGAAACATGTAAATGTGTTGGAATGGCCTAGTCAAAGCCCAGACCTCAATCCAATAGAAAATCTGTGGTCAGACTTAAAGATTGCTGTTCACAAGTGCAAACCATCCAACCTGAAGGATCTGGAGCAGTTTTACAAGGAGGAATGGGCAAAAATCCCAGTGGTAAGAAGTGGCAAGCTCATAAAGACTTATCCAAAGTGACCTGGAGCTGTGATAGCCGCAAAAGGTGGCTCTACAAAGTATTGACTTTAGGGGGGTGAATAGTTATGCACATTGACTTTTTCTGTTATTTTGTGCTATTTATTGCTTGCTTCACAATAAAAAAAAAAAAAAAAAACATCTTCAAAGTTGTGAGCATGTTCTGTAAATTAAATGATGCAAATCCTTAAACAATCCATGTTAATTCCAGGTTGTGAGGCAACAGAACACAAAAAATGACAAGGGGGGTGAATACTTTTGCAAGGCACTGTATGTCCATATACAGGTACAGGTTGAGCTTCATGTCAATATGTACTAGTCATACTACACAGTACCAAGGCCTCCTAACTGCTTTGGCTTTGCTAATGGTAACTTTAAGTTCTACTTATCCTAAGGTTTGTAAACTGCCAAATGGATACAAGGGAAAAGGATATTTAATGTAATGTGTTTGATACCTTAATATATATATCTTTGCTTTCAAAGTTTTTTATTATTTCAACAATGCGATAACAAAAACAGACATTGCATAAAGACAGAAAATGATGCGCCAAAACCTAACATATCAAAGAATGCCTCTAGTAGGTATGGAAGGGGCACATGAAATGACTTAGGAGTATGGCACCTCAAGAATTATTAAGATTGAAAGAACAAATGGTTTCCACAGGATGCCTCATGTTGCTCGCTCCATGCAAAGTCATGCCCCAGTTGTCTCAGTAGGCCCCCCTGGCACCCCTAATGGGATCAAACTGTGCCGAGGCAGCCCCCCTGAGACCCCCGGAGCGCGGCAAAGACTATTAGCCATCACAGAGCACCACAATAGATAAGTGTATAAGTGCGTTTGTCCAACAGGCTCCTGTGGGAGGTTATAACACTTGAGATTGTAAGCTTTCGTACTATATTGACATACGGTGCGTATTATCTGGTCGCAACAAAATTAAACTAGGAGAATCCAGCAAACCGAAAGAAAACATAAGGCATACAAGAGGGGGGAGGGAAGGGGTCAAAGAGCCACTCAGCAAGCATCAAGAAGGAGCCAGGGTGTTGACGCTTACTTGGTTTGTTTGCATCTCAGGGATGAGGGAGAGACCTATGTGATTGGCCCAGTGTTCCCAGGTGGATTCAAACTGTGCTTTGGAGTTTAGCAGAACACTGGTCAATTTCTCCTGGGACATCATCCAGGAAATTTTCCGCTTGGCTGCAATAAACGACACCTTGGGCTGTTTCCAGGCCTTTGCAATTGTTAGCTTGGCGCCTAGGCGTATGAAGTGGGTTAATTTGCGAGTCCATTTAGAAGTTCCTGGGACATTGACATTCAAGAGGGCCACTGCGGGAGTTCTGGGAATCTGTTGCCCCGTCACTTTGTGAATTAGGGCAAACATCCTCCTCCAGAACGACCTGATTTTGGGACATTCCCACCATATGTGGGCCATAGAACCATTCAGTTCACAGCCCCTGAACCACTGAGGGTTAACAGAGGGGAACATATGGGCTAATTTAGAAGGTGTGAGATACCATCTGGTCATCACTTTAATATTTGATTCTATTAGGGAAATATTTTTTATCCCATGCAGACATATATGGGGTTTTGTCTTCCTGTTGAGCCAGTGATTGGTATATGACAGAAATTCTACCCCTCAGGTAAGCATCTTGATAAAATCAGGGGTAATTTTCAACTGTATGCAAAGCAGGATTGATGATTTAGGGCGATACATCTTTTTGTTCTGTACTATAGAGAATAGAACATATTTATTGGCCAATGTGTATATCCCACCCCCTTTTTAATACCACGATCCTGAGTAGCTTGGTGGAGTTTGTGCTGGATAAACCGGGTGTACCGGCGGTAGTTATGGGGGATTTTAATATGGTGATGGATCAGAAACTTGACAGATTCCCCCAGGGGGCGCTACAGGGCGGAAACACGGATGTCTGACTGTCTTAATTCTTGGGGGAGTTGGGTTTGAAGGACATCTGGAGAATACGGAACCCCAAGTCTCGTCAATACTCGTGCTTCTTCAGGACACACTCCACATTATCGAATATTGATTTCATTCTGGGTAATGAGGAGGCGATGTCTACAGTAAAAAGCCTGAGGTATATGTCAAGAGGCCTTTAGGATCACTCCCCGGTGACAGCTTTATTGGAATTGGGGGAGGGTACTCACTCGTGGGAATGGAGAATAAGCCCCTTCTGGATGGATCTCATGGGAGATCCACAGGAGGTGTTAACGACCCTAAGGGAGTTTGTCCAACTGAACATAGGCTCTGCCTCAGAGGGGATGGTTTGGGACACACTGAAGTCCTTTCTCCGCGGTATTATGATACAGCAAATATCAAAAATTAAAAAACAATCCAAGGAATGGGAAAAAATGGCCGGAGAAAGAGTGACACTAACAGAAACACAATACATTAATGACCCGACACCTGATAGGCTTAGGGTATGGATTGAGTCCCAACAGAATTACCATTTAGTGATGATCGGGAAGGCAGAAAACAAACACATTTTCCAAAAGCAAATAGCCTTCGTTGAGGGCGAAAGCGTTGGGCGAATGTTGGCCCACTTGGTTAGAACAAACTCACCCTCAATGATGGTACCAATGATCACTACAAGGGAGGGCAGGCCGACTACTTACACACCAGAGATAGTGGACAGATTTAGAGACTACTATGAGGAACTCTACAGTTCCCGACAGGAGGAACTAGAGGAGGAAATGGATAACTTTTTTGGGAATCTATCGATCCCCTGTCTTTCCAATGAAGATAGGTTGGCACTTGATATGTCTATATGCTTGGAAGAAATACATCGGACCATGCAGGAAATGGCGGGACAGAAGTCCCCAGGCCCGGACGGTCTCTCCGCAGAGACCTATCGGCATTACGGAAAGGTGCTGCTCCCCGAGTGGCTGAGAGTTTTAAACTGGTCAGCGATAAGGGGAGAACTCCCCCCTTCTATGATGGAATCCACTATAATTGTGATCCCTAAGGAAGGAAAAGATCTACTTAATCCAGCTTCATACAGACCTATTTCCTTACTAAATTCAGACATAAAGATCTTAGCAAAGGTCTTGGCGGCTAGACTAAATAAAGATATACAGAAACTTGTCCACCCTGACCAATCAGGATTTATACCTGGTAGGTCTACTAGTACAAACATAAGACGGGTATACCTGAATCTTCAGGTTCCAATGGACGAGGATGGAAGAAGGGCTATTCTTTCCTTAGACGCCGCCAAGGCCTTTGACAGCTTGGAATGGAAATATCTCTGGAGAGTTCTAAAAGAATTTCAATTTGGACCGACCTTTACTAAATGGGTAAAGATGTTGTATAAAACACCCGAGGCTAAAGTAAAGGTCAACAACGTGCTTTCTGATAAGTTCCAATTGAAGAGGGGGACGAGACAGGGGTGTCCCCTGTCCCCCCTTCTCTTCGCCCTCGCAATCGAACCATTGGCCATTTCCCTTAGGTCCTCGGCTGGGATAAAAGGTTATAAAAGAGGGGGGGTGGAAGAGAAAGTAGTATTATACGCTGACGATCTTCTCTTACTACTTGGGGATACGCAGAACTCCTTAAGGGTAACTATGGAAAACCTTAAAGATTTTGGCCTGTTCTCCGGACTCATGATAAATTGGGAAAAATCTACACTTATGCCTGTGGACCCTATAGCAAGCTCTCTACCCCAAGAAGCCATACAGATACAGATAGTGAACCAAATAAAATACTTGGGAATAAACATCTCCAGAGATCCTAAACAATACATTGTGGACAATGTTGTCCCATTATTAACTAAATTTAAAGGGAAAATTAAAATTTGGAAAAAGCTTCCACTATCTGTGGCAGGTCGCTGCAACCTAATTAAAATGATTTAGATGCTGCAGTTACTGTACGTTCTACATAACTCTCCAGTGTGGATGTACAAAAAATGGTTCCAAAGAATAGAAACCTTATTCAGAGAATTAACATGGAAGGGAGGCACGGCAAGAATCCGCCTAAACATCTTACAACTACCAAAACAAGAAGGGGGAGTGGCACTTCCACACCCCTTCAGTTACTTCCTGACTTCACAGCTCCAGCACACTGGGGGATGCAACACGGAGGAGGGGGAAGGGGAAAGGAGGATGCTAATGCTAAACACCCCACACAAATTGCTGGTGGAAACACTGGAGGCAGGATCTTTTCCACGAGGGGTACCCACCTTAGATTCGATGATGAGAACTTAGGAAGCTGCAAAGAAAATACTGGGATATAGAGGACTCACAGAATACACCCCCCTATGGAGAAACAGTAAGCTAGGGGAAGTGCAGAAGTTGGGGACAATCTCGGAATGGGAAAGACGAAGGATAAAGTATATTTCCCAGCTCTACCAGGATGGAAACTTAAGAGCCTTCCAGGAACTGAGAGAGCAATATGAAATCCCGAACAAATCCTTTTTTAGATACTTGCAGGTTAGACATGCATTGAGAGAACAATTCAGAGGGAGGATGATAGAATGGAGTAAGATACCAGTACGCAAGATCATTAAAAGGCCTAATATCAAAAGTCTACCTGCATATATATATAAGGGGAGTTTGGGAGAAACAAAAGATTCACCAAATAGGAAAAAATGGGAAAAAGACGTGGGGAGTATATCCGAAACGCAATGGGGAAGAATTCTGGAACTTGCCCCATTAGTATCGCTTTCTCCATCCCAGAAGATGTCACACTTACTCCTACTAAATAGAGCCTACTATACCCCGTACAAGCTTTTTTTGTTTGGCCGAAGGCTGGATGCTACCTGCCCCAGATGCGGAAGGGCAGAGGGAGATTTGATTCATATGTTTTGGAGATGCCCGAAGCTATTCTGTTACTGGAAGGAGATTATATAACAGGTGTTCGAAGTCTCTATAGAAATGGAAGCCATGTTATGTGTGTTGGGCTGGATGGAGGGTGAAGGTAAACCAGGTGATACTCAGCTTGCAGTCCTAAGATGTTTATTTCAGGCAAGGAGACTTATTGCGCAAAGATGGCAATCTTCCACACCCCCATCAAGTAGTGAGTGGGAACAAGGTATGAACAAGGTGATCTTAAAGGAAAGAACATCATATATTAGGCAAGGTGCGCTCAGAAAATTTGAAAGGATTTGGAAACTGTGGGGGGAGAAAAAAAGAATAAAGTTAAACTAGTTAAAAAGATGTCAGAATAGGAAGGTAGCAAGAGTAGATAAATAGACAAAAGACGGCTGGTGACCCAAGGACAGGCAGGTGCCGGGTGGAAGGCGTATGTAAGGAGTGGAAGTGAGATTGAGTGGTCAGGGTAGCGTATGAGTATTGGGAAGAAAGAGCTCTACATGACTTGTAGGAAGTTGGTCATGTGAGGGGGGTTTCCCCTCTCCCTCCTATAAATTGTATAGAAGTATGAAACTCTTTCCTTATTGTTTTATATAAAGTAGAGATGGGTGGAGCAAGAGGGTAACGTAGGTGTGTGGGGAAATGAAAGATGACTTGTATAATGTAAAATGCTTTAATAAAGAAATGAAGTTAAAAAAAAAAAAAAGAAATTCCACCCCTCTGATTCGAGACTTGACCTATACAAGATTCGTAAGGGGTGAACCTAGGTGGGATGGGTTTTCCTATCCATATTTTATGTAGAAAGTGTTGTATTTGAAGTAACTTAAAGTGTTTCCTCCTCGGAATGTCCAGTAGTTGTTCACAGAATTTTAAGGTTAATGGGCCTGTTGCTGTAAAGAAGTGACCGATCTGATACAGCCTCTTGTCCAACCACCATTTGAAGGATGTTATGTTTAGACCAGGAGTAAAGTCCGGATTATTGAAAACGTGGGCCAGTGGACGGCAGTCAGAGGTTAATGAAGGTTGAGTCATTATTTTATCCCAAAGGGTCATGGATTTTGAAAGGATTGGCGAGAGTACGGGGGGTCTGTCCCTGGGAGGGATCCATAATAAGTAGTCAAGAGTATGATTAGGGACCGACTGTCTTTCAATTTGGATCCAATCTGGTTTTTCTGTTCTGGACAATACAGTTGAGAGTTGGGCGATTCTCGCTGCCAGGTAGTACCAGAAGAGTCTTGGTAACCCTAGTCCACCCTGTGTATGCAGCCTGTAAAGAGTATTATTTGGTAGCCTATGACCCTTTCATCCCGAGACATACTTGTTGATTTTGCTTCGGAGGGATTGTAAGTGATCCTTTTTAAGGTTAATCGGAATAGCTCTAAATAAAAATAGCAGTCTGGGGAGGAGTGTCATTTTTATTAAGTGGATCTTCCCTAGGCAGGAATGCTTCTTACTGCCCCAGGACTTTTGCTCCGACTCTAGTTTCTTGTATGTGGGTGGAAAATTCACTGGGTATAGTTGGTCAATTTTGGCGGTGAGATGAATCCCTAGAAACTCTAATGTCGAGTCGTTCCATTTAAACTTAAAGGAGTGTTTCACCAATTCCACTGTGGCTGGTTTCAGAGATATGTTGAGGGCGTGGGATTTGTCATAGTTAACCCTTATGCCTGACACATTAGCAAAGTCATTTAGGAGGCAACATAAATTGGGGAGGGATGTGATAGGTGAGGTTATGAATATTAGCATATCGTCGGCGAAGAGGCCGCATTTATGAATTTGGGGCCCACAGGAAATTCCTTGAATATTGGTGAAAGAATCGTCACTGCAAGTGTCTCAATAGCCATGGCGAATATTAAAGGGGATAGGGGGCAACCCTGTCTAGTGCCCCGTGCAATGTTAAAGGGTCTGGAGTGGTGTCCGCAGAGTCAAATCTGTGCCGATGGGTTGGAATATAGGGAGTGAAGAGTGCCCAAGAAGCGATTTCCAAATCCCCACCGCTCTAATAACCCAAACAGGTAAGGCCATTCAACTGTGTCGAAGGCTTTGTGTAGGTCTAAGGATAGCAGCATTCCTTCCAGTTTGGGGCCCCCATCCCATCCCGATTGTAGAAGGGAGACTAAGTCAATGGCCCTTCCAATTTGATCAGGCCCCTGCCTCCCCGGGATGAACCCAACCTGGTCCTTATGAACGTAGCGACTAATGAAGGAAGATAAACGGTTGGCCAATATTTTGGTTAAAATCTTGAGGTCATTATTTATGAGGGAGATTGGTCTATAATTCTCAACTTCTTCGGAATTTTTATTTGGTTTGGGAATTATCGTTACGTAGGCCGCATTGAGTTGGGGGTCTAAGGGGCATCCTTGAGCTTTCGTGTTAAAGAATTTTAATATATATATATATTTTAGCTTTTTGTGCCACTTTAATTACCCTTACTTTGGTTGATCCTGCCAGTCCCCCTTCCTCCTTGTTCTAAACTGACTACGCAAAGCATTGAAACCGATACATGCTTCCATGTTCATTTTACATCACATTGCTTACTGTTCATAGGTACAGGACTTTGTGCAAGTGCACAGAGTGCCTTTATCTTTCATGGTCTGTTCTGCATCCCCTCTACCCCCCTACCCCCACTAGGCTTGTTCTGTTCATTGACCAAAGCTTCCAACCCTAGCCTCGCTGTCAAAACATGCAGCTGTACAGAACAATCATGTCCACCAGCTGCTCCATATGAGGCTTGTAGGAGGAAATATGATCACATGACCTATGGTTAAAGGTTGAAAAAAAAGATATATAGATGGCAATTTTTTTATTTTTCTAAAGGTTACATTTATAAAAGGTCTACTGTTACATCCCTTTCTTTTTTCCTTAGTAGGCACTGAGGCTTTACAACCACTTTAAGATTGTTTTTTAGTGCACACTGTGAAAAACCTGGGGTACTCATTTATGCAACTATAGTACTGACGGAGCTCAGAAGGTCAAGCTCCGGCCTGCCCTCACATCTACTAAATATTGATCAGTATTTGCCAATCATTTTTAACAGGCAAAAGGGAGTTGTAGGAGGCTGAAGAAAGTGCTTCTGTGCTTAGCCTTTTCAGCTCAGGTATTTGCACAATTATATTTGCACGATATATGCTAGTTAAGTCTTGGTAATATGTACAATCCCCTCTGCTTCTGGAGCGCTCTAGTAAATAATTATAACTCTAAGTGCAGGCCTGTTCTGCATTCTGGTGGCAGTTCATTACCAAAAAAGTGAAACAGAGTGTCAGAGAATGATTCGCAGAAGAACTTTCACATCTGGCAATACTCAACAGGTTCGCAAATTACGGGCACTTAGGCGTGTGCCAGTGCGAATGCGCAGGCGGACGCGAACGGCTGTGACTATTGATGCGCAAACCCGCACGCGCGTGCACGATGGGACATGCAATAAGTAGCAGATCCTGGTGCCTAGTGGCCTATTTAAAGTCAGCAGCCTTATCCACAAGTTGTTGGGTGATTTTTAGCTCCCTGTGTGTTCCTGTGTTCTGCTTTTGTTGTTATTGGATTCCCTGTTACCATCACGGCTCACCTTTGACCTCCCTTGTCTCCATTCCTGGCTCCTGACCCTTTGGCTTGTTCTACCGCCTCTGCTTCTGCCTGTTTACCAGTGTATGACCTCAGCTTACTCTCCTCACTCTGCTGCTGCCTGACTTCCAGTGTATGACCTGGGCTTGTTCCTGATTCTGCTCTCTGCCTCTGCTCTTGGCTGATACCTGTGTATGACTACTAGCTTGACTTTGGACCCTGCTCCCAGCTCTCCCTACTATCAAGCACCGCCTAGTGTGTCCGAGGGACTCCTGCCCTGCAATACATCCTGCTTGTCCAGCTATTCTTTCAGCATAGCATTCCCTGTAATAAACTTCAGGGTTGCTCTGCACTCAGCCGCAAGGGAAGCCCTCTCAGCATTCCGGCCTTCGACCAGTTACGTGACACAGAGTAACAGATTTGCTGACTAGGAGTCACCATAAGAAGCTTGTCCCTGCACAACTGCCCAGAACCCAGAGAAATACTTCTGGGTAAGGGATACACATTACAGTCCTCTCTGCCTCCCCACAATACAGCATGTCTTTACTAAGTGGTTAATTTGTAGGCTGGATCACTGTCACAAAGGGTTGGAGATGGGGTGTGTACGTAGCCCTGTGTAAGATTTGACTTTCGGAAAGTTAAACTTGAACGGAAAGGTAGGTACAGGCAGAAAAGTAAAGTACAGGCTTCTTGTGGTACCTCCCAAGTCGTATAGGCACAAGGCAGGATTTCTTTGTGCAGGAACACATTATTACATTTCTCCAGTTCATGCAGCTGCCCTGACAGCATAATCCCTATGGTTGCTAATATGTTGTAGATCCCAAAACCTGAAAAAAATGTAGTATAGTCTATTCAAAGCCTACAGCACCATCATCTCTGTAAGCCCATTGCAGCTTTGCACACACACTGAAGAAGGAGCGGTGGCTCAGTTCAGAATCATGTAACAAGAGACTACAATCCCAAGCATAAGCAGCGTAACAAGTCTGCTGAATTTGGCTGCCATTGGATGTATGGAATATGGATTATAGAGAACTTGAAATAAAAGTAAGTAACTTTCTGAGTTAACATTGTAGAAGTGTTTTTGGTAGTAATTGCAGATCAGTGATTGATTTTTTTGTTGCCTTGTGGTGCTTTTAATGAGCACCCTGGCCTTGTGTATGAGTTCTTAGTGGTGTACACAAAACAGATATTACCAAGCAGAAGGTTTGAGCATTACAAAACTTGGATAAAATCTTGTTAGAATGATAAAAAATGTTATGTATTTATACAAGCCAAATGAAAAAGCATGAGAAGAAAAATAGACCCTGAATTATTTTAATCTGCAATTGGTAGAAAAAGCAAATACAGGGAATAATTAGGAAATGTAATAGTGACATATGCTGAAATTAAAAGACATTCTAACAGCATCTAGAGAATTCCCTCATAATTGATGGTTGGAAACAGTGTGGGAAACTATGTAGAAAACATATGTATAATACACTTATGTGGTTGAAAGATATTTAGAGGTTATTGTTCACTGAAAGATGTTTTAACCAATATTTTCTAATGGAAGTGGTTTGTTTTCTTATTTGCCTATCAAGAAATATTTATTCTTGTCATAAGGAGCTAGGAGGACACTCTCAGAAATAAAATGTATTAAAATGTGATATTTACAAGAGCAGTAATATACTTATCATACATAAGCTCAAATGATCTCTTTCTGATTGTGCTGATCAGCAGCGGGGGGTAAATTTTTTTGGAGGGGTGGCAAACAGTGCACCCACAGCCTCCCCCCAGTCGGACAGGTCACCTGCACCGCACCCTCCTTGGTTCGGTCAGATGGTCGGTTACCAGCCCGGCACTTACCCCATCTATGGTGGGGGCTGCGTTTCCCTCCGGGAATCGGACGGCGGCTTCCCATGCGTCTCCTCCTCGGCATCATGGCGCCTTCCCTTGTGCGTCTCCTCCCTCCTCCTCCCTCCTAGGCCATTTGGAACGCTTCTCCTTTTGGCCAATCAGGAAATGGGCCTCACGACCTGCTTCCTGATTGGCCGGGAGGAGAATCCAGAACTTTGGACTGTTGGAGGTAGGATTAAAATGAACACTACCCAAAGCCGATTGTGCATAATGGGAAATGATTGGTATTCTGAGGACACCCTGTGCTTAGTAGAGTATTTTACCAATTCTGTTGAGGGTAATGGCAGCTGAGCTAGTTGTAAATGCAGGTGCTGAAAGATTTTCAAAGCTGATGGGTGACCATTTGTTATAGGCTTTAGGTAGAGCTCCTAGACCATTTTGAAAGCAGATCTAAAGGAGTTGGGATGGAAGACACTTGCAATATTGTTGCTTGCAGCACAATGGTAAACCAACATCTGGGTTTGATGTGTTCCCCTTAAACAGCTTTATACTCCTACTGCTCCACAGCTGTCATCAACATCTTCTCTGAAGCCTCACTTGCTGTTGCCATCTTTTTCTTTTACTAATTGGTTGGCCCATCATGACTCAACTATCACACATGTTTGAAGTAGTTGCGCCCTCCCCCCAGCACTAGATTTGACTATTCAGTATCTCACTAATCAGTATCTCACTGCCAGAAGTATACACTGCACAGCATATGTGCAGTAGGTAGTCTTACAGAAAACATTTTGCTAGCAAAAGGAGAAAGAAGAGTTTTTTTTTTTTGTGAAATACAAAATCTCTTCTTCAAAATAGATAGGCGTTCTAACAAAATTCCCTGCAAACTGGACAGAGGTGGTGCATCTTGATTTATTGTCCATTGGGGAGGCTGGATTTGAAGAGGTGACATAGGAAGATATGTACCTCACCTGTCTGCTGTGCAGTGTGAAAGAAATGTGTGTAAATCACAAGTTTGTTGGGTGAAATTAGGAGACCCTTTGACAGGTATTTGATAAATGTACATGTACAGTAAAACCTTGGTTTGAGAGCGTTTTGCATAAATTTTGACTTGATATACAATCGGTGTCTTGATATACAAGTAGTGTCGTGTCACAACTGAGTATAAAAGAGAAGAGAGGCGTCTCTAAGTGTAGCAATATGGTCACATTTAATGAAGGTACAACATTTAGCAACTCACATGGTTGATGATTAAAACAGACACATCTAAATATGCAGGCATCCGGGGTAAAGCTGTCCACATAGACCATCCCCCACCCTGCCATCAACGTCCTTCCTATCCATGCTGCGCTCCACGAGTGGCTCAAGCCTCGCTTTTAGATAACTCTACTGCAGGGTAGTCTTCCCAGTCACAGTTGTAGACTGACAGCGGTGAGAATTGGCGGTGCGGAGGATGGTCTATGTGGACAGCTTTACCCCGGATGCCTGCATACTTAGATGTGCCTCTTTTAATCATCAACCATGTGAGTTGCTAAATGTTGTACTTTCATTAAATGTAACCATATTGCTACACTTAGAGGCACCACTCTTCTCTTTTACACTCTGCAGCTGCTGTTGGATTTTGCTTCTAATCCCCTTGTGGAGGTGGCCATTTGTGGATGGACATTTTATAGTTACACAACCCATCACATGGCTATAATCTTTTTATAAGGACTATAAATTGAAGGACTTATGAATAAATGGTTGTGGAATGAATCATTTGAGTTTCCATTATTTCTTATGGGGAAATTCACTTTGATATACAAGTGCTTTGGATTACAAGCATGTTTCTGGAATGAACTATGCTCGCAATCCAAGTTTTTACTGTATTTCAGTTGTGTAGTTTGCTATTTGCCTGGAGTTTCACTTTAACAATGTTAACAGACCACATAAGCTTTTTGTGTGTAAAACATCATCTAATCATAGTTAAACATTCATTATTGCAAATACCATTTAGAGTAATGTGATGTGTAACGTGTGCATTTATGCAATAAATGGTGCGAATTTTACTCTGTCTTCCTTAGTGGGAAGTCTGTTTTAGTGTGAGAGAACATGACTAAAATTAATATGTTCCCCCAATCCCAGCGAGGTGACCATGAGGCTTCACATGGCTCGTATGATGTTACTGTTGCAACATATCAAAATTAAACTTTTTAATTGAAATCTCCAACTTACAACTGACCCCACATGCTCTCCATCTTCTATAAATTCTTTATCAGTCAATTACTCGAAAATCTATGGAAGGTCCCCTTAAAAACGTTTGCAAAATATCTAATGAATTGTTACTATGGGCACTGGATGACATAAACCTTAATAAACAATTTTTACTAAACACATTTGTGTACATATTAAAATTGCACTTTTGTTATCTTATATTTGGGTTTCTTAAAACTCTAAACAACTTAACACACTGATCAGTGTTACTACGCGATCAATTGCTTATGACAGGACATAGTGAGAACGATTAATAAATAGAATCTGAGACAAACTATGTCTCAGCTTTGTCTCAACTGGAGCTCAGCCAATCAGCTTAAGCTTTAAATTTTCATTTTCTATGCTGTCTGGAAAAAAGAAAAGATAGAAGCCAACTGGCTGCTATGGACAACAGTCCCAGTTAAGATAGAACTTGTCTTGGACAGTTTTCATTAATTCCCTGCAGTGAGTTTCTAGAAATGCCAAATACCTGTTGATCTATAAAATGTACTCTACACTGCAGAGTACATTGTGCGAAATTCTTATATAGCCCAAAATTTGTATACAAATATTATTTTGCTTTAGACTTTTAGAGCGGTGTTTTTCTGAATGGATCATCCAAAAATGGTGCTTCCCAATGATTAAACTTCCTTTTTGTTAAACCTTTTTCATGCAAGTGTAGCACAACCCTAAACTAGGGCCGCTAATTAAAAGTCCCAGGTTCTATTCCCGCTAGTGCAGAAGCCAGGCAAACAGCAACTTCACACACTGATTTAAGGACACAGTCCATAAGGGATGCCTTTTTTGAAGTTTTATTGCAGCATTAACTCGGATAGGTTCAGAGAGCTGTGGGATACTCCACATTACTAACTGGAACAATGAGTAGTAGCTCTGCTGGACAGTCCCTTAAGCAGTGGGACATTAAGTGGACAGCACTGGGGCACCTATAGAAATGTCTCAGCCCAGGCAAGCCTTGTACTTTGAGCAGCAGGGGTGATAAAAGCAAACAGCCACTGAGATTCTCTCCCCCTCTGGGTCAGCACTCACAATGTCCTTCCTGCTTGGAATTTTCCTCTCTTCCCTGATTCCAGCAAACAGGCTGTCCCTCCTTTTGATCCCAGAAAGTATTTTGTGGCTGAGCAGACCCTCTCAGCAATGGCTGGGATCCTAAAGAGCAGGATGGGCCTTCAGCAATTCAGCCAGGAAGGCAGACAGCCCTCCCTGGCTGGGATCTTCTCCTTCTTGACAAAAACCCTGGGCTTTGGGCTCCAGACTACCGAGCAGCCTAGCATGATAGTGCTACACATGTCAATGTCAAATGTGTATAGTCTACTCTACAGAAGTCGCACTTTATACATACAGCCCATGACCTGTAAAAATTTAAGGTGCTCATTGCAGGGGCCCTTCCTTGCCTTAAAGTGGATGTAAACCCAATGTCATCCTTTCTAAACTACTGCCATAGGGGTTATCTATAAGGATATACATACCTCCTGCATGTATCTTTACCTGTCAAATGTCTCCCCTCTGTCTGTTATGACACCCGAAAAACTGCATATTCTGTGGGTGGGTCTGTTGTCTGGAGCTCAGTGGGTGGAGTCATGATGTCAGTAGACTCCCCGCCCACCTCTACACTCCCCTTGTCAATATGCATTTTCTCCTGTGTATTTCTTACACTGAACTTCTGCTATGATCTCTAACATCCAGTGAAAAGACAGGAAAGTAACCACATGACTTCAGCATGCCAAATCATGGTGAGGTGTGGAACAGCCAATCCTTGCAGAGCTGCTGAAGAAAGGAGTGGGGAGGGAATTTAAAAATACTGCATGTGTCTTAGGCTAATGCACGAGATGTAAATCACCTGTCACTCACAGCAAGGGGGAGGATTTGACAAAGTTTTTCTCAGTTTGTCAAGAATTGTCTCACTGAACAATAAAAGGGGATTGCTCAGAGATGGATTAACTCTGTGTGGCAAGACCGGGCTCAAATCATAGCAAATCTTATACTCTACAGTATGATATATATATATAAAAAAAAAAAAAATTCGGGTTTACATCCACTTTAAGGCATGAATCCTTTGAGGCCCTGAAACATCAGCTTGGAATTCATGTGGCTACATTTTTTTCAAAATAAATCAAGGAAAGGAAAACTTAATTGAGTGCTGGTGACTTTCTACTTTGGATAGGGTCAAATCCGCAACACTGTGCAACAATTTTTATTGGTAAATTATTTCAAACAGTATGCCTTATGACCTTGGATATATCACTTATTCCACCAGCAAAAACCCATGAATTATACAGTACCATTGACAATAAGGACCTGGTTGGACTGTAATGGCAGGCAGGTTTCAAAAGTTTAGTATCTTAGTACATTGCTAAATTGGGATCAGGGTGAGCTGGCCAGGCTTCAGTCTCTTCTACAATCCTGGAATTTAAGAAAGCTGTAATCTTTTTTCATTTCAGATGGATATTCTAAATAGTTACTAATGCACTCTTCATGCACAAAAGGGTAAAATCCTCTTATTTGTTCCCTTTTGGTCTGTTAAATACTATTGCAAGCATTTTATTATATCTGTTGAATAAATACAAAGAACCATGTTGTAGCTGCCAGACGACTTGCAACTGGTAACCTTCTGTGTATTCTCTGCCTGTATTGACATTAACATTGTTTTTTCAGTTCTCTCCAAGGACAACAGAACACCTCCCCTTTATGTTTTCGAAAAGAAGAGAAGATGAGTTATTTGTAGTTTTGCTTTATGGTGACAACACTGCACTGATACAGTAAACGTTGGGAAAGGAAGTGTGCTACTGGCATGATCACTAGGTGAAACTAGAAAAAAAATGATTGAAGAAAGATTACAGGCAGTCCCTGAGTTACGAACACCCAAGTTACGACTACTACTTACGAACGGCCTCCGATGCCGGCCACTTGTACTCCATGCTGGTCCTGGATACCTCTGGACACATCCCATACTGCAGTACTACATGTACTGCATGGCCAGAAGAGCCCCAAATAATATAACAATCGCCCGGAACATCCCACATCCATGCACAAGCGGACGTTACACTTACAAATGCAGTGTTCCGACCATAAGTTACACTTACAAATGTAGTGTTGTGACTTACGAACAACTTCGACTTATGAACAAACCTACAGTCCCTATTGTGTTCATAACTCGGGGACTTCCTCTACTAATGCAGCCTCCTAATCTAAGGTCTGCAATGTATTACATTTTTGTTTAGGTACCTTTTAATTGTCATTATGTTTTGAATGTTAACGTCCTTTAACAGACCTGTCACCATTTCTTTGAGCAGTTCAAATTCACATTTTCTGTTTCAAATGAAAAATTAATAAAATAACTTTGAAAGGTAGGTATAACGGTTGTTTTGGTGCAAAACAGACATTTCTTATTTTAGACAATATAAAAAACATGGCCAAAAATCTTCCAGGGAAGGTTATACACAGTCTGAATTTTGTTTTGTTGCAAGCATAAAAAACAACATAAAACTGCAAGGACACTGCCTCATTCCTGGGACCTCAGACAGAGAATTCTGTGTATTTTCCAAAAAGAATTAAAAAAAAAAAAAAAAAAAACAAAACAGAAGAATTTCTCCAGTCTCAACCAAGGAAGTCACTACGTACATATGATTATGTGAATACATACAGTTGCTTGGAGAAGGAACTTGCTTGCAGGATAAAGCTAATCTTTGTTCACAGACTGTCAGGCTTGTAATTCAGTTTGAAAGAATATTTGAAGTAACCAGGGGACGAGGACGGAATGTTAAAGAATTGGCTCTTTTGTGGAGAACTAAGTGCCAACATCTCCCATTTATTTCCAGCATTTTATTAGCAAATTATAAAAATAAAATGTGGCAAAAATATAAATCTTGATTTAAAAATACAATTTTAAACCTACAGTTTGGTATGTATAATTTGGACCACGTGTTAAAAAAATGACAAATATAATTTATAAGTAAGCAATGGTATACATTAAAAATAAATCTTTGGCTATTCTTACATTAAAAATCCAAATTGTACTAGTAAATCAAAGAGACCTTGTGTGGTTTTATTGATTACCCATCTATATTTCACATCTGTGCTATTTTATTTCTTCTCTCTAGGTTACACAATTCTGCAAAGGGCACTTACATAAATCTGACTTTCAATACAAATGTTGTTTATTCAGTAGAAATAAAACAAGCTATTACCTGGGGTAAGAGTTTTTATCATTCGCAATAGCCACAATACCATATGGGACTAAAATGAAAACCATTTAGAACAAATACTGTATGTTTAAAGATAACCTGTCACGAGAAATTCTTAAACAGAATACTTCATTCCTGACCTGTTCCTGGAAATCATAGTTTTTGGTCTGTCTTACTGTTCTCCTGGCTTTATCACAGAAAGCAGAGCTCCAGTTTTCCCTTTTTCCCTTTTTTCCTTACTTTCAGTAGTGGAGAGCGTCATCTCAATTCTTCAACATCTTCTTTGCTTCAGAAATTCCTCTTCTCAATGCTGCAGTAATCCAAACTCTTCATTGCCTTAATGAACTGCTGCAGACATCTAGCTGTGTGATACCTGCTAAGCGGGACAATAAGTCTGTTATTTATTTATTTTTTTACTTCTTTTAACAGACCAAGCTTCTGCAAAATTTGGCATTTAGAGTTTTGAGGGGTGTTTACAATGAGCAGCTTTTATTCAATCTTGTAAAAACTTTATCCCAAAAGGAAAAAAAATGTTGCTGTATCTTGTATGTTAGTGGGAGTTTGGTTTGAATTTGTTAGGCACCTCCATCTAAATCTGCTAGTGCAGCTAACGCCACTCTTTCCGAGTATGACAATGCTACTGTTCAAAGGTGTCCTCCAGTGAAGTGGAGAGACCCGAAGTCAGAAAATATATTATTGGCTATATACTCAAGTAAAATTGGGGTAAATGATACCTTAAAGATTTACTAAACCCACAACAGTAAAAGCAGTGTGTATATGCAGTAAAGCATGCTTGTTATACTCACTGTGGAGCCTAAGTGGGCAATCCTCCACATTGTGTAAAAAGGTTGTTTGATCCTGTTGTCAATGAGCCTCCCCTCCTTCCACAGTCCCCAATCCATCTCCTGATAGAACAGAGCCTTGGAGTCACTCTGCACATGCTCAGTTTGGCATGTATTGCTAGAGAGTTTTTTTTTTCTTGAGAGGGTGCATGTGATCAGCACAATACGTCTGAACATGAGGGCAGCTCCATATGAGATGGTAAAACAGCCCTGCACAAGTGACACGTCGGATCCGGCGTGTGCTGTAACTTTGCCAATCTCATCGGCGTCAGGTAGGCTTTGTGTAATATATATAGTTGTGTCAGTCTATCGGACAGCTTGGGAGACACTGTCTTAGTTCCCTCTAAAATCTCGTCCCAGTCAGTGTCATCTATGGGTCCTACGTCCTGTTCCCATACCGTTTTGGCCTTGTGTGACACAGCAGCTGCACCCCGTTGTCTGATTGTGTAATACAGGTGTGATATAAACTTGGAGGGGTCATCTTCCAAAACTATACTCAGCACAGTGGGGCTCCATCCCTACATCCAAGCCCGGTAACTGGGTTCTAAGTGCGTAGCGGAGTTGCAGGTATTTAAATGCTAGTTGGTGTGGGAGGGAAAACTCCTCCTTAAGGGTCTGGAACTGCTTGAGCCCGGAGGTGGACAAGACCTGATAGAGATACAATATTCCATGTCTAGACCCGACTATCGAGTCTGGAATTGTTTCCATTTCCGGCATATGACTATTAAGCCACAATGGGGTGTGAGAATGAAATTTCCCCACATTCTGCTTTTTAAGAGATATTTCCCATATCCATGATGTATCAACATGCCCGAGTTGTACCGCGCAGTGGGTGGGGTGATAAAAGCAAACAGCTTTTTTCCCGCGAAGGTGATTTTTTCCCCGCGAAGGATAGCCTGAATGAGTGTATACGTCGGGTGTCCCGGTTTGTCACAAATCAAAGATCTGTAGCACTGCATTTCCGACGTGTGGAAGTGGTACATGTGGGATAGTTGCGAGGCTAGGTAATAGTCCAGTCCATCACCTTTAACCTCAGCTTCTTTAGCAAGGCAGTGGTCGTCTTGGAAGTGTGTTTGGGGTTGTTATCATGTTGGAAAACCTCCCTGCGGCCCAGTCTCCGGAGGGAGGGGATTATGCTCGGCTTTAGTATGTCACAGTACATGTTGGCATTCATGGTTCCCTCGATGAACTGTAGTTCCCCAGTGCCGGCAGCACTCATGCAACCCCAGAACATGACACTCTCACCACCATACTTGACTGTAGGCAAGACACACTTGTCTTTGTACTCCTCACCTGGTTGCCACCACACACGCTTGACACCATCTGAACCAAATAAGTTTATCTTGGTCTCATCAGACCACGGGACATGGTTCCAGTAATCCATGTCCTTAGTCTTCTTGTCTTCAGCAAACTGTTTGCGGGCTTTCCTGTGCATCATCTTTAAAAGAGGCTTTCTTCTGGGATGACAGCAATGCAGAGCAATTTGATGCAGTGTGCGGCGTATGGTCTGAGCACTGACAGGCACCCTCCACCCCTTCAACCTCTGCAGCAATGCTGGCAGCACTCATATGTCTATTTCCCAAAGACAACCTCTGGATATGACGCTGAGCACAGGCACTCAACTCCTTTGGTCGACCACGGTGAGGCCTGTTCTGAGTGGAACCTGTCATGTTAAACCGCTGTATGGTCTTGGCCACCGTGCTGCAGCTCAGTTTCAGGGTCTTGGCAATCTTCTTATAGCCTAGACCATCTTTATGTAGAGCATATCCTCTTCTTCAGATCCTTAGAGAGTTCTTTGCCACGAGGTACCATGTTGAACTTCCAGTGACCAGTATGAGAGAGTGAGAGCGATAATACCTAATTTAACACACCTGCTCCCCATTCACACCTGAGATCTTGTAACACTAACGAGTCACATGACACCGGGGAGGGAAAATGGCTAATTGGGCCCAATTTGGACATTTTTACTTAGGGGTGTACTCCCTTTTGTTGCCAGCAGTTTAGAAATTAATGGCTGTGTGTTGACTTGATTTCGAGGGGACATCAAATTTACACTGATCACCCCTGTTTTTAGAAAAAGTTAGGAAAAATCTGAAAAAGTAGAAAACTAAGAAAATTGAAAAAGTAAAAAAGTTTTCCTAACTCCTAACAGAGGTAGTCATCTGCCAATTATTGGCAGCCGCAAACCAATTGTTTCACAAGTAATTGCTGCATATATGTAGATATATCGCTGTAGTAAACATTTGTATATGAGCTATGACTAAGCGCTAAGGGAGCGTGAAAGCTGGTATTGCTATTCTCCTCTATTTGTGTTTCTGGACATGTTTTTATGGACTTGCTGAAATAAAGGTGATTATACTGGACGTGTGGCCAACGGGAATTGCATTTCCATGTTCTATGTACTGTGGGAAACACTTTAGTAACACCTTAAGGATTGGTAAGCTGCAATATATTACTTTTTGTTCATGGGTTTAATACCACTTTAAACATTGTTATAGTTCGTCCCAACCCCTGTTACTGTTGCTTTTGCTAGACAACAGGCTGCTTGTGCTTAAAGCGGGGTTCCACCCAAATTTTGAACATTATCTCTATGCATTCTCTTTCTTGCCTAGATGCTGACATGCTGTGTAAAAAAATTTAAATCGCCGTAATTACCTTTTTTTTTCTAATCTTCTCAGCACTTCCTGGTTTTCCTCCCATGGGAGTAGGCGTGTTTCTAGCCTCTCCCAGATCTCCCACAGACCCCTGGGAGCTAGTCTCAGGCTTCCCAGCATGCATTGTGCAACAGCGTCATCACAACATCTCGGTGAATGCTGGGAGCACAGCATTCACCGCATCCAGAAAATACATGCTTGTGGGCTTCAAATGCCCACAATGAAGATGGAAACCGCCTTCAGTGAATTTTATAAGTTATTCTTTACAACGAAATTGGGCACAGGCGGACTTATTACACAGAACATGTGAGTAGATAATCATGAGAAGAAAAGTTTGTGAATGAACTCCAAAAAAAAAAAACGATAGATAGGTGTACCCCCGCTTTAAATGTAGAATAAAAACACAAAAGAAAGCGAGTGTAATAATAAAAAAATATAGTGTCAATGCTATCATTATGTATATTAACCACATACAATTATCAGAACACATAACTTTTCATAACAGTAGCCCATTAAGAATAAAAAATATATTGCTACAATAAGAACTGCCTATGTATACCTTATTAATGAAGTATAGGAAAGTGTAGGTTTAAAGGAAAAAATGAAAAACACTGGGTCTATCATATATCATTTACCTTCCGCCAGTGATATAATCCTCATTTTATATGGAAAATCTTGCTATAACACACCTAATGGATCCTAACTTAATAGAATGGATGACTGCATCATCATTAGCATTTCAATTCTTTCAAATACTTTATGATTATATGATTAATCAGTAATAGCCATAGCGTCTGTTTTCTCAATCAGATAACATTACTTTGTCAGGGTTTTCAGGAAATCTCCTAATAATAGGCCAGCTAAAAGACATATTCCTGTCTATCCTTCCGTTGGTATCTCTATGTGTTCTTAATTAAAGTGTCTTAAGTTAGTGTATTCTAAATTTAAACACTTCCCCTACTAATACTCATATCTGTTTTATTTTCCAAAGGAAAGACTCTTCAGATATGTTGTAGTGTTCCACTCACTCACCTCTCCTTCACAGGGCTACGTTTCCTTGTCTTTATCAACAAGAGATAGGGCCCCCTTTGAACACTCTATTAAGGAAGGAAAAGTCTGGAATAATACAAACAGTGGAGCTGTAGGAAAATGAAGCTTACGTGGCCATTTCGTGATAAAAAATGATTTAATAGGTGCATTTCCACATTTCATTTGTCCAGGGGTTAAGCACCTCCATTTATGCAGGTTTACTTTTTTTAACCCAGCATAATCTAAGAGTATTTCAAAATTGATGCCTATGTCTTTTAAAGAATGGAACAGGGACATGCACTCATAGCTCCCATCTGTCTCCCATTTGGAGGGACTGGCTCTCTTTTGAGGCCAAATCCATCTGTCCCCCTGTTGTCCCTCTTTTTGGTCTGGTATTTACAACTCTATACGCAATGTACTATTTTACTAGCAAAAGTGGTATACTGCACTAAACTTTCTATTTAGCCTCTATATTTCTGCATTTGTTATTTTAAAAAACCATTGTGAAGGAAAAAATAGCAGTCAAAAAAGCACTTGTGTGGTTTAGCCAATGATTTTCTGCAAATAAGATCTGTGTAACCATGTAACTGGGACCATGGCAGGGACTTGTTTGTTGCCTTCATAATGTTTGCTAAAACTTGTCCCTTTTTATTATCTCAGATAAGTCAGAGGTATGATGCACTAATGCTGCCAAGTTTGCTGCTGGTGTGCAGAGCTGTGACTACATATGGTAGGGAATATCCAATCTCCATCTCAAAAATAATTCTTCTAGTGACACAGAATGCTAATCACTTTCATCGCAATCATATACAAGTTACCAAACTTTACATACCTTATTATATTATGCACATTTAATTACCAATTATTATTGTTACTTTCATAGATACCTCTGGTCTCCATGGCAATCACGTGATCTATTGTTACGTACGTCATCTATTGAACTTCTAGTCTATGCCAGCTAGTAAAAGGTTACAACAGCAAAAGTACCAACTGAGATAATTCATACAATCTCTAAATAAAAAAAAGTTTATCTTTCCAATTTTTTCAAGTCCACAAACGCTAATATTACCCATTTCCCAAATAAAAAAATGCAATTTTTTGAAATTTAATGTAAATAGTTTGAATGTTTGCGTTTGAGCTTAAACAAAGCTTTTAGTCTTTTTGGTTCTTTTATGTAAATCACAGAACACCTCTACACCATGTTATGGAGATAAAGAGAAGGGGAGGTGTTTGTAGCCCAAATCAGGATAGAAACTACACTTTTCTGTAATAGAAATTTATGTAATAGTGGAAAAGTCTACTAACTTGTGGGAAGAGCTGTAAACTTTCCATGATCAAAAGGCTTGCTCCACGGGAAGACTCCAACACTGAAGCTCCACTACAACTATAGTTCCTGCAACCCTTAATACCCACAGTCCTGTTTACTAAGGAAATCATGAACCAGCTATAACAGAAGCTAAGTGACTTTTAGTGTATCCCTGTTGCATACAGGCCATTGTCAAAATTAATTTGCTAGGAAATATAGTATTTACCCATAACTGTAAGTGGTATACACATTATTTCTGTTTAGAAAATACACATAACATAATACCAGGTTGGTTTCCTTTAGTTTGTTGAGGAATCAGACAAACAGCCCAAAAGAAAAAAAGGAAAACAGGTTTTAATATGCTTTAACTGTTATAAAAAGCCAAGGATGAATTGCTGTGGTACATTTGTTTTTCTAACATTTTTATCTGTTCAGTAAAAACTTTCTACCATTTGGCTTGGTAAACATCTACATGGCTGTATTTGCTCGAGCACAGCAGCCCATTCATTTGAATGGGCTGCTGTACCACCTGAAAATGCAGGGAAAAGGTCCTTGCACCTTTTCAGAAAATGTAGCCACAGGGAAACCGCATAGAACAGTGTGGGAAACTGTGATGCAGTTTCCAGTGCATGGGGGTGCATTAGGATTATTGGGACCCCTACGCATCTCCTAAGCAGCAGCGCATTATTCTCTGCGGGTGCACCCACTCAGATGTGAACCTAGCCTTATTGTCTATGAGCCAGTATTAAGAAATTTGGGTTTGGCCTGCTGTCAAGTGAAATGAAAAGCACATCCTCATTTTTCAACCTTCCTGATCTCAAAAGACATCAACACAAATTTCCAAAGGATGCATTAAATGCATTGAACTTTATTATTGTGCAACAATCTATTTCTGTGTGGTCACCTTTGATTGTCAGGGGTAGTCTTCCCGTACATGCATTCTTCCCATTTTCTTTTTATCTATTGTCACCTCTCACCTTTTTTTCTTGATTCATCATTTCTGTTTTTCTTTTTTTTCAATTTAACTGTTTTAATTTTCTATATTTTAGCACTTCCTTGAATACTGTATTACCCAGTATGCTGATTAACGTATTTCAGTAACAAAACCACATATGCAAATTATGTCTAATGTGTTTTTGTTAAAATAAATCTAATTAGCACTTGGAAAATTTAGAGCATTGTACATCAGAAACATTATGAGTGCAACATTATAAAACAAAGAAATAATTAAAGGACTGCATTTTCCACAAAACAGAAATACAAGTGTATTATCTGTTGAACAAACCACATAAAGAATATATCAACAACAGGGCACTCCTCTAGTAAAACTGAACGCAGAAGATCCTGCTAAAAAGTACTGTAGGAATAAACAACGTCAGGAGAGTTGTTACTTACTAAAAATTACCTCAGAAGTACATTAGTTTGCACAGAACCTGAAGACAATGAACCCGCTGAAGAACGGGCTGGCATATTAATCTACAAGAAGATACAATAATGTGGCAGTAATCCACATCTGTGTTTATTATAAGACACTTGTAGTCAGTAGTGTATTTAGGTTTTGTGCTGCCCTAGGCCTGACTAAACTCACGCACCCCCTAATTTAAATATGACCCACCCCTTCCTGTCAAGGCCACACCCCTTGCTGTTTAAAACCCGTCCTGAAATTTTCGAGTGGGGACACTAGTTCTAAGGGCCTGGGGGGGGGGGGCGATGGATTCCCTTAATTTGAAGAGATTTCCTCTCACTTCCTGTTTGGCTATGGGGCAGGAAGTGAAGGGAAATCTCTGCAATGGGAGAGGGGTGGTAAAAAATAAACTGACAGGGGCTATAATCCTCCCTTACGCTTTCCGAAATGAAAAAAAAAAAAGTGTTGCCCATAGTTCTACTATAAGCACAAATTTCTGATAATTTTATGGAGAAGACTAAGAAGATATAATCATGCCAATTGTGCTGCAGAAAACATATAGGACAGTGAGGAAGGTTTGTGGTCCAGGATGACAGGATAGTCAAAATTAGAAGTGGCCCCCCCCCCACAGTTGCGGAATGCCGGCCGCCCACATACTGGAAGCAGTGCGGCCGCTTTATGGGGGCGCTAGACTTATTTGCCTCTCAGCCCAGTCTGCCCCATAAGACTGGCACTACACTAACAGTGCAGGCCGGCGAGGACTCTTTCCGTGCTGCCCCCCTGCAAAGTGCTGCCCTAGGCCTGGGCCTTGTCGGCCTAGGCCAGGATACAGCGTTGCTTGTAGTCCAGTGCCAAGGACAGCATGGTGATGGTGTAGCACTTAGGTTAAACATTTACATCCTATGTTCACTTATTTGTTTCCCCATCTGGTTACTTATAAAAGCAGCATCAACAAAGAGAAAGGGATAAGAAGGACTGTTGTCAAAGGTCATATGACTTTCTACAGCCAAGCAGAGAACAGTCATCTTCATGTTCTCTTCAGACCTGTGACTTGTGAATTCAATGGTGTAATGGCAACCTACCAAATGTTTGCAATAACTTTCAAGTAATATAGGCTAAGATGAAACGGAAACAATTCTATAGAAATAATTCAAGTTAACATGTGCATAGGGCATTATGCATGCCAAAATCAGTCATGTTGCTGGCAGGTAATTATAGGTTGTTAAGCCAATATACATAAAGTGCATTTGAGCTCAAAAAGTGAAGATTTGCTACATCATAGGGAACATTGTAAAGATATTTTTGGTAGTTAAGCAGAAATAGTTCTACCTTCTGTCTTGAATCCCTCTTAAAAATAGCAGTGCACACCCTGAGCCTTAACCTTTGTAGTTTTATATCTGCCGTGAAATTTAGGACACTGTGCATTTTGTTTGCTAATCTTAGGAGAAATTGGAGTGAGATTTCCTGATGTCACAACTGTACTGCTTACCTTTCTCCTTGCTGGAGTAGAAGCTATAGTAGAACCTGCAGTGGAAGGATCTCACTGCTTCATATTATTCATTCTGTGAATCTCTGCTTCTTCTACCTATCTTGTAGCTTCTTGAATATTCACCCACCAGTCGACAGTGGGACAGCTGTGACATGAGAAAGCAAAGCCCTGCCTCTACTAAGATAGTCACCTCTATGCAAAGACACAGCGTAGAACAAGGCATGGTAAGTCGGTAATAGGGAAAAAAAATTGGCGCTGGGAGATCACAGACAATACTAACAACTAGCCTTTCCCTGTTTATCTTTCTTGGACACTGCTGTAATTTACCTGGTTGTAGAGCCTGACATAATAAGGGAGACCTTTCTTACAGCTTCGTGTCAGGGACCATTGGTAGTGAGATAGTGGCCGCAAGAGCAAAGTGAGGTATGAGTGCCTGTAAGATGTCCAGCAGCCTGTACAGGTAATGGGTGGTACTTCAGAAAAATCCTGAACTTGGCAGGCAGCAGGCTGGCAGTTGGTTGACAGGCAGGTGACTTTCCGTGGGTGCCAGACAGGTTGGTGGGCACTACCTATGGCAGATGACCAGCAAGGACCAGGTAAGTAGCGTGCTGGTCAGGAGATACAGAGCAGACAGATAAGACAGGATGCATATTCAGGCGAGAAACTGGCACAGGAACACAAGAAACACTGTGGATCAGACAACAACTGACTAGTACAGCTGCTGAACTTAAATAATCCACTCCACTTGGCGCTAGTAATAGTGGCTGGTGCGTGTGCCCAGCAAAACAAGCATCCACAGGCCCATGCCTGCACATCTGTATGTGCTTTGGAGCTTTATTTCTACTATGGCCAGTATTTTCCTGACAACAGCTTTCATTGTTTAGTTTTCAGTCAGCCATACCTGTAGGACCATACCTAAAGACTCCTTAATTTTGGAAATGCTGGATTCCATAATCAATTGATATGGTTCAGTTTTTTTGGCTACACCCTAATAATAGTCACCTTCTGTGTTACAGTACCACCAACAGCAGCCCTGAGCTTGTATAGAAGAGCATGGTTGAAACAGGTGGCCCAAACAACATACAGTATCTCACAAAAGTGAGTACATCCCTCACATTTTTGTAAATATTTTATTATATCTTTTCATGTGACAACACTGAAGAAATAATACTTTGCTACAATGTAAAGTAGTGAGTGTACAGCTTGTATAACAGTGTAAATTTGCTGTCCCCTCAAAATAACTCAACACACAGCCACAGTGGCTTGTTAGTGTTAAAAGGTCTCAGGTGTAAATGGAGAGCAGGTGTGTTAAATCGCTCTCACTCTCTCATACTGGTCACTGGAAGTTTAACATGGCACCTCATGGCAAAAAACTCTCTAAGGATCTGAAAAAAATAATTGTTGCTCTACATAAAGATGGCCTAGGATATAAGAAGATTGACAAGACCCTGAAGTTGAGCTGTAGCATGGTGGCCAAGACCATACAGTGGTTTAACAGGACAGGTTCCACTCAGAACAGGCCTCGCCATGGTCGACCAAAGAAGTTGAGTGCACGTGCTCAGCGTCATATCCAGAGGTTGTCTTTGGGAAACAGATGTATGAGTGCTGCCAGCATTGCTGCAAAGGTTGAAGGGGTGGGGGTCAGCCTGTCAGTGATTAGACCATATGCCGCACACTGCATCAAATTGCTCTGCATGGCTGTCGTCCCAGAAGGAAGCCTCTTCTAAAGATGATGCACAAGAAAACCCACAAGCACTTTGCTGAAGACAAGCAGACTAAGGACATGGGTTACTGGAACCATGTCCTGTGGTCTGAGGAGGCCAAAATAAACTTATTTGGTACTGGGGAACTACAGTGCCGGCAGCACTCATGCAGCCCCAGAACATGACACTCCCACCACCATGCTTGACTGTAGGCAAGACACACTTGTCTTTGTACTCCTCGCCTGGTTGCCGCCACACACGCTTGACAACTTCTGAACCAAATAAGTTTATCTTGGTCTCATCAGACCACAGAACATGGTTCCAGTAACCCATGTCCTTAGTCTGCTTGTCTTCAGTAAAGTGTTTGCTGAAGACATACTGAAGCAGAACATGATCCCCTCCCTTCCGAGGCTGGGCCGCAGGGCATTATTCCAACATGTTAACAACCCCAAACACACCTCCAAGACGACCACTGCCTTGCTAAAGAAGCTGAGGGTAAAGGTGATGGACTGGCCAAGCATGTCTCCAGACCTAAACCCTATTGAGCATCTGTCAAATCCTCAAATGGAAGGTAGAGGAGCGCAAGGTCTCTAACATCCACCAGCTCTGTGATGTCATCATGGAGGAGTGGAAGAGGACTCCAGTGGCAACCTGTGAAGCTCTGGTGAACTCTATACCCAAGAGGGTTAAGGCAGTGCTGGAAAATACTGGCGGCCATACAAAATATTAACACTTTGAGCCCAATTTGGACATTTTTACTTAGGAGTGTACTCACTTTTGTTGCCAGCAGTCAATGGCTGTGTGTTGAGTTGTTTTGAGGCAACAGCAAATTTACACTGTTATACAAGCTGTACACTCACTACTACTACTTTACATTGTAGCAAAGATTAATTTCTTTAGTGTTGTCACTTGAAAAGATATATTAAAATATTTACAAAAAATGTGAGGGGTGTACTCACTTTTGTGAGATACTGTATGTCCATTTTTTTTATTTTTTAGCATTAAAGTTGAAGATAAAAGTGTTGGATCATGCCATTAGCAAGCGGGATCATTCAACTAAAGTCAAGCTCTCCACACTTTACTGTGCGATTTCCATTTGCAGCTTTATGTTTTTGTACAGGTAATGTTGTGTTAACAGCTTTTTTCTCTAGGTTCTCTTAAAGTGGTTCTACAAGCAGAAGGTGTTTTTTTTTATCTTAATGCATTCTATGCATTAAGACAAAAAACCTTCTGTGTGCAGCAGCCCCCTCAGGCCCCCTAATACTTACCTGAGCCCCATCTCGATCCAGCGATGCTGCACACGAGCTGTCCGGGACACTCCCTCCTAATTGGCTGAGACACAGCAACGGGCACCATTGGCTTCCGTCTGCTGTCAATCAAAGTCAGTGAGCCAATGAGGAGATAGAGAGGGGGTGGGGCCGAGGTGCGGCTCCGTGTCTGAATGGACACACAGAGCAGGGCTTGGTTCAGGTGCCCCATAACAAGCTGCTTGCTGTGGGGGCACTCGGCAGAAGGGAGAGGCCAGGAGTTCAGGCTGGGGACCCAAGAAGTGGAGGATTGGACTGCTCTGTGTAAAACCACTGCACAGAGCAGGTAACTAAAACATGTTTGTTATTTTTAAACAAAAAGAAACAAGACTTGAATATCATTTTAAGGTTGACATTTGCCCAGATTTTCTATATTAATGTATTTACATATTTGAAACAAGATTTAAACCAAGCCCTTACTGATATCTGTAACTTCAGGCGGCGTGGAGGAATTCACCTTCAAAAATCAAAAAAGACATATTGAAATCATAGGTCCTCTCACCTTATTTTCTATGACAGCAGGTACTTGGAAGACTACCAGTTTTCCAATGTAAACAAATAGAGGGAGCTATAAGTCGTTAGAAATGGAAACCTGACTTCAGTCTCTTGTGGGATCTTTCATTATGAATTACTATACAATACCTGCAAATCAGAATGGCTTGCTTAAAAGCTCCTTTATATCTTGTTAGGAATATTTAAGAAGTGTTAAGAATACTTTAATGTCTATGGTCTGCACGCATGTGAACTTTAAGTGGCTCCTGTATCTACCAACATAAAGCAAGCATGCTTTCTGCATAAGAAAGAATAATATAAAATGGTGTTTGTTACAGCATAGTCATGGTTTGTATTCATGTGCATACCTCCATGTATGTTACTGCACATATGCTTGTTTCTTCAAAAAGTCATGAAGGAGCTTGCAGGTGTGCAATACAGGTCCCCTAACTGCTACCATAGATACACATCCTGATATGGCAAGCAACATTTTTTCTGGAGATGGCACAATATACCCTGAGGATAAAGGAAAGAAACAATTCAGCCAGCTTGGATACAAGAGCAAAATCTCCAATTTGTGTTATTCATCTCTTAAAAAGTCAGTCCTGGTTATTATAAATGTAAATTGTCTAGTAATTCCAAACATTCTGCTGAATATAGTGAAAAAACAGACATCAAGAAGTCTTTATTTGGGTCATTCAGGAGTCACCATAGTTTTGGATCACCACACTTTTCCCACAGTCAAATCAATTAAAAAAAATGCAAGGGTAAGATTGGATGCTAGTAAATGTTAGGATTAGGAGAAGTAGACTGGAAGAAGCAACAGACATCTTGATGTAGAGTTGAACTTATTTTCCAATATTATAAAATCATTTTTTTGTGACTATAATTTTCAGGATGGCAATACTGTGTACTTTCTGTGCACTTGTAAAAAGAAAGAACACAAAGTACGTTTCCAAAATGATCATAGATTTATGTGAACACACTATGTTCAACGTTTGATTGGTGAATTCTAATTCACAGATTGGGAGCATCTGGGGTGATGTAAAATGATATGTTGACTCTCAAGATGTAGTTGGATCATATTTTAGATTTACTTGGCCTTTGAAGCATGTTCAACACGTTTGGCTAACAGTTGTAAGATTGTCTTACATCTGCTCTAGAAACACAGACCAGAGAAACTGCATTTGCCCCCTTTTCAGACTAGAAAATACCAACTGGAAAAAGGTTGACCTCAGAATGATGCTATATAACCAATAAACCAATAAGATAATAAACATTAGCTTATTTGGTTTTGTGATAAGAAAAATTAAGCATTTCGATAAAATCTACAGTGTCTTGAAAAAGTATTCATACCCCCTGAAATATTCCATATTTTGTCATGTTACAATCAAAAGCGTAAATGTATTTTATTGGGCTTTATGTGATATAGACCAACATAAAATGGCACATAATTGTAAAGTGGAAGGAAAATGATAAATGGTTTTCAACATTTTTTACAAATAAATATGTGAAAAGTGTGGCGTGCATTTATTTTCAGCTCCCCTGAGTCAATACTTTGTAGAAACATCTTTCGCTGCAATTACAGCTGCAAGTCTTTCTGAGTATGTCTCTACCAGCTTTGCACATCTAGAGAGTGAAATTTTTGCCCATTCTTCTTTGTAAAATAGCTCTAGCTCTGTCAGATTGGACGGAGAGCGTCTGTGAACAGCAATATTCAAGTCTTGCCACAGGTTCTCAATTGGATTTAGGTCTGGACTTTGCCTGGCCCATTCTAACACTTGAATATGCTTTGATCTAAACCATATCATTGTAACTCTGGTTGTATTTTTAGGGTTATTGTCCTGCTGGAAGGCGGACCTCCAACCCAGTCTCAAGTCTTTTTCAGACTCTTATGCCATGTACACATGATCGGACTTCTCGTTGGAAAAAGATATGACGGCTTTCCGACGGGATTCCGCTCAAGTTTGCCTTGCATACACACGGTCAAGCAAATGTTTGCTGAAATTACGACCGTCAAGAACGCGGTGACGTACAACACCATGACGAGCCGAGAAAATTTAGTTCAATGCTTCCGTGGATGCGTCGAATTGTTTCCAAGCACGCGTGGGAATTTTGCGTGTCGGAATTGCCACAGACGATCACGTTTTCGGATAGAAACTTTTCCCAACCGAAAAATTGAGAACATGCTCTCAATCTTTTGCTGGCTGGAATTCGGCCAGCAAAAGTCCGATGGAGCATAACACACGGTCGCATTTTCCAACGAAAAACTCTCATCGGTCTTTTGCGGGTCGAAATTTCGATCGCGCGTACGCGGCATATTAGGCTTTCTTCTAAAATTTCCCTGGATTTTGCTCCATCCAACTCTGACCAGCTTCCCTGTCATTGCTGAAAAAAAGCATCCCCAAAACATGATGTTTCCACCACCATGTTTCACAGTGTGGATGGTGTGTTCAGGGTGATGTGCAGTGTTAGTTTTCTGCCACACATAGCGTTTTGCTTTTAGGCGAAAAGTTAAATTTTGGTCTCATCTGACCAGAGCACCTTTTTCCACATGTTTGCACATGGCTTCTCACAAACTGCAAACAGGACTTCTTTCAACATTGGCTTTCTTCTTGCCACTCTTCCATAAAGGCCAGACTTGTTGTCCTTTGGACAGATTATCTCACCTGAGTTGTGGATCGCCTTGCCCGGCTTGTCAGTTTAGGTGGACGGCCATGTCTTGGTAGGTTTGCAGTTGTGGCATACTCTTTCCATTTTTGGATAATGGATTGAACAGTGCTCCATGAGGGGTTCAAAGCTTGGGATATTTTTTTATAACCTAACCCTGCTTTAAACTTCTCCACAACTTTATCCCTGAACTGTCTGGTGTGTTCCTTGGCCTTCATGATGCTGTTTGTTCACTAAGGTTCTCTAACAAACCTCCGAGGGCTTCACAGAATAGCTGTATTTATACTGAGATTAAATTACACACAGGTGGACTCTATTTACTAATTAGGTAACTTCTGAAGGCAATTGGTTCCACTAGGGGTATCAGGGTAAAGGGGGGCTGAATACAAATGCACGCCACACTTTTCAGATTTTTTTTGTAAAAAAAATGTGAAAACCATTTATCATTTTCCTTCTACTTCACAATTATTTGTCACTTTGTGTTAGTCCATCACATAAAATCCCACTAAAATACATTTATATTTTTGGTTGAAACATGACAAAATGTGGAAAATTACAAGGCGTATGAATACTTTTTCAAGGCACTGTATATAAAATAAGTATCAGCCTTTTTACAACCTCTTTTTTTTTCTGGTACAGGTTGTCTTATGCAGACCGAAAAATAATAGTATATGAAGATGACAATATTATCGTTATCAACATAACTATAAGTTAGTATGTAGGTGGGTTGAATTATGTGAGCCAGCAGCCAGCCCAGGCTGGGGAAAGGGTTAAGTGTTTCTTGCTTAGTTCTCTGGCTTTTGGTCCTAGCCAGCCAACCTGTGCTATAAAATAGGGGATGGCTGAGTTCCGAAAAGGCGGGTTGTGGTGGGACCAGTGAGTTCCAGCATCACCTGTGAGCACAGTCGTTCGTGCTAATGATGAAACCTGGATTTTCCGGAGACAGCCAAGCCATGAACAATGCAGTTATGGCCCTTCACCTCATTGAGGTATGCCTGGTCCACTACACTATTCTAGTCAGGATTAGGAAATGGATGTTGTTTATATTGAACTGTTATGCTACATCTCTCCAGTAATGTTATTTTAACTGTTCTGATCCTAGTCTGAAGTTATTCAAATGGGTGCTTGTTGATTCTGGCATATTCAAAAGCACCAGGGTCTGTAAAGCACTACAGGGTATGAAGTAACACTGTTACATAAGGCTTAACTCGGCAAGACAAAGAAGAGGAGTGTAGTTGCTAAGACCAACCATGCACAAGTTCAAGACACAAAGCAACCAGTCATTAGGCATGGTACCTGGTAATGTGGTAGCCAGGGAATTGTTGTCTGGCTCTCTCCCTAGCGGTTGGTATCCAATAACAGCTGGATCCGAACTCACCTTACGGAGACCTATGGCCTGGTCACATGGTACAGGAAGGAGTTAGGTGAGAACACGCATTATGTCCATGCTAGGTGCTCTGCGGAACCCCATTCTGTTACTCGGAGTAAGATAACAGAGGTGCACTGGACTGGTGGAGTGGGTGCAGGCTCAGCACATCCCTCCTAATACAAACATATAAGTGACAGTGTGTAGTAGCATGGGATGAATCACTTTTCAGAGGAACTCTGTACCTTAATAATGCACACAGTGAAGGCTCCTCTTTAAATTGAGGAGCTGCCTTAATGTTAGATTCTTCACATGACTGCAGTCTGCCTGGTCCTGGGCATTGATGAGCACTCCCCGTGTGAGAAGTACCCCGGCGTCGCAGATGACCCTGCCCGCAACTCATTTGTCTCAAGAGGAGGAGATTTCCATAGGGAGTTCAGACCCTGTAACTGTCTCCGAATTGTGCTTCTGTGTTGTTACCCTGTCACATGCATTCATCATGGAGACGTGACCATCCAACTTTTATTGCTCTCACTGTTAGCCAATGTTGAAACGCATGTACAGGACAAGAGGTGGCTGAAAATTGGTGAAGGAGGGTAGCAGTAAGATGCAAAAAAGATGTAAAAAAAAGGTAAAACAGTATTGTATGTAAAAAAAAAAAATGCATGGTAGAAGTATTTGATACACAGTACACTACTTTGTCAAACAAGTAAATATATGCTAGGCATAATACTTGCAGTTAAACTGGAATAAAGTTTTATGCTTTTAATCGGAAAATAGGTGGCTGTCTTTCCAAATTTCCAGATTATTCTGTTGTTGTTTTCTCAGTATGAATTTTGCCAAATTATGTGGTTCTGCATTTGCAGTTAAATTCCTTCTTGTTCAATATCATGGACGTATGAAAGTATATATGAAGCAAATAAGAAAACTTCTTTTGTCTAAGAGATCAGATATGAGTACAAAGCAAGCTTTACATGTTATGCTCTATATAGCCAATATTTTGACAATATTTTGCATGTAGCGCACCCCCTTAAGGGCCGCAGATACTGGGATCTACTTGGTTAGAATTGGGAGGTTATGGAATGCTCACTTGACTTCAGAAAAACTTCAGGGACATTCTTCCTATATACAGTCTCTGTATACAGCTTTACTTATTCCTCCAGCACATACTTGCTTGCAGAACCCAGCTGGATCACTATGTGAAGATCTGACAGTCACTCAGTTAGATTAAAGGCAATAGTTCAATACAGGCAGTAACCCGAGGCCCCTTGGTTGTGTAGCAAAATTACAGTGTCCAGCTTGCACTCTTCCTTCTGTGGCTACTGATCCCAGCACCACCTCTTCAGGCACTGCCAACCCACCTGGCTGCAGCTGCCCCTTTACTAGCCCTCCAGGCTAACTTCTCCACCACAGTCCTCCAGACTGATACTCACCAGCCCACCCGGTTGACTCTCAGGAGACCTGCTGTCCAATTACTTTGCTCCTGTGCTTTCAGGAAGGGCTTACTCCATGTTTTATGGCATGATCCTTCCAGCACCCAAGCCCCAGCCCAAGGTCACCCCCCCCCAGACTAGGGGGCACCCCTGAGGGCCACTGGCAGCCTCCTCAGCACTCCATCTCCATCTTCCACCCAACTCACCCTGCTGGCATGACTCATGTCTATTTATGAGGTAGCCTGCCCCCTGCAAGCCCTTGACTGGGGATTGGCTGAGGCCCCCTAAGTATTCCATGCAGCTCCTCCAAACCTCCACCCACTATGTCCGGATCATTCTCCAATGTCCCAAAAAACAGGGGGAGGCACCAGAGAGGCTGCTAGGATGAGTCATTCAGCCCTGAATTCATTGAACCCTGGCCCAGAATCACAGCTCAGGCTTAGCTCTGAGCCAAAGAAATGTGCATACACTAACAAATCTACACTAATACTTGGCATACTACCAGAGGGTGCTACATGTATTTTTCATTTCATACTCATTAACCTTCTTAGCGGTGTTCCTGAGTGTGGCTCGGGGTGAATTTTCCATACCAAGAGCAGTAACTCCGAGCCACACTCGGGGCTGCATCGCAGTATCCAGGGAAAGTAACTTACCTTGTCCCCAGGATCCTGCGATGTCCTCCCACTGTGTGCGGCGGCTGTGTCTTCCGCCCGATGTACTGTATGCCGGGCGCCGTTCCCTACGAGCAGCAGGACACACGGGGATGGAGCCTGGCGGGAAATTCAAAAAGTGCAAAAAACAGAACATATAAAGTACACTGTAATCTTACAGATTACATTACTGTATCAAGTTATTTCACCTCCCTTTTGTCCCTAATGCTTTGTCCAGTGCCCTGCATGCAGTTTTATATTATAAATATTGTTCTTTCTGCCTGGAAACTGGAGATTGTCCATAGCAACCAAAAAGTGTCCCTTTACATCAAAAGTGGTTTTAGACCAGCTAGAAAACAGCGATAGTAAATTAGAACACTTGCAGAATTGAGAGATAGTGATTTGTGAGGAAATTCATCATAACACACTGAAAGTGACAACAGCGACAATTCTGCAACTGAGCACATTTCAGTGTTTTTGAGATGATTACATTATTGAATACATTTTATTATTATTATAATATTATTTTTTTAAATTATTTATAGTTATTTATTATATTATAATTTATGATTTTGTGTTTCAAACTTTATCATACCCGGGATGTCTATTAGACTTTTATTTTGACAGACTTAAGTTATTCCTAAGAATTACAAGCCTACAATATAAAACGTCAAATTTCCATACGAAACAACATACCGCTTTCAGCATCACAAATCTGACATAATCATACCGCCAGAGAGGTTAATCTGACTTTGTTAGCCAGCATGAATGTACATATAGGTCCAGTTTCATGAAAATCTGCTATAGCTTTGCTTAAAGCAGAACTCCAGCCAAAAATAACAAGATAAAAATAAATAGCCAATTAAAAGATAAAATAACAAAACAAACTTTTGCTGCAATATTTCCCTATTTCAGAGATTTCCCTGCAGTACTTTTTTTCTGCCACATAGAGGTTGATTTACTAAAATTGGAGAGTGCAATATCTGGAGAAGACAGAAAAAAAACTAGTAGCTGATTGGTTTCAATTCAGAGCGGCACCAGATTTTGCACTCTCCAGTTTTAGTAAATCATGGCCATCAGCATCCAACCACTATTTCTGAGCCCAAGTCATCTTGGAACTGTCTAGACAGTGAAAGGAGAAGCAGCCTGTGACTAGACAGTGAAAGGAGAAGCAGCCTGTGACTGGACAGTGAAAGGAGAAGCAGAACAGTGGTGTGCTGATCTCTCTGTCACTCTTTCTCCTCCTATCAGCATGCTTCTTGTCAGCAAATAAACTGAATGACTCCTTTTGCTGCTACTTCTTCCCACACTGTAGCCTTGCTGTGCAGGGACCGCAGTAGGCCGATACCAAATCAAATTTATGTACTTATATCACCTGTATTTTAAAAATGCACTCCAGACTGTGTTTCTAACATCCCAACAGTGATTTCACACTCCAGTCCTATAGGGTTTCCGGCATCATTACATTTATCCACTTAAAATACAGATGTGTTCACTTGTAACATTTTCAAATGAAGGATAAGTTCACTGTAAAATAAATAAATAAATAAATGCACATTTTTTTGCAGGTAAAAAAAAGTGCATTTATTATTTTTTGTTGCAGGAGCGACCAGCAGATCGCTGATGCCATGCGGCTCTCCTTCAGATCTGTCAGTGTATCTATCTCAAACCTCATTCGAACAAGCCAATACATTTTGACAGCGAGACTCAATGAACTACCACAGCTCTCACAGCGCCGTGGTTGTTTATTGAAAACTACAAGCCGACATCCGCAAAGGCTGCCAGACCTTGTAGTTTTCCATTTGCAGAGGACTGTGAATGAGGGACGTGGCCGGGTGGGCAGAGCCGCTGCATTCATAACATGTTACATGTTACACCCTGAATATGGGTGTAACATGTAACATGTTATGAAAGGTGAACTTATCCTTTTAGCTCATTTCATCATTTGTGAACCCCCTGTGTCTCCAGGAGGTGCCATTTTAAGCATAACCCTGTGGCATTAGGTCTTTACCAGAGCAACTGATGGTACTTACATTACTCTGCTAATGCTCCAGGGTGCAACTCAATTAATGACTGTCACCAAGCAGGCAGGACAGAATAAAATGGTTCAGGTTTCAGGTAGATGGTCCAAGTAACAGCTTTGAGCAGGCAGAATATCAGAGCAGATACAGATTGGGGTTGATTTACTAAAACTGGAGAGTGCAAAATCTGGTGCAGCTCTGCATAGAAACCAATCAGCTTCCAGGTTTTTTTTTTTTGGTCAAAGCTTAATTGAACAAGCTGAAGTTAGAAGCTGATTGGGTACCATGCACAGCTGCACCAGATTCTGAGTGCCCCAGTTTTAGTAAATCAACTTCTAACAGAAGCAAAAACAGAGTCCAGCATCACTGAAATCTAGACTTGTGTAGACAGACTAGTGACTAACAGAATCTTTTGATCAGGTACCAGCTTGACCTCACTTTAAAGTCTTTTAGCAAGCCAAGGTGTGGAGACTGGAGTGTAGGCTTACTGCAATGCAGGACAAGGTCAAGTAGATAACAGTGATACCCTGTTTAATGTGGGTGCGATTTGACATGCGATTTGACAGGTCAAATTGCATGTCAAATCGGAGCCTATTGCCAGCAACAGGGGCGTCCCAATCGGTGCGATGCCGTCTTTGCGGCACCGCGCCGATTTCAAAAAGTAGTTCCTGCACTACTTTTGGCGACTTCAGGGGGCGACTTCAATAAACCTTTGTGCATGAACCCGCACAAATGTCTTTCAAGTCGCCTTCAAAGTCAGACTGAAATGCAGCTTTGAAATCTTGTCCCGAAGCCCTCGTTCTTTCATCTGAATTTGCACAATTTCAAAACCGTGTTCAGTTTGAACAAGGGCTTTGGGACAAGATTCAGCAAATCTAGGCTACCTGCAGATATAGGAGAGGCCTGTCTGAGAGCTGTGAGCTTTGAATTCTTATTCTTATTAGTTTTCCCTAATGACTATTTTGGAAATTGCTACTGTGCTCTATGGCAGGGACAGCGCAAAAGGACACCTAAACCTTATTTATATTTCCATAAAATGTTTCTGCAGCACCCGGAGATCCCGCAGTGCCTCAATGTCTCTGGTATGAATCATTTTCTGTCTGTTTACTGTCATCTGGCCTGGATGGAGCCTCCTCGGAGAGAAAGAAAGCCTTACTTTTTAATTTTCTGGGCTCATATTTTCTCTTGTTTAGGAGTGAACTCATTTTATTCCGCTACAGTACAGGCTGTGGAAAATTATTTCAATCCTGCTCCAAATTTTTTATTGGCCAGAGTTAGTTTCTACAGGTGCTGTCAGGAATTTGAACTTGGGTAGGCTGTTGAGCTGAGGCAGTCCCCTGCTAATCTGGCTACTTACAAGATAGAATGATTAAAAAGGCAACTTTAATGAAATAAGGATTTTTTTTTTTAAATTGGAGAGAGATTACTCAAACTGGATACATTTGTAGGACCTTATTTACTGAAACGTGAAACCAGATGTGGTGCAATGAAATAAATGGATCTTGTGTCCAGCTGAAGTTGACTCAGTAGGTCATAAACTCTCATGTAAGTATTCATATCACACGTGGAGTCCCCGTAGAAGCTGGAAATCGTAGGTGCCACTACTACACGCCATTCGCAGAACGCCTTGCATTTTTCTGAATGAAAATCGCTCTCTGCTTGGATGCCTCTCCACCTCGTACAATGAGAAAACGCCATAAAACAAGAAATTAGAGTGAACCCACAGATGATTCAAAGGAATGCCATGGATATTGAACTCTGAGCTCACTTACTATATCGGGAAACTTGAATATTCATTTTTTACACTGCATTATGGTGTAGTCAGGTTATTTTTTATAATACCTATTAAAAAACATACAATATATAGGGGGTTGTTTACTAAAGGCAAATCCACTTTGCACTACAAGTGCATTTGGAAGTGCAGTCGCTGTAGATCCGAGGAGGACATGCAAGGGAAATAAAAAACAGCATTTTAACTTGCACATGATTGGAGGATAAAATCAGCAGAGCTTCACCTCATTTCAGAGCTTCCCCTCAGATCTACAGAGATCTACAGCGACTGCACTTCCAAGTGCACTTTCAGTGCACTTGTAGTGCAAAGTGGATTTGCCTTTAGTAAATCAACCCCATAGTATTGCTGTTAAAAGAGATGTGGGAGGTGACTGTATTGTCAAATTTTGCTCTTTTGGAGACTTAAGCCTAATACACAGGGGCCGAATATTGGTCGTGTATGGCAGCCGATCCTACAGAAGGTGGACGTTTGGTCGGCTTCTCTTGGATGAGCATGCTGGAAAAGAAGCAGCCGACTAGCTCCTGAACAGCGCTCTCAGCCAATGGCTGAGAGCATTGACGGGAGTGTTCTGGGAGGGGCGCTGTCCCCTGTCAGAACACAAAAGCTCATGAGGGGAGATCACTGTACTAACATTGGATTGTTAGTACAGGGGCTTTGATATGAGCTGTCAGTTTTTTTTTCATTCAACCCCACTATTAGTATGTACCAGGCTTTAGGCCTCATGCACACTGGGCGTTGTCTGGAGGGCACAGGCACACCCTCCCTCTTCACTGTGGACAGCCTATCAAACTCTGATGCCCTGTACACATGACCGGTTTTGCCGTCAGCATAAACTCCGAAGGTTTCTCCAACCGAATTCCGACGGAATTCCGCTCAAGCGGTCTTGCATACACACGGTCACACCAAAGTCCGACCGTCCAGAACGAGGTGACGTACAACACGTACGACGGGACTAGAATAAGGTAGTTCAATAACCAGTAGCCAATAGCTTCCGTCTTGTACTTGCTTCTGAGCATGCGTCGTTTTTGGTACGTCGGAACAGCATACAGATGAGCGGTTTTCCCGATAGGAATTGGTTCCGTCGGAAATATTTAGAACATGTTCACTATCTAAGTCCGTCAGAATTTTTGACGGAAAAAGTCTGATGGGGCATACACATGGTTGGAATATACGATGAAAAGCTCCCATCTGACTTTTTCTGATGGACATTCCGCTTGTGTGTACGCGGCATAAGAGCATTCACCCCTGGGTGCATACTGCCCTAAAGAGAAGTACCACTGTGTGCACCGCCCAGCCCTGTCCAGCCACTGTCAGGCTCTCATAGAGTTTGGAAGTCTGCTAGCAATGGGGCTAGATGCACATGTATCCTCCAGTCACAGCATAACACCAGAAACTCATGCAGCGGGGCTAAACATCCAACATGCATGAGGCCTTTGAGACATTGGTATAATCTTTAGAATCTGATACTTCCAGGTGTTTTTCTTTATTTTTTTTTGCACTTGATTGGATATTCTTTGCAATTCTTTCCCCACAATCATTAAAGAGGAGCTTCAGTGTGACGTATCCCAGAAGAGGGAGGGGGGAAGAGAACTTCCAGGTACCTACCCCCCCAAAGGTGCAATTTCTTGACCATGAGCGAAAGAGGAGGCCTTAAAGAAGAACTTCCCCTTTTGGGTGGAGCTCTGCTTTAAGCTCTGGGACAAATTTCCTTGCAAATTGGAACTTCCCTTGCAAAGTGAACAGCCTATTTGCTATTAGTAAATCAACCCCAATCTGTGCATAATGCAGTTTAGACATATAATATTGTTGGTCAAGTGAGAGTCACATAATTTGTAATAAAAACAACTTTGCCATTCTGAAGCTTCCCTCCAACCACTTTGCATATTTTTTTATATATACTGTGATTCTGTACTTGCCAAATATGCTGCAGAAATCTCCCTCCACTGAGTCTGGCTGAAATCATTTTAACTGCCTGTTCATTTCCTGGATTTACACTAACACACAGAGGCACACCTCCAGCTCTGCAGCTCTCATTGGCCCTCTTATGACTCATCACCCCTCCTTTCCTGGCAAACTGTCACCAGAGTTAGAAAGAGAGCTGTGCATGATGTCATAAGCCTAGGCTTTTTACCAGACAAGAAACAGGAAGTGGGCTGTATAAGGTATATACTGGCAGAATTTTTATTTTTACTACCCAAAGTTAAAACAACAAGGGCAGAAAATTTAATAGCTGAAAAGATGAAAAAATGTATGAAGTTCCGCTTTAAATCAATACTGTGGCCAAGTAAAAAATGACAAGTATAAGGCTGACCGCAGGTCAGCCTGTTATTGTAGGAGGAGTCAGGCTGCATAAAGCCTGCCCTCCTTCTTCTCCTTGCTTGTGGTCGTAGGATCTCGTGTTGACAGGTCACTTCCGGGTTAGGGCAGGTCACAGCAGATCACTTCCTGTTTGTGGCTTGCAGGACGGCAGCATGGTCGGCAGCAAGGTTTTCTGTTTGGATCTCTCTCCCGGTGGTCGTGGCAGGTCTCGGCAGCGTTACCATGCGGCAGGGTCTTGTGTGCTGCGGGCGCAGGGATAGGGGTAGTATTCTTCCATCCGTTTTCACTTTACTCCGGTCAGCTTGGGGTTCAGATAGCACCATGTGTTGGGGTGGCAGGTTGGGGGGAGTGTGTTTGGGGGTTTTCAGGAGATGATGGCAGAGTCTCATATGTCACAATGTCCCGCCTCTGTCATTAGCACTGCATAGCACGTTTGTATTCCTGGAATACAGGTAAGCAATCCAATATATATATATTTTTTTTTTTTTTCCTAGCAGGGATCCATGTTTGTCCAGTTGTAATAGTGTAGGTCATTGCATTTAGTCTTTGGTATTTGGGTCTGCTGTCACCACTATTAGGTTACAGCATAGGTATGTATGGGCAGGGTCTCCTCTCTCCCTAGCCTCATGGTGATCCAAAGTGTGGAGTTGTGATCCCCAGGACAGGAGGGGTGAATGTCACCGGTAGGAACCACACCTACACCTCCAGGTACTTTGATTAGTGTTGACCATTTGTGTCCCCTATCACGGGATTCCCTTCACTTCCTGTCTGCGGCAGGGGGTCATTGGTGGTTGCATGGGCTGGCGTTTCCCATTCACCCCTGTTCTGGTGATGGTGCGGAGTGTGGAATCATGCCTCCTATTGATCGGTTGCGGTTTCGTATGCATTTCATGGTTTCTTGCTATTTGCGATTTCCCTTTCATTTTTTGCGCTTTCTTTCAATTTGCGGTTTCTTATGCATGGTGCTGTTTTTTCAGGTGTTTTTGGTTGCTCGTGCTTTTTGCAGGTTTGCTCATGCGTTTTGCAGTTTTCTCATAAATTTTGCGGTTTTCCCATGCGTGTTTTTTTTTTTTTTTTTTTTTTTTTTTTTCGGTTTCCTCATGCATTTTACGGTTTTGCACGCTTTTTACAGTTCTCATACAATTTACGGTTTCTCATGTTTTTTTCATGGTTTCATGCAGGACGGGTTCAGGAGGATTTACGGTACGCATGTGTAAGCACAGGGTTCAGGGGATAATTCAGGCTGGGGGGTTGGCAGGACACTTGCTCATTGCCTGTCCTCTCGTTATTTTTCTGTGAGGGTCCTTTGGGGGTATGTAATTTACAATTTCTCATATAATTTTGGTTTCTCATGCGATTCACAGTTCTCATGGGTTCTCATGCATTTTACGATTTATATTTACGGTTTCTCATGTATTTTATGGTTTCATGCGATTTACGATTTCTCATTTATTCACGATTTCTCATGCATTTTACGATTTACATGCGTTTTACGATTTCTTATTCGTTTTTACGGTTCCATGCTATTTACGGTTCGCATGCATGTTAGTTTCGCATACGATTACGATTCTCATGCATTTTACGGTTGTTGTGTTTTTTACGGTTTCTCATGCGAGTTATGGTTTTCATATAATTTATGGGTTCTCATGCATTTTACAGTTTATGTTTTTTACGGTTTCAGTAAATTTAAGGTTTCTTGTGGTTTTACGGTTTCTCAGGTTTTTTACGGTTCTCATGCATTTTACGGTTTCTCATGCATTTTACACGTTTTAAGGCATTTCACGGTTTTATAAATTGTGGTTTCTTATGCATATTTTTCCATCTTTTATGCTTTGTTATGATCAATTTACATTTTCTTATGCAATTTATGTTTCTCATGTTATTTACGATTCTCATCATGCAATTTATGTTTCTCATGTAATTTACGTTCTCATGTAATTTACGGTGTTCTCATGCAATGTTCGTTTTCTTATGAAATTTGTCATTTCTCTTGCCTATTCATGTTTCTTACATTTCTCGTGTTTCCCATGTTACTCACGCCTTACATGGTTCTCACGTGTTCTCTTGTTTCGCACGTTTTCCATGTTTCTTACGCTTCCCACGTTTTCCATGCTTCACACGTTTGTTCATGCTTACGTCTTCCCATGTTTCTCATGTTTTCCCATGTTTCTCACGTTTTCCATGTTGCTTTCGGGTGTTTTCATGCAGGTTACAGTGTTTTCATGCAATTTTCACAGTGTTTTCATGCATTTAAGGTTTCTCATGCTATGTGTCCCTTCTTATGCCTTTTTCATGTTTCTTACATTTATCATGTTTTACTTTTTGTATGTTTTCACGTTTTTTTTTCCCTTGGTGTTCACGTTTGTTTCTCTCGTGTTTCCTTGATTCTCACGTTTTCCTTTGATTCTCGTTTTCCATTGCCTCTCTCGTTTTTCCATTGCCTCTCTCGTTTTTCCATTGCCTCTCTCGTTTTTCCATTGCCTCTCTCGTTTTCCATTGCCTCTCTCGTTTTCCCATATTTTTCTCGTTTTCCCATGTTTTTCTCGCTTTCCATTGCTTTTCTCGTTTTCCATTGCTTTTCTCGCTTTTCTCGCTTTTCTCGCTTTCCCAGGCTTTTCTCGCTTTCCCAGGCTTTTCTCGCTTTCCTTGCTTCCCTCGGGTTCCCATGTATTTTACGTTTATGATGTATGTTTATGTCATATGTTTGTCACAGTTTTTCATTCGCTGCATTTCTGTTAGCTAGTGCTCATATTCAGGGTCTGTCACGTCTACAGATCTGTACAGGCTGAGGTTTCGTTTTTTAATTGATTGTTGTCCCACAATCTTCTCGCCTGTTTCCATACGTCATACGTGCACGTTCACCATTACACTTTTACTTTTACCCACCTCTGTCTGTGGGTATCTTAGCCCTGAGTGTTCGTTTTTAATTTCCTGTCCAGGCGCTGCAGGTTGCTCGGGCTCACTCACTGCATACAGTAGGGGGGTGTCATCATTAGGTTCACATTCTTGCGCTATTGGTCTTGCCATTCCTGCACCCACATCATCATTATCAGGTACCAGCGGTATTATGTCTTGGGGCTGCTTGTTATGTATGTTATTTGGTTGCTGTCAAACAGCTAGGTTGTTCATGTTCTACCACTGTTGAATACCCATCACGTCTATGGGTTGACAGATTGAGGTGATCGTTTTTAATTGGCTTGTTCGGTGGCAAGTCTCCTCATCTGTTCTTAAGCTGTTCATGTATTTCATACAAACTCACGTTTCTCATGCAATTTACGTTTCTCATGCAATTTACGTTTCTCATGCAATTTACGTTTCTCATGCAATTTACGTTTCTCATGCAATTTACGTTTCTCATGCAATTTACGTTTCTCATGCAATTTTCGTGTCTCATGCAATTTACGTGTTTTTTTTTTGTTTTTTTTAAATTTGTTGTTTCTATGATAATCTCACTTATGTTTCTCTCGTTCTTCTAGGTTTTCTCATGTTTTCCCAAGGTTACTCTCGTTCTCATGTTTCTCACGCTGTTTATCATTCACGTTCTCGTGCTACCGGGGTTTTCATGTAGTTTGCGGTTTCTTGCAGCTTCGGTGCTTAGGCTGCTTACGGTTTGTAGCTCGCATAATACATGTGTTTCGTTCTTTCATGCAGCCACGTTCCTGACGCAGGTTCTCGGCATGCTCATGTTCTTTCGTAGTTCATGTTGCTGTCCCAGTGTCATGCCACTTACGCGGAGTAGGTTAACCAGGGGACTGGTTTTTCTCTCTGGTATGCACACGACCTTTTATTTCCTAGTTACTTTTGGCTAGGATTGGCGGAAGCATGGAACTATATTAAGTCAGCATGGCAGCTCCAGCAGCTTTTACAGGCTCAGGGGGTTAGTGGATTCCGAATATTCTCAAGTCTCTAGGTCAGGATCAGTAGGCTTCCTACTTGGTTCGGTTTTTGGCCCTTTTATCACGTATCGGCATGGCATTGTCAGGGCGTTTCTGGTTGGGCTCAGCTTTTCATGTTGTTGGAGACCCCGACAGACTTTCTTTATTTGCTGCGCATTCTATTAGCATCCTCAGGGTTCTTGAAGAGTAGCACTCCTGCTGTGATCAGCGGACTTCTCACCATGGGTCAAATTTTCCCGTGTGGTATCTATCACATTCTCATGGTCTCCTTCATGTTGGGTACCAGCTAGGTGCTCAGGGCAGGCTTATACCCGGTTTGGGTCATAAGTGATAGGAGCAGGTTTGGTGTATTTGTGCCAGAGCCATTTTTGAGATACCATAAGCATTTGTTATTTGTTAGTTTATACGTAATTTCAGTGGGCTATAATTTGGCATCATATTCATCCTACTGGTCATTTTTGCCCCCTTTTAGGCATACTGACCATTTGACCAGGGCACAACGCAGGTCTATCTTCTTGTTGCTTTTTGTTCCTTGTTACACTATCACAGATTGACTCCGAGTACAAGTATAAGGCTGACCGCAGGTCAGCCTGTTATTGTAGGAGGAGTCAGGCTGCATAAAGCCTGCCCTCCTTCTTCTCCTTGCTTGTGGTCGTAGGATCTCGTGTCCCACCCACCCATTCCCTTTTTCTCTTCTATTTTTATTTTATTTCAATTCATACTTGGGTATGCCCCCTTTTAGGCATACTGACCATTTGACCAGGGCACAACGCAGGTCTATCTTCTTGTTGCTTTTTGTTCCTTGTTACACTATCACAGATTGACTCCGAGTACAAATATGATACAGTCTGTCACTAGCATTAACACAACAGTGTTTGTTTTTATGAGTCCCCCTGTAATAGTTTATTACCTGGTGATCTGGCCAGTAAGTCTGTTTTTCAGCTTCCTTAAAGTATTTGTTACCCCCAACATTTTATAATCCTGATATGTGTCTGCTGTACAATGTACTTCTATGAGAAAGTATTCTGTTCTCTTTGAATTGCTTCCTTTGTGAGAAATCCCTGGTGTTTCTGCCAGTCCCTCTGCTTTCCTATTAAAAACTGACCACACTAAGCAGGAGAGCGCACTGTGGTCAGTTCTCTAGCTATGCTGGGAACTCAGCCTACTCTCTTCCAATGATCAGACTTGTCCTCCCCTGCACAGCCTTTCAATGGGAAGCCCAGTATACTGCTGTTTCTCCTCCCCCAGCTCTTCTGCAGCTAAGAACAGAGGGAATGTGATCACGTGTAAGAAAAGGGTATTTATAACGTTTTTTTTTAATCTACACACAAATGTTTTGCCTTTGATTTCCATTTCAAACTGAATGGGTTGTACTTGTTTTACAAGGTGATCGTTTACAGTCACTTTAAACAGATCAGCTGTCCAGCAAAGGTGGTAGTTAGAGGGCTGAGACAAATCATTTAACATTGACAGGGGTGCTTACAATAGTTAGCTTTTATCAATTTATGAAAAACCTTTATTCTAGGAGGAAAAAAAAAAAATATTGCTCTAACAAGTGTTAGCTGTAGTTAGGCTTTAAAATGTTAGTGACTTATGTAAAGTACATCTAAATGTACTAGCCCAGCCAGTACCTCCCTCTCTATGACAATGCTGCTCTCCATGGGTGACTGCGTTGCTCTTCCATGGATGCAGTGGAGGAGTGAATATAGTCACCCTAAAGCTGCCCATGGATTGTGTGAATCTCAGTTGGTTCAGCGGGGACTGGCCTAGATTGGATCCATCTAAGGGCAGACTGATTGTACCCAGGTCAACCCATTGATCAACATGGGTACAACCAGCATGTCAGGTTTCTATAATGCAATCATTGACAGCGGCTATAGCCACTAGCAATAAGCATTGTGCTCTCCTCGCAGGGACACCCCCCCCCCCCCAGCATTCCCCTGCGGGGAGAACACAATAGACCTGCGGGGGGGATTTCCTCATCAACACTGAATGTGTTGGTGTTGGAATCAAGTGATTTTCTTTCACATCATCTATGGCCTGCCTAAGACAAGAGGTTTATTTCTGACTGATCAACACATAAAAAAATAAATAAAATAAAAGCTTGACAAAAAGAAATCTAAGCCACCACATCCAGCAATCTGTAAGCTACAATATATTAAATTTTTGTCTTTGGGTTTAGTTACACTTTAACCTCTGGCTGACTAAATGTCCCTGTAACTTTGGATTTGAGCTCTAAGGACGACAATATAATTTCTTTTGTATTCCAAACACAATTTAGGGTTTAAGTCAAATAGTTCTAATTGCAAAACAAGGTTATTACAGGTTGCTGTATAATGTTCAATTCTATTGTCAAAATGCAAAATAGTGTCAAGGGTAAGTGTGCCAAATGGTGCTGCGTCTCTGTTTTGCATGGTACACCAAGTAGCGATGCTGATTCCAGACTATTTACTGATAATATTTGATTAACATAACTTTGCAGGCTAATTATATAACCACATTTCTTTCAGCTTTCAATAAAAATTTAAAGTAATTAAAGGAGATAAAATACAGATTCAATAACAAATGTGTAATGCAATTGTAGCCCATCAAAGACTTGCTTTTCACATTAATGATAGGATGTAAAGATTTAAAATATGGGATGTGCAGTGAGCACATAATGACAGCTCCAAACATGTTCACAGAATTTCTTGCAGCCTTTTCTATTAATGCTTTAGGTATTTCTCCCCACCCTTGGTGAGCACTTATAGTTCAGAAATGCTCTTGGGTTGTCCTGTATGCATGTCATGTTTAGGAAATACCAACATAGTGTATTGCTAACCCCTGCAAATGCCACCAATTTGGGTCCCAGGTTCTTTTCCCACAAGTGTAGCAAACAGCAACATTCACTCCTGTGGCTTTGTAAGCAGTGTAGATATTGCTTTTTTATAGTTTATTGCAGATGAACTTGGATGGGTCTTAGGGAAGCCGTGGAATACTCAAGATCAAGAACACTGAACAGGAATTTGAGGACACTTTTCCGTTTGCAGCTACTTCTTAGAACAGACCCTTAACCTCTTGGCGCCTGAGACTCCAGGCTCTTTAAGAGGTTTAGGATGCTGGTAGGCGGGGCAAGGATAAATAAACATAGGACCGCTGTGATTGGCTGTCACGGCTGTCATGGCGATCACGGCGGTCACATGATTGGAAAGCTTGCGATCGGGAACTTTCCGTTAGCCACCGGTAACTGTGCCAGGACAGGATGCACGCTCTCGGCACAGCTGTATTTACACTAATTCATGCAAGTATACAGCCGCTCTGCACCAAGGCCCACCCACCGAAAGGCCGCATATTTGCATGCGGCCGGCACCAAGTGGTTAAGCAGTGAGGCATAAAGTGGACAGTACTGGGACACCATAACTAATGTTCCAGGCCAGGTAAACCTTACTGAAGGGAGGAAAGGAAAGGTCCCTGGTGCCGCACATCCACGGAATCCTATGGTAGGTGTGAGATAGACAACCTCAGCCTGGGCTCCCAGTGGCCTGTGGTTGTCTCTTTCATACTTACCACAGGATTCCATAAATGTGCTACAACAGGGACTTTTCCTTTCCTCCCTTCAGTGATTACAGGAACTAGGACGAGCTTCATCCCTTGCCGGCACATCCACACTACTCCACACTACGACTGAGCGGAACACTAACTAACTATGGGTCACAGGCAAACCTTACTATTAGTGCACCAGGGGTTAAAAGCAGAAACAGTCATTGGGATCCTTCTCTCAGGTCTGTACTCATACTGTCCCTGGGACTTGGATTTCTCCCTTCAGCCTCAGGCAGACAGTTTCCAGTGAATCTTTCAGACCGGATCCCCAGTGAAACCCCTCTCTTTGCTTTAACTGAATTTGCAGCAGAATACCCCCCAGCCCCCCCAGCTGTTTCCTGATGAGACAAGCTGCATCTTCAACTGAACTGCCTAGAAGGACAACAGCCCTTCTGGCTGGAAATCTCTTCTCCTGAGTTAGAACCTTGCTCTCTGAGGCGCAAAAATATTTAGGCATCCCCAGCCACCATCTGGGCAACCATCCCCAGGGTTTGGCTGGTGCTGCATAAATATTCAGACTGCTCATTTGACTCTCCCACCCACTACATTCTGGAATCCTCCAGAAGACAGGGGAAAGCAATTAAACTGCAGCCTGCAGAGCCCAGAGCAGACCAAACCAATCACATGTTGTTCTGCTGATTACAGCAGAGACAAAAAACTAGGCTGCTAAATAACCTAACTAGTAGCCTATCTAGGAGAGTGCTGCATCTTTTCAATAATATTCAGTAGACCGTGAATGCCACTTTAACTTTTAAGTTTAAATTTTAAAATGTATTGCTTAAAATAATTTATATTTCGGTCTTTAGGTATGTTTAGCTCATGTTCTAAAAATTCCTGGCTTTTAGCTTCAATCTCTCCACAGACCGTAGCACACTAGCTTACAGTATTTATTGATACAAAATGGAATCTTCCATATTTCCTGCACTGGAAGGTTTCAGACAACCAGAAACCATAATAGATCCACCCCCTTCTGGGAAGAGGTTTATAAATGTCCTTCCCTCTGAGAGCAAGCAGCGGATAGTTTGCACGGCTCTTAATCCCTGCTGTTAATGATAGGTGGGGTCAACAGTGATATCGGAAACCCATTCCAATCATGTAATCACTATGTAAGCTGATTTATTAAAGCAGAGTACCAAAAAGAAACCTTCTGTACCCTTAAAAATAATTCAGGTATGCAAATTAGACATTATTATTGTTAAGTTAACTGACACTGCTAAATTTGGCCTAAGTTCCTTTTCTGTAGTCTTACCCAGCTTTCCATCACTTTGTCTTCAAATCCTCACTTAGCTGCTTAGAACTCCAAAAAGGTTACAAAGGTCAAATCATTTATTATGATCTGGAACAGTCTTCACTTCATTTGGATTAAAGCCTAAAAAAGTTGTTATGTTCTGAGACCTTACAAAATACAATAACAGTTGATCATCTGTAAGGTTGGCCAAATATTTGCTGTTGTTATGTTTCCCTCCTAATCCATTAAATTCATATTATGCAATATAATTTGCAAAGGCAAATCGTGTTTATGTTTTTAGTTTTGGCTAACTTCTTTTCACCTTAGCTGTCGGGGGGGGGGGGGGGAACATGTTCTCCCCTTAGCTGCACAGGCAGCTGACAGGGTGTGTGTGTGTGTGTGTGTGGGGGTATGGGGGGGGGAGCACATGCCACAGCCACAATGGTTCACTGCAGTGGCAAAATTAAGTCTCCATGTCGCGCTTGGTGGGTACTGCCCACTAAATACTACCCAATGGGACAAAGAAGTAAAGGAGGGCACATACGCCTAGTACCTTCAACACCATATTCATTTTATTAAAAAGTCAAAAACATAAAGATTTACCTCTGAGAAAGGGGGCTTGTCTCCCAAAACACATCAGCTTTCCAACTACAGATATTTGTCAGAAACCATGAAATCAGACCGAGACAGAAGTACAGTTAGATCTCACTTGTTTAATAATAAAAATAAAGAGAACAAACGTAGTCAAAACATAGCCAGAGTTCAGGAACCAGAAGGGATAGTCAGACAAGCCAAACGTCAGGGAGCCGGAGATGAGCGTAGTAAAACATCAAGCAGGATCTGGAGCCAGAAGGGATGTCAGCTAAGCAAGTCTTTTACCAGGAATGCAGGAGAGCAGGCGAAGACAGAGATCCTCTGGGATAGCAAACATAGCCAAAGTTCAGTAGAATGGATAGTCAGATAAGCCAGAAAGTCAGGCAGACAGGAATCAGTGTACTGGAACAACAAGTAGGATCTGGAGCCAGAAGGAATGTCAGCCAAGCAAGTCTTTAACAGGAGCGCAGGAGAAAGTCTCTGTGATGTTGACCAAGGCAAAGGCAGAGATCATCTGGGCTGGATGCCTTAAGTAGGCAGGACTGACGAGCAGGATATCATCAACAGGTGAGTCACTGTGGAGAGATAGGAGATGGCAATTAGCCAACAGCTGAGCGGCCAGCTCAGAGAAGGAAGGGCTGAGCCCAGCCCTGACAATATTTGGTTATCCACCATTCTGGAGTTGTGATTTCATGGGCTTTTTATTTTCTCGTGTTTGTATGTATGTTTTTTGGCTTTTTCGTCAATATTTTTTTATTGATTTTAAAGATGACATGAAACATGAATGAAACATTATACATGAGCAAAACATTATACTTCCAGGATTTGCAATTACAAGTATACGGATATAGTTCTGTAATGTCTATTATTGTCAATAACGTAGAGAGTACTACTAAAGTCATAGTCACATATCCGATCTTGATTCTTAATAGGAAAAACAGGTTTAGAAAAAGAACTGGTATCATTAAACAGTTCCATCATTTTTGGCTTTTTAATAAATTGAATATGGTGTTGAAGGTAATGCACTAGGCGTTTGCGTTCTCTTTTTTCTTCTTTGTAGTGTTTTGGAGTTTCCCCGCTCAAGGAGAGCATCATCGCTTGTACATTGCCATATTACTGGATGTTAGACGTAGTGAACGCTGAGGCATGTCTGTGTTTTGAAGGAACTACCCAATGGGACTGCACTGCCTCCACCTGCAATGCATATGATTATGGGGCAGTGGTGCAATCTTTTAGGGGTTAAAACAGGTATTGATCCACCATGAATCCCTCTTCAGAGGGCTAGTGCTAGTGTAAGGTCCAACAAAATGAATGGACTGGAACTGTCCAAACTTATGTCCAAACTGTATGCAGATTTTAAGTGTTGGTACATAAAATATATTTATTAGTTTACAGAAGATAAACTAACTGATAAATTATGTATGATTTTGTATTAAAACGTAACAAATAAAATAACTGAGAAAAATAAATGACTGGTTGCATTATTAAGACCATAAATCTAAAATCTAAAAAAAAAATATAGCATTTCTACAGATTGTAAATCGCTCCACGTCCATGCAACAGTAGGTGCAGACATCTTCTTTATCTGTCACTCACAAATAGGATTTCCCAGAAGCTTACATGACACAGTTCTCCATCTGGCTAAAAACAATCAAACTTCAATGCTCCAATTCCAGCATGGGCACTTCAACTAGTGGCTTCCATTGAATATCTGAAACCCGGGGGCCAATCGTTTTTCATCACACAAAAAATGTAAAAAAATGAAGGAATAAAGAGACCTACATTGCCCAACACTGAATTGTAGGTGTGGCTAAATCACATTTACAGTAGGAGGAGCTTAAAGGAGCATGGTTAAGTAAAACCCAAGCCTACTCTTTAATCACTATATACAGCACACATATGCCACAGTACTTACACCTATGCTCTCAGGAGTGCATAATACACATAATGCAGGGCTCAGGAGTGGGTAACACAGAGAGTGCAGGGATCAGGGGTGGGTAACAAACAAGCCACTGCACCGTACCAAAACTTACCCCTCCTGCCAGTACAATCCCCTCCAAGCCCATATCCTCCACAATACAAATCTCAACCAATAGTTTAAATCTCCCCCCAACAGTCCATCACCTCAATACAGACATCCTCCCCACCCAACTCCTCAGTATAGATCCCTCCAGTACAGAATCCTTCAGTACAGGTTGTCCCCATTACAGACCCTCTCTCCCAGCCTTACCCCTTAGAACAGTCCCCTCCCTTCCCCAGTACAGCCCCCCCAAGTACAGATACCCCTCCCAGCCTAATGCCGTGTACACACGGTCGGACTTTCCGGCATACTTGGTCCGGCGGACCAGAGCCTGCCGGACAATCCGCCCGTGTGTGGGCGCCGGCGGACTTTTCCGGCGGACTTCTTCCCAAAAGCCCGCTGGACCTAGATTTGAAACAAGTTTTAAATCTTTCCGTCGGACTCAGTTTCGGGCGGAAAGTCCGCTCGTGTGTGTGCTGGTCCGACGGAAAGCCCGCTCGTGTGTATGCTGGTCCGACGGACCAGATACGACACAAGGGCAGGGTATTGCATCTCGCGTTTGCTGCAATAGGAAAAACAAATTTTCCTATTGCGGCGAGCGCAGGGCATACCAGGCCCTTAGGTCTGGTATGGATTATAAAGGGAACCCCCGACGCCGAAAAAACGGCGTGGGGTCCTCCCTAAAATCCATACCAGACCCCGATCCGAGCACGCAGCCTGGCCGGTCAGGAAAGGGGGTGGGGACGAGCGAGCGCCCCCCCCTCCTGAACTGTACCAGGCCGCATGCCCTCAACATGGGGGTGGGTGCTTTGGGGGAGGGGGGCGCCCTGCGGGCCCCCCCACCCCAAAGCACCTTGTCCCCATGTTGATGAGGACAAGGGCCTCTTCCCGACAACCCTGGCCGTTGGTTGTCGGGGTCTGCGGGCAGGGGGCTTATCGGAATCTGGGAGCCCCCTTTAATAAGGGGCCCCCAGATGCCGGCCCCCCACCCTATGTGAATGAGTATGGGGTACATGGTACCCCTACCCATTCACCTAGGGAAAAAGTGTAAGTAATAAAACACACTACACAGGTTTTTAAAATATTTTATTAAACAGCTCCGGGTGGGGGGGGTCTTCTTCCGGCTTCAGTGGTCCCTCCGCTTCATCTTCTCCCGGCGTCCGGTTGGTTCCTCTCCGCTCTCTTCTCCCAGTGTTCCAGTTCTTCGGCCGGCTCCTCCGCTGTCTTCAGGTAGCTCTCTTGCCAGCAGAGGTCCGGGCTTCTGGGCTTCTTCTCTTCTCCAGATGTTGACACGACGCTCTCTCCGGCTGGACTGCTCTCCGAGGGCTGCGTTGTGACTTATATAGGTGGAGACCCCGCCCCCTTTTGATGTCACAGTCCCTGGGCATGCTGGGACTGTGACGTTTTAGGGGGCGTGGTCACTTGTTGACCACGCCCCCTAAAATGTCACAGTCCCAGCATGCCCAGGGACTGTGACATCAAAAGGGGGCGGGGTCTCCACCTATATAAGTCACAACGCAGCCCTCGGAGAGCAGCCCTCGGAGAGCAGTCCAGCCGGAGAGAGCGTCGTGTCAACATCTGGAGAAGAGAAGAAGCCCAGAAGCCCGGACCTCTGCTGGCAAGAGAGCTACCTGAAGACAGCGGAGGAGCCGGCCGAAGAACTGGAACACCGGGAGAAGAGAGCGGAGAAGAACCAACCGGACGCCGGGAGAAGATGAAGCGGAGGGACCACTGAAGCCGGAAGAAGACCCCCCCACCCGGAGTTGTTTAATAAAATATTTTAAAAACCTGTGTAGTGTGTTTTATTACTTACACTTTTTCCCTAGGTGAATGGGTAGGGGTACCATGTACCCCATACTCATTCACATAGGGTGGGGGGCCGGCATCTGGGGGCCCCCTTATTAAAGGGGGCTCCCAGATTCCGATAAGCCCCCCCGCCCGCAGACCCCGACAACCAACGGCCAGGGTTGTCGGGAAGAGGCCCTTGTCCTCATCAACATGGGGACAAGGTGCTTTGGGGTGGGGGGGCCCGCAGGGCGCCCCCCTCCCCCAAAGCACCCACCCCCATGTTGAGGGCATGCGGCCCGGTACGGTTCAGGAGGGGGGGGCGCTCGCTCGTCCCCACCCCCTTTCCTGACCGGCCAGGCTGCGTGCTCGGATCGGGGTCTGGTATGGATTTTAGGGGGGACCCCACGCCGTTTTTTCGGCGTCGGGGGTTCCCTTTATAATCCATACCAGACCTAAGGGCCTGGTATGCCCCGCGACGGGGCTCGCAAGGTGTCAATCTCGCCGATAAAAGCGGCAAGATTGACATCCTTTAAATGAACGGACTTGTCCATGTGTGGGCAAGTCCGTTCATTCTGAAAGTCCGCCGTAACTCCGGCGAAAGTCCGTCGGAAAGACGGGCGGACCTAGCCCGCTGGAAAGTCCGGGCGTGTGTGGGCAAGTCCGTCCGTTTTAAAGTCCGGCGCACCTGGCGGACAAAGTCCTTTTGGAAAGTGTGCCGGACCAAGTAGGATAGAAAGTCCGACCGTGTGTACGCGGCATAACGCTTCAGTAAAGACCTCTTTACTAAAGATGCATCCTCCCAGCCCAACCCTCTAATATGGATTTGCCCAGTACAGACCCCCCTCCTATCCTAACTCCTCAGTTCCTATAACAGCTCCCCTCCCAGACTAACATCTCAGTCACCACCAAGTACAGAACTTCCCCAAGGACATACCTTCCCTAATACAGCCACCTCCCCAGTACAGACACCCTCATAACAGATACCCTCAGTACAGACAACACCCACCACAGAAACCCTCATTAAAGACAACCCCAGTACAGACACCCCCAGTACAGACACCCACAGTACAGACACCCCCTCATAGAGAAACCCCCTTGTACAGAGCCCTCCCTCCTGCAGTACAAACACTCTAAAGTACAGATATCTCCAGTACAGAGACCCCTCAGTACAGCCACTCACCAGAAAACAAACACACAATTACATCCCCCGGCCTAACCTCTAGGATATCAGTAGTTTTCCAAAGTTCCTTGGTGCTCCTGTTGCTGCTGTAGCATGGGGCAGTCAGATCTGATTAGCCCTCAAGCAGCATGCAGCTGATTCTATACAGTATGAGGGTCAGAGCTGTAGCCTCCCAGAGCCATCTGCCCTATAAGAAATGCTGCCTTCTGCTCTGTTTTGAAAATATGTCTTTCTTGACATGTGTGCTACCTATTCATTCCTAGCGGTGCTGAAAATGGTAATATTGGTAGCCAATAATCTTCATGAAGAAGTATTAGGTAATAAGATCTTACTGTATTGCTCTAGAACAAATGATGATCTTTAAGCAATCATTATCAAGCTGTCATTTAGTGCTGATTTAAATATTTTTGGTTGTTATAGGGCAGTTCCTAATTAGAGTATGCTAATGAACAGGGCTTTTTTTAGCGGGAACACGGGGGAACGCAGTTCTGGCACCTTCACCACTGACAGCAAGTGGTGCTGGGGTGTGCTGGATGGTCTATTGATACTCACTGCTAGGGGATCTATTCTAGCTGGAGGGTATCTATTTTTGCATAGGGGTCTATTGTTTCTGAGGAAGTCTATTGTTGCTGGTGGAAGACCTACTGTTGCTGGGGGTGGTTCTTACATTGCTGGGGGGTCAGTTGTTGCTGGGAGAGATCTACTGTTGAGGGAGGGGTCTATTATTGCTGGCTGCCGGAGAATCTATTGATGATGGCTGTGGGGAGATCTACTGTTGCTGCTGGGAGTCTATTGTTGCTGGGGGGGGTTTGTAGTGGGGTGGTCTATTGTTGCTGGCGGGGGCTCTATTGTTACTGGCTGCAGGGGTTCTATTTTACTGCTTTTCTTGTTATAATTACCAAATTCCTTACGGATTACTTAGCACCACAAATTGATACTTAGTTCTGTATTGTCTAAAAGGGCAGTACTGGGAGGTGGGTAGGGGATGGAACCAAGGAACGGTGCTCGGAAGTGGGTAGGGGTGGAGAAAAGGGGTGGCTCAGAAAGGGGGAGTTCCTGCACCTATTCTCTGAGAAAAAAAGCCCTGCTAATGAATGAGGGTGAATTAATGGTGTATATCAAGAAAAAATGGAGCCACATTAAGAACAGTTGTCTCTCTCATATGATCGCCTATGCAGCAATTTTTCAACAAACCCTTATCTCTCTCTAAAGGAACCATTTACTTTGTACATGTGGTACAATATAATAGGATCACTTTACTTCTCTTATCCCCAGCAGCTCATAATCACTATTTCAGCTCATAATCACTATTTCTTTGCTCCTCCATTGCTTTGTTTGGCCATCAGCAGTAAGTAAAACAACTTGTCAGAGCCTACACAGGGCTGAGGATTTTTTCTCCATGTGACAATGTTCAACCAATCTTCAGGCACTAATGCCGCGTACACACGAGTGGACGTTTCGATGCACTAGATCCGGCGGACTTGCACCCAGTTGGACAATTCGACCGTGTGTGGGCTCCAGTGGACTTTTTTTTCCCAAAAGTCAAACGGTCCTAGAAATAAAACATGTTTTAAATCTTTCCGACAGACTCGAGTCTGGTCGAAAAGTCCGCTTGTCTGTATGCTAGTCCGACGGACAAAAAAACGACATTAGGGCAGCTATTGGCTACTGGCTATGAACTTCCTTATTTTAGTCCGGTCGTACGTCATCACGTACGAATCCGTCGGCCTTTGGTGTGATTGTGTGTAGGCAAGTCCGTTCATTCGAAAGTCCGTCGGAAAGTCCGTCGAAAAGTCAGTCGAAAAGTCCGCTGGACCTAGTCCGTCGAAAAGTCCGCCCGTGTGTACACTTCCACATGGGAGGAAGGATAGTGAATTACGTGCGTCCTATAATTGCTGGGCATTTCTCTTCACTCCCAGTGGCTGAAAGGAGTGGTGGTGGATAGAAGTAAAAGTAAGTATAGGCCCCTGGGGTGGGGGACGTTAAATCAGAACCCCCTCTTACCTTCCTTTTACACCTGTTTTCTTAAAAAAAAACCATTGATTCCACTAACTTTTTTGCCTGGAGCCTTCTGGCTATTCATACAATGGTTTTGAGTCTTCTTCCGCTTCTTTATGCTTTAGAGGTGGGGGACCTTCAATACTACACAAAGTGGCACTGTGAGGCCCAAGCAGATATGGTGATGCAAAGAAGATTTGCTTTAAATGACAGTGTTGCTTTGCCTTTCAGGGTGAAAAGAAAAAAGTTGCTTTAAGCCAACCATAGCAAGTCTGGTAAAAGATTGCCATATTTCTTACTATTATTAGGAGAATCATGACCCCCACTTGACCCAAGTAGATCAGAGGTTGCCTAGAGCCTTAGGGGGATAGGCAGTCAGCTGTGAAAAGGAAGGTGTCTGTTCCCATGGCAGGAACTTTTTTCCCTGGAGTCTTCTGGCTAGTAATATGATGGTTTTGGGTTTTCTTCCACTTTATGCGTTAGAGGTGGGAGACCTTTAATACTACACAAAGTGGCACTGTGAGGCCCAAGCAGATATGGTGATGTAAAGGAGATCTGCTTTAAATGTTGCTTTGCCTTTCAGGGGGAAAAATAAAAAGTTGCTTTAAACCAACCATAGCAAGTCTGGTAAAAGATTGACATATTCCTTACTTTTATTGGGAAAATCATGACCCCCACCTGACCCAAGTAGGCTTATCAGAGGTTGCCTAGAGTGTTAGTGGGATAGGCAGTCAGCTGTGAAAAGGAAGGTGTCTGTTCCCATGGCAGGAACTTTATTGCACTTAAAAAAATGCAAATGTTTTTAATAGTGTTTATGAATAAATATTGTAGTTTATGTTTATAGACCTAGTGAATGGCTCAGTCATTTTTTTTTGTAAAGTGTTATATACAGCTTTGAACACCACACAGAGCAAGCGGTTTGTCCATTAACATCGATTCCAAAGTATTTCACAAAGCGATGCCTATTACAGTGCCCCTACTACTGCATAATTATGGGCAGGACACACATCATTTCACATATAATTTATACATTATTTCTTCCTTCCCTTATGTAAGTGGCCTAGAAAAGCCACATCATTGTTTATCACAAGCACTAATTGGATAAACATGATTTATATTGTGAAAAGATCAAGCAGAATTGATTCAATGACATCACACTCTGTTAATACTGAATTGTAAATTAAAAGAACCTTGATTTTCTGCCAGCTTGCTGTAACAATATACAGATGTATGGAAGGAAAAAGAGAGCAGTAAATATCCTTGGCTGGTAATGTAGAATGAAGCACATTGGGGGTTTTAATTCTAAGATTAGGATGGGATCTTTTCCTGGAACTGCAATCAAAATACAGTTAAATCACACAAACTTCCATGATGTGAATGATCTGGGGAGCTTTGGAAGAAAAAGTGTTCAGAATCTGCAAATCAAGAGAAGTCCTGAACTAAGGTCAGGCCACCGATTTGTCATTATCAGCTCCTGTTTATGACTCCCTTTTCCTTTTCAGTTATCTTTGTATCGTATATCTGCAGAAGAATAGTGGAATTCCAAAAGCCAAAAGCCAAAGTCAATATATATTTTACTAGCTAATTCTTTTATTTGTAGCCTTAACCAGTTCTGAGTAGTATGACTAGACAGATTTTCGGAATTCTTTCACTCTCACTTTGGAAACTGGCATTGTAGCAAAGAGAGGAAAGTTGAATGCCCTAAACTACTTTTGTTGCTGCTGTCAGAGCCAAGGTAAGAATCTTTTCTGAGGAGGCGCTTTCTATAGGTGACATGAGATGAGACTCTTGTTCTTGTGGACCCAAAAAGTGGCTTCTACAAGTAGATACTAGACAATGACTACCAACTAGCACAATCATATGTGGGTGGGCTTTTGTGTTGGTGGAACAGGCTCAATGCTGGGGCTCTGTTAACATTGCTGGTTCACCTACCTTTACCTATAGTTAAGGAATCTCCAAACTTTCTAAACAAAGGGCCAGTTTACAGCCCTTCAAACTTTAGGGGGGCCAAACTGTGGCCATTGGGAGTGGAAATTGTCCTGGTGTCAGTGGGGATAAAAAAATGCATCACTTGTATTGGCGGGAGGAATAATATCCCGTCGTTGGTGTCAGTTTGAGGAAAAGTGCCCCATCATTGGCGTCAATGGGAGATATAGTGCTCCATTGTTGATGTCAGTAGCAGGAATTACGCTCATTGTTGGTGTCAGTGGGAGGAATAGTGTCTTCTCTCAGTAGGAGGAAAAGTGCCCCAAAGGAAAGCAAAGAGCCGCAGTTTGGAGACCACTGCTATAGTATATGTATTTCAAATACATGTACACCTAAATTTATTTCTAAGAAGTTCATTGGAGTACCTCTGCCTCCTAAATGTTGAATATCAGTTTAACCGCTTCCGGACCAGCCTACGCAGTCATACTCCCCTGCGCAAGCCGTCGCAACTGTATGTCCGCTCCTTAAGATGCCTCTGGCAGCCCGCGCTTGTCATTTATACAGTAATTAGTGCATTTTTATAGCACTGATAGCTGTATAAATGTCACTGGTCCCAAAAATGTGTCAAAAGTGTCCGGTTTGTCTGCCGCAATATCGCACTCCCGATAAAAATTGCTGATCGCCGCCATTACTATTAAAAAAATAATAATAATAAAAATGCCATACATCTATCCCTTATTTTGTAGACGCTATAACTTTTGCGCAATCCAATCAATATGCGCTTATTGTGATTTTTTTACCCATAATATATAGAAGAATACATATCGGCCTAAACTGACAAATTTTTTTTTTTTAAATGTGGGATATTTATTATAGCAAAAAAGTAAAAGCTATTGTATTTTTTTTTCAAAATTGTTGCTCTTCTTTTGTTTATAGCGCAAAAAATAAAAACCGCAAAGGTGATCAAACACAACCAAAAGAAAGCTTTATTTGTGGGAAAAAAAGGACGTCAATTTTGTTTGGGTACAGCGTTGCACGACTGCGCAATTGACAGTTAAAGCGACACAGTGCCGTATTGAAAAAAAATGGCTTAGTCATTGAGCAGCCAAATCTTCCAGGGCTGAAGTGGTTAAAGGACAACTGTACTTAGAGGTACTATGTAAGAATGTTGCTTATGCTGATCTTCCAAAAAAAAAAAAAAAATAGCTGTTTGGCGGTATGTGGCCTTTAATATTTTTGAGTGGTGCAGGTACAACATGTAAAGTCAAAAGAAGTAAGCCAAGTGAAGAATATTGAAAAAGTGAAATGAGAAAAACAATAGCGATTTTATATACCGTGCTCAAAACATCAAATATTCATACAAAAAAAATAAACATATACAATAATGGATAAATACGTTTATTTATCCATTATTGTATATGTTTATTTTTTTTGTATGTTTATTTGATATTTTGAGCACGATATGAAAATCACTATTGGTTTTCTCCTATCACTATATCAGGCTATTTGAGCCTTATTACGAGCGGCTCTATACATTTAATTTATTCCACTTTAATAAACAGTGAGTTGACCCAGGGTGCACATGTTGAAGGGTTCACATTCCTTTTTTTCTCACAAGTGAAGAATATCATAGTAATAATCAGCTTTTAAAATGACTACATAAAGATTTAACACTTACCTACTTTCTTTGCAATAGTAAAGCCTCTAAAGGCCACCTTCAAGCTAAATGTTTATAATTAAAAAATATCTTGCAGATTTTATGTATAAAAAAAAAAAACAGCTCAGGCTGCAATACTCACCTTCAGTTTGCGTCAATGTCTCCCCTACAACATTTCATCAGTCTTTCAGGTTGAATGTTGTTCAGCGCCATTCAACCCTGCAGACCTAGGATATACTTGATTGCAGGGCATTATGGGTAACTACAGTGTCTTGCATTCACTATATAATGGTAATCATATCAGCATGTCATGGAGGACTGCCAGCTATTGAATATAAAAAATGGCAAATTTTAAATTGAAATAGTATATGTTGATATCAGTGGCGGCTGGTGCTCAAAATTTTTGGGGGGCGCAAACAAACTGAACAAAAAAAACATCAATTGCAGCCACTGTGCCATCAAATGCAGCTACTGTACCCATCAATTGCCGTCACTGTGCCATCAAACGCAGCCACTGTGCCCATCAAGTGCAGCCACTGTGCCCATCAAACGCAGCCACTGTGCCCATCAAATGCTGCCACTGTGCCATCAAATGCAGCCACTGTGCCCATCAAATGGTGCCATTGTGCCATCAAACTCAGCCACTCTGCCCATCAAACACAGCCACTGTGCCCATCAAGTGCAGCCACTGTGCCATCAAACGCAGCTACTGTACCCATCAATTGCTGCCAGTGTGCCCATCAATTGCTGCCAGTGTGCCCATCAATTGCCGCTACTGTGCCCCATCAAATGCTGCCAGTGTGCCCATCAATTGCCGCTACTGTTCCCCATCAAATGCTGCCAGTGTGCATCGCCCGGCACTTACCTGTGTCGCAGCGGGTCAGCACGCTCCTCGATGTCTTCTTCCATCCTCTCTATCAGGCGTCCAATCACAGCGTCAGCGTCAGGTAACAGACCCGAGCACCTGATTGGCTGAGAGGCAGGTCAGTGTTGGCAAAGCAAATTCCTTCACACAGTTGAGTGAACAGCGAACGCACAGCATTGCGCCCGCTGTTCATCTTTTTGGGCGCCTATTAGAGTCTATGGCTCTAATCAGGTGATTTCAAAAAACACCCCCCGCCTCTGCAATTCAGGTGCCTGGCACCCAAAAAGGTGCCGGACACCCGAATAGGGGGTGTCAGCGGCGACGATAGATTCATGCAATGCATGAATCTATCTATGGTGCTAGAGTGGTACCAGGGGAGAGGGGGCGGCGCTCCTGCGCCCTTTATGGATGCACCGCCACTGATTGATATGATCTCACTGCACGAGGAGATGCAGGATGAGTTTTACTAATAGGCCAGATCTTTACATTATTACTTCTTATAGATGTATTTCAGGGAAAATGTCAAAAAAGGAGAAAGAATGATTTGCATTCTGTTTGTATACATGGAGCAGTGATTCATTGATTGCCAACACTTAGAAGTTACTGCCTAGGAGACATTTGCTAAGGAACCTTTATAGTTCATTTTTGCCAGAGTAGGAAGGAACAGTTCCTTGTGTTATTGTCCATATGTTGTACACATGTGGCAATGTATACAATATGCAGTGAAAACTGGACTTAGTTAGCACATGTTATTTTTTTTTTTAACAACAAAAAAAAATTTCCGGTTCCTTGGATTCTGGAAAAGTCAGGGTAAGTGAAAGGCACTTCCCTGGCAAGTATATAAAACAAAACAATTTTGTTGTAGTCATTTAAATTCTTGCTTTTATCCATTAAGCCAGGGTTTCTCAACTCCAGTCCTCAAGGCGCCCCAACAGGTCATGTTTTCAGGATTTCCATTATTTCGCTCAGGTGATTTGATCAGTTTCACTGCCTTAGTAATTACCACAGCTGTTTTATCTGAGGGAAATCCTGAAAACATGACCTGTTGGGGCGCCTTGAGGACTGGAGTTGAGAAACACTGCATTAAGCCACATAGAGGTGCAGTTGTCCACAGGCGTGCATCTTAATGGCGTAAATAATTGAGGAAGTTTATACTTACCAAATGACCCTTTTGTTTATTGCTACTCGTTCATGCTACTAGAAGCCATGAACTCAGTGATTGTGTAAACTTAGAGGTTTGAGTAAGCACTGTGTTATCATAAGGCTCTTCAAAGTAAGAGTCTATATTTTTTTTAAACTTACAATATTGATTACCAGATTTCTAAGCAATGTTCAGCACTAAATTCAGTCTTCTGATGTATACAGGCCTTTGTATCATTGGGGTTTTTAATGATTTATATCACATATGATAAGACTGTTTTTCCTACAAGAAATTAATGTGGTTGGAACACTCCTCCAAAGTTTTTTTTTTTTCCAGATTGATTGAGGCTGGGTTCACACTTGCGAATTGGGTGTGGTTTTCCCTGCATCCAATTCGCATGGCAAGAGACTGTGATCAGCTCTCAATAAAGTGGCCATGGAGTGCACAGCAGAAGGGTCCTGTGCGTCTTTGGCTCAGTTTCAGGTCCGAATTAAGGCAAAAATTCAGGCCTAATTCGGACCTGAAATGGTGAACAGGGGTGCACCGGACCCCCTGCTGTGCCCTGTGCCACACATAGTGTGAACCCAGCCTAAGATTTGTTTCTTTAAGGCTAAGTTCACACCATTGTGAATTGGATGCGAGATCCAGTGCAAGTCTTGTGCATTTTGTGTGTCTTTTGGTCCGTTTAAGGTCCAAATTCATCCCAAAATTCGGGCTGAAATCGGACCTGAAACCCGTGAACCAGCACACGCCAGACCCCTGCTGTGAGCCACATGCGGCTCAAATGTGAACCGAGCCTTAGACAATTCAGACAGATTAGGGTTAATTTACTACAACTGGAAAGTGTAGTGCAGTTTTACATAACAGCCAATTGGGTTCCAGGTTTAATTGTCCAAGCTTAACCACTTGCCGCCCGCCCTATTAGCAAATGATGGCGGCAAAGTGGTTTGATATTCCTGACCGGACATCATATGACGTGATCAGGAATATCGAGCCGCTGCGCGCCCACGGCGATCGTTGTTGCGGGGTGTCAGTCTGACACCCTGCAACACCGATCTAGGTAAAGAGTCTCCGACGGAGACTCTTTACCACGTGATCAGCCGTGTCCAATCACGGCTGATCACGATGTAAATAGAAAGAGCCAGTGATCGGCTTTTCCTCACTCGCGTCTGACAGACGCGAGTAGAGGAGAGCCGATCGGCTGCTCTCCTGACAGGGGGGGTCTGTGCTGATTGTTTATCAGCACAGCCCCCCTCGGATCCTACCCAGGACCACCAGGGAAGCCGCCCAGGACCACCATGGAAGCCATCCACACTGGACCACCAGGTATGCCCCTAGATCCCCAGGGAAATGCCACTGTGTGCCCAGGCAACTGCCAATCTGTGCACAGGCAGCTGCCAATCAGTGCCAACTTCAATGCCTACCACTGCCAGTGCCACCAGGGATGCCCATCAGTGCCTCATATCAGTGCCGCGTATCAGTGCCCATCAGTGCCATGTATCAGTGCCCATCAGTGCTAGGGTTACCACATCATCCCTTTAATCCAGGACACATATGAATTCCACAGGTTCTGAGGCTGATTTAATGCAGATGAGGCACCAAGTGAGTTTAATTACTACCTTAATCAGTCACAGAACCAGTGTAATTAATGTGTGTCCTGGATTAAAGGGATGATGTGGCAACCCTAATCAGTGCCCAGCAGTGCCGCCTATCAGTGCCCATCAGTGCCCAGCAGTGCCGCCTATCAGTGCCGCCTATCAGCGCCACCCTATCAGTGCCCAGCAGTGCCGCCTTTCATTGCCCATCAGTGTCACCCATCAGTGCCCATCAGTGCCAACCAGTGCCACCCAGTGCCACCCATCAGTGCCCATCAGTGCCGCCTATCAATGCCCATCAGTGCTGCATATGAGTGCCACCCATCAGTGCCGCCTACCAGTGCCCATCAGTGCCGCATATCAGTGCCCATCGTCAGTGCCCGTCAGTGCCCGCTCATTGGTGCCACCTCATCGGTGCCGCCCTATCAGTGCCTGTCAGTACCGCCTTATCAGTGCCCATCAGTGAAAGAGAAAACTTACTTATTTACAATTTTTTTTAATAGAAACAAAAGCAAAACTTTTATTTTTTTCAAAATCTTTGGTCTTTTTTTATTTGTTTAGCAAAAAATAAAAACTGCAAATGTGATCAAATACCACCAAAAGAAAGCTCTATTTGTGGGAACAAAATGATAAAAATTTAGTTTGGGTACAGTGTTGTATGACCCACAATTGTCATTCAAACTGCGACAGCACTGAAAGCTGAAAATTGGTCTGGGCAGAAAGGTGTCTAAGTGCCCTGTATTAAAGTGGTTAAAGTGGATGTAAACCCTCACATATGCTCAGTGAAGTGAACAGCCCCAGATGATACACAGAGATGAAACAAATCTTCCTTTATAAGTTTTACATGTATATCTGCTGTCTTCAGCTTTATATATTATTTAGAAAGTGTACATCCTGTTAGAGATTTTCTCTTCCTGTTCAGCACTGGGAGTGGATTCTTGGCAAACAGCCAATACAGCTGATTGGAGGAAAGGCACACAACCCCCACTACACATAGGCAGAGAAAGGAAGGAATGTGCAGAGCTGTGCTGTGACAAGACAAGCTCTCTGCTAATCTATTAATAGCAACCTCCCAAGACACAAATTTTAAGCTGGTTTTATCTTGGTTAGGGAAGAAATTGTCAGAAGTTATCATGCTGATAACAGGAGCATGGAGCAGCAGAAAGACATGGGACTTAGTGCTCTGGAGAGAGTTATGAAAACACTACAGCTATACAGTATGTGTTTAGGTCAAATTTCATGAATCGGGTTTACATCCACTTTAAATGAGCAAGCTGAAGTTAGACGTTAATTGGCTAGCATGCACAGCTGCACCAGATTTTGCTCTCTCCAGAATTATTATATCAACCCCATTGTCTTTAGTTACTTTAAAGTGGGGTACATACTATAAGAATATCGAGCGAACGATCGTCCGATTTTCCTCGTTGTTTCACAGCAAATCGAAACCAAGGAGGGAAATAATGTACAAAAATTCTCGTACGACAGAGGCTTTTTTTGTTGTTCATTGTTTATGATCATACGTTTTTATCGTACCAAAATCGTACGAAAATGGCACACATTACATGAAAATCGATCGTTTTCTTTCTGTACAAGTAAAATTTGGGGGTTTGTCCTTTTGGAAACTTTTATTCGGCAGGTCGGAATCCGCTGTCGAAAGTCGTGTACACATTATCAGAAAATCATACAATCCTTCCTCGGATGAAAATGTTAGCCCGATTTTCTTATAGTGTGTACAAGCCTTTAAAGCTGAATTCTAGCAACATATAAAAACAACACCAATTAAATCATAAATCCAAGTTTTGTGCTACACTGACCTCTGCCCGCTTCCCCTACCTGAAGCTCTCCAAAAATATTTTTTAAAAACATATGTAGCTCTCATAGGCGTGCGCACAGGGTATGCCAGGTGTGCCATGGCACACCCTAATCACCCTATGTGGTGCAGATTCCACTTGTTTAGACCCCTGATATTTCACCAAAGCCCCCTAAAGGAGCTCCTAAAAATATTGTAAAAAAATAAAACTGTAAAAAAATAAAAAATAATAATAATAAAAAACAAAAAATACAGACACAGTCCATTTCCCACTGCCCTACTGACACCAATCTGCCCTACTGACACTGCCCACTGCTCTACACTGTCAGAATATATACACATGCACACACACATATGGGTTTGAGCTTTGGGGTGCATACCCTAATGCAATAGGCTGTCCACACCTATGGTAGCTCTATTTCCAACAGTCATCAGGCTGTTTTGGTGATGCCATGGGTTCTTCTTTTTCTTCTTTAGTTCTTTGGACCGAACAGCGCTCACATAATGATCTGTTAGTGTTACTCACTCCAGGAGTACTGTGAGCCCATGCGGTATGATGACATTCCTCCAGATGGCAGGTCCATGACAGCTTGTGCCTACAGCAATCGGGTTGGAGGATGTTGGTTGTCATTCATTGGGGAGATTGGTGGCAGCAAATAGAGCCAGGACAGAGCAAAGTTTATGCAGGTGACAACTCAAAATAGAAGGTGAACATTTCAGAAAAAGCTTTTATACGTGAGCAGAGAAATGCTTTTATATTTGTCCCAGAAGCTTGTTGTCTGCATTAAAACAGTTGTGCATTAATTACAGAGAATGAAATGTATTTTTAAATGCAGCTAGTAAAAGTATCTGAATATGACTTGGTATAAGTTCTCAGCATGAAAAGAACTTAGACTTGGATAGGGAGAGGGCCAGGACTAGGAACCAAGGTGTGCTGCATGAAAATACACTGAATAGGAACATGCTGATTAAAGGGGATAACAGAGCTCATCAGTCTGCTGCTACTCTTTCACATTCCAATCACAAGCTGGAGGCAAGGGGTGAAAACGCTCTATATTGCAAAATTGCAATTGAAAAAATCAGGTCAACAGTTTGGTAGTACTCTTTGGCTTTGTAAATCTCAGGACTGGGTGGACAGAAATACAAATTTTGGCAGAAAAAACTAAACACAAACTAAGCACATACAGTAAATGTAGTTCAACTGTGGATTTACATGTTTGTTTTGAGTTCAACTTTAAGGCTAGGTTCAGACTGAGGAGAGGGGATTCTCAGGTAGGGCCTTGCAGTGTGATAGCCTCTTGAACCCCCTATAGGGAAAGAGAGCTTTGAATTATGGGGGCATGGCCAGGTGCTGGACAAATTAGATGTATGGTCGCTAAGGATTGATCAAACTATGGGGGATGGGCTGGGCCTGAGCTCAGAAAAGTTATTGCACCAGGGAATTGTGGGCCTTTTTAAAAGAAGGTGGCTGGAAGAGCTGAAGACCCTGTCTCTCTTCCATGGCCAGCCTGCACTCCAAGATCAGGCTGACTGCCTGTTTGCCCCTCTCTCCCCTGAGATGGCTTTCACCCCTGCTCCCTTGCCACCCGAGGACTCTTCTGCGGGCTCCCCTCTACCCAGGGCCCATAGGCGCGCCCGCCCACCTTCCCGTCTGAGCCCCAGCCTTTCCAGGGCTACTTACACTTCGTCCGGTTCTGCCCCACTCCTCCACAGCCATTGGTGTGCCGGGTGCTGGCTCTCCCCCTCCTAGGGTACATAGATCTGTGGCCTGTCGGGCCCCCCCGCCAGTGGATGCCGTGGCCCGGGCCTCCTCTCGCACTGCTCGCTCACGGGTTCGCAGAGCCCTCTGGCAGTCCGACCGGGCTCCCCTGGCTGCTTCTCCCCCTGTACGCCTCCCTGTGCCCGGCCGGGCAAGAGCTGCAGCACTTCCCGCCTGACAGAAACCATGAATCAGACCGAGAGAGAAGTACAGTTAAATCACACTCCTCTCGCACTGCTTGCTCACGGGTTCGCAGAGCCCTCTGGCAGTCCGCCCGGGCTCCCCTGGCTGCTTCTCCCCCTGTACGCCTCCCTGTGCCCGGCTGGGCAAGAGCTGCAGCGCTTCCCGCCTGACAGAAACCATGAATCAGACCAAGAGAGAAGTACAGTTAAATCACACTCGTTTAATAATAAAAGTAAATATAACAAATGTAGTCAAAACATAGCCAAAGTTCAGTAACCAGAATGGATAGTCAGACAAGCCAGAAAGTCAGGAAGCCAGGAATCAGCGTACTGGAAAAACAAGCAGGATCTGGAGCCAGAAGGAATGTCAGCCAAGCAAGTCTTTAACAGGAGCGCAGGAGAAGGTCTCTGTGATGTTGACCAAGGCAAAGGCAGAGATCATCTGGGCTGGATGGCTTAAGTAAGCAGGACTGACGAGCAGGATATCATCAACAGGTGAGTCACTGTGGAGAGATAGGATATGGCAATTAGGCAACAGCTGAGCGGCCAGCTCAGAGAAGGAAGGGATGAGCCCAGCCCTGACACCGCCTCTGTGCAACGTCCGCCACTGGCGTTCCTGGGTCCGCCCCTGCTCCCTCGGCACTCGGCGGGGCGGTTACATGTAGGTCCTCCCATGGGTCCTCTTTTCACCCTGCCCATCCACCAGCACAGCAGCCTGGAGCCTCAGCAATATCTCCTCCAGCCACACGTTCACATCTCCCTGCGCCCGACTGGGCAAGAGATTCCTCCGCTCAGCCTTCCCCAGCGGACCTGTCACTGCCAGTGGCTCCTTCTCTCCCTGCGCCCAGCTGGACAGGAGATTTAAATGCTGCACCAGTGCATCCTGCCTTACATATGACACCTGCTCAGCTGCATCCCCCTGCACCAGGCTGGGTGGGGGATTGCCGAGCTCCACCTGCTGTTCACCCTTTGCTGACTCCTGCCTACCCGCATCTTCCTGCGCACGGATGGGCGGGAGATGGCCTATCTTCACCTACCGCCCACCCTTTGCTGCTCATTTCTGCCTACCTGCATCTCCCTGCCGCCAGCTGGACGGGAGATTCTCGCCTATTGCCTGCCACCACAACTTTGCCCTTGTCTGCTGCTTGGCCCTATCTCCCTGCACCCAGCAGAGCGGGAGATTCCCCTGCCACGCCCAGGATGTTGACTGCGCCTGCCATGACTCTATCCAGAGTCTCCAGTTGCTCTAGTTGCTGCATGACTGCTGTCCCCGGCCACCCGGGCTCAGGGTCGGTGGCAGCCAGACTTCCACCCCTGGACCTCTCCTTCCGTCACCATCTTGCCTCACCACCCACCACCATTCCTCGAGGAGATGGATGTCGTGGGCCTCTGCAAGCCCCTCCTCCGGACGATCCTGCATCGGGCATTCCTCCTGGATCTACTGCTGGTCACCCTTCTTCAGCTCCGCCACCGCACATCAGTGAGTATGATTGTGATTTAATTTGGCGTAGGTCCAGTGATGCTGCCGTATCGGGCCCGCCAGACGAACGCATATTCACCGTCAGAAAATCGGTCCTGTCCCGCATGGGAGTGTCGGGTCCAGCGGTTAGTTCTGGCTCTGTTGCAGGTGGTGCTCTGTGGGTGGTTTCGTTGACCAGCACGTACCTGTCGGAGGACGTCAAGGATAGGATCTGGTGTTGCAAATTTATTGATTTTCTCACACTAGTCCCTCCTGACAGGGAGACGATCGTCAAATCTCGTCGGGTTGACGTTGCGGCGCAGGGTGACAAATCAAAACAGCTTCCTTGGACATTCGAGAACTGGCTGCAGGGGTTCTGTGCTTACGCTGGAGTGCTCTGTAAGCGGTTCCCAGAGTTGGCTTCATCTATCTTTTGCTACCTGGATCTAATTTGGGGTGCCTATAAAGTTTACGGGGTCAGTGTTGGTTTCACTTTGACACCCATTTTCGCCAAAAAATGGCGACATGAAAGGAGTTGCGTTTTGACTTCCTGGACGGTAGCCTGGGGTTATTGCTTATGTGCCCCCACAGGCCGTTGTCCTTTCAGTCCCCGGCTGGTGCTCTCTCTGGAGCGTTGGCTACCCTCAAAAAAGGTCTATGCTGGCTGTTCAATGAGAGCCACTGCAAGTGGTACACCGCATGCGGTTTTAAGCATGAGTGCTCGCTTTGCGGGGTTGCTCATCCAGCCAGCCGGTGTTTCCGGAAGAGAAAGCAACCACTTTCCAGGCCAGGGACCAAGCCTGACATTTCTAAACCGGAGGAAGCCAGTGAACGTCTTAGAGATGCTTCCTTGGCTAGACCGGTACCCTCTTTATAGGGAGGCCTTGATCTTGAGGGACGGTTTGGACCATGGTTTTTGTATCCCCTTCACTCCATCCGACGAGCCTACCACGGCATCTAATTTGAAGTCCGCTGTTCAATTCGAGTCCATCGTGGCCAAAAAGCTTCAAAAGGAACTGGATTTGGGGCGTATGGTGGGTCCGTTTGATCTCCCCCTTTCCACAATCTGAGGGTTTCTATAAAGAGGAATCCAGGGTCCACTACGCCTCTTTCGACAAGGAGCTTCAATTGATCAGGGTTGCTGGTCAGTCAGCAGTCAGGGTTGCCCTGTCTGACCTACTTGTGAAACCTTGTTTTCAATGTTTGCTAGACCTCCTTCGGGCATCGCTGGCCCTGCGGATGTGGGTATCGCACTGTCGGGTTGGGGATGAATGGGTCCAAGTGTCGGGCAGTGAGATTTTAATCTCGTTGCAACATGACAGACGCATGGCTTTATTTTCTTGTCTTGTATATTTACTACAGAAAGTTTCTTCGGGCTCCATAGTTTCGTCATCGTCTGCCTTGTCCTTTTGGTTCCAGCTCCTTGGGTGTGAAGACATCACAAAAGAGACAGAGCTGCCTATCTGCAAGGTACTTCACTTCTGGAGAACGCCCCTGAGTATATTGGGAATTCCTCTGCTAGAGACAGCAACCAGGTGTGCCAAGGACCAGGTTGCAATTGGCTGTTACATAGTTACATAGTAGGCGAGGTTAAAAAAAGACACAAGCCCATCAAGTCCAACCTATGTGTGATTATGTGTCAGTATTACATTGTATATCCCTGTATGTTGCGGTCATTCAGGTGCTTATCTAATAGTTTCTTGAAGCTATTGATGCTCCCCGCTGAGACCACCGCCTGTGGAAAGGAATTCCACATCCTTGCCGCTCTTACAGTAAAGAACCCTCTACGTAATTTAAGGTTAAACCTCTTTTCTTCTAATATTAATGAGTGGCCATGAGTCTTGTTAAACTCTCTTCTGCGAAAAAGTTTTATTTCTATTGTAGGGTCACCAGTACGGTATTTGTATATTGAAATCATATCCCCTCTCAAGTGTCTCCTCTCCAGAGAGAATAAGTTCAGTGCTCGCAACCTTTCCTCATAACTAAGATCCTCCAGACACTTTATTAGCTTTGTTTCCCTTCTTTGTACTCGCTCCATTTCCAGTACATCCTTCCTGAGGACTGGTGCCCAGAACTGGACAGCATACTCTAGGTGCGGCCGGACCAGAGTCTTGTAGAGTGGGAGAATTATCATTTTATCTCTGGAGTTGATACCCTTTTTAATGCATGCCAATATTCTGTTTGCTTTGTTAGCAGCAGCTTGGCATTGCATGTCATTGCTGAGCCTATCATCTACTAGGACCCCCAGGTCCTTTTCCATCCTAGATTCCCCCAGAGGTTCTCCTCCCAGTGTATAGATTGTATTCATATTTTTGCCACCCAAATGCATTATTTTACATTTTTCTACATTGAACCTCATCTGCCATGTAGTTGCCCACCCAATTAATTTGTTCAGATCTTTTTGCAAGGTTTCCACATCCTGCGGAGAAGTTATTGCCCTGCTTAGCTTAGTATCGTCTGCAAATACAGAGATTGAACTGTTTATCCCATCCTCCAGGTCGTTTATGAACAGTCTAAATAGGATTGGTCCCAGCACAGAACCCTGGGGAACCCCACTACCCACCCCTGACCATTCCGAGTACTCCCCATTTATCACCACCCTCTGAACTCGCCCTTGTAGCCAGTTTTCAATCCATGTACTCACCCTATGGCCCATGCCAACGGACCTTATTTTGTACAGTAAACGTTTATGGGGAACTGTGTCAAATGCTTTTGCAAAATCCAGATACACCACGTCTAAGGGCCTTCCTTTATCTAGATGGCAACTCACCTCCTCATAGAAGGTTAGTAGATTGGTTTGGAAAGAACGATTCTTCATGAATCCATGCTGATTACTGCTAATGATACCGTTCTCATTACTAAAATCTTGTATATAGTCCCTTATCGTCCCCTCCAAGAGTTTACATACTATTGATGTTAGGCTAACTGGTCTGTAATTCCCAGGGATGTATTTTGGGCCCTTTTTAAATATTGGTGCTACACTGGCTTTTTTCCAATCAGCTGGTACCATTCCAGTCAGTAGACTGTCTGTAAAAATTAGGAACAACGGTCTGGCGATTACTTGACTGAGTTCCCTAAGTACCCTCGGATGCAAGCCATCTGGTCCCGGTGATTTATTAATGTTAAGTTTCTCAAGTCTAATTTTAATTCTGTCTTCTGTTAACCATAGAGGTGCTTCCTGTGTTGTGTCATGAGGATAAACACTGCAGTTTTGGTTACTGAAGCCCCCCGATTCACTCGTGAAGACTGAGGAGAAAAAAAATTCAATACCTTCGCCATCTCCGCATCCTGTGTAACCAGATGTCCTTCCTCATTCTTTATGGGGCCAATATGGTCTGTCCTCCCTTTTTTACTGTTTACATACTTAAAGAATTTCTTGGGATTTTTTTTGCTCTCCTCCGCTATGTGTCTTTCATGTTCTATCTTAGCCGTCCTAATTGCACCCTTACATTTCTTGTTGCATTCTTTATAAAGTCTGAATGCTGAGGATAATCCTTCAACCTTGTATTTTCTGAAGGCCTTCTCCTTTGCTTTTATATGCATTTTTACATTGGAGTTTTGTTTGCTCTTTTAAATTTATTACCCAATGGGATACATTGGCTAATGCCCTTATTTAATATACTCTTAAAGCAAACTCATCTCTCCTCCGTATTCTTTGTTCCTAATATTTTATCCCAATCTATGCCTTTTCGCAAGGTTTGTAGTTTAGGGAAGTGGACTCTTTTGAAATTCAGTGTCTTTGCATTCCCTTTATGTTTCCTATTTGTGTGATTTATACTGAAACTAATTGACCTGTGATTGCTGTTACCTAAATTGCCCCATATTTCCACATCCGTGATCAGGTCTGTATTGTTGGTAATCAGTAGATCCAGTAATGTTTTATTTCTAGTTGGTGCGTCTACCATCTGACCCATAAAATTGTCCTGCAAGACATTAAGGAACTGGCGAGCCTTAAATGAATGCGCGGTTCCCTCCGCCCAGTCTATGTCTGGATAATTAAAATCCCCCATTATGATAACACTTCCCATCCTTGCTGCTAATCCAAATTGTGATAGGAGATCTGTCTCCACTTCCTCCCTCAGGTTAGGGGGCCTATAGAATACTCCCAGTATTATTTTCCCCTTAGCTTCATCCCTTTGGAGCTCTACCCATAAGGATTCCACCTCCTCCCTAGCTCCCTCAGTGATGTCATCTCTCACATTCACTTGTACATTATTCTTGATATATAGGCATACCCCTCCCCCTTTTTTACCCTCTCTAACCTTGCGGTAAAGGGTATCCCTTCTCCTTTACCTGGAAGACACGGGCCCATCCCTTCGAGCAGCCTTACTGACCATTGAAGAATTCGGGAAACATTCAGGCCTAAATATGAACTGGTCCAAATCCTCCCTCTTGATTTATCGCCCCCGCCACAAACTGCAGCCTCACTCCCCCTGCAGAGAGTTTCCTCTATTAAGTATTTAGGAGTAGTGATTACCAAAGACCCGCTAGATTACATTATTAACAATATTGGACCACTCTTTCTACACTTAAAGTCCCGTACACAAACTTGGGCAAGACTACCCCTGGGCGTATCGGGCAGGATCAACCTATTTAAGATGATATTGCTCCCAAAATTCCTACATATTCTGGAACTCCCCGGTACTTATCCCTCTTAGCATCTTTAAATGTCTTGACAAAATAGTTAATTCCTTTATATGGGGACCTAACAGACATAAACTGGCCTGGAACACGCTCAAAAACCCAACCTCCTCGGGAGGTGCGGCCCTACCAGATTTATATACATACTACATCGCGGCACAACTTTCGCACTTTTATCACATCCACAAAACGGACAAGACTAGATACCAAGCCTTAATATGCAAAAGACCAAACGGTGACATGCACTCCCCACTACAAGTGATATTCAGGAAAGGCAGCAAACATGACAAACGCAAAGACCGAGATTTATTGCTATCTCAACATAGACATGTGTGGGAGAAAGCAGTTAAACTAACTGGAGCCGACTACTTTCACTCGCACACACCCTTATGGCACAACCCCCAACTGAGGGAATTGATCTCTCTACCAGGAGCCACTAGATGGGCAGCCAAGGGAATAGTGTTCTTGTTCCAGATTACTACTGTATTTGGAATAAGAAGCTTCCAAACACTTTGTGAGGAATTTGATCTCCCCCCTCATATGCAATTTAACTACACACAGCTGAGACATACGCTCCAAACCCAGTTCGGGCGCGAACTTCCCAATCCCCAAGTACTACCACTTGTAGACATAATCACAGGGACCAACCCAGACAAGCTTATATCCACCCTCTACAATACACTCCGCACCAAATCGGTAGCACGGATTGCAGACACAGCAAGACTCAGATGGGAGGAGGATGTGGGGCCTATAGACATCTCCGACTGGGAAGATATACTGGCAAACGTTAAAATTACCTCACCTAAAATTTCTGACCGATTGACCCAACTCTATATAATACACAAGGCATACCTTACACCATCCAGAGTTGCTAAATTCTCCCCACATCAAGACCCAAAATGCCCAAGATGCTCTGACAACCCATGTTCATTCTTTTACTTACTCTGATCATGCCCAGAAATACAAAGCTACTGGGCACAAATCATAAAATTCCTCCACGACCACATGGGGTCCCCAGTTCAACTTGACCCCAGACCATGCCTCCTTGGGTTACTCCCAGACGCCATCACCGACAGATCCCTGATCACACTTCTCAGCGAATCACTATTTAGCGCCAGGAAATTAATAGCCAAGCACTGGATGAGAATAGAACCCCCCACTCTACATGCCTGGATCAGGGAAGTTAACACAGTACTACCATATAAAAAGGTGATGTACAAAAACAGAGGTTGCCCAACTAAATTTCACAAAGTTTGGGATAAATGTCTAGATAAGACGAGCACTTGTACGGATTAACTTACCATATTCATTAAACCAATGGACAGTAATGCTATTTACGGCCGCTCCATCAGATAGACACTGCAATTTAATGTCGCTGTAGCCATATATGGTTTGATGTAACGTTGTATCTTTCTATGACAAACATATCCATGTATAAGTAATGTATGATGCCCCTCTCCTTTTTCTCTTACTTCCTGTTCTTGTCTACTTCTTGGTATGCAAATTTTTTTATATACCGCCTTTGTACAAATGTCCTCAGTTTAACAATAAAGCTTACTTTTGTTTAAAAAAAAAAAGGGTATACCCTTGAATGTTTGCCAGCCAATCATGAGAGCTGTTGAACCAGGTCTCTAAAATTCCCACAAAATCCAAATCCTCCTCGTACAACAGTATCTCTAGTTCACCCATCTTGTCCGCCATGCTCCTGGCATTGGTGAACATGCCACATAGTTTAGACCGGTCGCATATTGTCCTCGTATTGGGTTTCGAGATTGCAACTAGGATTGCTACTATACTTACCTTGTGTTTTTGTGCTTTGGTCAACCTACCACTAATACCCCCAATACTACCCTCTGGAATATCTTCCGCGCTGACTATCTCTACCTCTGGACCCTCCCCCCCATCGCCTAGTTTAAAAACCCCCAGCAGATCTGTACCCTCCTCATTTAGGTGCAGTCCGTCCCTTCTATAGTACCGGTTATCGACTGAGAAGTCGGCCCAGTCCTCCAGGAATCCAAACCCCTCCTTACTACACCAGCTCTTCAGCCACTTGTTTACTTCCCTAACCTCCCTCTGCCTTTCTGTTGTGGCTCGATGTACCGGTAGTATTCCTGAGAATATTACCTTGGAGGTCCTTTTCCTCAATTTAGCTCCTAAGTCCCTAAAATCGTTCTTTAGGACACTCCATCTGCCTCTGACTTTGTCATTGGTGCCAACGTGCACCATGACAGCTGGGTCTTCCCCAGCCCCTCCCAGTAATCTGCCCCTTACCAGATCTTTTGATCTCTTGTTAAGGAGATCGTATGTGCAGGTGGCTGTGAGACCCTTGGAGCCATATTTCTAGCTGAGACCCAGTGGCTGGGGGACACAGCCACCTGCACACACGATCTCCTTAACAAGTGATCAAAAGATCTGGTAAGGGGCAGATCGTTTTTAGGTGGAGAAATTTTCCTATCATCACACTCTTCAGGGTGACAACATTGCATGCTTCACATCATCAGAAGAGTGGTGTTTTCTCTTTTTACTGGTGAAAGACATTTTCAGCAAAGGAACGTTTGTGTATGGACTTTGCATATCATGCTGGATGTCTGATTGTTCATATTTATAGAGTAATCACATATGTTTCAATTTGTGGAAATTAAGTTTAATATTTGTCCCATTAATTTATATTCTTTCTCTAATTATCGTTTATTATTTTTTATCACATATGGGTGCACAGGTTGTAGTCATATAAACGGTTCATGATCACACTCACTTAATTAACAGCAGCGCAGCCTTTCTTTGTACAATCTTCCATTTAAGGATTATGGAGGCCACTGTGCTCTTAGGAACCTTAAGTGCAGCAGAAATTTTTGGCCAGATCTGTGCCTTGCCACAATTCTGTCTCTGAGCTCTTCAGGTAGTTCCTTTGACCTCATGATTCTCATTTGCTCTGACATGCACTGTAAGCTGTAAGGTCTTATATAGACAGGTGTGTGGCTTTCCTAATCAAGTCTAATCAGTATAATCAAACACAGCTGGACTCAAATGAAGGTGTAGAACCATCTCAAGGATCATCAGAAGAAATGGACAGCACCTGAGTTAAATATATGAGTGTCACAGCAAAGGGTCTGAATACTATATAGGACCATGTGATATTTCAGTTTTTCTTTTTAATAAATCTGCAAATATGTCAATAATTCTGTGTTTTTCTGTCAATATGGGGTGCTGTGTGTACATTCATGAGGAAAAAAATGAACCTAAATGATTTTAGCAAATGACTGCAATATAACAAAGAGTGAAAAATGTAAGGGGGTCTCCCCACTGTACATTACCTTCCAAAGAAGAACTCTCCACCACACATACACATTGTACTTTCAACCACTAGGAACATTTTTTAGTACCGGTACTTTGATATTGCATCCATTCAATGAATGGTCACAAAGAAAGACTCTTAAGAGAAGAGAACTTTTGGGTAAACTGACCTTTAAAGTTTGACTTTGTCATAGGCTATGGATGAGGATAGAGTTGAGAAAACCTTATATTAATCTACCCTCTAGCTTTAATGAAAGATAAATTATTTTATTTATTATTCCTGACCCGTTTTCATCCAGCCAAATCACGTCTTTATAGCTGAACAAGACTCTAATAGAGCACATATTGTACATACAAGTAGGAAAAAAAATTGCTTTTCTAAAGCACTTGTCTAATAAATGAGAATGGACGGTTCAATTCAGACAAATGATTTATTGGCCATGTAGTCTTCTTTTCCTCATTGAACAGAAGCTCTTTGTTTTGGGTAAGTTAGTCACCTCTTTTCTGTTTCTCGATTTGTCAAGAGAATAGTGAGTTATAACATCTTGAACACTGCAGATTAAATTTATACTAAAAACATATACCAGAGTATCATATTCTATGGCTATTGTGTCACTTAAAATAAATCAATTACACCTCTGTTTTAAAAAAATCATTAAGCTGTTCTTGTGTTCTCTACATATCTTTCAACAGCTATTGCTACATTACTTGATACTCTGCCAATTTCCTTTTAAATATTTTAGAAATCCAAATATATAGTGAGTCATGAAATGACACAGCTATATAGAAAATCATTTAAACTGTGTAATTTTAATGTAAAATATATTAAATCCAATTAACTAAAGTATTTAAAAATGTAACCCTTAACTTGAAGAAAAGCTCCAGTCTCCCCCAAAAAAATTCAAAATCAGCAGCTACAAATAGTGTAGCTACTGACTCTAAATTTAAAGACACTTACCTGTCCAGGGATCCAGCAATGTCGTCATCCAAGCTGATTCTTCAATTAGCTTTGGGTGCTGGCGCCGCCATCTTAGATAAGGGAAACTGGCAGTGAAGCCTTCCAGGTTCATAGCCAATTTCCTACTGAGCATGCATGAGCCACGCTGCACTTTTGTGAATGTGTGTGGGGGGGGGGATGGAAAGGAGGGGGGCCAAACTTCCACATAGATTGCCAGAAGTGGGAGCGGCATCTGTGAAAACCAGGTACCCACTCCCCCCCAAAAAGTGCCAAATGTGGCAGTGGAGGGCGGATGCAAACAAACGGAAAAATATTTCACTTTCATCTTTATTTTAATTCTTGGTTAAATCTTCTTCAGGTTATTTGCAGCCACTTTCTGTGTAAATGTATTCCAGCAATGACTGCATACCATTTATAAGTTCCTATTTTTTAGATAGTGATAACAGTGGGCTATGCCTGCATATTGTGTGTGACAAGGTAAGAATACAGGACCATTATTGGAAGACAGGAACATAATGTTGTAACTCTATAATAACAAGGGCCTGAACTGCTATCTTCATGGCAGGTTTACCAATCAATTTAATAGAAGCTGCAAGTATAGTAAATAAGTTTGGAAATTACAATATAATGTATTTAAATTCATCTTTTTTTTTTTTTTTTTTTAAATCAAGTAGGAAATGATTAAAACCCCTGTAAGGGTTTTTTTGCAATATGTGTCGGATTGAGAAAACCACCCTTCACCTTTTGTCTTTTAGACCAGTGTTTCTCAACTTCAGTCCTCAAGACGCCCCAACGGGTCATGTTTTTAGGATTTCCCTCAGATGAAACGGCTGTGGTAATTACTAAGGTGGTGAAACTGATCAAATTACCTGTGCAAAATAATGGAGAGCCTGAAAACATGACCTGTTGGGGCACCGTGAGGATTGGAGTTGAGATATACACTCACACGTTTTAGACACAGAAAGAGAGGGAAAATCTCTCCAAAGTGAGGACCCCACACGTATACACAAACACACAAATAGTCACTGGAACAAGTGTCACCATTGGAAAATTCCATACATTTCTCTTCCTCTTCCGATGTCAACGGAATACTTTAAATTATCTTTCACTATCAGATCAGATGATAGTGGTTACTAGGACAAATAGAGAGTGTGAATCTCCCTAGTAGGGACACAGGCAGCAGTAAAATCCTGACATGCAAATTCACCCCTTACCCCTCTATCCAAAACAAAAAAAATTGGCTTTAGATATACTTCATGTGAAAGTTTATATGCAACTTAAATTAACTGTGCTTATGATGAATAAGTAAATAGGCAAAGATTTCATCTCTGTAAAAGTGCATGCTAAAACAATTTAAAAATGCCGGCAGATAAATTGATGTGCAAATCTCAACTTTTACTGTAAACAGTAAACTTGGCTCTATCCACTCCAAAGACTCCCTGTTGGCCCTTAATATGTTCTGCCTCACTGATCTACAGAAAGGCTTTGAAGCTGGAAGGGTGTAGGACCAAGTTTTGCTGTAAAAATTGAGTTTACATTATAAATATTTACAGCTGCCTATAGTTTTGGATCTACTGATTTTCACTTGCAGTTTGCTATAATGCGTGCAGCTGCAAACAAAGTCTAGCAATTACTATTTCCATAGAATAACAGTATAAAACAATGCAACAAGCACACTAAAACTGCAGAATATACATCAAAATATGTATGTTCAAGAATCAAAGTATCAATAAATCTACTGAAAATTAACTTTGGTATGAATGCTGGAGGATTGACCCTCTGGCTTCTGCTATTGGGTAGGGAAGTGGAGTGGTTTAGCCTACCTTCTATAGTGATTAGGGCAAATTACAAAGCTTTGTTTTCAGTACCAGTAGGGTCAACATTTCCTACATTTGCACCAACTGGATGTTTAAATAGGGAAGCTTTTAGCAGTTCCAACAACAAATCGGAAATAAGAGCAAGAACTGCCTGACATTTCAAATGTGTTAATTGTAACTGCACTAACATTTGGCTTTTAAAGTGAAGTAGTTTAAGTAAACAGTTAAGTGTTATGACCATGTTGTTACTTTGCCAATTCAAGGCAAAGTGACACAATGAGGTTGATTTACTAAAACTGAAGAGTGCAAAATCTGGTGCAGCTCTGCATAGAAACCAGCTTTCAGTTTTTCTTTTTGTCAAAGCTTATTTGAACAATCTGAATTTAGAATCTGATTGGTTACCATGCACAGCTGCACCGGATTCTGAATGCTCTCATTTTAGTAAATCTCCCCCAAAAGTGTCTTACTAGCCCACCCCTGACTCACTTATACTCACCTTCCCTGCACCCCCATTCCACCATGTTGCTGTGAGAGTCAACACATGAATAATATTGGTGTTTTGTCAGATGTTGGAATTTACATTGTATTCCATGTCAGGTGACTGGAGCACTGCATGCTGGGAGGAGTTCACACACAGGAAACAAAAGATATTTGCAGTGGAGCTTACATCTAGAAAAGCAAAACCACTGTACTTTATTTCTTTGAATAGCAGAATTATATTTTTTTCCAGTGGAGTGGTTTGACTAAGAAATGTATGAATATGTTTTAAATTGTTTTACCACTTACAAACATAAATTAAATAAAAAAAAAAAATGCAAAATATAATGTAATTTTATGGGTATGTATTACTATTCCTACATATGATCATATATGTATTTAAATATGTATTGTACTTGCTCTTGTGCATATGTAGTACCATAAAAAATGGCTTTTGTCTTGAATTCTTTAAAAAAATACATAGCACTGCCTGTGCCTATGTGTTCCTGTTCCTTGAGCCTTTAGCTGTATATCAACACTATGAGATCTAAGGCACTTTGCATGTGATTGCTATTATCACAAAATATGAAATGAGATTTGGTGATGTCACTTCTTGCTTGAGAGGAAGCTGTATCTGATGTCTTGGTGTGCATGGATCCCAGTTCTTCTGTTTGAAGCGCATAGCATTGTAAGGGGGGGCATCCACTCCACGAAGGTGGAGGAGCGCAAGGTCTCTAACATTCACCAGCTCCGTGCTGTCGTCATGGAGGAGTGGAAGAGGACTCCAGTGGCAACCTGTGAAGCTCTGGTGAACTCCAGACATTAATGGCTGTGTGTTGAGTTATTTTGAGGGTACAGCAAATTTACACTGTTATGAAGCTGTACACTCACTACTTTACATTGTAGCAAAGTGTCATTTCTTCAGTGTTGTCACATGAAAATATTTAATAAAATATTTACAAAAATGTGAGGGGTGTACTCACTTTTGTGAGATACTGTATATGTATATATATATATATATATATATATATATATATATATATATATATATATAGATAGATAGAGAGAGAGAGAGAGAGAGAGAGAGAGAGAGAGAGAGAGGGGGGGGGTTGTATAAATTATTTATGGAAGCATAAGCTTATAGGTGCAAAAACAATGCAGAAGACAAAGACAATAGTGAATTGCTCCAGTTTCTTGTGCAGCTAAATTCTACCCTTGGCTTCTGAGCCTCCTGGTCAGCATTTGGCAGTCATGATAACAGCTATAGTCTGAGTTAGTCATTACAATTCCCTAAATATGAATCACATTATTCCATAACTACTTGTTTTGTGACCTTTTAGAAATGCCAAGAAGTATTTTTTATAATGTTACTGTCAGAGTATAGAAAGGATCTGTTTGTTGTAGCTGGAAAATGGGATGTTGGAGGGTGCAATGACAGCATTTCTGGCCACGTTCTGACAAAGTCCAGTTGTTAGTTTGGGGCCCAAAAAAGTAATATAGTATCATTTATGGCAGATATTAGTATAAACAAGGCTTGCTTTTCCTCTCAGTTTTATTAAATACAGTGGGCCACATGCATGAAAGCTGGTAAAAATGGATGGACATAAAGATCAGATTCTCTCTTTTATGAATTAAATTTAAATAAAGCAATAAAGATACTCTGATTGGTCTCTATGGGCAGCACTGACAACTCTCTATTCTGACAATTTTATGCATGGGATCTGTTAAATCGTTTTACTGATACTGGTAGTGTAGAAACAATCATGTTACTTTAAGGTAAAATAGGGAATCGTGGAATCAATCACCCACCTTTGAATAATTGCAGTTCTTTGCTGTGATATGATCGATTTATTAACTTTGACACCAATTTGAAGATCCATGCTGTGCTGGCAATATCTGAATGAATGAATGACACATACATACATTAAAATTCAGATTTGTCACATGGAAAAAGTAAGTACATCCCCACATTTGCCACTAATTAAAATCCATTAAAAATAGAATTAGATGTCCCAGATTAGATGCCAATAATTATAACCTCCTTAGGGAGAATGCAAGTTCAACCTGTCTACAATCAGAAAGAGATTGCAATTTAACCTGCATGAGAGGTGTACCAGCAAAAAAAGCTTTTGCTGCTCGAAAAGATCATTGCAGCAAGACTACAGTCTGCTGTTGAATGCGTAGGAAAATGCCAGGCCTTCCTGGACAATGTGCTGTGGATTGATGAATCAGAGATGGAGTTGTTTGTAACAATAACAGTAGTTTGTTGAAAACCAGATCTAGCATTTCAGGAGACAAGCCTCATAAAGAAAAGTGAAGCATGGTGGTGGAAATGCTGGTTTGGGGTTGTTTTGCTGCTTCAGGGCCTGGACAGCTTTATCGAGTCCCCTATAAATTCTGTATCATATCAAAGTATGCTTGATGAGAATGTAAGCCTCTCTATCTACAAATTAAACCAGAAATGGATCTCTGAACACAATAATGATTGTGTTTTGAGACAATCCCTGCACTGACTGTTCTTGCCACCCAGTCTTCAAGACTGTTATGAATTTGCTGATGTTTTCAGTACCAGTTCTGCCTTTGACCTACCTCCACATCAGCAATATGACTGTCTGACTTACTCCTAAGTTCCTCTCTGCCTTCTGAACCGGAAGCCCTACATTGTGAAAAACTTGGAAAGGAGCTTCACATGACTCTCTACTTTTGCCGCTGATATTTGTTTCTTTTGGTTGAAAAAAAGGATTGTGCCCTCAGAGTGTGCATAGATTACAGGGGCCTGAATCACACCACTTTTCCCATTAATCATTATTTCATCCTTATCAATTTCCCCTGATTACAGAGCTCTTCAGTTGTGTCCAGGGTGCCTGGATCTTCTCCAAGATGGATCTCAAGGGGGCATATAACTTTATTGTGAGGAGGGCAATTGTAAGAAAACTTTCAACAACAAAGATGGGCATTATACGGAATACATAAAAGGTTTGTTACCCCAACATTTCATATTCCCGATATGTGCCTGCTGTACCATGTACTTGTATGAAAATGTATCCTACTCTCTTTGTATTGCTTCCTTTGTGTGAAATACCTGGTGTTCCTGCCAGCCCCCCTGCTTTTCAATTATAAACTGACCACACTAAGCAGGAGAACACATCATAGTCAGTTCTCTAGCTATGCTGGGAACTCAGCCTGCTCTTCTCCAATGATCAGACTTGTCCTGACATGCCCCCCTGCTCAGCTATTCACTGGGAAGTTCAGTGTGCTGCTGTTTCACCTCCCCCAACTCTAATGCAGCTAAACACAGAAGGAATGTGATCATGTATAAAAAGGGGAAGAATAATATTTATATTTTTTTTTATATCTATACACAAATGTTTTGCCTTTCATTTCTGTTTTTAAACTGAATGGGATGACTTTCCTGTACGAAAGGCTCAGCAGTTTTCCAGGAGTTTGGAAACTATGTTTTCTGTGACTACTGGTTAATCCTGTGTTAGCTATCTGGTTGACATTCTGATTTACTCACAATCCTTGGCTGACCACAACAATTGTGTCAAAGCAGTCTTGGCCAAGCTCCTAGAGCACGCTCTCTATGCAAAATTAGAAAAATGTATCTCATTCAACCAAAGTACTGTTGTTAGGATATCATGCAATGGTGATCAGAAATGTGGAGCTTGAAAAAAAAAAAAACAGATTAAAAATTAAGTGCAAAAAATAATGATGTACTAAGTACACAACACAGGTGAGAAACAACAACAAAAAAAACAACACAGTTTATGATACGAATGAACATGTGTGCAAAGTGCAGACCACCTCACTATCTAACTAACTAAATAAAATTGATATGCAAACAGGGTATAAGAAAAAAACAGGAAAATCAGGGCCTGGGAGGGATGTGCAAGGAGCAGTGGGTAAAACAGGTCAGGAACAGGGCCAGAGAGATTCCAGAGGGGGAGCTAAATACCCTCCCTGCAACCAGCATAAGATGAAGATGAATTCCTGGAACCTGCTTCTGGACTTCTGGTGGATACTGGAAATGCATGCTTCAGGTACATAGACCACAGTGCCACCAGAAGGTGTTCCAGATCCAAACACTTACTCCTGGGATATAACAGTTCAGATACTGGCTTAGTAATGGATCCAGGCTATTTTTCAGTAGTCTCTGCCTAAGAACCTACATGCTATCCAAAGCATGCTACCTGTGCTTAGCCACTGATTTCACCCAAATGTTATGCACGGCTCCAGGTGCCCATGTGCATGAGTTACTTTGTCTGATCATTTGGTCAATTATACATCCTATTACACAATACTACCACACATTTTTGAACAGTTTCAGCAACAGGTTTAATGTTTTGTGAATAAAATGTACCTATATTCACACTTTTGACATTATCCGCCCTGACCTGCCTCATGGTTTCTTTTGCTGGTCATCATGACCTACATGGAAATGTGGAGAAATGTCATTTTTTTTTTTAAATTTGGCCTTAAGTTCCCCTTAATATTCATACCAGACCCAAAGGGCCTGGTAATGGACTGGGGGGGATCCCATGCTCTTTTTTTCAATGAGTTTTATCTATATTGCCGAGACCCAACAATTCATTACAGCCACGATCAGTTTTAAATGACAATTTTTCCTTGAGAAATGTCATTTTGCTGTGGTACTGTTCTAAACATGGGGAAAATGCGCCACTTTGCAGGCATACTATAGACACCCCCCAGGCACGATATTTAAAGGAATATTTCATTTTTATCGTTTCACTTTAAGCATTAAAAAAATCACTGCTCCCGAAAAACGTCCGTTTAAAAAAAAAATGTTTGCATTGATACATGTTCCCTGGGGCAGGACCCGGGTCCCCAAACACTTTTTATAACTTGCATATAAGCCTTTAAAATTAGCACTTTTGATTACTCATGTTTGTGTCCCATAGACTTGAACGGTGTTCGTATGTTCTGCCAAATTTTTTGCCTGTTCACATGTTCTGCTGCGAACCGAACCGACGGGTGTTCGGCTCATCCCCACAGATTAACACATGGGTTTTACATATAGGTTACATTAGTGGCAGCAATCATTCTATACATTATTTACAAAGAAAAGCTGTTAAAGTCTTAGGAATTATCTACAAATGCGTTCACATCAACATCTACATTGAGGCCTAGTGGGGAGAAACAGCTCACTTTATAAATTTACTTCATCTCAAGTTGTGAGATCCCCCTAACAAGTGAGCCCCCTCTCCACGGTGGGGTGTATCTGTCGATACCAAGAAAAATCTTATTTTTAGGGTCTTTATTATATACCAAAGCATGATGCTTCCAAACAGAATGCTTCGGGATGCCCTTCCTGATGTTGTTAATGTGCTCATTAAGACTAACTTGTAATGCCCGCTTAGTCCTGTCCACATAGTGAAGTACGCAAGGACATTGTAACAAATAAACCACCCCCGTGGTGGAGCCGGTAATAAAAGGTTTTATTTTGAAAACATGTGACGAGCTGGTGGCTGTAAATTCTGTACTGTTTCTGTGTCAACAGCCATTCAGGGCAAAAAATTGGCATTTCTTACATTGATAAAAGCCCACTAAGTTTAGAAAAAGGGTATAGGTTTAGATGGTGGGTTCAATAAACTAGGAGCAATCTTATGCCCCTAGCCTGGCTAGTCTCTTTATGGCCAAGTGGGAGGAGGATGTCGTCTATGCCCATCGGAGAGCGGAGTTGATCCTGTGGGCAAGGTATGTAGACGACATCCTCCTCCTATGGGATGGAGAGGAGGATGGCTTAAGTAATATACTGTACATACTGACATGTTTATGTTCTTGTGTGTATACTTATTGTTTTTGTGTGATTTCTTTAAATATTTATCTTGTAGAGTTGTATTTTAATACCATCCAGAATGACGCCTCTAGCTTGAGGAAACGACTCTTGCGAAATGCTTTGACAGACTGACAAATTTGTTTTAGGCACAATCTTTTAATCTTTTCCTTCTGTGCACATTTTATCATACATATGTGGGGTACCTCTCACCTCCATTTTTACCTTTGGAAAATAAAATATTGACGTTTTATTCTTTTTTGTGTGTTTTGGTCTCCTCAAAGTTTTATTTAAAGTGAAGTTACACCCAAAAGGGGGAGGTTCTGTTTAACCACCTCAATACCGGGCATTTTCATCCCCTTCTTGCCCAAGCCATTTTTCAGCTGTCAGCACTGTCACACTTTGAATGAGAATTGCACGGTCATGCAACACTGTACCCAGATGAAATTATTATCATTTTTTCCCCACAAATAGAGCTTTCTTTTGGTGGTATTTGATCACCTCTGCGGTTTTTACTTTTTGCGCTATAAACAAAAGAAGAGTGACAAGTTTGAAAAAAAAACACTTTTTGCTATAATAAAAATCCTATTTTTTTTTTTTTTTAAAACAAATTTTTTTCTCAGTTTAGGCCGATACGTATTCTTCTACATATTTTTGGTAAAAAAACCCGCAATAAGCGTATATTGATTGATTTGCGCAAAAGTTATAGTGTCTACAAAATAGGGGATAGATTTATAGCATATTTATTATTTTTTTTTTACTAGTAATGGCAGCTATCTGCGATTTTTATCATGACTGCAATATTGCGGCGGACATATCGGACACTTTTGACACATTTTTGGGACCATTCACATTTATACAGCGATCGGTGCTATAAAAATGCATGGATTGATGTATAAATGTGACTGGCAGGGAAGGGGTTAACACTAGGGGGTGATCGAGGGGTTAATTATGTTCCTAGGCAGTGATTCTAACTGTAGGGGGAGGGGATTCACAAGGGGAGGAGACCGATTGGTGTTCCTCTGTACTGAGAACACACCATCAGTCTCCTCTCCTCTGACAGGACCTGGATCTCTGTGTCTACACACACAGATCCACGGTCCTGCTGTGTTACCGGGCAATCGCGGGTGCCTGGTGGACATCACGGCCGCTGGGCACACGCTTTTTGTAGCTGCTGACTTTTATTTTTTTCCCCAAAGACTGGAGCTCTTCTTTAAAGTCCCATATACAGCTTCTGGCTGCATAAAACTAGAAAACCCTGAATACCTCTGAAATCCTCAGCTAATTTTTAGCTGCTCATATGATTACCTGCACAGGTGATTGGAGGAGGTTCACACTTGTGTGACTTGTCATGCAACTTTGGACCCCAAAGTTGCATGACAAGTCGCACCCCATATTTCCCAAAGAGAACCGTTCAAATATGTGCGACTTCAAGTCAAATCGACTTCAAAAAACTTCATGCACTACTTTGATCCGACTTTCATGCAACTTGAGGTCCATAGACCTCAATGTAAACCATCAAAAGTCCCATGAAAGTGGCACCTGCGATTTGGGTGTGACTTGTCAAAATATTGCCCCTTGGGCCTGGTATGGCTTTTACGGGGAACTGTATGCCAAAATGTAAAAAACAATGGTGAGGAGTCCCCCCAAAATCCATACAACACCCTTATCAGATCATGCAGCCCGGCAAGTAAGGAAGAGGGGGACGAGCGAGCGCCCCCCCCCTCCGGAACCATACCAGGCCACATTCCCCCAAAATGGAGGGGTGCTTTGGGGCAGGGGGGCTCTGTCCTTCCCCAAAGCACCTTATCCGAGCAAGCAACCTGGCAGGCCAGGAAAGGAGGGGGGGTGAGTGAATGTACCCCCTCCTGAACCATACCAGGCTGTTTATCCTCAACATGGGGAGGGTGCTTTGGGGTCCCCCTCAAAGCACCTTGTCCCCATGTTGATGGGGAGAAGGGCCTCGCCCCCACAACCCTTGCCCAGTGGTTGTGGGTGTCTGTGTGTTATCAGAATCTGGAAGCTCCCAGATCCTGGCCCCCCGTATTTAAATGAGTAGGGGTACCCCCTACCCCTACTCATTCACCCCAAAAAAGTGTAGTGTAAAAAATGACAGTAGGCAATTTTTGACAATTTCTTTATTTAAAAAAAAAGGCCCCTGATGTAGATCCATCGTCGATCACAATGCCCGTTGCCCCCCAAAAAAAAGAAAAGAAAAAAAAAAAACACCGGCCCCGACAAAGGCTCCTGCCATCTGCCAGCTCTGCCATGTGACAGCTCTTAAATAAATAAGGGGCGGGGCCACCCTGTAACATCACCGGTTGCCACTGCTCCCTTGTGATGTCACTGACCCAGCATGTATTTGTGATGATGTCACAAAGGGCAGTGCCTCCAAATGATGCCATCCGGTGGCCCTGCCCATTAGTTATTTAGGAGCTGTAACATGGCAGAGCTGGCAGATGGGATCGATAGCCTTTGCCTTTGTTGAGGCTGGAGGTTAGTTTTTTTTTTCAGGTCAACGGTGGCGGTGGGTGTCATGATTGACTATGGATCTACATCAGGGGACTTTTTTTTATTTTTTATTTTTTCATAAAGGAATTGGAAAAAAGGTGTGTTGTGTTTTTTTTTTTTTTTTTTACTTTTTACACTTTTTTGGTAAAAATCATTCACATAGGGGCGGCGGGATCTGGGGGCCCCCTTGTTACGGGGGGCTTCCAGATTCCGATAACCCTCTGCCTGCAGATCTCCACAACCACTGGCCAGGGTTGTGGGGAAGAGGCCCCTGTCCCCATCAGCATGGGGACAAGGTGCTCTGGGGAGGCAGATGGTTGTGGGGGTCTCCAGCCAGGGAGTTATCGGTTCCCTAATCCATGCTATTTATTTTTCATTTCCGGCATTCTTTCTTTTACATTCAGCTGTCAGTGAGGAAACCTGCTGACAGCTGAGGAGTCATCCGGCTCCTTAACAACCATTCTTTACACAGAATTTGAATCGGTTGATCAATTTTCGACCAATTCAAATTTGAATCATTCTGAAAATGTGGAATTTTTTAGAAAATAAAAAAAAGAGATGAAATTAAACAAAATTTTCAGTTCTGCACATGTCTAGTGACCCTCCAGTGTCACATTTGGCACCTTTCAGGGGGGAGCAGATACCTGTCTAATCCAGGTATTTGCTCCCACTTCTGGGGAAAGAGCACTGCAGAATCCGCGGCGAATTACACCATATCCGCCCCCCACGACACACAGGTCCCAGAAGACAACAGGTACCATTCAAGGCTTCACTTCCTGATTCCCTTACTGAAGATGCCAGCGCCTGCACCCGGAGCCGAGGGACAGGTCAGCTTCGGGTGAGGACATCACTGGAGCCCTGGACAGGTAAGTGTCCTTATTTTAAAAGTCAGCAGCTGCAGTATTTGTAGCTGCTGACTTTTAATTTTTTTTTTTCCGCGGAACTCTGCTTTAAGTTCTGCATCAAAGAGAAGAATTTTTTCTCTTTTCAAAAAGATAATACAACTTCAGTGAGTTTCTTTAAACACTGTATTTAGATTTTTTTTCGTATTATTAATTTTATTTTTAGAATTAATGCTCCTTCTAAGAAAATTAGAACTTTAAATCATTATTATTTTTTAAATTTTGGTCTTAAATTACTTTTACATGTGACGTAAATAGCACTGAACAAAAGCTCAGGATATCCCTAGCCTAATCTACAATATAATTCCCTTCTTTGAAATCAAGAACAAGTAGTAATAATATGACATGACTAGATTCTCAGAACATTTATTTTGGCTTTTAATGGGAATAGACAAGGAGAAGGTGCAATGAAACTTACCCTTTACCAGATGGCAATGAAGCCCAAAATGTATTCAGAAAATTAAATAAAATGGAATATAAAAAATAAGCAACATGAAAAAAATGTTTTGATTTTAAAATGTCAGCATGCTTTTTTGTCAGTCTGCATTCTGACTTAGTTGTCCTTTTTATTGTAGTTAAAGGTGTTGCAAACCCTTGTTTAAAAACAAAAACAAAAAAAAAACAAACATGTCATATTTACCTCCACTGTGCAGTTCGTTTTGCACAGAGTGGCCCCGATCATCCTCTTCTGGGGTCCCTCAGGGGTGCTGGTGGCTCCTCCCTGCATTGTGTGTCCACGTTGGAGAAGCGCTTTCCTTTCTCCTTGGTGGACACCGGTGCGGGCACGCTCCCGAGTCCCACATCTGTGTATTATCCCACAGAATGCAGGACTCGGCCCCGCCCCCCCGCGTTGTGTCATTGGATTTGATTGACAGCAGCAGGAGCCAATGGCTGCGCTGCTATCAATCTATCCAATCAGGACATGAAACTCCAAGTAGAGCTGGTGTGCTCGTTCCCGGCCGGAGAAGGATCGGGTCAGTTAAGTAAAACGGGGGCTCGCGGAGGCTGCAACACCACAGAAGGTTTTTCACCTTAATGCATAGAATGCATTAAAGTGAAAACCATGAGGGTTTACAAATCCTTTAAAGATATAGTAGACATTAATGTAGAAATAAGGGTAAAATAAAAATAACATATATCTTGCATTCTGTCCCTAGCATTAACACAGCAGTTTTTATTTTTATTATCTACTCAAATCACAATACAGCTTTTGGAATAAGAAGAGGTACATCATATCCTAGGAGGGATAAAAGGGTAAGGACTTTGTTTGAAAAAAGTCCTTAACCCTTAATAAGAGGGCATTGCTGACAGCCGGATTGTGTGGCCACACTTTTTTAAAGCTCTGGTGAGGCTGACTTTCATAGGCGGACTGCTGCAATGTACTACAGCCTCTCCTTAAAGCTACAGGGACACATTGGACATTCAGCAAAAGTACAATGGCAGCTGAAGGTATCCAGCAAGCTGCTTTCAGCTGCCATTGTGCATTTGCTGGGCATCCAAAATGTCCCTGCACCTTTAAAGTGTTACTAAACCCAGGACCCTGCATTCACTATATCTGGTCTACCACAGTACACAAAACATGGAAATGCAATAATTTTAGTAAATATAAACTGCTAAATAACTTTTCTCATAAGCAGTATATATCAGTCTTGTGACTTCTATCTCTGAAGGGAGAGTCCCAGATAGCTGAGGGACTCGTGGACAGAGATGGGGCTCAGGTAAGTAAGCTGGGAGTGGATTATTGGCATACAGCCAGGGCAGCTGATTGGAGGAAAAGCACACACCCCCCCCTCCACATTGGCAAAAGAAGAAAGGAATGTTCAGAGCTCTACTCTGAGATGGCAAGCTGTGTGGTAATCTATTTATAGCAACCTCCCAGGACACACAGGCTACTGTCTTGGGGAACTTGTCAAAAGTTATCAGGAGAAAGCTAGAGGACACAGTGCTTTGAAGAGAGATAAGAAAACACCACAGATATATGTGCCCAGCTCAAATTTCATGAATCGGGTTTACATCCACTTTAACCACTTCAGCCCCAAAAGAATTTACCTCCTTAATGACCAGGCCATTTTTTGTGATATGGCACTGCGTCGCTTTAACTGACAATTGTGCAGTCGTGCGACACTGTACCCAAACAAAATTGACGTCCTTTTTTTTCCCACAAGTGGAGCTTTCTTTTGGTGGTATTTGATCACCTTTGCGGTTTTTATTTTTTGCGTTATAAACAAAAAAGGCCGACATTTAAAAAAAAAAAAGCTATATTTTTTACTTTTTGCTATAATAGATATCCCCGAAAAATATATAAAAAAACAAATTTCTTCATTAGTTTAGGCCGATATGTATTCTTCTATATAGTTTTGGTAAAAAAATTTGCAATAAGCGTATATTGATTGGTTTGCGCAAAAGTTATAGCGTCTACAAAATAGGGAATAGATTTATGGCATTTTAATTTTTTTACTAGTAATGGCGGCGATCTGCGAATTTTATCGGGACTGCGTCATTACGGCAGACAGATTGGACACTTTTGACACTATTTTGGGACCATTGACATTTATACAGTGATCAGTGCTAAAAATGTCACTGGCAGGGAAGGAGTTAACACTAGGGGGCAATCAAGGGGATAAATGTGTGTCCTAGGGAGTGTTTACAACTGTAGGGGGGATGTGACTGCCTTGGGGAGGAGACCGATCATTGTTCCTAAGCAGTAGGAACAACAGATCAGTCTACTCACACCTGACAGAACGGAGATCTGTCTGTTTACATTGACAGATCTTCGTTCTGTCCTTCTCAGGAGCAATCGCAGGTAGCCGGCGCATTGGCTCCTATGTCACACGGTGTTCACCCCTATACTCCTTTAAGTGCCAGCTGTACAGCTACGGCGATTAGTGCAGGAGTGCCATTGTGCCGCCGTCGACGGCAGGCGGTCAGCAAGAGGTTATTGCATATGTAACAGAATCTCTAACCTCTTCCAGTCTATTGAGAACCTTTGAGGCCACAGACCGCTGACATCCATCAATATGTAGTGGGTTGTGAGGCATAGTGGGTGCAAAAATGGTGAAAGTCATTGAGCGCCAGACACTTCTTGGATGCAAAAGAGATTTTATTTCTTTTAACAGAAACTTTCTATATTTTGCAAGGGAAAGAGGGTTAGGGCCAGGACACCCTTAAGTAGTTGCAATTTCAATAGGCAGACTCTGAGACTTCAATAGGAAGACAGCTGTACAGGGAAAGTCCCCAGCATGGTGCCACTTCTGCACGTGGCGGTTAGCTGTCTCCTATGGCAACAGTAATTAAAAGTTACTAACACAAAGTTCAACAGTTCTCTCAGCTTCACTACAATATCCACTTGTAGCTCTTCAGCCCCGTGAGCTCTTAGTCTCTCACTGTACTCTCTGATTCATTGACTCTAAATCCCATGAGCTCCTCAAGGCTTTTGTGGTGGTATCTCTCTTAAGCATCACCCACGCTTCCCTGCTGGGTTCCTAGCTTGGCACTCCAGATACTTTTCAAGCTTCACCCCTGCTGACAGGTTTGGTCCCTGGCTTGACACACAAGGCTGCTCTGCAAGCGTCACCTCTGCTGGTTGGGTCCCTAACTTGATCACCATCTGAAGTTTCTCGATTCTCCACCATGCCCATTCAGTGAGAATGTTGCTCCGGTACTTGCTTCAGTTACTCACTGTGGTTCCTGGTAAAGGTGGTTGGTCCCTTAGTGGCGACAGTTTCCCTTCTACCTCCGACCAAGACAGGTTCTCCGGCCGGCAGAACCGTCACTTTTGGTTGGACTGCAAGCCGCAGTCCCAACCCTGCGCTGCCCTTCTACTTCTGGATAGGCCCTCACACAGCCTGGCACCCCAGATGCCCCCCGGATAGGCCCAATCTCCGACCTAGCAGCCCGGGACTGCAGACGACACACATCCACCCAGACAGCAGACCGGGTGGCACAGAACAGAGATCACCTGACTCCACCCAAATATATAGGTTCTCCCAGCAGGCTAAAGGATTCAAGAAAAGCGAGATATCCCATATACCCATAATTTGACCTTGAAATACCCTTCTTACATCTAATGCCACCAAGTGCCCGGCCACCTAGTGGCAGAAAAGTACAACAAGGCCAAACTTACGGAGAAATCAATGGATCTCTAACAAATATCTACAGTAGCTACCCTTGACAAGGAGTTTGGTGAGCTGAGGAGCTCCCTGACTAAACCCCTGGGAGCTACACATAGATTGCATTAAGATAAAAAAAAACTTTTGCCTTTACAACTCCTTTAAATAGTGGATGTGTATGGATTATTTTTGGAGAATAAAAATATATCGTTTAGTTTCACTTTAATTATTATTTAGCAAATACACATTTATTTTAAGAAGTCAGATCTGTGTGTGTTTATGCTAGGTAAAATCTGTTTTACATTTCTATGTTAGTGTTATTTTAGGTATAAATTATTTAAATTACATTTAATACAATTTTTCTAGTGATAATTATACTTGTTTCTGTTGTATAATAGCCTTTCCATCCAGAAAATATTTGGTCTAGTTTCATAATAAATTAACCTAGAGTCTTAAAGATGTTCAGATAGAAATATGCCAGACAGGAGAGCCATAATTCTCTATAATTTATAAAAACATATCTTTATTTGGAACCTACATTTGTAAAGCAACTTCATGTATCAACAATTAAGGAAAATCACAAAAGCGTCTCCAAAATTAATTTCCATTCGGTCTGTAAAATACTTGATTAAGGCGCTGCTTCAGGGGCTTTATCGAATTATAATTCAACATGTAATCATCGTGTTTGCATAATGGGTTTTAATACTATGTAAACAATACATTTAGAAAACAATACCATTTAGAACAGGGGTCTCAAACTGCCGACCCTCCAGCTGTTGTGAAACTACAAGTCCTATGAGGAATTGCAAGGCTGACAGTTACAAGCCTGACTCCCACAGGCAGAGGCATGATGGGACTTGCAGTTTTGCAACAGCTGGAGAGCCGCCAGTTTGAGACTCCTGATGTAGAATGATGTTGGTTTTTGCATAGGGGACTTTTTATATTATATTGTTGAAAAATTACATTTTTATTTTGTTTTGGAGATAGCTATGATTTTCTACAAATGCAAAAAAAAATCAGATTTCATTTCCTTGTAACCATGGCAGCTGGGGATGTTCATGTACTGAGTGTTCTAAGAAACGTTCAGCTCATGTGATTGGCTCACTGCTTTATCATCATATATCTCTTATGTTAGCACTGGGACTGATTGTATATATTGATTGATTGATCGATTATATATCGATTGATTGAGTATAGCTGGCAGATCCTCCTACTTGGCACCCAGGAAAAGGGTAGTGGCCAGAATGCAAATGTACGGCTAGGTTTACATTTGTGCGGTTCTGCATACTACGTTTGGGCAGGCACAGCAGCCCATTCAATTGAATAGGCTGCTGTGCCTGCATTTTCCTGCAGAAAAAAAGGTTCCTGAACTTTTTTTAAAGCGTGGCAGCATTGAAAATGCAAGGTGTTATGGCAGCATTTGATAACTCATGCGAGAAACCAGACTGTAATTTACAGTGTGTGGGATTGCCATTATGAATAATGCCAACCCCACACGTTTTTCGAAAGCACCGCGTTTTGTGTATAGTTGTGGGAATACGTGCGATTTACATGAATTCCCGAACCTATATAACATTGACCATAAGTATATACAGTAGAAGCACACCAGTATAGAAATAATACAAACTTTATATAGGAAAAGATTATTCACAATACATACGTTCAATATACAAACCCGTATTATCAGCAAAGGGGCCAGTAGGAGTCGTGGTAGAATTGTGCACATGTACCCAGGTATACATAATTATTTATAGAGATATTTCCAGATGTTGCATCAAAATCCCATTGCAGGAAAACCTTGAGAATGATGTGCTTCTGTCTTTGTGCTGGAGACTAAAGACAAGATCTGCAGTGTTGAGGAGACCCTCTAGCTGTTGTCCAACCAGTCTGGAATGCAGCTTTTCCACAGACAGGAGTTCTTTTCGTAATCAACATGATATGGTTCAGAACATAAAAGCCCCTCTTATATCAGGGACCATATTACAGTTCCCCTTTTCATTGGGAGGGGGGGCTCCCAGTGATGTCACCAGGTAACCCCCCTCTTTGTTTACTTTAGTGGTAGGGAAGATTGGCAATAATATTCAGCTCCGGCAAGCGATGGAAGCAGTTGGACTTGGTGAGCAGCGTGGTTTTTTTTTCATGTGGGCCAGCGTACATTGTTCATTGTGATTAACGTGGACCTATATATGACATGATTAAAGAGGGATCTACATCGGGATTTTTCATTTTTTTTTATAAAGGACTTGTCAAAAACTGTGTTGTGTGTTTATTTGCACTAGTATTTTTTTGTGATGTACCCCATACTCATTTACTTGGGGGGGGGATTTGGGGGCCCCCTATGTAAAAGGGGCTTCCAAATTTTGATAAGTCACCCCCCATTACCCCCACAAGCACCAGGTCATGATTGATGGGGAAGAGACCCTTGTTCTTATCAACATGGTGACACGGTGCATGAGAGCATGTGGCCTGGTGTGGTTTTGGAGGGTTAGAGGGGATCTGTACTCTTGACCCCCCACTTTTCTGACCTTTCAGGGTTTGGTATGGATTTTGGGAGGGGTTGCACCATTTTTTTTTTCCAAAATCAATACCAGACCCATGTGTATGAATGTGTATTGAGAAGTGCCTGGTACAGTTTATTTCACTGACTGGTTAAAGCTTCTAGGAGGAGATTTCATTCCCACCTGATAGCACTATGAGGCTGCAGGACCCCTGACCCTCTGTCTGGACAGTGCTGATTGGCCCTGTGCTGATCACATGCATCCTCCCTATAAAAAAAAACTCTATAACAATACACACCAGACTGAGCATGTGCAGAGCATCCCCAAGGCTCTGTTCTATCAGGAGATGGATTGGGGACTGTGGAAGAATAGGAGAATCAGAGAAGACAGGATCAAACAGCCCTTTTACACAATGCAGAGGATTAACCGGTTAGGTTCCACAGTAAATATAACAAGCATGCTTTACTGCATATACAGACTGATTTTACTGTTGTAGGTTTAGTAACACTTTAAGGCTAAATGAAGACTAGTGCCTCCTGATGGCACTATAGGCAGCTGGTTACACACTCAAGAATTTACCATCTGGTGAGTGCTTCCTTTGTTGCTGTCATAGTGGTAGCAACCTAGGACCAGAACATGGTCCACCCATAGAAGACTTCAGTCACAGATTAATTGGAACCAGATTTAACCTCTATGGGTCCACCACTATCAGTCACACAGATCCAAGGAACCCCAAACTTCTCCTCATCCTTCTGCAACATTTAATGTCCTACTCTACCCTACACAACTTCCAGGAAATGGAAGGGCATCTTTTTATTTGCAACCCTTTTTTAACCAGGAACACTAATGCAAAATAGGCTCACCACAAAATATGTAGGAAGCCGTTCACAATCATATACATCCCATCCTGAACAACAACTTTTTATAAACCATGCATCCACTTACACTTGAAATGCATTTGATGGACAGAACACACTTAATTTTCTGCTTAATATACCCACCTTTCCTATTATGTGCCACTTAAATTTTCAATGAAAACTATATTCTTCAAAAAGGAAAAAAAATGCAGCCCTATAGAGTATGTAATAGCTGAGCTACTAGTTGCAGGGTTTTCCAACATTCTGCACAATATATGATATTACGCAGCTTAAATAAGTCTATCCCTGTTCTATACTTTCCAGTTACTGGTTTTGATGTTAAAATTGATTGAAGTTCTATTGAAAAGAGGTGGTTTATGGCTGCTACATTTTCATTACATAATAATCTGTATATGCATTTTCATGAGGTTTTCTGAATTAAAGTTGACAATCTTCACAGATGAACAAAGCTTTGAATTTCAGGTGAGAAAATTAATGTGATTTTCTTCAGATTTTTCTGTCATAAATCCCATAAACTGGTCTATTACTGAGCAGAGTTTGTGAACTGAACCTCAGCAAAACAAATACCGAAATTCATTGGGGATGACAGTTTAAAAGAGAGAGTAATTACAGTGAAATATTTATTCATCTGTACAATCATAAGCAATCTCAGCCTTTTCTTTGAGTAAAACTCATTATGCATAACTTACTATAGTTTTCAGCAAATAATTCTACTTCTTCAATACTCACATCAGTGTGTTGCGTAAGGAGACACAACATAGTAAAAAAACATTATCACACCAGAAGATGGAGCAAGTACACTAAATATAACCTGCAGGGAGCCTTCATAAATGGGAAGTTTCGTGTGACCGGTGGAAATAACATAAGATGTCAATCTTTTAATGTGAAAAAAATGGAAGCATCATTTTAGTTATTACATTTGCAGTTCAGTATTTAATGCACCAACACATGACAGGTGTATTACCAAGTGGTGTGCTAATGTGCACTTTTTATTGCATGTTACCACTATGTGCTTTGTTAAGGAGCGCTGTAAAGTGGAAGTCCAACCACCTGGCAAGACATAGTTCAGCAGAAAAACCCCTAACGCATGAGCTGAAAAACTTCATGTAGAGAAATGAATTGTCTTGTGATCTGGCTGTCCTGCTCCCTATTTCAAAAGTTGTAGATTAGTAACTCCTAACTTAAGACTCATACACACGACCGGATTTTCCGTCGGGAAATGTGTGATGACAGGCTGTTGGTGGAAAATTTGACCATTTGTATGCTCCATCGGACAATTGTTGTCGGATTTTCCGCGGACAAATGTTGCATGGCAGGTTTTAAAATTTTCCGCGGACAAATGTCTATTGTTGGATTTTCCAAGCGTGTGTGCAAAAGTCCGCCTGACAAAAATCCAAAGGATGAGCCAGATGCGGTCGGTCTTGTAAACTAGCGCTTGTAATGGAGAATTAACATTCGTGACATGGCAAATTATGAAATCTAGAAATGCAGCGCACAATTCTCTTCTTCTTTAATGGGATAATAATGAAGCTGCTTTGCTGGTGATACTGATGGAGTTATTGCAAACTAATTTTCAAAGGCTTTTTTTTTTTGTGAAATCAAGAATAATATTATTATGCTTTTTTTTTGGGCAAGTTACCACAACACCATTATCCCATAGATTTTAAGATCAAAGATACAACTATGTTGGTGTCCCTTGTCAATTTTACATTGTATTTTTTTTTAATGTAACTGCCTACTCCCAAACTGTCATTTGAAGTAAAACACATAACCAAGTATTATTCTCCACAATTTTTTTATTGCGCATGAAAAAAAGAAAACAAATAAAATTAGACATGCTATCTTCCAATAGAACTTAACCAAAAAGTGCCTTCTATGCATCCAAAAATATAGAAAATATAACGAATCAAATCATTATTATTCAACCAAAAAATAAAATAAAAGCCTCATGCATGTGTCCTGCTTCTTAATATAGGGGGTCAACAATGCCAAGAGTTGAGGAAAGCAGGGGTCCGTCTTCCGGAGATAATTCCGAAAATCATCCGGATTATTCTCCTGGAGCTCCCGCAGCAAAGGCATATGACATAATTGATCATGATTAATGAAGCAACCAATTTTTGGCCCAAGAACTCCTCCTCCTCCTGTTCCTGGACTGGACTTGGGTCAAAGCAATAATTCCAAGGCCAATAATAAATAACACGTTATCTCCTTCAATTCTGCAGCATGTCTGGTTGACGAACGGCCGCTCAGAAACAAACTGAAAAGCGCTAACTGAAAAGTGTGAAATGAAAAGCACTAAATGAAAAGTGCAAAATGAAAAGCGCAAATCAACACTCACCAAACTTCTACTAACACAAAATTAGCAGAAAGTGCCAAAAGGGTGGGGCTAAAGAGCTGAAAAGCCACGTAGTATGTCACTACATTCATGATTGTTGGCCGACAATTCCTTGCCCTTTGTATGCAAGACAAGTTTGGGCCAACGCCCTTAGGACAAAAGTCCACAGTTTTGTTGGCGGAAAATCCGATCGTGTGTACGAGGCTTTAGTTGCATAACACACAGTAGGAAGTTTTCTTTGCAGAACACACCATAGAAATGACACATTAAAAGTTTTATTTGGCTTTTTTTTTTTATGGCTGGGAGGACAAGACAGAGAGGTCCAGGTGGCATTGCTTTGTTTAAACCCCAGCATGTTAAAGGGCCTTCAATACCTTTTTTTCTTTTAAATATGTCCATTCCCTGAATCCTCGCCTAGGCAAGGATGACATACCTGGCCACTGTTGCCTCAAGGGATGTCTACCTTACGAATCCCAAGAGGCAATTTATGAGATCTTGTGCATGCACGGACACACCACAGTTCTTTTCCAGGTCCCTGGCAGACCTGGGGCATGTTTGGTCATGTGCGGGAGGCATCCAATACATGCCTGCACATGTGCCACATCTTGTTTCAAGATTGCAACGTGGGAGCAGTAAACAGAGAACTTTGCCTGCAAAGAAGACAATGTTGGATTCCATGTACTAGTAAGGGCTCCTTCATCTGGGTGGCCAGGGGTCAGCTGGTTAAGTCATGGTTTTATAGCCCCTCAAATCTTCCACCTAAAGGACATACAACTGCTAAGACCTTTACACATGCCATGTTCACAATGCTGTGCTTTGCAGCTACAAAAAACAGTGTGACTACGGCAAATATTCACCCCCTTTTTATTTTTCATACATGGTCAAGTGTTAGGGATATTACTTTTTTGTATTTTGGCTAGGGTGTACCTCCTCTTTAACTCTATTATTGGGACTCCTTAGAAAAAAAAAAAAACAGAACATTAAGCAGCCCTATACAGTGCCTTGAAAAAGTATTCAAACCCCTTGAAATTTTCCACATTTTGTCATGTTACAACCAAAATTGTAAATATATTTTATTGGGATATTATGTGATAGACAAACACAAAGTGGCACATAATTGTGGCACATAATTGTGAAGTAGAAGGAAAATGATAAATAGTTGTCTACATTTTTGACAAATAAATATCTGAAAAGTGTGGCGTGCATTTGTATTAAACCCCCCCTGGGTCAATACTTTGTAGAACCAACTTCCGCTGCAATTACAGCTGCAAGTCTTTTTGGGTGTGTCTCTACCACCTTAATTGTGGAAAATTATTACCCCAATTGGGACTTTTAAGGCAGAATGTGCCACTCGGTGGCAATTTTCCACCGACCAGTTCATGTCTGATGACCTGGTGAACAAAATTCCAAGTTTTCATGGGTAAATTAGATACATCCCCTATTTATGTACGGTCCTTGTATGTGTGGTTTTCAACATTTTTTTTACAAATAAATCTGTGAAACGTGTGGCACGCATTTGTATTCAGCACCCCTCAGTCAATACTTTATAGAAACACCTTTCACTGCAATTACAGCTGCAAGTCTTTTTGGAGATGTCTCTACCAGCTTTGCACACTTTGAGTGAAATGTGTGCCCATTCTTCTTTGCAAAATAGCTCAAGCTTTGTCAGATTGGATGGAGAGCGTCTGTGAACAGCAATTTTCATGTCTTGCCACAGATTCTCAATTGAATTTAGGTCAGGACTATGACTGGGCCATTCTAACACATGAATATGGTTTGATCTAAACAATTCCATTGTAGCTCGGGCTGTATGTTTAGGGTCAGGTGAACCTCCACCCAGTCTCAATTCTTTTGCAGACTCTAACAGGTTTTTTTCTAAAATTGCCCTGTGTTTGGCTCCATTCATCTTCCATCAACTCTGACCAGCTTCTCTGTCCCTGCTGAAGAAAAGCATCCCCACAACAAGTTTTCTTTTAAGATTGCCCTGTGATGCTGCCACCGCCATATTTCATGGCGTGTTTAGGGTTATGTGCAGTGTTAGTTTTCCGCCACAAATAGCGTTTCGCTTTTAGGCCAAAAAGTTCAGATTTGGTCTCATCTGACCAGAGCACCTTTTTCCACATGTTTGCTGTGTCCCCGCATAGCTTTCCACAAACTGCAAATGATACTTCTTATGGCTTTCTTTCAACAATGGCCATTCTTCCATGAAGACCAGATTTGTTGAGTGAACAACTAATAATTGTCCTGTGGACAGATTCCCCCACCTGATCTGTGGATCTCTGCAGCTCCTCCAGAGTTACCATGGGCCTCTTGGCTGCTTCTCTGATGAATGCTCTCCTTGACCCGCTTGTCAGTTTAGGAGGACAACCATGTCTTGGTAGGTTTGCAGTTTTGCCATGCTCTTTCCATTTTCGTATGATGCTGTTTGTTAACTAAGTATCTCTAAGAAACCTTTGAGGGCTTCACAGAACAGCTGTATTTGTACTGAGATTAAGTACACATAGGTGGACTCTATTTACTAATTAGGTGACTTCTGAAGGCAATTGGTTCAACTAGATTTTAGTTAGGGGTATCAGAGTAAAGGGGGCTGAATACAAATGCAAGCTGCACTTTTCAGATATTTATTTGAAAAAAAATTGGAAAACAATTTATCATTTTCCTTCCACTTCACAATTTTGTGCCACTTTGTGTTGGCCTATCACATAAAATCCCAATAAAATACATTTATATTTTTGGTTGTAACATGACAAAATGTGGAAAATTTCACAGGGTAAGAATACTTTTCAAGTCACTGTATCTCTCTAATCTCCATCTCACAAAATAAAAACTGTTTTAATAGCATTTATATAGAGGCTCCCAAACTCTATATACATTCACTTCATCCAAATCTATTTTCAGATTGTTATTGTGACCTACATAATCAACTTTAGAGCAAGAAACCTCTGGCCTCCTGTGTTTCTAGGCCCCATAGCAGTTTCATGTTCTGCTATGAGTATGGTTATACATTTGCATATAAAAAAAAAGCATATAAACCCAAAGTTTCTCTTTCAAGAGAAATCCTATAATATCATTACAAGTCCTTAGATTCTGACAATTTAAAGTGTAACTAAAAGCAATTATTTTTTCATTTTGGATAAAGTAAGGTAGGGTTATTACCACTGTCAATGTTTTTTGGAATCTGTGTCCCATAGGGGAGATTTCCCTTCACTTCCAGTTCCATAGCCAAAGCAGGAAGTGAAAGAACATCATTCTAAAATGAGGATATCCCTGGGTGTCAACAGGATCACCAGAATTGTTCCAATGTAAACCCAAAATTGGGTTTTGCTTTAACTTTTACTTTCAATGATAACAGTGAACAAGACAAACAGAGAGGGTGAATCTTCCTAATGGGTGCGCAGACAGCAATGATGCCTCTCTACTCTATCCAAAACTTAACCCCCCCCCCCCCCTTAGTTACACTTTGATTTAAAAAAATCCAAGGCAAAGCACAAGTTGATAATTTGTTAAATACACATTTGGAGACCAATTTCATCATATACTGCTGTAAACAGATACCATAAACACAAATATTGTGGTATCTGAGGAGCGGTAGGACAATTGAGGCATTCTAATTCAAAATGTAGTAATATAGCCAAGGTTTCCTAATGAAGTGGGATAAGGAAAAGAGGCGCCTTCATTTTGGAACCGTTTATATTGTGTATAAAGTTTGCATCCAACATTATTGTAGGCACTTCAGGAATGATTTCTTAGAGAATGTATTCAATTTCCCCCCAGGGAGCTTTAAAAGTGGAGAAGTGCAGAATTCTTCCTTTGTATGTCAGAGTGAGTAACTTTTGTGAAATTCATATACAAGTTAATCCTATTCAAAAAATGGGTTGATCTTTGCTTTTATACCTAAAGTAAAATTGTGAATGAAACCATTCGCACACTTCAGCAGATGGTTATATGGTGCCATTATCACCCATGGTGGTTTATTTACTAAAGGCAAATCCACCTTGCACTACAAGTGCAGTGCAAGTGCACTTGGAAGTGCAGTCACTGTAGATCTGAGGGGGACATGCAAGGAAAATAAAAAACAGCATTTTTGTTTGTACATTATTGGATGATAAAATCAGCAGAGCTTCCCCTCATTTCAGATCTTCCCCTTTAGACCTACAGCGACTGCACTTCCAAGTGCACTTGCAGTGCACTTGTAGTGCAAAGTGGATTTGCCTTTAGTAAATCAACCCCATGATGTTGTATAAAGGGATGATCTCCTCCATGTAGATCTGTCTGAACAGAGAATTATGAAATATAATCAGGAATTAAGGATTCATTATTTACATGATTCTATGCACTATTCTTCATTTATATATTCAGGAGAATAAAATAATGTAGGCAATTTCCATGGTTTTAAAATCAAATCATTTACCATTAGTTCAATTAAAGTGCTTCACTGTAGGATAATTATGGATAGCAAAAATTCTTATCTGAATGCCCAGTTCGGTAGCCATGATGGTGCCACATCCATGTGAGTAGATATAGAAAGAAGGTTTATGGAAGGGACTTTTGGAAAGGCACCACTATGACAAATATATAAAAAATACAAATATAGTTTTTATTAAATACAATCTTAAGACAATAATAAAATACGTGCAACAGTGAATGCAAATTTTGCACAGAATAATAGGACTTTCTTCATAACAAGAAATGGCTCTAGATCCCAAAAAGGATCGTGGGTCTTGTTAAACTCCCTTCGGCAAAAAAGTTTTATCCCTATTTTATCCCTATTGTGGGGTCACCAGTATGGTATTTATAAATTGAAATCATATCCCCTCTCAAGCGTCTCTTCTCCAGAGAGAATAAGTTCAGTGCTCGCAACCTTTCAGACTAAATGTCCTTCAGTTAAAGTTTACATTTATGTTAAACTATACCTTATTCATATACGGCTATGATTGATTACAACTCACATAGTGGATTTAGAAGGTTTGTGAATAACGGCAGTCAGAAATGACTGTGCAAATCATCAAACTCAGTACTTGGCAAACACATTTCCTATGTTTTAAAGGCACTACTTGACGGATTATAGTATCGTTTAGTAGCAATACACAAAATGTACCACTTTTAGGAAAAGCAACTCAGTTGTCTTTACCTCTAAATGCCAAAACAAAATCAAATGATGATCAATGTTAGGAAACAACTGCACAGTTATAAGATATCTTTTCAATGACATGCTTTAAACATGTACTCTTGTACCCTAAAAATGCACAGATTTGTTGGGTCACAAAAAAAAACAGGTGAGCACGATTTATTGGGGAGTGGGAGTTCACCCCCTAGAAGGCAGGTTAGAAACCTCAAGCCATTTAGTATTTCTTCACACATTGGTTCCCATGCGTTCCCATGTGTTTGACACCTTCACACCTGGAACCAACAGACACTGTATTCTACTCTCTCTCCTTCAAGTGAATCATTGGTACAGGACAGGGATGCAGAGCATGCCCATACCTTACCAGTCTTCTGTGTCTTTGAGGACACAAAACTTGGTTACAATCAATATGTTTATTAAGAATTCAGTTCACTACTTACATACATTTTGTAAGAAGCACAACTTAGAACTAATGCATGGCTTTGCTCTCATGGCTACTGAGGCCCAGTCCCTAGGTTAACTCTGTACCACAGCAGGTCCCAGAGAAGTACCATGTTGCAGGGTGAGCGATACTAAGCACACCTGTTGTCCCACTGAACAAGGCCACCATCACCCACCACAGTCAACCACTTCCTCTTCAGAATAGTCCCCATCTCTTGAGTTGTGTCCCAACCCTAAAGGTTAAAATGTGCTCCGATGCAGATATACTTTTTTGCTAGGCTTAAACCAGTACAACTGCCTTGTTGCAGGCTGCAGGCAAGGCTGCATAACCCAGAGGAGTCCCAATATCATATTCTTCAGCTACACCAAGGTGAACAAGACATTGGCTAAAGACATTGCAGTTAGCCAGACACCAATATCTTCTTTGGTTGAATTAAAGTTCTTTTACTGAGGCACTTGAAAAGTACAGATACATCTCTCAATCTTCGCATATGTGTGTGATTATCTCACATAACTTAACAGAGGTAAAACTGTCTGTGTTGCTAAACATGACACTGACCCTAGCAGTATTCCAAAAAGATAAGGTGCATAGCAACATAGTGAGGCCCATACCTGTGATGGTTAATGTCCAAAGCAAGTTCTCAATTTCTGGAGTCCCTGGATATGCATGCTTTTAAGGGAGATAGATCCCAGTAGAGAAGAGATCACATTCTTGCAGTCTGTTCTGACCAACAAACTCCCATAGATCAAAAGTGAGGGACCCTGGGCCGGTCCTCTGCAAATGTATAGTTAAACCCCTAAACACAGGATATGATTCTTTTGCAGAGGAAGATGTTACACACGACCCGATCCTGCAACAATCAGCCAGGATATTTAAAGGCACAGTACACCACATTTGTTAACACAGGCAAAATACAACAAAATATCGACATGCAATAGGCACCTGCTTACAAACTACTGTAGGAAGAGATAAAGGCTGTTTACTTCATCATTTCCCCCAATAGTTTAGGACTTCTCCCATTCACAGTGCCCCCGATGAGCTGTATCCTCTACCTATTTGTAAGTTTTCTTCACTTATCAGTCTAGCTGTTCATATCACTCTGTACACTAAAGACACAATACAATCATACAGAATATTGTGCTATGTCCTAAACTATAAATTATCTTGCACAAAGGGTGCTTATCAAACCTGCTTAGCCCAGTCGAAAGTATCTAACTCAGCCTTGCACCAGATGGACTCTTACCAGAATTCAACAGACCCTGCTTGCCACAATGTTTACAATGGTCCGTTTTCCAAGAATCTCCAGACAGTTACAGTAAATTGTAAAATGGCCCATGGTGATTAGATTAAAATGTTACTAAACCCACAACAGTAAAATCTGTCTGGTATATGCAGGTATACTCACTGTGGAAACTAAGGGATTGATTCTCTGCATTGTGTAAAAAGGCTGTTTGATCCTGTCTTCTCTGATCCTCTCCTTCATTTAGTGTCCCCAGTCCATCTGTTGATAGAACAAAGCCCTAGGAGACACTCTGCACATGTTCAGTTTGGTGTGTATTGCTAGAGAGTTTTTTTTTTCTTTTTTTGGGAGGATGCATGTGATCAGCACAGGGTCAATCAGCACTGGCTGGGCAGAAACTCAGGGGTCATGCAGCCTCATAAGACAATCAGAGGAGAATGAAAACTCCCCCTACAAGCTTTAACCAGTGCTCGGCCGGACACTGATAGAAGTCACAGAACTTCTATATACTGCTGACTAGCAGTTTGTATTTACTAAAGTAATTGCATTTCCATGTTCTGTGTACTGCGGGAGACCAGAAAATGTGAATGTGGACTCCTCCTGGGTTTAGTAACACTTTAAGGTACAGAGAGTTGAGTATTTTCAATCAGAATCCTACAGCATCTGCAGGTATTGTCCAATAATTATAGTTATATTAGCACAGTATGTATGATAACTTTAATTAAACTTTTTTTTAGGCATGTATGCATTATTTGCAAAAGAGTCATGGAAATACAACAGAACCCCTCAAAGCATTAATGGAAACTTCTGTTATCTCTTTCCCAGGGCTTAGGGCCAGTATCTTGGCAAAAGATTATTATTGTTTGCAGTTGTTGGGCTACACTCCGTTTTTACTATATAACATCTATTTTCATAATTCAACACTGTGTGGCATGCTGTATTTCTCAGGACATTAGCAGAATAATAAAAATATAGATATCACAAAAGCTCTTCTAAAGCCCAACTGCAGACTAAACGTTCAAATTTTTCAATGCCCCCCTAGGATCTGCACAAAAAAAGCAGCTTAGGTTGCAATAGTCCATATGGCTGGGTTCACAACATTGCGAATTGGATGCGGGTTATTAATTTGCAATAGCAGGAGATTTTGACTGGCTCTCTATGGAGCCGGTTCACATATCTCCGCAGCAGGTCCCGTGCGTTTTGCACAAAAACACTGTGCGTCTTTTGGTCCGTTTCAGGTCTGAATTCAGCCCAAAATTTGGGCTGAAATCGGACCTGAAACGGTGAACCAGGACGCACTGGACCCCTGCTGTGAGACGGCGTACGATCGCTTCAAAAGCTGTATTTTTCGTATGATTTTCAGTGTACAGGCCATTAGCAATAAGTGTAAAAACAGAAAAAGTATACAATACACCATGCAGGTGCCACATGGAGGTCAAAAAAGTTAAAGCAGTCTGGAGTTGACTTTTAAATAATTTTTATTTGTCCTATCATGATGTTGTACTTGCTGTCTTCCTTCGTGTCCACACCTTGTTAAATACCTGCAATTATGCCTTGCATAAGTGGCATGCAAACTACATCTCATAGAAAGTCTACAAAATCATCCCTCGCTCACACCGGTGTGATTTGTTGGTTCCAAATCGCATGACAAGACGCACCCCATTGCTGGCAATAGAACCGTTGAAATTGCCATGACTTATGTTGCAGCGACTTTAAAAAAGGTTCCTCCACTACTTTTTTCCGATTTCATTGCGACTTGCATAGATGTCTGTTAGTTGAAGTCGCAAGCTGCAATAAAATTGGAGGCACAAATCGCACTGATCTCTGCGGGTTTGAAATTGCACTGAAGTAGCGCAATTACAAAGTCATACCAGTGTGAACCGGGCCTAGGATACATACTTCATTGCTTTACTTTTTCACTTTTATTGATGTAGCTACAGAAGAAGCTACAGGTGGAATACAAAAACAAAAAAACAAAACACACACACAAAAGCCTTGTACTGGGCTTAAAGAACCAAAAACAAATTTTAAAATCATGTATGTGAAGTAGGATGTCAATACCAGTAAGTCCAGGCTATGTGTTTTTTCTAAGTACCTCAAGGAACATTTTGTATCTACCTGAAGATTCTGACAGTAGAATGATCGGATACGCACTCTCTTTGATTGGGTGAAAACACTGCAGTGTTGTCACCCTACTGGGGCTGTAAAGTTGTTAGCATGATTGAAAGCCCTATCAGTAAACAGCCTCACCTACACTATATTGTCAAAAGTATTGGGATGCCATAAACTTTAATGGCATTCCAGTCTAAAGCCTCATACACACGGTACGATTGTTGGCAGGGGATTGTCTGTTGACATACTGTTGTCCTAAAATCTTACCGTTAGTACGCTCCTTTTGACAATTGTTGCCCAACTTTTGGCCAACAAATGTTGGATGAGAGGCTAGTAAATTTTCAGCGGACAATGGTTTGATCTATATACCCTGATCTGTGATGATGATCTATATACCCTGATCTGTGATAATGATCTATATACCATGATCTGTGATGATGATCTATATACCCTGATCTGTGATGATGATCTATATACTCTGATCTGTGATGATGATCTATATACCCTGATCTGTGATGATGATCTATATACCCTGATCTGTGATGATGATCTATATACCCTGATCTGTGATGATGATCTATATACCCTGATCAGTGATGATGATCTATATACCCTGATCTGTGATAATGATCTATATACCATGATCTGTGATGATGATCTATATACTCTGATCTGTGATGATGATTGCCCCCCATCCTAAAACGTCCCCAGCCGCCACTGGCAAGGGCCTATCTGACTGGATACAGATTGATTGTGTAGTTCAGGTGGGAACTTATATTAGTTTTGGTCAATCTAAAGTTGATTCTACAAAGATTTTATGGTCATGGTCAGATTGTCAGATTGTAAAGTGTGTGATAAGCTTAACATTTACAGTATATAAGGACCTAAACTATCCAATCAATTTGTATACATTCAAACGGGCCATAGAACTACATATTTGCTGGTAGATCTAAATGAAATTGTACAATCAGACTTGCAACTAGGACTAAGTGAAGTGATTTCAGCAAAAAAAATTCTACACGAAATCACAGTTTTCACAAAATTTCACAGAAATATAGTTACATAGTTACATAGTTAGTCGGGTTGAAAAAAGACACAAGTCCATCCAGTCCAACCATAAAAAAAACAAACAAAAAAAAAAAAACTTACAATCCAATATACCCAATACTATACCCACAGTTGATCCAGAGGAAGGCAAAAAACCCCAGCAGAGCATGCTCCAATTTGCTACAGCAGGGGAAAAAATTCCTTCCTGATCCCAGAGAGGCAATCGGATTTTCCCTGGATCAACTTTACCTATAAATGTCAGTACCCAGTTATATTATGTACATTTAGGAAAGTATCCAGGCCTTTCTTAAAGCAATCTACTGAGCTGGCCAGAATCACCTCTGGAGGGAGTCTATTCCACATTTTCACAGCTCTTACTGTGAAGAAACCTTTCCGTATTTGGAGATGAAATCTCTTTTCCTCCAGTCGTAAAGAGTGCCCCCTTGTCCTCTGTGTTGACCGTAAAGTGAATAACTCAACACCAAGTTCACTATATGGACCCCTTATATATTTAAACATGTTGATCATATCCCCCCTTATTCTCCTCTTCTCAAGAGTGAACAAATTCAGTTCCTCTAATCTTTCCTCATAGCTGAGCTCCCCCATGCCTCTTATCAGTTTGGTTGCTCTTCTCTTCACCTTCTCCAGTTCCCCGATATCCTTTTTGAGAACTGGTGTCCAAAACTGAACTGCATATTCCAGATGAGGTCTTACTAATGATTTGAACAGGGGCAAAATGATATCTCTCTCTCTCTAAATTTCTCTCATTATGCTACTTAGATAAAATCTGAAAAAAAGACAACCTACTTTTTTTAAATGGTGTGGTGTTTTTGTTTAGAGAATTCTAGTTTATTTAATCTATCTTTTTTATGTCTGTTTTTGATGGATTTTTATTTTTTTTGTGTGTATTTACCATAGTTAACTTTACATTGTCTGTTTTTTATGTGACAAAAAACTAAGGGGTCAATTCACTAACGTTTATCACATACAATAACACAATCACGTGACTCATTTGCATAAATGATTGCATGTGGCAAAAAAAATAAAATTCACAAAAAAACAAAACAAAAAAACAATTATACTGTATTTACTGCAAAATGAAAATGTGTCAGTAAATATTGCCAAAATATCATGCAGTAAGCTCTTAAACCCAATTCACAAAGGGAACAGCGAGTAAAAAAAATGCAACATTTATCACCAGAGTTTTGCTGGCGGTATAGTATGCAGTATTTGTCAGAAACAGTGTGGGGGTCCCCTCCAATAGCTGGTTACTAAGGAGCGGCCCAGGAAGCCCAATGCTGCGTCCTTAAAGAGGAGTTTCGCATGGGAAAAAAAAAATTAAAAGTCAGCAGCTACAAATACTGTAGCTGCTGACTTTTAATATATGGGCACTTACCTGTGCAGGGAGCCCGCGATGTCGGCACCCCAGCTGATTTTCAGATCGGCTGTCGGGGGCTGCTGCCGCCATCTCCACTAAGGGAAATCGACCATGAAGCCTTTCTAATTGGCCCAGCGGCAGAGGAAGGAGGAGGGGGGCTAACTTCCGAGGGACGGCGCCGTGACACTTTCTCCTGGAAGTGGGGACGGGCACCTGGCAAAAACAGGTTCCCGTTCCCTCCTCCTCCCTGAAAGGTGCCAAATATGGCACCAAAGGGGAGGGCGCAAATGAGCAGAGGTTCCACTTTTGGGTGGAACTCCACTTTAACAACGGATGACTCATCAGTGGTCAGCGGGTTCCCCGCTGACAGCTGAGTGTAAAGAAAGCATGTCGGAAATTAAAAATGGGGGGGTGCTCTGCCTCTTTCCCACAACCCTGGGCTGTGGTTGTAGAGGTCTGTGGCCAAGGACCTTATAAGAATCTGGAAGCCCCTTTAGCAAGATCCCACCCCCCCATGTGAAATGAGTACATTGTACCCCTACTCATTTACCAAAAAAGTGTTAAAAAGAAATAAAAACACACACATTTTTTGACCATTCCTCTATTTAAAAATAAAAGAAGTCCCCTGAAGTAGATCCAATGTCAATTATGATGAGCGCCACACCGCCGGACCTGAAAAAGAAGAAGAAAAAAAAGTGTGATGTCACTGGGTGGCCCCGCCCTGTTTGACAACGCTGCCCCAGCATGCTCCTGGCCTGTGACATCACAAGGGCGTTGGGACACCCCGTGACATCACCGGGTGACTCCTCCCTTTATCTATTTAAAACTGTCAGACAGAGGACAAGGCAGTCGGTGGAAGCCTTCAATGGGGTAGGAGGTTTTTTTTTTCAATTCTTCTTTTTTTGGGTACAGTGGTGCGGCAGATGTTGTGATTGACGTATGATCTACTCTGGGGCCTTTTTTTTTTTAATAAAGGAATTATCAAAAACTGTGTGTTTTTTTATTTCTTTTTGACACTTTTTGATAACTAAGTAGCGGTACAATGTACCCCATACCCATTCACATAGGGGGGAGGGCCGGGATCTGGGGGCTCCCTGGTTAAAGGGGGCTTCTAGATTCTGATATGTCCCCCGCCCACAGACCCCTACAACCACAGCCTGGGGTTGTAGGAAAGAGGCTCTTGTCCCCATAAACATGAGGACAAGGCGCTTTGGGGTGGGGGGCAGAGCTGTCCATTTCCCATCTGGGGAAATGGACCTCCTCACTTTGTTATTGTAATCATGGTCACCCAGACAGATTTGAAGATTTAAAATGCTACAATTGTCACTAGAACAAAAGGTAAGGGAAAAATCTTTTAATAAGGACACATGATATGGTAACATTCCCCTAATCCCTTCCCACTTTGTAGAGCATCCCCTCATTTTCTGTTGCTTCTCCAAGACAGGAAGTGAAAATCCATTCCTAGTTTATCTATAACTGAAAAAAAAATGGTTTTGGCTTTACATACACTTTGACTATACACTTGCCTTCTCAGTTGACTCCAATGCATTGTAGCCTCCCTGGCGGTATTCCCGAGTGTGGCTTGGGGTTAAAATTCAGGACCATTAGCGGTAACCCCGAGCCACACTCGGGATTGCATCGCAGGATCCTGGTGCCTCCTTACTTACCTTGTCCCCGGGATCCTGCGATGTCCCCCGCAGTGTCCGCGGGCTGTGTCCTGTTCCGAAGCCTCTCTGTGCCAGGCTCCGTTCCCTGCGAGCGTCACGACGCACGGGGGCGGAGCCTGGCGGCAAATTCAAAGAATGTAAAAAGCATAACACATACAGTACTGTAATCTTACAGATTACAGTACTGTATGAAATCATTTCACATCCCATTTGTCCCCAGTGCTCTTGCCCATGCCCTGCATGCAGTTTTATATTGCATATACTATTCTTTCTGCCTGGAAACTTGAGATTGTCCATAGCAACCAAAAAGTGTCCCTTTACGTCAAAAATGGCTTTAGACCAGCTAGAAAACAGCGATAGTAAATTAGAACACTTGCAGAATTGAGCGATAGTGAATCGCATGGAAATTTATTTTATTACTATTTATTTTTATTTTTTTTAATTATTATTTTTTTTTTATTATATTATAATTTATGTTTTTGTGTTTCAAACTTTATCATACCCGGGATATCTACTAGACTCTTGTTTGGACAGATTTAAGTGTGTTATTGTTAAGAATTACAGGCCTACAATATAAAACGCCAAATTTCCATGCAAAATAATTGTACCGCTTTCAGCACCTAAAATCAGAAAGAATCATACCGCCAGGGAGGTTAACAAAAAGTTTAAATTGTGCCAACATTTTCAAATTTTTGCTGTGTTTTCATGAAAATGAATACTCATAAGATTGCTTACGCCCAGATGCAATGTTTCTTTCTGCATGTGTGCGGTGAACATGATGCTTCCTGGACATAAGCAATGCTGAAATCGATCAGATCAGCCAATTATTACACAATATATAGGTGGCCCTATAGCTAATCACTAGCGAATTAGTAAAAATTGCTGTTTTATACACATCCTTTATAGTTGGATATATTTAAACAGCATCATAAAACCAGACATCGATTTCCCTTACACTACATATTGATCCAGACTTATCCTTGGCCTTACCTTGTTTTACATTTTCAGAAGGAGAAAGGGGGGAAAAAAAGCAGAGTTTCAATAGGCGACATGCTGTCATCAAAAGCAGTATGCTCATCTCCACTTTCCTTAGGTACTTTGTAGTGTACACTCTATGACACAGCTTTGTAATAGGATACAGGCTGGGTGACTATATGTATGTATGGTCCATAGATTGGAAAAGTTGCGCAATATTGCTTTAAAGAAGATGAGTCAGCTCTTAATAAATAACATACACATGTACAGGCACATGGCTTAGAAATAGAAATAAACTTTTACATTTCCTAGAAAATAGAAATAAACTTTTACATTTGCTAGAAAATGTTATTGCGGGTAGGCATATTTTTTGCATAGTTGCAATGGTCTAACTTGGACCAATGTAACTATGCACATGTCATACCTAGAAGATCACAGGAAGGAATCAGCGCCACAGAAACCAATGGACAATTGTGGATTTAAATTAGGAGTGCTGCTGCTCAATCCTAGTGGATCACTAGTAAATAATCAACAGATGATAAGGAGGAAGAAAGAAAGGAATTCTCTATAGCGTAATCTCGTTTTTAAAAAAAATTGTTTGTTTATTAAAACTTGCTTAAAATACACTCACATTTTTTTTGTGTCTACCCGACACTAGGGAACAATAGCATGCTTTTATAATAGGTTTCTCTGCTCCTGGCTGTAATCCAAAGCCGCAAGCCTGATCTCTGCAAAAGCTGGATGGTGTCAGCGTCCTAGCTCCGCCCTACTAGTTTTGTTGTATAATGTCCTCATGGAGCTGTGCAGAGATTTCCTTTCTTTCTTCCTAATCATCTGTTGTTCCTATGCAGGAGAGAGACTGACAGGTGGACACGTTTGAGTCAGCAGAGTGGAGAGTGGATCTTCCCAAGTATATAACACAGCACAATTTCTGGTTTATAATTTGACCAGCCACAGCCTCTGGTGAGTCACTTTAGGACTTTCTCGATGAAGGAGATAAATTAGATATTTGAACACATGAATTGTTGGATCACGTTTTTCATTTCGATTGTTTGGAGATTGAAATTTGGAGTTTGGATTTTTTTGCACACATGCACTTGGGATACAAAGACATTTAAAATTTTTGATTTTTCTGATTGAAATATTGGACACTTTTCACTTATTTATGAAATATATGCCATAATTGCACTGAAAATTGTGGTGACACATATATACATTTATATATACTTTGGATTTGCATTTGTACTTTATTGGATAAATACTTGGTCTTTATTCTTATATTCACATTATAGGTTGTTTAAATACATGAAATAGTGGTAGAGTATTGGCAGAGAGGTGTTAATACACAAAAAAATTGTAAGGAATCCATCATTTTTAGAATTTTAGAATTGCTCATGTGATTGTGGATTTTCTATAGATTTGCGCTGCATTTTTGTTTATTGTGATCATACCTAGAAGATCCCTGTGGAAGCCAGGAAACACTGTAGTAGGAACTGCTACTACATTGATCGCTGCAAGCTTCTGAGTCCTGTGACCTGAGCGGATGCCCTGTTGCTTAATGAACACAGGAAATTGCTCGCTCACCACAAACGCCATTCAGAGAACACTTTGCATTTTTTCAATGAATTCAAAGTGTTCTCTGATTGGATGAGGTGGAGATGTGGGGCTGTGACTTCCCATAGGAACAGTTTCAGGCCCTGTGTTACACTCTTACTTAGCTAAAACAGTACAGGAGGGTGTCAAGAGGTAGGAGAAGACTAAAAAAATAAATTGTTTCATGGTTTAAAGTTGTCATGATTGTAGCTACATGGGGAGATATAACCAAGGCTTCAAAGGAAAAAAGAATATTACAAGTTGGCTTGTTCTGTTTTAAAGCTTTATTCATTGACATACCTGATTAGACCCAGTCTGTCTGGACAGCATGGTCTCCTGCTGACTTGGCAGCATCCACAGGCAGCTTAAGCGGAGTTCCACCGAACGTGGAACTTCTGCTTTAAGCACTCCTCGCCCCCTGACATGCCACATTTGGCATGTCATTTTTTTTGGGGGGGGGAGTGTGTACCCTCTTTTTAGTGGGACTTCCTGTCCCACTTCCTCCTTCCTATTCTCGGCCGCCTAGGCGACTCCTCCTCTCGCCCTAGGCAGCCCTTCCCTGCCAGCGATCTTCTGGGACGTTTGGCTGGCCAATAGCAGAGCGCAGCGCGACTCGCGCATGCGCAGTGCGTGCCCAGCCGTGAAGCCGTAAGCTGTCACGGCCGGGTGCCCACAGTATCAATGAAGGCGCCGAGGAGAGGAGAAGGAGAGGAGCGAGGCTCCTGGTGGCCGCATTGCTGGACTGTGGGACAGGTAAGTGTTGGTTTATTAAAAGTCAGCAGACTTTTTGTAGCTGCTGATTTTTAATAAACTAAAAAACGGGTGAAACTCCGCTTTAACTCTTCAATAAGACACAGCAGTTGGATCCAACACAATTTTACTTCAGTTAATTGCAGTACAGCAGATGTTTTTCTAGTCTTTTAAGAAGACAATGGAGTTGATATACTAAAATTTGAGAGTGAAAAATCTGGTGCAGCTCTGCAAAGAAAACAATCAGCTTCCAATTTTTTTTTTTTGTCAAAGCGTAATTGATAAAGCTGATTGGCTACTACGCACAGCTGCACTGGATTTTGCACTCACCAGTTTTAGTAAATCAACTCCAATGACTTTCCCGAGCCCTGTCTCTGAATAACTAACACTGACTGAGGAAATATAGAAGATGTGGGGAGGTTCTAGCTGGGACTAAACCAACTAGCACTAACAACTAATATTAAAATGTATTAGATATTTTTTGTTTCCCTGAAATATTGGACCATCAGCAGGTGCTGGGTTGGAGGCACCTCGAGGTGCAGGGCAGAAATTTGCATGTGGCTGTCGTTAATGCGGAAAAAACATAGGATGACGCTACTCTCTGGTTGCTTCTGAGAAGGATGTGAACACACAATACAGGAGGACAGGAGTGCTGATATCTATGCTGCCCCATTCTGCAGCTGTGTGCTGGGAACCTGTGTGCCAGGACTCTGGTGCTGCCATTGTTGAATTGGACTTTGCTATGGTAAGCCCACGTGTCCCGGATAACCCGGGACTATCCCGCAATTGCCATGTATGTCCCAGGTCCCAGGCACCTTCATTCCGGGACAATAAAGTGTCCCGGAATGAAATAAGGACACAGCCAGTGCAGCCACCCTACATTTCCTGGACTGGTTGCTAGGGCCGGCCCCGCCTGGCGTCTAGTAACCAGTGATGTCACAGACAATCAGAGTCAGACAGGCCAGGAGCGAAGCCCACGCTTAGTGCTGCACAACTCTCTGCACCCATCTCGGCACCCCCCGGCCCCGCCCCCTCATCCTCCGGCGCCCAGCGGCATTTAGCAGGGACTGGTCTGGTATGACCTTTGCTCTCCAGTGTCAGCCCGCCCGCTGTCAGCTAGGAATGGATGTGCCCGACTGCTGCTACTGCTTAAGTGGCAGGCGGAGGGTCCGGTGATAACATGAGAAGAAGGCAGAAGTGGCTGAAGCTGTCAGGCTGACTGAAGAGGAACATGCAGTGTCCAGACTCCAGTCCTGGACCTTCTCCTCCCCCCTCCTCCCTGCACTTCACCACAAAGCCCGAGGACATGTGCCGCAGGAAGTGAGTGACACCTACTACAAGGAACTGCAGTAATTCAGGTACAGATAACATGGGGACATACAGCACAGGCTGGGTCGGGCTTATGTCAGGGCTGTGACAGGGAGAGAGCAAGCAGGACTTGAATAGGGTGGCCATGAGGTGGGTGGTGTGCTCTGCTTCTCCTAACATTGACATGGCATGGATTAATGGCCATCACTCCTCAGGACTTCCTGCAGAGGGCACTCTGGAGGTACTATCTGTGTGCCTCCAGAGTGCCCCCTTACTTCCTCCAGAGTGCCCCCTTACTTCCTCCAGAGTGCTCCCTTACTTCCTCCAGAGTGCTCCCTTACTTCCCCCCCTTACTTTCTCCAGAGTGCCCCTTTACTTTCTTCAGAGTGCCCCTTAGTACAGCAGTACTAAGGGGGCACTCTGAAGGGGGATGTAAGGGGGCACTCTGAAGGGGGATGTAAGCGGGCTCTCTGGATGAGGATGTAAGGGGGCACTCTGGAGGAGGATGTAAGGCGCACTCCAGAGGATGTAAGGAGACACTAAAGGGGCACCCCGTGGGATGTAAGGGGGCTCTGACTAAGTTAGTACCGCCAGAGTGCCCTCTTACATCCCCCCTTACAACCTCCAGGGTGCCCCCTTAGTGCCTACAGAGTGCTCCTTTACTTCCTCCAGAGTGCCCCCTTACATCCTTCGGAATCCCCCACCACCAAGGTGCTATAGCAGTGGCTGACAGACTATCAGGAGGTGGTATTGCACTCCTCTCCTGTACATATTACCCACTGCCATACACTCCTCACTCCTCTCCTGTACATATTACCCACCGCCATACACTCCGCACTCCTCTCCTGTACAAATTACCCACCACCATACACTCTGCACTCCTCTCCTGTACATATTACCCACCTCCATAAGCTCCGCACTCCTCTCCTGTACATATTACCCACCTCCATACACTCTGCACTCCTCTCCTGTACATATTACCCACCTCCATACACTCCGCACTCCTCTCCTGTACATATTACCCACCGCCATACACTCCGCACTCCTCTCCTGTACATATTACCCACCTCCATACACTCCGCACTCCTCTTCTGTACCTACTATCCACCGCCATACACTCCGCACTCCTCTCCTGTACATATTACCCACCGCCATACACTCCGCACTCCTCTCCTGTACACATTACCCACTTCCATACACTCCGCACTCCTCTCCTGTACATACTACTCACCGCCATACACTCCGCACTCCTCTCCTGTACATATTACCCACCGCCATACACTCCGCACTCCTCTTCTGTACATACTACCCACTGTCATACATTCCACACTCCTCTCCTGTACATACTACCCACTGCCATACACTCCTCACTCCTCTCCTGTACATACTACCCACTGCCATACATTCTGCACTCCTCTCCTGTACATACTACTCACCGCCATACACTCCTTACTCCTCTCCTGTACATACTACCCACTGCCATACATTCTGCACTCCTCTCCTGTACATACTACCCACCTCCATACATTCCGCACTCCTCTCCTGTACATACTACCCACCGCCATACATTCCGCACTACTCTCCTGTACATATTACCCACCGCCATACACTCCGCACTCCTCTCCTGTACATACTACTCACCACCATACACTCTGCACTCCCAATTTAACATTACCACATTCTGCACTTTATAAGTCATCTCAGATTCTCTTTAACAACACCCCCTTTAAGCCAATATTTAGCGCAATTTAAGAAATGTCCACTGTTTACCAGCTTTGCGCGCCATATTGTTGTTCTTCTTGATGCCTAGGGCCCACTTTTGATCTTGCACATGGGCCCGCTGATTTCATGATATGCTCCTGCTCAAAAAATCGGCAAAAAAAGATGTAAAAAATCATCTTTTTTTGGGGCAGGGGGGGGGGAGGGGTGTCCCTGAATGGCAGTTTGGAAATGTGGTCACCCTAATGTGTGGTGGGCTGCTGAGAGACTGCTGTTACTGTGATCTGTGTGCTTTGGTGCTTGGAGAGACAGTGTGGCTGCCTGCGTAAAACTACTGGAGACTCAGAGACCAACCACAGTGATGACAGGCCTCTAGGCCTCTGGCTTTTCCTGTTTGCCTGTTCGGTGCGAATGTGTTGCCTTTCTGGGATTATGTTTAGGAATACAAAAGACTCTGTTAAAGAGTGCTTAATTTCAAAGATGCTGGTAGGACATAATATATATATATATACACATTTTAGAGTGGCTTTTTATTATGGCCAGCCTAAGGCACACCTGTGCAATAATCATGCTGTCTAATCAGCATCTGGATATGCCACACCTGTGATGTGGATGGATTATCTCGGCAAAGGAGAAGTGCTCACTAACACCGATTTAGACAGATTTGTGAACAATATTTGACAGAAATAGGCCTTTTGTCTACATAGAAAAAGTTGTAGATCTTTGAGTTCAGCTCACGATATATAGGGGCAAACACAAAAGTGTTGCGTTTATAATTTTGCTCAGTGTATATATGCAAATTACTTCTTCACTGAACAAGACTAATGGGACTCTGTACTCTGGACTGATGAGACCAAAATAATGTTTTTGGAACTGATGGCTTCAAAACTGTATGGCGTCACAAAGGCGAGGAGTACAACCTGACCTCTAATGCTTGCGACGCGCTGCGCATGCCTGAGATCGGCAGGTGCATGCTGGGTATCCAGCATGCACCGACTACAGAAAGAGATACTATCCGGCTTCAGATTGCCACGCAGGAGATGGCCGTGGTCTGCTTGGAATTTATAAAGTAAGAAAACACTGCTGCAAAAATGCTAAATGGAATAACTTTAATAGAATACAAGAATGAGTAGTAAAGTGGTATTTTTATCTAAAAATAACAAATTTCGGCCTGAACACTGTTTTAAGTTAGGAGAAATAAATGTGCAATAATAACCTATAATGAAAAAATAAAGACATCAAATTATTTGACTACAGTATGTTGAAAATGTAATCGGTTGGAGTAGATCACTACCATTTTCAGATCTTCATTGTTCTGCCAGTTCAATAAGCCAAGGGAGTTTCAAGTGTATCTATAGTCAAAATTCTTTTAAGTTTTGTACAGAGTGTAAACGGTTATCAACCCCTATAAGGTTTTTATTGCTCTCTATCTCCCTGCTGGGGAAAAGCATGCTCTCTCTTTCCTATGGTGACAGGAAGTTAATTGAAATTTCCCCAAAGGGATAGCAAAAAAAATAGACAATGGGGTTTTTGCTTTAGTCAAAATGAAAAAAAAAGGTTTTGTCTATTGATCTATTAAAGGCAATACTGCTGTAGGCCAAAATGTGCATTCCACTGTTTTGACAACAAACTACACCCCAACCCACTGACCTTTGGTTCTTGAAGGTTATAAAATAAAATCAATGGAGAAACTGAAAGGTTGCTGTGAACCATATGGTAGAACAATTCTGCAAAATTTGATACTATTGGGTATATTATATCTTCTCAATGCCGTACTGGTTGCTTTTGAATAATTTGCTGTATAGTTATATGCATACCTCCCAACTTTTGAACTTCAGAATGAAGGGACTATGGGAGGATGCGACTGACGGCTCACTACGTGCACTGCGGCAAAAAGAAAGAGTCACTGATGCATACAAACCCCAGCACAGTCATTTAAAAAAAATAAGACTAGAAAGTTTCCATTACAAATGGTTTTGCATAAGGATTCAGGAGTCCGTTATGTACAGAGTGCAGGGCTCAGGAGAGCACTAGGTACAGACTCCAGGTTTCTGGAGTGCCTTTTGCATATGTTCTGGAGTATGTTACGCACAGAGTGCAGGGTTCAAGAGAGTGCTAGATACAGAGTGCAGGGTTCTGGAGTGTGTTATGCATAGGGTGCAGTGTTTTGGTGTGTGTTATGTACAGAGTGCAGGAAAGTGTTATGCACAGTGCATGGCTTGGGAGTGCGTTACATACAGAGTGCAAGGGTTCAAGAGCACTAGGTACAGAGTGCAGTCATCCATCCACATCTCACTATTGCCCTTCTCCTCAACTATAACCTCTGCACACACACACACACATACCACACACACCACACACACACACACACACACATCACAAATACCACACACATACCACACACACCACACATACATACCGCACACTACACACATACATACACACACATACCACACACACATACATACACACACACACACTTTTGTAAAAGTAACACCTTTCTGTAGATTTCTTCTATCCAGTGCAGCCACAGCTTCCTTCTCCTTTCAGTGCACTGGGTATTTTCGGCTCCGGGACTCCCAGAGCAGGAAGGAGATAGGATTAGGGGGCAGCTCACCCCCTCCTCCCTCCTCGAACACGCTGCAGTCAGCCTTTTTCACTTGTCCTGACTCTAGTGTAGAGCAGAGAGACTGTTGAAGGAGCTGTTACTTAAACTTTAAACTACCGAAGCCAGGCTTCTGTGTTTAAGTGAAAGTGGGGAGCTGCCTGTAAGTGCAGGGCTAATGGAGGCTGAAAAAACCCTGGGGGAGAGGAATAGACAGCTGATCCTGACCCTCTGCAACTCTGTCCTGGCCAGCAATGTATGAATGACGGCTCTTTCGCTATGCACTGGTTTGGCAGAGGGGCGGGTCTGGGTAGCAGTCCCGCCCATACCCAACATCACACTCTCGTTTTGACAGGTGAAGTCTCTCACTGGGGCTGCACAGTGCACAACCAGCTGACTTGCTAGCCAATCCTTGGCTGTGCTGGATGTGCACACTGCTTCAGGTCCTATTGAGACAGAACTTAGCATTGTAGCATTATGCGGGGCAAAGCCCCTATATGGCGGGATGGTGGGACAAAGGTGTCAATGTGGGAAAGTCCCGCCCAATCCGGGACTTTTGGGAGGTATGTTTATATGGACTTGGAGACCTTCACAAACTGAGTCTTCACATGCTGATGCAACATGTCCTTTATGTGCCCACTTGCCGATGGCTATGTTCGAAACCCCCTACAGTACAGATGGCTGCACTCACTGAAAAACCACCTTTATTAGAAAAACTGTATGAAAACAGGTAAAACATCATAAGATGAGCAGCAAAGGATTGATGTAACTGGCTAACACATTTTACACTTTGCTAGCGCTCACTCATTGAAGCCCTGTTTTTTTTGGCCTAGGAGTCAATCATTTTCTTCTCCTTTCAACAATCAGCCAGAATTCCCTTCTCTTATCCCTACTAAAAAGTGGGAAAGCTTGCTACTCAAATGTTACTTGAGCACTTTGGAGAAGTCTTGTTCCAAAAGTGACTATAAGATCAGAGTTTTCTCAGACCCCCCGTCTTTCTCCCATGTAACCATTTCGCAACATAGTATTATTAAAGAATATCTATCTATCTATCTATCTATCTATCTATCTATCTATCTATCTATCTATCTATCTATCTATCTATCTATCTATCTATCTATCTATCTATCTATCTATCTATCTATCTATCTATCTATCTATCTATCTATCTATCTATCTATCTATCTATACACTGGGGGGAGTCTAGGATGGAAAAGGACCTGGGGGTCCTAGTAGATGATAGGCTCAGCAATGGCATGCAATGCCAAGCTGATGCTAACAAAGCAAACAGAATATTGGCATGCATTAAAAAGGGGATCAACTCCAGAGATAAAATGATAATTCTCCCACTCTACAAGACTCTGGTCCGGCCGCACCTAGAGTATGCTGTCCAGTTCTGGGCACCAGTCCTCAGGAAGGATGTACTGGAAATGGAGTGAGTACAAAGAAGGGCAACAAAGCTAATAAAGGGTCTTAGTTATGAGGAAAGGTTGCAAGCACTGAACTTATTCTCCCTGGAGAAGAGACGCTTGAGAGGGGATATGATTTCAATATACAAATACCGTACTGGTGACCCCGCAATAGAAATAACATTTTTTCACAGTTTTACAAGACTCATGGCCACTCATTAAAATTAGAAGAAAAGAGGTTTAACCTTAAATTACGTAGAGGGTTCTTTACTGTAAGAGCGGCAAGGATGTGGAATTCCCTTCCACAGGCGGTGGTCTCAGCGGGGAGCATCGATAGCTTCAAGAAACTATTAGATAAGCACCTGAATGACCGCAACATACAGGGATATACAATGTAATACTGACACATAATCACACATAGGTTGGACTTGATGGACTTGTGTGTTTTTTCAACCTCACCTACTATGTAACTATGTAACAGAACATGGAAATGCAATTATTTTTTAGTAAATATAAATGAATAAATACCTTTTCTCATCAGCAGTATATAGCAACCTTGTGACTTGTATCAGTTCCTAGTAAAGCTTATAGGAGGAGTTTTCATTCTCCCCTAATCCTCTGTCTAGACATGTCTGAACAGTGCTGATTGGACTTGTGCTGATCACATGTACTCTTCCAAGAAAAAAAAACCTCCCTAGCAATACACATCAAACTGACCATGTGCAGCCCGTCCCCTGGCTCTGCCAATATCAGGTTTTTTGTTTGGAGACAGTGAAAGAAGAGGAGGATCAGAGAGACACGATCAAACAGCCTTTATACACAATGAAAAGGATTAACCCCTTAGGTTCCATGGTGATTATAACAAGCATGCTTTACTGCATATACAGACTAATTTTACTGTTGTGGGTTTAGTATGGAATAAAGGCGTTGCTTTTTGTGACTATAGTTACCATTTATGTTTATATAGTATGACTGCAAAAACTAAAAAATAAGTATAAAAAAAGACAATATTAATGTTTGCCTTGAACATCATATTATACATTGCATTTTATTAATATGAAATATGATGGGTTGCTATACTTTGAACATCATCATTTATTAGTTATAGAGTAATTGCTGTTTACACAGCTTTCCTTATTTGTCAGCAACAGAAACATTGAGAAAACCATAAGTATTTTAAATGTAACTATTTATGCTATGTAGTCTTTGGTTTAACTGCTAGAGAAATGACTCCATAATCAATTTATAGCTTTAATCTGGGAAGTGACGTAAAACATTGATCCCTCAGTAATGTTTTCTGGCTTGTTCTAAAGAAGCTGTGAAAAGACAAAGAGTGAGTACAGTATAACTTGTAAAAGACTTGGAGATCGTATGCAGTAAACCTACTATCTTGAGACTTTTTACAAAGTAAGAAAAGCTACATGCCAGACTGTGAACTATGAAGCCTGTGGTAGGTATAACCACAAATATAATTTATCTCTGACTGCTCGCTTAGGATTGGTAAAATAAGCTGATTATAACAGATGCTGTTCTCATTTTAATTTGACTCATTTTGGTGTAGCTAAATTACTTCCATAATGTTCTCTTAGAATCCTGTTGGTGCCTTCTATTACAATACAAATTCACTTGATGCAACATACGGTTTTAGGTATATTGTTACTTTGAAAAATGTCTCATATAAAGCCCAGGGAACATTGGGCCTCTTCTAACTAGCTGAAGAAGTCCTTTCCAGATGCTTCCCTTTTGTAGCACTACCCCAATAAGAGTTGCTGATTTCCGGGTCCCCACTGCTGCACAGCCAGTCACCCAGCATTTTCTTCATTCACTCAAACACAGTAAACAATCCTTGACTTATTTTTGTTGTTTTAATAGGGGATGATAACTTGGATGGGGTAGGTAATAATGGGATGCCCAACATAAATATGTCCAGAGCACAAAACAAAAAGGGGACAACTTCCTCCCTATTTAAACAGAATTCCTCTTCTTCCTTCCTCCTGCACAAACTTGGTACACTATGTGCAGCACCTGCTGATCATTCTGTATGGAATTAGCAATGATTGTCAACTCAGCAGCAGCCCATTACAGACTAGGAACATCTTGTCCCTTTGTGGATAATTTAGCATATTGTGGAGTGAACAGCATCTCCTTCTGCCTCCCTGTAGACACTGAGCTCAGTTCTACCACTGCAGAAGACTACCAGCCTGCCAGGTTGCCACCAACCCACCTGCCTGCTCGCTTCCCCCAGTCCTCTTAACTGGCACACACACATGGAGAACCCCAGGGGCAAGGTTAGATGATGACTTGGCACACCATGGTCTTCAAGAAAGCACTGTTACAGCTGACAGTCTCTCCCCTTGTCTTTTGTCCCTGCATCGTGCTGATCTACTCACTGACTCTGCTTGCTCTCTCCTTCTGCCTTTCTGGTCTGAATCCCCCTAACTGCCTCCTGTGGTGGGATCCTTCCAGGCCAGATTTCCTGAGCTCCAGCCCAGGGTAAAACCCCTCCCCGGCAGGGGTCCCTCAAGGGCCATGACAGCCTCTCCTCAGCACTGCTTCTCCATCTTCCATCCAACTCCCCTGCTGACATGGCTCATGTCTATTTATAGGTTTCTCAGTCCCCTGCCAGGCTCACTCCTGGGGATTGGGCTGAGGGGCTGAGGGCCCATAAATATTCAAGGCAGCCCCTCCTAGCCTCTGCCCACTATTTTCTAAAACATTCTCCAACATTCTAGAAACGGGGCATCAGAGAGATGCCAGGATGAATCATCCAGCCCTGAACTCTTGTAACCCTGACCCAATTACAGACTCACCAGCTAATATGAGTCAGAGTATAGTTTGCCTACTCTCATTACTAGTAGCACACACACTAGAGGGTGCTACACTTACACAGTTTTGTAATGGCACCCCAGTACTATGACTATAGCTGCTATAGCAATAATTTAATCGTTAATTAAATCAATTAAGTTATGCTCCTGTTTACCTGTTGCCCAAAAGCACAGTAGGTAGTTGGGGAGCCAGAAGGGTAGTAAGAAATGTTTTTTATCACCCACTCTTTGGAAGATGCCACCTGGAAAGAGATTCAGGTTGTGTTCCTAAACCATTAAAATTTAGGCTGCACCATAGAAATCCTGAATAACTATCAAATATACAATAGTAAACAAAAGCACAGCAAATATAGCAAATATATCTAAATATGGAGAAAAATGGCCAAGGATGGCCATTGATTTATCAAATAACATATCATTTAAATAAGAATAAATTACTGAACAATAAAACAAATGCATAAAAAAGTTATAATAAACTCAATCAACAACATGATAAATGGCATAAAACCAAATTGTTTCCCAGGGCCAGCATGGATGACAAAGCAAAATGCTGTGAGAAAGCGGAGAGGGGAGGGTGGTGGTGAGAAACCCGGTAAGGTATGACTGGTCCTTAAAAAAGCTTGAGCACAGATCATCAGTTTTATAAATTACAAAATAAAACAAGTCAGAAGCTTTGGCCACTGAAGTCTCATTGGAAAAAGGGGGTGGGTACAACATAAATAATGTCACTCTCCTCTACTCATTCCATATGATTCTTCATTACAAATGTAGTTTTGCTTAGCATGAATAAACATCCCGCGTCTGTATTGATTATGTTGTACTTGGGTATATATACAATGTTACTGGAAATATTTTATTTAAAATTTAGGAATCTACTACAAACCACTTAACCAAAACCTAATAAATATTGTGACAATGAAGTTTATCATGGTGGCACCCCGTCACTAATAATGTGGAAAAATCTTAGTGCCAGAATTCAATACAGCAAAACTTCTGCATCTAACAATCTTGCACAGAAACGATTGTGATTAAAACTAATAATCTGTCCCTGTTGAGCATAAAGAGTTACAACAATAGCACACAAGGGCTATCTCCTATTCCCTCCCTGTCTTTTTTTACATAGCTGAATTTGGAAAAACGGGATGAGTATAGGTCACACATACAGAAAATTTGTTGTTACCATAGCAGAATTGGCATGGAAATAAACCTATAAACTCCTCATGGTACAGAACATATTCAAGAGGATAGCAATCAAAGAGAGCTAATGCAACAGAATTCTGCGTACCTTAGTATTAAGTATAGTTAAAATTGATGGAATGTAACTCACTTTACTGTGCCATGCAATTATATGGAAACCGTATTTACATCTTATAACAGGAGTCTCCTGGAAACACTACAGTCTAGGTTTTCCTCTTTTGTAAAAAGGTTCAGAAATTATTAGGAGCAGATTGTGTACTGATTTATCGCCAAAGGTCTACACTCAGCATAACAATCCAGGGTGTCCCAGACTAGGGGCCTCTACAGTTTAGATTTTAGCCAAAATATTGTTTCAATTATCTACTTTATTTATTAGACCTCTCTGGCTCTTTAGTCTTTCCCTTTCGCCATAGTTAGGAAAAACAACACTAGTAAAGCAGTCCAGGTGAATCCATCCCTGGAAACGTCTCACTGGAGGGGAGAACTTTGAGGATAGGAGAACGTGCTGACAAGTTTGCAGCCTTGTCTGTAGTTGGTTAGGTTGAATTTTGCTGTTATTGCTCAGCACTTTTACCAGATGCAGGAAGCTGTGTGAGGTTGCGAAGCTGGGGAGAGGATGGCACTTTACAGGGGTAAAGAGTAACTACTTCAAAAAGTTTATGATTAATGTATAAAGCCCCCCACTGGACATGTTGAAACAGACCTTTTTGCTTTAAAAATTGATTAAAGGGCCCTAGTTGGAGACAATCAGTTGATTACTAATTCTCACAATTGAT